>OX383303.1:20040494-20654571 GCA_947523025.1 Dryobota labecula
TCAAACTTTTATTGCTTGAATAAGAGGCTTTTGGCTACTTGAATGTGTGTATTTTATCATTTTAATTTTTGTTAAGGGCGCTTTGTTTGTGCAGAATAAACAATTTTTCTTTCTTTCAATAAAATTCGATATTATTCTATATCTATGACATAATAAATAATAAATAGTCCAGACTGATCACAAACACAGAGATGACCAGATAGCGAATATGTAACAATTTTATAACACTTAACAATTTTAACACAAAAGATTTTTTATTTTTATTAAATACTTAAACAAAAAACCCGACTGCAAAAACATAACTGAAAAAAGAAAAACAAGCATATGATAAGAGATCGGATATTCGGATGTATATTTACCTACCTAAAGCAAATTTTGCTATGAAAGTATGGAATCGGCTTTTTAAAATATATTTTTCCCGGTAAGCCAGGAACACCGGAAATGCATAACTATACCCGAAGTCTCTAATTCAGATAATTTATGTAAACAAAGTAATGTCAAGAAATGTCGCTGTCAAAATGACAGGACAGTGGTGCAAAACATTTTATCATTAAATGTTTCTGTAAATAATAATCGATAAAATTAAAGTGAATTAATTATAAGAACTATGCAAATAAAATACCGTTGCCAAACAATGTTTTTTGTAGTGTGTCGGAGGCACGGTATATGATAGCCATAATCAGCCCTTTTAAGCCCAGTGCTAGACGTAGGCGTCCCAAAATACATTTCCAATCGAAACAATTTACAGCCGTTTTCATCCAAAATGTGGCTAGATATGCTACTTACAATATGAATCTATTTATGAGAGTTGTAATATTAGTGTTGTTGAAGATGTTAAAAATTTGAAAATGTTTGGATCTCCTGCAATGTTACCAGTATCATAAAATATTTCATACCAGAAAATCTCCTTTTATTAACAACTTTGTTTAAAACCGAAAATTTATAAAATTATGACGGTATGATTACTTTTTAATTATTATTTCTTAAAATCAGTACTTAAAAGAAAATAGAACCTCGTTTTTCCCAATTTTATGTGAATTACCATTACGAAGAAATTTTTTTGTTATGTTATCCCCTTTGTTTACATAAATTATCTGAATTTGAGACGTTGGGTATAGTCGTTAGGAAGCGACTTCTTAAAAATTATATATTTAAAAAAAAAACACCGGGATTCTTGTATTGCATACCTATTCTGATGTATATTTATTTAAAATCAATGTTTTACCCCCGAAGCAAATATTAGTATGTAGCTTATAAGCGGGGGAAGGGCAAAGAAAAATTTTTGGCACACGTGTTGGTGTCAATTGCTGCAGTTCTTTTGAAGTTTGGTCCCTTTTACCATGTTGATAAAAATTTGATAAAATGAAAGGCGATTAATCTCTAGCCACTCCTTAACATAAGCATCGGACTAACAAGAATGCAGATTATACAGATAGGTATCAAATTAAATTATGACGTGTGTTTTATGATATTACAATTTTTAGATTTCGGAAATATCATACCGCTTTTTCCCTTTTTGTAGCGAAATCAGTTTTGACAGATTTCTTAATATTTTACGGCTTAGATTTTATGTCTTTTGATTACGGTAATTTGAAAAAGACACATGTAAACAGCACCCTAATTGCGTAACACACCATCAATCACAATCTGAATGATTTTGAAGGATATTGGTAATCCATTGCTTCATATGTTTAAAAAAATTGTCTGCCCAACAACGTAAATAACGCAATGAATGTTGTTGAGCTGTCAAAATGAAAGAAATTGCTACTGTGAACATTATATTTATTATTTTATTACTATTTATTTATGAGTAGTCGAACAATATATATTTTTTTTTTATTAAGACCGTGTCGAAATAATTATCTGTCGAAATTCAGAATGACACTCAGATGACAATCATGTCGTTTGGTTTAAATAGGTTTTCATTTTTATATATTTAATTTTAATCTTTTACATAGATTATTTTATATTTTGTGATTGTGAGAACGTTGTAGGCCTAGTAGACTGTAGATTCGTTGACTATTTTCTATTTTCGTAAGTACTTGATACTTGTTGAAAGGCCTACACTGTCCTCCCATACCCATTAATACTGTTATGTGAAAATATTGTAAAACCAAATTATTTTTAAAAGAGTAACCGTGGAGTTTCTTGCCGGCTCTTCCCCATAGGAAACGATCAATTGGAACCGTGCACCTAGCTTCTGACGTTTCATACGTGCCTATGTTAGTTTATGAGATATAAAATATTTTGATTTTGTGTTAGTGTGTTATACAATTACCACGCTGTACGTACCACAGTCAATCGCAGGTAACACTCGAGATACGAGAACTACACTTGTCAATGTCAAGTTGTTACCATGGACATGAGGTTGACTGTACAATACACATGTGTTGAATTGATATATGCGGGAATCGCCTCGTCCTCATAGGGTGACGCTGAGCAATGGCCGTTTTGCGTAGATGTGACGCACATTTTCTTCCAAGTCGTTTTTTTCTTAATCCATCACTTTGAAGCTCTTCTCATGTGATGGTAAGTGATGATAAGGCCGAAGCTGGAAGCGAGCTTCACCCGTAATCCTCAACCACAGACGAGCTGGCTATCTTACCTCCAACTGCCGAAACAAAACAATACTGTTATAATGACAGACTTACATAGATAAGATGGTGGTAGCTAGCCAGGTGGACTTAGAACAAGCCCCTACCACCAACCAAAAGGAGCAGAAAATTTTGACCCAGCTGGGAATCGAACTCGGGACCTTCTTTTTTTATCTAGCGCATCTCAGAGTTGACCTTTAGAGATCGTGACTCTTTAACCAGACTTTCCTGCCATGTCTGTCTGCCTTAAGCTCCTAAAAACTTAAAGCCTCCAGCCAGGGCGTAAAACTTATAAACTAAACGACTGCGCGCTAAGGGCACCCCCTGTGGGGTACGAACCTCGGCTTAGGGCAGCGTCGGAGGGAGGATGGCAAGGGACCGACGGTGGCTGGATAAAATCAGGGTTATGATTATTATCAGAGGAATTGAAAGCTACAGGCTCAGTTACGGCGCGGGCTGGCACTTCGTCGAGCAAGGGTCGGGAGGACCCGGGACCTCTGGCTCTGAGACACGTGGTCTTATCACTAGACCACAGAGGCGGTTTTTTATGTTTTTGTGTATTTTCTTTGCATTATGTTTTACCGCAAATAATCAATGTCAAGTATTACAAAATGTTTGCAGTTGTTGTAGTTGCCAGTTCTATACAAATATTCCGTAGTACCGTCAGGGAAATTAGTTGCAAAGCAAATTAACACGTACCCTACGTCAGTTTACCGAGTTACAGCAACTTCACACAACTATCAAAGAATGGCATTAATTTGTGATTTGAATATACGGACAATTTAAGTTGTTAATCAATTTAAAGTAGAAAATAAAAATAAAGTTATAAATTAAATAAGTTTTTTTTTTGAATATGATTAAAATTTAGTTACATGTGTCGACACTCTTGCTAGTACCTATCCCTATCTTCCTAGTACGGCGGGATGTGCTGGGGCGGCGTGTACATTACCTCAGCAGGAAAGTGTCTCCTAGAGTAATATGAGTGGACGTGTCATAACTTTGACGGCAAAATACAAGAAACCGACTCAACCTGAAGACGCACAAATTATATCTTCGGCGCACATTTTTGCACAAATATAAGCTCTCTGCCCATGCACAATATTTCTCTCTCCAATCATTCGTTTAGAATTTTCCTGCTGGAAAAACGTTACTCCAGCAGAAATCGTTTTTTCCATTTTTTTTCCAAAACGACAAAGCGCACAATTTTTTTTTATGTGGCGCACATTTACACTAGATTTCGCACTAATTATACGTTCCACTCATATCACTCTAGGAGACACTTTCCTGCTGGGGTAACGTACACTGGGGCTGCTGCCCGTGAAAATTATTAAATATTATGAAAATATTCCATTATTATTGGGAGTTATTTGTTCAAGCCGTTTGGGGTTGAAACACTAGGGCCAAGGGGTCCGAGTGCCTCCTTGGGTTTTTGAGACATCGCCAAGCGGTTGGTCGACTGTTCACTTGACCAGAGGGCTGGCCTATTTTTTGCCCAAAGAATCAACATTGCCATACAACGTGGCAATGCTGCCAGCCTTTGGGGCACTTTTCCTGTTGACAGCGATGCGGACGAATTTTTGATGCCCTATGATTCTTTTTTGTTTTGTTTTATACAATTACACATTAATTATTATTATTATTTTAAGTCTGTTAAGTTATATATTATGTAATTTATATGTTTAATATTTTTAAACATATTTACATAATATATAACTAAAAATATTACTATAAAAATTCATCATCATCATTATTTCAGCTGAAAGACGTCCACTGCTGGACATAGGCCTCCCCCAAGCACCGCCACCTCGACCGGTTCTGTGCTTCCCGTATCCAGCGGATTCCTGCGGCTTTCATAAGGTCCACCTTGTGGGAGGCCTTCCGGAACGCGGTCGCCACTCCAGAACCTTTCGGCCCCAACGGCCAGTTCTGCGCGAAATTATGTTGAACAAATTATTAATCAATTTGCTTAACAATTAATTTATCTGACTTTACATTACGTAGGGTTTTCAAAAGAATATTACTACCATTTAATAAACAAACACATTTATGACGATACTCGTACAAACAGTCAATTACACTTAAGTTGGTAGGCACTCGTTACTGTAATAAACATCATGTACTCGTAAATAAATGACACTTAAGTGGTCGAATGCACTTTGCATTTTATGTAGGTAAACATCATCGTCATTTTTTATTTTTTTAATAACTTTATTCTCCGAAGAGTTAGGTACCACATTTCGCCAGTTATGGTTTAGTCCGATGTGATAGGGGGCAGGCCTATTATCTGTTGTTTATTTTTACTTTACATAATACGACCATCGATCAAAACTAATTAGGGTTTTTTCTTCCTTTTTCAGATTATTTTCTTGTAAGTTTCGTGCCGAATCCAATAACTTTGCCCGACTCGGGAATCAATCCCCAGTGTCTCGGAAAGCACGTTAAGCCGTTGGCGCTGCGTCTGATCTCCCTTCACGGTGCGTGGTTCGACACTTACATAGCCAGTTTTTTTAATTTAGGTACTTAGGGTTTGGTACCTTAAGGCATTTGTTAGATGAGTGTTGGGGTAGGTAGATAGCTACATATTTTGGCCCTAGAACATTGATGTATAAAAAAGGATGATAGGACACCGCTCTAATGTCACTTAAACATTATTGGACTAGTAACAATTAAATGTAAACACACCCACACAACTACATTTCTCGATGTCATGTGACATGCATCAACAACCGAAAAGCGAGAGATATGACGCGGGCTGTAGCGGAAACGAGATAGCAATAATTGTCACTGTTACGTACCCTCATCAACTCAGAAACAAATGGCGACCTAGAAAGCAATATTAATCAGGAGAATTTTAAAGAAAATAAGCTTTGATGTGCTTACGAGTGGAAAGTAATCCCGTGAAACTTGTTTATTGCTTGTGAATTATTTGTGCACATTTTGAAAACACGGGAAAGCGTTGTTGCTGCTTATTTAGACGATTACGGTAACCTTATTTAACGTGCTGCACACGTGCTACACAAACGCGAGTTCTATTGTGACTAAGGTCAGTTGTGCCGCTCGGCACTACTGACAGGTGACAGGTTATGCGGTGCACGTCGAGGAGCGCGTACCTAATCTTCCTTTTTTTGCATCAATGCCCTTGAATGACACTGTCAGGGAGATAATGTTGGTAAACATTTGTGATATTGTCACTGTCATTGTGTCTTGACAAAATACCTAGATGGCGACGTAAGATCCAAATTTGGCCACGCACCAAAATAACCTTGTGCCATTGTATGTTCCATTCGGTGCCCAACTACAGATAGCGCAGTTTAATTCATAAAAATATTTTGTTATGATATGTTACCTAATCTTGTCCTACCAAGGATATCTACTTAAGGAATTAAAAATACATAAAATATTGAAAGATAACCTTAAAAAGTATGATCACGTTTCTATCTTTCGCAAGATACTCAAGTAGCTCCCTATTCGACTTCGCAGGAACACTCGAATATTATGTCTGCTATTTAACATCCTTCACAACCCTAAAACGCCATCCTATCTGCGACAACGCTTTTCCTACGATCATCCTTCGGGTGCACCTTGCAGGTCGCATCTTAGAAATCTCCTTAGACTCCCTCCTCACTCATCCGACTTATACTCCTACTTCACTGTGCACGCGGCTCAGTTGTGGAATTCACTGCCACCTGACATTAGGGACTGCCAAACTGTTGCAGCCTTTAAAAGAAGAGTAAAAGATCACTATCTTTCCACTTCGTCATAGTTGCATATTATTATGTATTTATTATTTTCCACTACATTGTAGTTCTAAGTATATATTTGAGTGATATTTATTTTAGAAGTATGTATGTAAGTATATTCTCTTACTGTTTGTTTATAAGTATTTATATTAGTGTAGGTATAGCTATTCTGATTTTATGTATATATTTTCCCTTATACATAAAGTAGATATAAAGATGTAGACAACGTGTGTAAGACACACGTTGTCTACATCTTTATATCTACTTTCCTATCGCAGGTATGCTGAAAGAGATTTCATTAGAAATGAGCATCACCTTTGTACGTATGTTTCTGTTTCTTTCTTCTTGTCTGTTTGTATGTGTGTACATAAATTGTTAAATAAAGATAATATTTTTATTACACAAAAGCAAAGTTTTTAATTTTCACTGAGGGACCTCTATTTCAAAACCGAATACAAACAAAATCATTATCAATACAGCAAATTTCAATCAATCAATCAATCAATCAATCAATTTCTATCTTATCTTATCTTAAAATGCAAAATAAAGTCATTAAAATCATGATGCCCTTTTGGTATAAAGTCGCAATTACACTTTGTCGTTAGCCAGAATTCGGTTGCTTGAAAGACTTTACTCGAATTCGGGCATACGATGCATTAATTACACTGGTCATCGTGCTGGAATACGGGCTAACGACTACGTGTATTTAGAATGAAGCGCTTCTACTCATTGTGACAGTTGGCAAAGCACTGATAGAATAGAATTCGGGTAACTGAAACGATGAAGCTGGACTGGATTGTCCGAAGAGGGTTTACTCGCCCCCGTTCGTAATTGTATAATTTATTATTTTTTCAACACACTTGCTCATAAAGTGGCTCTAATTTCACCGCAATTAGGCACATAATGACACCTGTAATCAAACTGTGACTTTTTCATTGCTATTATTCACAAGTGAGTTATGGAGTTTTTTTTTTTATTGGTTGAGTTGCTTTGTTCTTAAAAAAGTTTCGATACAAAAAAGATCGTGTTCAATAGAACAAATAAATTAATGTACCTATTTCTTGTTCATTTCATGCAACTTCGTATTTAAATAGATAATTTCAACTTGTACGTGTTTAATAAATAAAACTTTCACTCAAACATAACTTTTGTTTTCTCTGTAATAAAGAAAATTTTAAATTCCCCATTTTATACGTGGCTAAAACACTATCCGCGGAAAACCAAAAAAAAAGAAACCTCATTTCTTTAGTCTATGGCCGATCGCCATTGTCAGATGCGCGCGCATAGGAAAACTGATTAATTTTTCCCGCCATAGCGAAACATTTTTCACAACTCGTTTTCACTGTTGAAATTAAAGTTATTTATTAATTAAAATGTCTACAAGTACTAGTTATGAAGAAAATGATTTATGTTGTACACCGCCCCATATAAGATGTGAAGCCCTTAACGTTATGGAAAGTTAACTACCTGAAAACTCCAAGGAAAAATATCTATTAGCGTACCAAAATTTCATACAGTGGCAAAACAACAAGAATACGCAGTGTTTTTCAGAAAATGTGTTCATGGCGTACTTTAAAGAATTATCTTCTAAGTACAAACCTAGCTCTTTGTGGTGTATATACTCAATGTTAAAAGTACAGTCCGAACAAAGAAAGGAGTGGACTTAAAAACATACTCTAATTTGTCAGCTTATCAAAAGAGACTATCCGATGGATTTAGAAGCGAGAAATCAAAGGTTTTATCGTCTGACGATGTTGATAAATTTATAAACGATGCTCCAGATAACCAATATCTGGCTAAGGTTAGTTAAATTAATTTTAAATATCTACGCGACTTCAGCCTGTGTTGTATGTTGAACTTAATTAAGTTCCCTTCAAAATGGTTGAGCTAAATGGTGCTGATCCATGCGTCATGTTCGTGAACGGGCGCCGTCAGTTGGGACTGGTCATCTCTTAGCTGCCACGGCTTATTTTAATTTTTGAATTGTTTCTATTACGGACGCTTCTAACGTGCACGTCTTTCTACATTGTTCTCACATGTATAACTTCAACATGAATGATGTAACCCATATTTTGTAACAATATTTTGTTTTAAAAGAGTGTCCATGGAGTTTCTTGTCCGTTCTTCTCCATAGGAACCTACTACGCTTTGGAATGGGCAACTAGCTTCATCTTTCTGACTGACCGACCCCTTGACAATTCAAAAGTGCCTGTAATTGGTTTATTTGAAATAAATGCTTTGAGTTTGAGTTTGAGATTGAGTTTCTTTTTTTCAGGTTGCTTTAATATTTGGTGTAACTGGTGCATGTAGGATACAAGAATTAACAAATATAACGGTAAAAGACATAGAGAACCATGGCCAGATGCTTTTCGTGAAGATAGCTATCACGAAAAATAAAACACCGAGGTCATTCACCATACACGGTCCATTCTATGAAATTGTTAAGAAGTATGAAAGTTTGCGTTCACCAAAAGCAAAAAATGACCGTTTCTTTCTAAATTACCAAACTCAAACTCAAAACTCAAACTCAAAGCATTTATTTCAATTAAACCATTTACAGGCACTTTTGAATTGTCAAAGAGACGGTCAGTTAGTCAGAGTCGGCAAGTTGAAGCTAGATGCCCATTCCAATACGTAGATCACTATGGAGAAGAACGGACAAGAAACTCCAAGGACACTCTTTTAAATCAAGATATTACATAATCCTGGGTACATTATTCTTGTTGCTTCTATATGTGAGACAATGTAAAAACTAATAAAACAATTCAAAATATAAAATTACAAATTAAAAATAAGCCCTGGCAGTCAAGAGATGACCAGTCCCAACTGACGGCGCCCGTTCACGAACATGACGCATGGATCAGCACCATCCAGCTCAACCAGAATGGTAAATGTACCTGTCAGCCTATAGGTATAAACAAATTCGGTTCTATGGACATACATACACTGGACATAGTTTCAGAAGAACTTCAGCTACATTGCTGGCTAATTCAGGAGCTGATATAATGACTTTGAAGCGTCTACTAATTGCTACATATTTACTAATTGTTTCTCTAAATAAACTTTTCATCTACAAAATAAAATGATTTTTATTATTATTTTCTTCACAAGTGTGTTGAAAAACGTCGTATGATACACGTGTGTATTGATAATTACCGTCCTCGGCTCTCTTAAGACCCTCACCTAACGGCTCCTGTCTCAATGGCGCCTCAGCGGTAATCACCAACATTACACACTTGTAGCATAATGTACTATTATGACACTAATTTTACATTCTGTGATTACTTTACCTCACACAGTGACTTATTTATTATTAAAATGTTTGGAAAATTATCTAGTTTTATAATTATTATTAACATAACCGGGATATTTACCATGTTTATTCATTTTTCTGAGTTCCCGATATTTCAGTTTATCCGTGATCATGGTGCTTGCAACAGCGCCGAAATATCGGGAACTCAGAAAAATGAATAAACATGGTAAATATCCCGGTTATGTTAATAATAATGTTAGTGACCATGACAGTTTAAAAACTTAGTTTTATAATGTTTGTAAATATGTGAGCACCATATATAACATAATTAATTTTCACTTTTCATTCTTTTTACCTATTGCGGTATAGTAATTGTACACCAGCATAATGTCATGTTGTCTTGCGCTCGCACGTACAATTGATACCGACTGCCCCATCGCTACTTCCTCCGTGACGTATCCTTTTTTTTTTTTTTTTTTTTTTGGGTGGGAAATTATCAAATAACTTCTCCCGCTCTGGGCGGAGCGGGAGGGCGTGTCAGACTTTTACTGACTAAAACCCACCCGTGTTCCTTCAGTTGCCTGTGTGCCAGGGCCACGGTATCCCTTTCGGACAAACCCGCAACCCTGGCAGGCACCGGTCCTGGCAGACCCCGTCAGTGCGTGCTGACATCTCTTTGAGGCGCGCGTGGAACACAACGCGCCATCGACCCGGCCTGGTCCTTACCGGACGGCGAACTGCCCATAGCTCGCCGTCCGCAAGCCCGCGCCTACGGTGGCCGGGAATCGGCTACCGATTCCCGCCGCCCAGGGCGTCTCCTGCGGCGACTAGGGGCGTGAGGGCGCATAGACTGCCGCTCCCTCACGCGTTCCGCCTCCTCCTTCGCGAGCATTACTACTTCGCAGAAGGACGATAGCTCGCTTGCTAGCCTGGCTAGCCGACGCCGCTTGACAGGCCGTGTATGTAAAGATCTTTGCGCGGACTAGGCTGCTATTACTTGACATAACTATGTTGTTATAACATAATAATATTATGAATCAGAGATCGGAATAGGTAGAGTTATTTTACCAAAACTCCGAGGAAGGATGTAACATAGAGTGGATAATAATATAATTGTAAATATAAATAAAGTCCAATAAATAGTTCGTGGTTTTTAAATCCCGGGATTAAATCGTCATTATAATTATTCCAGGATTTTAGAGGAAAACCTCCTCTCGTTCCGCTCTATGTTACATCCTTCCTCGAAATTTAGGTAAATTAACTCTACCTAATCCGATCTCTGCTTTTAACATACTAGCTTTTGACCGCGGCTCCACCCGCGTTGATGTCGGCTATTGCGTAAACAAGGAGCCTATGTTCTTCTCCATATCCCAGGCTATATCTTTTTTTTTTGTTGTATGTATGTATTTATGTATTTATTCTTATATCTTAGTTATAAATATTTTTTGAATTGTTTTCTATTATTGCACCTACTGTGTATTGTCTCTGCATCACCCTAAGGTAGACTGGTAGAAAATGCCCAAGGCATTAAGTCCGCCTTTGTACAGTTTTTACTTGTGCATAAAGTTTTAATAAATAAATATATCTGCTAAATTTCATGACGATGAGTTCAGCGGTTTAGGCGTGAAAACGTAACAGACAGACAGAAAAACAGAGTTATTTTCACATATAAATAACTCGCTTTTTCCCGCGGCTCCGCCCGCGTGGATGTCGGTTATCGCGTAAAAAAGTAGCCTATGTCCTTCTCCAAATCCCAGGCTATATCTCTGCCAAATTTCATGACAATCGGTTCAGCGGTTTAGGCGTGAAAACGTAACATAGAGATAGACAGACAGAGTTACTTTCACATTTATAATATTAGTATGGACTAATATGGATAATAATATTAGTTATTGGTATTAATTATAATAACATAATGTTAGTATGGATTATAATAAAGCGTACATTTTGTAACTTAAACATTAAATATTATGTGGGTCCATACTTAAACTTGCACATACCTAGTACCTAGTTAAACGATGTTGTATATTATAAGTTAATTCATGTCATCGCAAAATTAAATAATAAAACATGTTTAAATGCTTGTGAAGCGAAATATAGCTTATGTAACAAAATTATTCACGATTTGTGTACAAATATAATAAGATCATTTTTGTAAACAACAATGTAACCACCTTTGTAGTAATAAAGACCTTGAAAAACCAATCATCAATCAATCAAGGTACCGGTCTTCATATATAATATAATTATTATATTTAATGTACACAAAATATTGTTAAAAATTTATGTCAAATTTCCTATGACATGTTGAGTAAACAACTGATTAAATATCTAAACAGTTGATTATATGTTGGTGAACACTGGCCTAAGTATGGAGTTTCTTGCCCATTCTTCACCATACGTAACTACCTTTTGGAAGGGTAACTACACTCCATTTGACATAAGATTAGACATTTAAATTAACCTTTTTTTACAGTCCGTTCAACCGATTTTGACTTCTATTGCGTTGGTGGCATGACAAATGGTAACTGCAGTAAACAGTTGATATTGTAACCACTTTTTTGCTATGAATGACATCCTTATGCCAACGGAATAGAAGTCAAAGCGGTTGAACGGACTGTAAAAAAGTTTTTTTTAAATGTCAAATTTTATATCAAACTAGCTTTTGCCCGCGGCTCCGCCCGCGTGGATGTCGGTTATCGCATAAAAAAGTAGCCTATGTCCTTCTCCATATCACAGGCTATATTTCTGCCAAATTTCATGACGATCGGTTCAGCGGCTTAGGCGTGAAAACGTAACATACAGACAGACAGACAGACAGATAGACAGACAGACAGAGTTACTTTCACATTTATAATATTAGTATGGATGGAGTTTAGAATTAATTCAACTTTTTGGAAATTTTGACGTCCAAAATAGCCTTTTATGTGCCTATTTGAAAAAATTTTTTTGACTTTGACTTTGACTTCATTAACACTTGGTTGTTTTCCCAAATTCCATAGGCAATCGAATTTCGGCGTAAAATTATTAGAGATACAGGATGTTTCGACACAATTGAAAGAGATTTTAATGTTGAATTAATGAAGGTACATACCTTACATGGCGGCCATAAAAATGCAAATTGTTCATGGATATAATTTACACAGTTTTAAGGGGACTCATATCATTGTTCCCGTTCAAAAAAGAGATCGAACTATAGAGAACGTATGATGACTTTAACACTGAAATACCTCCTCATGGCGTTTACTTTCTAATATTATGCATGTGTTTTCTTTTCCGCTCGAACGAATCTCCTCCCTTCCCAACCTGCCCGTTCAATCATCTTCAGCATGATACTCTGGTCCTTAGGTTGCGTCAGTAAGGTTCTAGAGTCTAAGGTCAAAGTTTCCGGCATGCCATCAGCCAGTTCAACTCTGTATTTCTTCAGGATGCTGATGAGACCAGACATTACTTGCATCTTTGCGAAACGCATTCCTGAAAAAAGCAATAGATTATGTAAATATGACAGTAGTTAGAGCAGTCGTTTGTGTATTAGCGCGCGCACTCGCACATGGTATACTTATTGGGTGGTTTAAGTGGGATTTTTAACTTAAAATCCCACACTCCCTGGTTCTATCCCCAAATCCCCCGGGCGACTTGTAGCTCACCCGGACACAAAAAAGGTCAGATTATTTCGACCTACGTTTTGTATGACTTGTGCGTTAATACATTTGATCCCTATTATTGCATTTAGCTCTTACAAAAAATTGGCCCCCGATTGTATGAAGTCGAGTACACGGAATATGATGGATACTCCAACCGACACACCACCACATGGGTCACCCTCGACATACTTAGGAATGTCATGCACTACGCGGCCACGACCAAGGTCAGTGGCCGCACAGGTTAGGTTAAACTATATGTGCTGGCTGACTAGTTGCAGCCTTCGTGGCCAGAAATATGACTAGTAATGGTCTTGTCTATGTAGTGCGCGAGGTCCCTTAAGATTATATAACAAACTAGCTTTTGATCGCGGCTCCGCCCGCGTAGATGTCGGTTATCGCGTAAAAAAGTAGCCTATGTCCGTCTCCATATCCCAGGCTACATCTCTGCCAAATTTCATGGCGATCGGTTCAGCGGTTTAGGCGTGAAAAGGTAACATACAGACAAACAGACAGACAGAGTTACTTTCACATTTATAATATTAGTATGGATTATAATTACCTATACATAGTCTGGGACCCGAACCGAAAGGGAAGAATGTGTAAGGTTTAACATCGTCTTTATTTTCAGGCAGGAATCGTTCCGGGTTGTACTTCTGCGGCTCCGGGAAGTATTCAGGATTGTGGTGCATGTAGTAGACTGGAACATGGACTTTGACACCTACGTCTAGTTTCAGGCCCGTAGGGAGCACGTAGTCGTCCATGACCTCACGAGCGAGATTTCCCAGTACGGGATACTTGCGGAGAGTCTCATACATACAAGCCTCCAGATAAGGCAGCTCATGCACACACTCGTAGTTAACTTTGTTCCCGTGACGTCGCAGGTAGTCGTCCACCTCCTCGGCCGCTCGTTGTTGCAGCTCCTGGTGCTTTGCGAGCTCGAACAGAGTGAAGCCCATGGTAGACGCCGATGTCTCAAAACCAGCCGCGAAGAACTGGACGCACTGTGCCACCAACAATTCATCATCCACCTTCAAATGTACTTTATTTTCAGCGCCAGTCTTGGCGTTGCTTATACTGTCCCCAGTTATGTAATCTTCGTTCTTTAAAGTCAGGACCAGGTCCACGAAGTCGTTCCTCGGTGACGGCTTGTAGTCTCGGCTCTCGAACACTCCTTTCAACAATTTTGAAAAGAATTGATCTATTGTTGGAGGAAAAACTCGAAGTCCCAATCGGTAGAAAATAGAAGGCCATATGGCCCTGCAAATGATTTTGAAGCCACGATAGGCTGAAGCCTCGAATATTTCACTTGCCATGAAATTGAAGGGGTTGTTATCTTCTTTTGCCATTGTGTTGGACTCCACTCCAAAAGCTGCGGAGCATATGCAGTCCATGGTGTACCTCGCGCTGATATGTCTTATTTCGATGACGTCAGACATACCGATTTCATAGTTGAGCATATCTTCGAAAACGATGTTGCAGTTTTCTATCAAATGGTACATATTCTTCATCTTTGCGGAAGAAAAGAGTGGAGTTAGATTTTGTCGAACAATTTTCCATCGGTCGCCGGCACTAAAGAATAAAGTTTGTGTGACAAGTTCACGTTCTGAGTAGTCGGATGATTCCCTGCCGTGGACGTAGTAGAAATCTTTAGTCATCACATATTTGATAATCTCAGGGCTGTGCGCCACGAGGACAGGCTCCGTGCCGAAGAAAGCTCCGAAGTAAGGTTGATCGATGAACTTTTGGCAAAGTTTCTGTATCACGTGACCAGGATACTCCTGTTGCAAAATATACCTTCCGTAGTTGCCCAAAAGGGGCACTGGTTCAACGTAAGGCACATTATTTTTTTTCCAATAACCGAACTTCCTTTTAGATATTAAATATAATAAATAAAAGATTAAAGTTAATAAGCACACGAGAACGAGAAGAGCGTTCATGTTGGCAACCGTGTTGCTGACAACTACAAGGAGCTAGGAGCGCATCTTACACGCTGATAATAATATAGATAAACTCACATAAATAGACTCTACTTCAATGTACACAACACACACACAGTAATGTTATTAGCATTCAATCCGACTAGAATACTGATTAGATAAGTATTTACAATAACATAAATAGCTAAGTGCTTTTTATAAATATTACTGAAAGTATTATATATCACGAGCTTTTGTTTATTTTACTTTCTATTAGCGATCCGCCCCGTCTTACAGCACAATTTTTTTTTTGAAGTCTGTGTCCCTATAATACTTCTCAGACATTTAAGTCCTCCTAAACTTTGCAACGGCACTCGGCTCATAGTCACCAATCTCCAACACAACGCTATCGTAGCCGAAATCTTAACAGTTTGCGGCGCCGGTGATGTTGTTTTTCATTCCCAGAATTCCCCTCATTCTCAGCAATTTCCCGCTTAGTTTTAAACGTGTGCAATTCCCAGTCAGCCTATGTTACGCCATGACCATTAATAAAGCTTTGGGCCAAACATTGTCCGTTGCGGGAGCCAACTTTATGTAGCTCTTTCCCTTTTTTTTGGGTGGGAAATTATAAAGAAAGAAAAGAAAATAACTTCTCCCGCTCTGCGCGGAGCGGGTGGGCGTGTCAGACTTTTACTGATTAAAACCCACCCGTGTTCCTTCAGTTGCCTGTGTGCCAGGGCCACGGTATCCCTTTTGGACAAACCCGCAACCCTGCCAGGCACCTGTCCCGGCGGACCCCGTCAGTGCGTGCTGACATCTCTTTGAGGCGCGCGTGGAACACAACGCGCCGTCGACCCGGGCCTGGTCCTTACTGGACGGCGAGCTGCCCATAGCTCGCCATCCGCAAGTCCGCGCCTACGGTGGACGGGAATCGGCTGCCGATTCGCGCCGCCCAAGGCGTCTCCTGCGGCGACTAGGGGCGTGAGGGCGCACAGACTGCCGCTCCCTCACGCGTTCCGCTTCCTCCTTCGCGAGCATTACTGCTTCGCAGAAGGAGGTGACTGCCTCCCATGGACTCTCGCTCCGGACCATGGCCTGGACCAGGGCCGGACGCGAGAGATCGCCGCCACCGAGCACCTCCGCGAGGATACGGCGGTGCTCTGCCCAAGCCGGATAGACCTCCACCGTATGCTACACCGTGTCCTCCAGGCGATCCACACAGTGGTAACACCCGGGCGTTTCCTCCCGCCTAATCCGAAACAGAAACCTCCCGAAACAACCGTGTCCGGTGAGGATCTGTGTCAGGCGGAAGGTGACGACGTCGTGGCGCCTCTCTAGCCACTCCTCAAAGAGGGGACTTATCGCCACAATCGTGGCGTGCCCAGCGCTGGTTTGCGACAATCGCACCCTCCAAGTCGCCATGAGAACCCGCCGGAGCTCTGTGCGCTATGCTGTGATTTCTCTTGGCAGCGGAGTTACGCCCCGGCATTTCACCTCTTCGCGCCACTCCCATAAGAGCGCGAGAGTCGCATAGAGCCTTCCGCAGAAGGTGGTTGGACCCCCTTGATTGAGCAGAAGCCGCTTCAAGGCAGCCCCGGCTCACTCCAGTCTGGGAGCCAAACGTCGGAAATGCTCCACGAAGTTCCACAGGCTGTCAAGGACGAGTCCCAGAATAATAAATAGAGAAGCATTTTCCTGAAAAACACAAATTTTGTGGCAGCTTTTTACTAGAAAAAAATCTCCAGGCCTGATCGAAACATTCTCCCTTATCAATGGAGGAGGTAATACACCTTCTATAAGCGGCACAACATTGTTTTCCGACATCCACGCGAACGAAGTCGCGGGCACAGCTAGTCATTTATAAAATTATAATCATAAAAATCATCAATACAACTTTCTAAGTTCATATAATCCTATTGAATGACTGTTTCATGAAATCATGACATTTGAGGCCAATTCTAACTTAAGGAGTTGTATTGCAGATTCTGATGACTATTATTCTGTAAAGCCAGATTTGTTACGGCCGCTAATCATATTTTAATAAATATACAACCTGACACTAATCTGAAAATGCAAAAAACCGAAAAAAAATTGGATAATTATGAAAACGGCATATAAAGATCACAACACTACCGCAACGAACCCAAAGACATGACATTGTACTAAAGTCATGTCGTCGGCGATTAATTTATGTTTTTGAGTGCATTTTACCAATATAAAGTGGTACTTGCTTACGAATGATATTCATTGTTTTAGTGTACTAGCTTATGCCCCCGGCTCCGCCCGCGTGGATGTCGGTTATCGCGTAAAAAATAGCCTATGTTCTTTTCCAAATCCCATGCTATATCTCTGCTAAATTTCATGATGATCAGCAGTGCTATTCTGTATAAATCTCACCGTGAAAACACAGGTGAAGTGAGCATATTCATTCCATTGATGCTAGGAATTGACACTGATATTGATGCTCACTTCACCTGAGTTTTCACGGTGAGATTTTTATAGAATAGATCGGCTATTCAGCGATTTAGGCGTGAAAATGTAACAGACAGTCAGAGTTACTTTTACATTTATAATATTAGTATGGATGGATAATATAGTAGGTAATTAATTAGGATTATGAATTGAATTTTTTATTTCTGACGTAGACGTCCATACAAAGATAACGCGGCATGTAGAATGAGAAACTTCAAATCCGACTTATTAGATTGTCGCGTATACTTTTAATATTCTAGTTTATTAGATCATTTTAATTATCTGTCTTATATTACCACATGTAATAAATAACAATATTATTATGTTCAAACAACTAAGGTAAAAAGAAAACAGAGTCTTGAGTCGTCTGAAACAGTTATCAACTATCCCGAAGCCAATTTTCGCGTTTACACTCGTAGCATGAGCATGACACATTCGGCATTGTCGACATTGACGATATAGTCGTGCCGCATATAAAATGGTGACATTATCCAGAATCATAGAATCAAGTACCTACCTATTCTCAGCACAAGTCGATCGTAAATCACGAGTTAGTTAGTCACAAGAGACACAAATTTTGCTATTATGCGTCGCACGAAGTAATCCATTCCACATAACGATGCATATTTTTTTTGGATGCAATCTTTATTGTACCCTTACAATGTATATTGTATATGACTGTGTGTGTGTAAATCTTGCTTCGCCCTTGGGCGGTCGCCCAACCGCGCCCTACTTTTGTCAGCTCACTTCAAGCTCACTTTACCTAAGTTTTCACAGTGAGATGTTCTACAGAATAGCACTACAGGTCGTTAATCATAATGATAAACCTAAGAGGTCCTATGTTACTACCTTGGCTCACACCGCATCTAGTATAATAAGGTTCCGATTTGTAGCCAACATATTCGACAAGCTGCTGGCGATCTCTCCTGTAATCAGCAAAGAACTTTAGCAATTTCAGGGGGATTTAATTGTACTAGCATTATTCATAAATGAATAGAGAGGTTTGATTGGAACTCACTATCTCTCCTTCGTCAGGATCTGTGGCAGATGCCACTTGTTTAATAGTTTACTTTTAAGTGTCGTTGCAACATCTGCTTAAGCAGCCATGCGTGAAGTAGATTTAGACAAGTCTTGTCAGTAACTCGTGTAAAAGGTAGCAACAGTATTGGCAAGGACAAAGACCTCAAATCTCTGATGACGATCATACTTCCCAAGTCACGGTTAAAATAACTCATGTCTTGATGTGATCCTAATAATAACAGACTTAAAATTTTACATAAAATAAAAGTCCCGATAAAGATGATATTATAACAACCAATCACCTCGTGCCATCTTGTTGCTATGTGCAATTTATTCAACACAATTATTAATTATTTATTATCTAGTGTAAACAGTTAGTTGCGCTAAACATAATAAACGGCTCCATGATATTCACATTTACAAAATTTAAAAAAATGCTGCTAAATTATACAGAACTATAGTTTGCAATGTATTTGAGAGATGAATAAAAATTAACTACCAAAAAAGAAAGAAAATAATTATTATCTATTGGAGTATTCAACAATAAAAACATGCTTAAATAAAAACAAAATAAACATTAAGTTCATAATGTCAGAAAATAAAAATAAAAAGGGGGAAGCAACTTCCAAGTATTAAAATTTTATCTAGTGAGCCCAAGTGGTAGTAGAGCAGGACCAGCATTCAGCCAAGCATTTTTATCTACAATATAATCATCCAACTTATAATATGCTTGTCTACATAGTGTGCGTTTAATGCATATTTTAAATTTCTTCTCATTTAGTTGAAGAAGATCGAGTGGTATTTTATTATAACATTTTACACAGTACCCCATAAAAGAAGTGTGTACTTTAGACAATCTGAAGCGTGGTTGATCTAATTTGTTCCTATTTCTAGTGTTAAAATTATGCCTGTCACTTACTTTACTAAAACAACCAGCATCCAACCATCTATTTACATCTTTAAATCAGGGGGCTAATATACAGTTTACACTGTAATAAATAGTTCGGTGTCGAATTTAGTCACATTCGTTTCTAAATTGTAATCCATTCGATCGATTCGATTCGATCAATATCAACTTACGAGTATGATCAAAATCAATAATCGTTATCTATATTGAAAATAATTATCAAGATACTTTTGAATCAAGATTGTTAAATTGTGAGTAATTGCGATTAAAAGTACCACGTGGATGCGAAAAAAAATAAAAAACTATACATTTATTCTATTTATAGCAACACCATTGTATGGAACAGGAGATTTTTTTCGTGATATCATGGATGGTCGCAAAGTAAAAGTTCTTTAAAATGATGGCTATAATGAATCCTTTACGGGTATTGCGTCAATAATCTAGTTTTCTGGTAGACGTGTTCATGAGTGGAGACCGCGAATCGGCAAACGTAAGGTGGGACGCCCTCAGGCTAGGTGGAGCGACGATCTTCGCAGGGTGGCTGGTAGCTGCCGGATGAGAGTTGCCGAGAATCGAGCTGAATGGCGAGCAATTGGAAAGGCCTATGTCCAGCAGTGGACTGCTATACGCTGATGATGATGATGATGAATCTAGTTTTCTGCTCGAACGTATGACCTCCGTTCCTAGCTTTCGCGTTCAATCATTTTAAGCATGATACCCTGGTCCTTAGGCTGTATCAGTATGGTTCTTGCGTCGAACGTGATGGTTTCCGGCATGCCATCAGCCAGTTCCACTCTGTACTTTTTGAGGAAAGTGATTAGGCCAGACATTATTTGCATCTTGGCGAAACGCACTCCTGAAAGACGAATAGATTTGTAAGTACAGGCTTGATATAAGCATAGATAAAATTATTTGTTCGTATGAGATAATTAATTACCTATGCAAAGCCGAGGACCCGCTCCAAACGCTAGGTACGTGTAAGGTTTAACATCGTCTTTATTTTCCGGTAGGAATCGTTCTGGCTTGTACTTTTGCGGCTCCGGGAAGTATTCAGGATTGTGGTGCATGTGGTAGACTGGGATATGGATGCGGACACCTACGTTTAGTTTCAGGCCCGTAGGGAGCACGTAGTCGTCCATGACCTCGCGAGTAAGGTTCCCCAGAACAGGGTACTTGCGGAGTGTCTCGTGCATACAAGCCTCCAAGTAAGGTAGCTCATGCACACACTCGTAGTTTAGTTTGTTCCCGTGACGTTGTAGAAACTCGTCCGCCTCCTCGGCCGCTCGTTTCTGCACCTCCTGGTGCTTTGCGAGCTCATACAATGTAAAGCTCATGGTGGTCGCTGAAGTTTCAAAACCCGCCGCGAAGAACTCGACACACAGCCCCACTAACAATGCATCATCCACCTTCAACTGTACCTTCTTATCATCACCAGTCTTTGCGTTGCTAATGCTGTCACCAGATATGTAATCCTCTTTATTTAAATTGAGGACCAGGTCCACGAAGTCATTCCTCGTTGATGGCTTATAGTCTCGGCTTTCGAACACTCCTTTCAGCAATTTTGAGAAAAAAACATCTATCGTTGAAGGGAAAAGTTGGAGACCCACACGGTAGAATACGGCAGGCCATAAGGCTCTAAAAATGATTTTAAAACCACGATAGTTTGAAGCTTCGAATATTTCGCTCGCTATGAATCTGAAGGGGTTTTTCTCTTCTGGTGTCATGGTGTTGGACTCCACTCCAAATACGCATGAGCATATGCAGTCCATGGTGTATCTCTCACAAGTCCGTCTCACATCGATGACGTCAGACATCCCAATTTCATAGTTGAGCATCTCTTTCAAGCTGAAACCACACTTTTTGATCAAATGGTACATGCTCTTCATCTTTGCGGAAGAAAAAAGTGGAGTTACATTTTGTCGAACAATTTTCCACCTCTGACCGGCACTGAAGAATAGATTCTGGGTGGCGGCTTCACTTGCAGAGTAGTTAGATGATTCCCTGCCGTTGACGTAGTAGAAATCTTTAGTCAACACATGTTTGATGATCTCGGGGCTCTGCACCACGAGAACTGGCTCCGTGCCGTAGAAAGCTCCGAAGTAAGGTTGATCGATGAACTTTTGACAAAGTTTTTGTATCACCTGACCAGGATACTCTCGTTGCAAAATATATCTTCCGTAGTTGCCCAGAAGAGGCAGTGGTTTAACGTGGGGCACGTTCTTTTTTCTCCAGTAATTGAACTTCCTGGTAGAAATGAAATATAATAAAGAAAAGATAACAGATAATAAGGACGCGAGAACGAGAAGGGTGTTCATTTCAGTACCCGCGTCGCTGTCAACTGCGGGCGGATGGCATCACGTTTGTAATAAAAATATACTTAAAGCAAACCTTAACAAGTGACCGAAAGAGTACAGATTTTAAAGATTAGATTTTATGATAATTGTTTAATTTGCCTTTTTTTAGATTTTGAAGATACCAAATGAACCGATTTTCGTCATTTAAAACTGATTGTTACTGCTCTTAGACTCAGATCTGGACGTGGACACATTCCATGCAAAAAATTTGCCTTCATGATGAAGAAAATCGCTTTACCCAATTGTAAGGAATGTGGAGTTGTTGAGGACCTACAACATTTATTGATGGAATGTGTCCAATATGAGTTCAGTAGAAATAATTTAGTTAGGTCCCTGAATTTGAACAGAACTGATGTAGGCATGTTCCATACAATTTTATCCCAACCCAATGGCGACGATGCGAAGGGTTGAAGACCACAAATGGCCACCGGAACTACTCAATAATAAGTATTTCACGGGTGGCGATTTGATTAATTTATGATTGCTAAGCAATTTATGCTCGTCACAATGCGAATGGTGAAATGGAACTGATGGTGAAATACCAGGAGAACTCCTCAACAATTAACGTCCCTGCATCGAGACAAGGAATATTTTGAAAAAGGCGATGAGCAAGTTGACATTAGGCTATTGTCACTTAGATAAACTATAAACAGACCTACTAAAAAGTGAGAAACAAACAAAAAAAAAAAGACACTACATAGTGAAAAATAACTGTATTTTTGGAAATTGGTGGCAAATAACTAAAATACAGATAAAAAGACACCGACTTCCGAAATTAAAGTTATTTTTCAATTTATAGTGTGTTTTTTGGAAGTAGTTTTTTCACGTTTCGTTTTAACACTAAAAAGAATACCACTTATTTCATATTTTTTTGTTTATATCTGTATCGTTCAAATGATTTAAAACTTTAATCTACAATTTAATAACTTGTTATTCAAACTAAAAGATAAAAAAACCTGCTCTGAACCGGAGATAAACGGCAATTTGACAATGAGTACGCTTGTTTATCATCCATGATTCGATAAATGTCTATTTTTTAGTTTTATCTGTTTTTAAGTAATATAGTTTATAAAATTGACTGCATCGTAGGTCTAGTGGTCGCAAGCGTTAGGTACTGCTGACTATGAGGTCCTGGGTTCGATTCTCAGCTCAAGCAAAGCTCAGCGAGGTGTTTATTTAATACTTTAGCACACAAATGTACAGAGGCAGACCTAATGCCATAGACATTTTCTACCAGTCAACCTTTGGGTGGAGCAAAGACAAACAGTGGTAGATGCAATTATGAAAATTTGGGAATAAAATTTAGTTAAATAGTAGCTTCTGCCCGCGACTTCCCCCGTTCCCCAATTCATTCTCGAGATATTATAAAAAAGACGTTCTGTACAAAATGTATGAGAAAGTGAATTTTCAACAACAAAAAAAAAACGTGAATTTTTCACGTGTTTTAATAGTTATTCTTCTATTCGGGGCGGAGACAAATCCAACAAATCCAAGATCATAAAAATCGGTCCAGCCGTTCTTATGTTATAAATGGTGTAAATAACCCGACTTTGTTTTATATATTAAGATACCTTAACTATAAATAGGATATATATACCTAGGGATCCGCAAAAAGTATCTATACCAGAGTAGTATCGATACTTTGTCTTTGATACCTAGTATTTTTGTACTCGATACTTTAGATCCGATACTTTACTACGTATCGATACTTTTTCACATACTCGATACTTTTGTCTTCTCACTCGTTTCATTTTACACAATGTCACCAGTTCTCTTTCTAACTTAATTAAAGCGGTATCTCTGAAAACAGCCTTTCCAAAATTATATATATTGTTTGGTAAGGAAATATTTGATAATACTGAGTACTTCAGTCCATAGTCCATACTCCCATCTGAAAGGCTCAGGCGACGGTGACGGTGACAGTGGTGCGGAAATGGCTTACTGGGACGCGTATAGACAAATTACTTTTCATGTCAGACTGCATCGAGGAAGATTGGGGACTGACTGAATTTAAATTTAATTTCGCATTAAAAGTACGCGGTACTTCATTGAAACAATTGTAATGACAATTTTGTACTTTTTTAAATAAAATAGCTACCTAAGTATGTGCTTGTTTATTACAGTTTTTTTTTTTTGCTTTTATATACAATTTCTACGGTGATCGAAAAAGTACTCAATACCGAGTAGTATCGATACTTTTGGTTCGATACTTTTATCGGTATCGATACATTCTTCTGCGATACCGGTATCGAGTAGGTATCGATACTTTTGAATTTTTGCGGATCCCTATATATACCTAATCTATCTATCTATAATCGCTGTGGGTCCCTCATAGCACAGCATCATGCTGAGTGGAAGCCTTCTTGTCACAGTCATGACGTGCAGCTGCCGACTATTTTGTTTTGTGCTCGTGATTGGAATGTAGATCTATTTAGTTTTATTTTTTATTTTTCTTATACCATCTAATCAAGTTAATTATCTTTTTGTATGCACGTGTTTCTGTGACAAATAAACCTATTTTTCTTTCTTTCTTTTCTTTCTTTCTATACATATAATAAAATCGTAGCGAAATCAAAACTGTACATTGAATATTTTTGAAAAAAAGTAATTGCCACGAGGTCTGGGAACGATTCTGATGCCGAAAATATAGTTTTTAGAATTTTTGTCTGTTTAACTTTTAGAAAAAAATTGATCTGCATTCACAGATTTTGAAAAAAATGTACAGTCAGCAAGAAAATGGGCAATTATCACAAAAAAGTTTTTTGATGCCAAATCAAATCAAATCAAATCAAATTATTTTATTGTGGGCATAGGTTATACAGACAGATGTTAGGTAAATTACAGATCCATTATGTCCTGCCTAATAGGCATACAATAATAAATTATGTCAACATGCAACATATCAAAAATTTCATCGTCTTACAAAATAAGAATAAGGTGTATGGTGACAGATTATAGTAGGTACTAATTATTAAGAAAATCTTGGATCGTGTAGTAAGCTTTGTCAATAAAAAAATTACGCCAATCGATCCTGTTTCTTACGAGGATCAAAAAACTTTATAGGACAAACTGAGGTTTGAGTAACAGAAAAGTCAGAAATCGAAAAAAGTTTTCCCATACTGGGGGCCAAGTCTACTAATGTACAAACGTTGCAATGGTCTCTTCATTGTGAGTTTTTGACAGATTTGCCATACAAACACTGTCAAATACTCACAATGGCGAGACCATTCTGACACTATTGTAATAGCAGACTTGAGGCCCAGGTCGTAGGTGAGACTGAGATGAGAACGAACACAATGTATCAGTGTATGACAACAGTCGAATTATTCCATTACTACTTCGCTGTGTTAAATAGGAAACGAATTTATCAGATAGTTACAGATTTAATCTTTTAAATAATTTTCATACTTTATGGATCTGTCTTATGGAGCAGTCAATTATGACATATTATGCTATTTCAGTCAACTTTCAACAAAGCAATGCAAATCTGATTTCGATTCCAAAGAATTTATATTTATGTGTTTATTTTTAGGGATCCGTACCAAATTGGTAAAAAAGAACCCTTATGGTGCGACTCAGTCTGTCTGTCCGTCTGTCTGTCACAGCTAGATATCTCAAGAACTACTAATGCTATCAACTTGAAATTTGGAATAATTTTAGATGACGTTTGCCCAACTATGTTGCAAATAAGAAAGTTTTTTTTTTGCATCTGGGACTTAACTGGGTGTCTTAAGAAATCGAAGTGGGACTACTAGGGTATGTGGGGTATCGTATGAAAGAGCGCTATTTGCACATACTCATAATTTTTTTAGGCCCCATTTTTTCGACTTTTGGCAAAAAAAAAAAATTACATTCCCCCTCCTTATCTCCGTTATTTGCATAGAAAAAATCTGAAATTATTTTATGTAATTGTAGTTTATGTAAAGATTACAGGAAAAATAAAAATATTTCTCTAAATAACACACTTTTTTAGAAATCATCAACAAAAATTACATTAGTTCCATTATTGTTCAAGAGATGGCGCTGACCTAAAACTGCAATATTGTACACCGCAGTGTTAAAATTCTCTGATGAATATTGACCTCACCGATGAAAATGTAAAAACATTTCACGGTTCACAACCAAAATGTCCTCCTTCCTACCTACTCGCAGATTGCTTTGGGTTAAGCACAGTAAGTTGTAGTTTTTTCTGGGCACATAACTATTTAGGTACTAATACGAATAAAGCTATACAATCATGATGGTACAGAATCCTCGGTGCGTGAGTCCGACTCGACCTTGACCGATTTTTTTACATTTTGTTACTGTAATTGTGATAGTTCGAAGAACTTTATAGGACTTTTTTTTTGGGTGGGAAATTATCAAATAACTTCTCCCGCGTGTCAGACTTTTACTGACTAAAACCCACCTGTGTTACTTCAGTTGTCTTTGTTCCAGGGCCACGCTAGCCCTTTCGGAAAAACCCGCAACCCTGGCAGGCATTGGTCCTAGCGGACCCCGTCACAGTTCGTGCTGACATCTCTTTGTGACACGCGTAGAACACAGCGCGCCGTCAACCAGGGGCCTAAGTCTACTAATTTACAAACGTTGCAATGGTCTCGCCATTGTGAGTATTTGACAGTGTTTGTATGGCAAATCTGTCAAAAACTCACAATGAAGAGACCATTGCAACGTTTGTACATTAGTAGACTTAGCCCCCTGGGCCTGATCCTTACCAGACGGCGAGCTGCCCATTGCTCGCCGTCCGCAAGCCCGCGCCTACGGTGGCCGGGAATCGCCAATTGATTCCCGCCGCCCAGGACGTCTTCTGCGGCGACTAGGGGCGTGAGGGCGCACAGACTACCTCTCCTCACGCGTTCCGCCTCCTCCTTCGCAAGCATTACTGCTTCGCAGAAGGAGGTGACGGCCTCCTATGCACTCTCGCTCCGTACCATGTACCATTACGGGACACTGCACGCTAAACAAACAATTCCACACAATAGACATATCGGACAATTCTCTGTGCAGAGCTTGCATGGAGGCTGGTGAAACCGTCGCGCATGTGCTCTTTGAATGCACAGGCGTCACCAAGATTAGAACCCCTCGGGGCACCCTGATCTTTCACAGATGTTCTAAACATACCGGGACACGTAATTAACTTCTGGAGGGAGGTGGACTGGTTGGAATAACCACTGATGGCCGCCATGGCCCATGTACAATGGTCCACCTGAAGGACTAAGTGCGAAAACCGAGCCCTTTACCATAGAACATAGAACTGTACGTCGCTTGCTCCCGCGTCACCAGTCCTGACTCTCTGTATATTTTGACTGCTATGACCAAAATTACAAACGTAGTGTTCAGGGAAGTTTTATTAAAATGTGGCTGGTATTTTAGTATATTATGGTGTTTTACGACTTCCACGCGAACGAAGTCGCGGACAGAAGCTAGTTATATATAAATATAAGAACAAATAAATACACATTTACGAATATAAACAAATAAGACAAACAAAACAAATCCTTGACAAATCCTTTACGGTCCAGGCCGCTCGTTTGTGGAATGCATTGCCAGATTCAATAAAACGCGCGCAATCGTTGCCTGTGTTTAAAAGACTCGTGATGGAACATTACTTGTCGTTGTGATTTTGTTCTCGTTGTTAGCTGCAATAATCTATAGTCTTCATTTATTTTCTTTGCTTATATAGTTAGTATGTATGTATCTATGTATCTACATATTATATAGCATTTAGCTGTGTATCTATTATAGGATATTGTACTGTTATACTTTTTACCTCACACCTGGCCATAATGCGAGTTTTACCGTACGCGTAGCGTGCGGTAAAACCAGGTAGCTGAAGACGTAAAATTGTGTACTTACGACGGGCAGTAAAAAAGAAATCCCTCTATCGCATATTTACAACCCTCGTCTGCGGCTCGGGTCACAAATACCTGCGATTTCGGGCTCTCTTTCTTTAACAGCCCTTGTTAAGTAATGTACTATTATTTGCACCAATGACAAACCCATTTCTTGTCCAGAAACTCACTGTCCATGCCAAGGTTGCCTGGAAGAGATAGCAGTATGCAATAAGGCCGCCCATTGTATGTTTTATAGTGTATAAGTTTTTCTTTTATTTTGTAATGTGTAATCTGATGTACAATAAAGTATATTATATACTGCCAGCTTCTTACCTTACGAATGTGCTCGCGAACTTTATGCTTTATACTTTCTTTGTGTGATTGGGTTTTTCTATCTGGAATTTCTCAGTAGCAACCCGGAGTCTAGATTTGTGCCCGTTTGATAGCAATAGGCTCGCTCAATATTACATGGGACTTAAACATAACTGTCGGAATGTAGGCGTTCACCTCTGCCCGACTATTTGGGGAAACAAGGCGCGATGTTATGATGTTATTATGTAGTTTTTAGTTTGTAACCCCTGACGGAAACAAGTTTAGCGCATTTATTTGTGTCTGTCCGCGCTATCGTAACTCCCAAGCGGCTGGGCTGATTTTAATTGTTTAAAACAAAATGTTTTGGCCGTTTAAGTTTAATATAAAGAACAATGGCGAAAAAATTGTTGATGAAATTATTAAGCGTCTACATATATCACCGTGATAGGTAGCGACGAAATAATTCACTAAGTTTTATCAAATCAAGCTTATGACCTATTAAACACTGGAAAAAAAAGTCGTCATAATTAAAAACGGAATTGACTAGATTAATGATGATGATAAATAATCATAGTTTCGTTACTTTTTTCTGGCTTAACTTCACGACTTTTGGCTAAGCTGAACGTTTAATGTTGCCATGCAATATAAATCTTGGTCAAGTTACATAAAATGCTTTGCTTTTCGTGTTTATTTCGTACTTTTGAAATACATTTCTGCAACAGAAAATAAATGTGAAAATAAAAATAATTGTTTGTGCTAAGAATATAGCCGTCTTAATTGTTTAATTTAATATATACATGACCTCGTAGTGCAATTTATTCGAGTATGGCAACATCGCAAAAAAAAGAAATATAACATTCAAGTTGTCAACGTTGCATAATGACATGTACCGTACTGACAACTTGTTGTTTACGCGTGCGTCTCGTTATTTAGTTTTCCATCGATTTTCCGTGATTTTCTACTTCATCAATTGCTTCTGCTTAGGGACTCTGAGATTTACTGTCCCTGTGTGACTAGTGCTTGCCTAAGAATTCTGATTATTTGCCTATACGACGAGATTTTTCTGTGACTCTGGATTCCGATTCTGGCTGCTATCTTGGATTTTGTTGTGTGTGCATCGATTTGTTTATCACGATGGGTAACCGTGTAAAGCCTACACGCATCATGTGTGTCAACTGCAACATATGTGCCAATAAAGTACGCCGATACCGGGAAAAATACTGTGAAATAAATTAATAACGAACTGTTGGATGTTGCGCTCATACAATAACTGTAGTGTGATATCTACATAGGATGGGCTAGACATCAACAAAATATCTCAGCACCTGCACGTTTTCTTGATGACATTGTAATAAGAGAAGATGAGGAATAAATATTTAAAAACAAGTATTTTTTTCTATACCCGTGACCTACCTCTACCATGGAATTTACCATATAATATATAACTTTCTGAATACGTACTCCGTATCTTATTTTGTCGTAAAAATGCATTTCTATCAATGATATTTTAAGTGTTATGTAGGTATTTCTTTTTCTATTAGTTTGTTGTTGACAAGACATAACCTCTAGAACTTCAAACTGGAATATATTTAATTCCTGACTTCCTATAAAAGTATAACTGAAGACAAAACTGTTCAGGAATTCAAAATCTATACTTTTACATATTTTTCATAAGCAAACGCAAAAAAAAATGTCAACAAAAATTTGTTCGGGAGTTCGCCTTTGTTCTTTAGGTAATATTTTGGTCCAAGCGTCGTCGTGTCGGGGGACGGCTAATGACAAGGCTTATACCCAGCAATAATGAATGTATGCTATTGTGGAAAGCATAGCTGCTGTAAATTTCTTAAATTGATAAGCCGTCTCTAATTTCTAAAATATTACCTAAACTTATTATTAAACTTAAAGGGCCAACAGATATTATTTTTTTACTTTTTAAACGTTGTTGTTTGTGTCGGGTTTTTTTTTTTATAATTTTCTACGTAATGTCAATAATTACATATTAGGCGTGGAAGAAAACTGATAGATAAAGAATGATAATGTGTGCCAATATGATCTTATTTATTATTATTGTAAAGAGATGATTGAGTGTTGATGATTGAGTGCGCAAATTAATATATGTTTTTAAGTATTTACGGAATGTAGCAGACTATAAATTAATTAAACAGGTTCGTTTAGCTTTGTGTCAATCCATTCTTACCTATTGCATAACTTCTTGGGGTGGTGCTGCAAAAACAATTTTACTCCCTCTAGAGCGTGCTCAAAGAGCAATTCTAAAGGTTGCTACATTTCGCCCTTTTAGATTTCCAACGCACCAGCTCTACATAGCATGTAATTTACTAACAGTACGGCAATTATTTATACTAAGCGTAGTATTACACCAGCACACTGCGCTTCCTTTTGACCCTGCACCTACCGACAAGAGAAGGAAGGACTTGGTTTGCATAAAGCCTCAAACTAGACATGCGTTTGTTAATCGATTTTATGTGTTTTTAGGTCCTTTTCTGTATAATAGGCTCAACAAGTTACAAAGCTTCTATAGTGTAAGTTATAAAAAATGTAGTAAAATGTTATCAGAACATTTAGCGATACTCAATTACACAGATACAGAAAAACTTCTAGAAATTTTGTCATGATGATAATTTATCCCTCGTAAGTATTTACTTTTGTATATTTACATAGGTTTAGTTTTAGATATTAATGTACCAATAGCAATATGCTTTTTCTCATAGTTGCTAATAGATTATTTTATATCAGATTAACTTTAAATTTTTAGTGTTCCAATTTAATTCAGATGTAAAGTGATGGCCTGAAACACAGGTTTAAATTAACCTAGATCGGGCGGGTTGCTACCAAATATTGTAATTCCGAACCATCAATACTTGCACTTGTATTAAACTTGTTTTAGTTTATTTTTAGGCATTATACATGTTTTGGAAATCTTACTTTTGACTAGATGTATGTAAAACCTAGAATAAGTTTGTCATTGTGAGGAGTAAATAAAGAATTTATTATTATTATTTTTAAATGTTTACATATCTCGGGACCCTGGGGTCCCGGACCTTTGGAAGGCGTACGAGGGGCCGAAGCCAACTCGCAGAGGCCCGTTAGACGCTTTTTAATTAAATGAGGCACCAACCGACGATTATCCCTGTACGCACTATGCAAGTGCACCCAAGGACAACCCCCGGTTGGTGTAGGACTATTGCAAGATATGGAAATAAAGATATTGGACTATGGGTTTGGGTGGTTAAAATGGACTGGTTACCTAAAACTATGGAAGGACTATGGCCCCTGCCTGATCAATGTTTTTTTACACACGGATAAAATGGCAGGGGGTGACTTGCACACTCAATAATGGGCCCCCGAAAACGGTCGCTAGCACATAGTGACGTAGCGACAAGGGGGCAACATGTCCTGAGGTGCTCGAGGAGTGGAGAGGTATTCCACGGCTCTCAGAACAATCCCAGAGCCCGGAAGATGGTCAAGATCCCTACAAGCACTTACTGGAATACTTCCTTCCTCCGAGCACGTTTGCTCTTGCGAATCTCCACTCAAGCCGGCCAATAAAGGCAAGAATGAGGTGGGAGCTCAGTTCCTCGTCAGTGTTCACTCCAGCCGGCCAATAAAGGCAAGCTAGAGATGAGGAACATTACTTCTCCCGGGAGATAGGGTCCGTGGGGTCGCAACTGCCCAACAGCTCGCCACATGCTGCCCTGCGGGTTTCTGTATCTCTCTTGGTCTGGCTCTTCACCCTAGACATGTTCCGGTAAAGTAAACTCTACCGGCACAGACCCAGAGTTCGGAGCGCGCAAGCCCCACCACGACGTCAACGTAGAGATACGGCGGTGGGGTTATTATTATTATTATTATTGTCCTACAATGTCATGAAGTACCTACCGATATAACAGTACTAGCTTTTGCCTGCGACTTCTTTCGCGTAAAATTTATTTTTTCAACATAAAATATATCCTATGACACTCGTCAATACTGTATCATCCCATTAGCGATTATAGTTAGTTTTTTGGTATGTGTAGTTTTATAATAATATAAAACTACACAAACCAACAAACTAACTATAACTGTATATATAGAAACTTTAGTAGTGTGTGAAGAGTTTTTTTTTAATCCGCGGGAAAAAGTTAGTATTATTATAATAATATATATATAAGTATAGATGAAGCTGCAATGGGCATTTGAGATATTTAAGACAGACTTATGCATTGTATGTACATAGTTAAATATGCGAGTCACATTACGTACAGGTACCTACTTATTTATATGTTTGTGTAAATGTTTTAAAATCTACCACTACGCTATCAAAGTTTTTGTTACTTAGCATACTTCTTTTAAATTCGATACGTCCCACGCAAAAAGTCGTAACATGTTTTTTAGTAAAAATGAGATTTTACGAGTAGTACTATAATGTAATATTATATAAATACTACTTACACATTCTTAAAAACGATATTTTCATATTTTCACTAAAACCCGAGTTTCTAACCCGCTAATAGTCTTATCATATTATGTTTTGCGGCTGATTCAACACAAAGATGACGTTAAAAATCTCTCTCCTAAAAATCACAAATTTAAACATACGAACTTATGCGCGGGAGGTGTCGAATTATATTAAGTAGGTATCTATAATCTACAATTATATAATATAATCTCGCAACAATCAGGTAAACATACGTGCGTGCGAATAATACAATCCGATTTACGACCCATGTAATTGTTACTATATAAATATAGAAAAAATGTATCGCACTTGACATGCTACCTGCATAAGTGGTATATGCTACCGTCCGGTGCTAAGATCTTTGTGATTACTGAAGTGGCGTCGCCGGTTTTATCAACGTGGTACGAATGATGCCGCCGCCGCAGTTGTCGGCAACGCGGTTACCGAAATGAACGCTCTTCTCGTTCTCGCGATCTTATTATCTGTAATCTTTTATTTATTATATTTAGTATCCAAAAGAAAGTTTGGTTACTGGAAAAAAAAGAATGTGCCATACGTTGAACCAGTGCCCCTTCTGGGCAACTACGGAAGATACATTTTGCAACGAGAGTATCCTGGCAAAATGATACAGAAACTTTGTCAAAAGTTCATCGATCAACCTTACTTCGGAGCTTTCTACGGCACGGAGCCTGTTCTCGTGGTGCACAGCCCCGAGATCATCAAACATGTGTTGACTAAAGATTTCTACTACGTCAACGGCAGGGAATCATCTAACTACTCTGCAAGTGAAGTTGTCACACAGAACCTGTTCTTCAATTCCGGTGACAAATGGAAGATAGTCCGACAAAACCTTACTCCACTCTTTTCTTCCGCAAAAATGAAGAACATGTACCATTTGATTGAAAAGTGTACCGTAGTCTTCGAAGATATGCTCGACTATGAAACTGGAATTACTGACGTCATCGAAATGAGACAGACTACTGCGAGGTACACCATGGACTGTATATGCTCGGCAGCTTTCGGAGTGGAATCCAACACAATGGCCAAAGAAGATAACAACCCCTTCAAATTCATGGCAAACGAAATATTCGAGGCTTCAAACTATCGTGGTTTCAAAATAATTTTCAGGGCCATATGGCCTGCCATTTTCTACCGAGTGGGACTTCGAGTTTTTCCTCTAACAATAGATCAATTCTTTTCAAAATTGTTGAAAGGAGTGTTCGAGAGCCGAGACTATAAGCCGTCACCGAGGAACGACTTCGTGGACCTGGTCCTGACTTTAAAGAACGAAGATTACATAACTGGGGACAGTATAAGCAACGCAAAGACTGGCGCTGACAAGAAAGTACAATTGAAGGTGGACGATGAGTTGTTGGTGGCGCAGTGCATAGTTTTCTTCGCGGCGGGTTTCGAGACATCCGCGACTACCATGAGCTTCACTCTGTTTGAGTTCGCGAAGCACCAAGAGGTGCAGCAACGAGCGGCCGAGGAGGTGGACGAGTTTCTGCGACGTCACGGGAACAAACTGGACTACGAGTGTGTGCATGAGCTGCCCTACTTGGAGGCCTGTATGTACGAGACCCTCCGCAAGTATCCCGTACTGGGCAACCTGACTCGCGAGGTCATGGACGACTACGTGCTCCCTACGGGCCTGAAACTAGACGTAGGCGTCAAAGTCCATGTGCCAGTATACCACATGCACCACAATCCTAAATACTTCCCGGAGCCGCAGAAGTACAACCCGGAACGATTTCTGCCGGAAAATAAAAACGATGTTAAACCTTACACATTCTTCCCTTTCGGATCGGGTCCCAGGTTATGCATAGGTAATTATAATTTCTTACATAATTTTAGTTACATAAGGTGTTAAAAAATGTACTCTACAAACTTTAAGAGGTGCTTTAGAACATCGAACTGAATAAATTTTACTATGGGACCAACTTTGAAATCGCGAATAATAATCGCGCTTTGTAATCCTATTGGATTACATGAACTCAGAGTTGTATTGATGATTTATATGATTATAATTCTATAAGTAAGTTATTAAGATATATTGTTACTAACATATTGTCCGTTGTTATTTGTTTATTAAATATATATAAATATTTGATACGGCCGCGAAACATATTTAGATCAACATGCAACCTGCAAATTGAAAAATTTCGCGGACATCCCGATTAAAAATGCACTCATATAGTCCACTTGTTATGTCGATAAAAATATACAACAAACTACCCGAGGTACTCAGATAAAAACATTGCTATTTTTACAAATAAATTTAAAAAAAAATCCTCAATAAATGTTATTATAGCATAAATGAATATTCAATTGACAAATCCATAGATTAGACATAATATTACAAATTAATAATAAATTTAGGTTAAATTAATAATTAATAAAATGTTACCTTAATTTTTTACTTAGAATAAGTTAGTTTGCATGTATAAATAAGTCCTCTTCCTTAAAATTTTTCTTTTGCTATGCCCGACAGGGTCCACGATTGTTACAACAAATGTTTACTTACCACCTAAGCATATACATTGTGGAATGCAATAAATGATTGAGTATTGAGTATTGACTAGTCTGAAGCTTTCGCTTTAAGGGCAAGTAAACGAATGGAAATTTAATCTTATGTGGTGAATAAGATTAAAATCCCTTTTATTTACTTGGCAGATGATTCCATACAAGTTCTTTTCCATTTTTTATTTTTATTGTGTGAGTAGTGGCTATTCGGACACGTAAAATAGGCTAGTTAGATTGTCCTATTTGATTAAATGACTTTTTTATGTTCGTTACTATCTCCGAAGTTATTAAACCGATTTTGCAAAGGACCATTTATCAAAATTGTTACAAAACCATTTTATTTTCGGACGTTAGAGCCGACTGTTCTATGTATCCAATTTTTATGTGTACCATACAATTGAGATCAATAAATCAATTATTTTAAATTTCAGGAATGCGTTTCGCAAAAATGCAAGTGATGTCTGGTCTCATCACGTTCTTGAAGAAGTACAGAGTGGAACTAGCTGATGGCATGCCAGAAACCCTGACTTTAGATGCAAGAACCTTTCTCACGCAGCCGAAGGACCAGGGTATCATGTTGAAGATGATCAAACGCAATGGCTGGGAGAGGAGAAACTTCGTTCGACCGTAAAAAGTGGCATAAGCATTATATTAGAAAGAAAATTCCCTGATGTAATGATGTGATATGGTCGTCACTGTTATTATAAAGAGTTGGTGCTATTCATCCCGTATAGTTCTATCTCTCTCTCGCACTGGAATAAAGATGACTCTACACGTCATGATAATTAGCACTTAGGCCCTAACATGTGCCTCCCTATAAAGTATTGACATATAACATATTCATTACATATTGTACAAAAGGTCTAATTAGTTTAATCTTATTGTTTAATGCTCACTTTAATAACCATAATTTCTATCTTGACTGGTTAAGGCTGCAATAATTAATTAGTGTAAAAAGAATGGTTAGTATACTCGTATGGTACGTGGCATGACCAATGCATGGGTTTAGGTTTCAAAATTAATGTTCAAGTAAAATTAAATTTAGTAACGATGATATGATATAAAAGTATTTTGTTTATCAATAAGGTACATGGAATAAACCTTTTGTGAATTTAACTTTTTTTTTATAAGAGCTTGTATAAGCACGCACCACCAAATTGTATCTTAATTGTGTCTTATTCAAGGACGACATATTCATATTAGTCCCATGCCAAAATAATGTAAATATAGAAGAAACTCTCAATTACATACTTACCAAAACATGTAACTGGATGAACGAACATAACCTCGAGATAAACTACTCCAAAACCAAATTAATAACTTTCCACCCTTACCAAAAACACCTTTAACATTAGACCTTATTTTCAACGACTCAAAATTCGAAACCGTTAACGAATTTATCTTACTCGAACTGGTTATAGACACACATATAAACTGGAAATCACAGATACAGAAAGCTCACACAAAGATTTCTAAATTATCTTACTCCCTTCGTGAAATAAAAAAGACTACCAATTTACAAACAGCTCTCTCCACCTATTATGCTTATGCCTATGCATGGCTTAGCTATGGTGTCGCCCTTTGGGGAAACAGCACCGGTGCACAGACACTTTTCACCCTGCAAAAGAAATTGGTTAGAATCCTGGTAAACATTGAGTAAACAGATAGTTGCAAACCTTTCTTTCAAAAACTTAATATTTTATCCCTTCCCTGTACATACAATTTAGAAACATGCAAATTTGTGCGGAAACATCAAGAATTCTATTCAACACGTGAAGACATTCAAACACGCTATCTACTCAGACACCCATCTAGGCTAAACTTACCAAGTTCTCGGTTAAAAATGCACTCTAAAAGTCCCTATGTTCCAATAAATTATATAATAAACTATCCGCACCAATAAAAAAAAACAGAACCATAACATATTTTTTAGAAAAAACTTCGACAATGTTTGCTAAGTAAAAGTTACTACTCGGTAAACGAATATCTAAGTGATAGACTTATAAAGTCATAACTTAAGTGCTAGAGACTTTAAGTTTTAATTTATTGATTGATGAATTATTATTACATCTCTGAATAGTTTTTTTTTAAGCTATTGCATAGCTTCTATCGCGGGCCTTGAGCGCGGGGACCGAATCCAGAAATTCCGTAACGAAAAAACCTCACGCTCCCCACTCCGACGGTTTTACTACACCAGTACCCTCTAGTGATCTAATAATTTCTGGCAGTTCTTTTTTCTGTGTACTGCGTATTTTATTCTTATAAATATTAGTTTATAAAATTATGATCTTCACAAAAAGTGATTGTTGATAGTGGGGTTTGAACTCACGACCAGTCGATTACGAGTACATTCAGTTCCCCTGTTGCACCGCAAGGCTACAATGACTTAATTAAAGTTTGCCAAATAGTTGATACCATTCCAGTTGAACAATTTTTAAACTTGACTAGACGGTTGGAAATGACTCATGTACATGGAATTTTTTCGCTGTCAAAACAGTTTGTCACTCTTTTTTTATTTAAAATTACTTTAGGTTCAACACTTTCGTCTATTTTAAAGTTGTTATTATGCTTATATTTGAATAGTATTTGACTTTGTTTACGTAGTTATACACTTTTACGACGTTCAGCACTTATTTATTTTGTTTTTAAGCTATTGCATAGCTTCTATCGCGGGCCTTGAGCGCGGGGACCGAATCCAGAAATTCCGTAAAGTAAAAAAAAAAAAAAATAATAATATCAAAGAAAAAGAAATGCTGCATAAATAAAATAAATAAATAATTATAATTGCATAAGTTGATACAAAATGCTATGCAATAGCTTTACCGCGGCAGTCCCCGAGTGCCACACGTCTTTTTTTATATTTTATAGTAAAGCTTATCTCAGAAAATACCCAATCATTATTATATTATACGAGTAGTAGTACGCCTAAGTAATGTTATAAATTAAATTAACAAACGCTTCCTCTCTCCTAACTCAATTATTTTGCCGTGCCCGACAGGGTCCATAATGATTTAATTATAAGTTTACCACCTAGGAATACCTACATGTGGAATGCAATAAAAGTATTGAGTATCTAGTAGTATTGAGTATCTTTTAACACAAAAACTTTGTAATTGAAATACATGTTCTCGCATACATTCCAACTGCAAATGGAAGTTGGTTGACTATTACTCGTTATCTTGAAAAGCCTACTTTTCTGTAATAGTTTTCCTTTTAGCTTCTTTATAGCCGTGAATTTTTTACATATCCAAAAACATCCATTTAGACCCGGACACTTCACTCTAACAAAAATTTGCACTTTAAGGATTAATATTACGCAAACGTTTCCCTTAATCGAAAAATGGTTTGCAAAAACCCATAATATTTTTGAACGGCCCAACGGTACCCCACATCATGGGATAGACGAGAAAAAATATATCATGACCACTTTACGTGCAATGGTGGTGCCCTACATAAAAAATAAAAAATAAAACTTTGTCGGCGTGAATGCCACAAATACATAATTACACACAGTTATACAGGTTGTGCCGTAAATAGTGGTCCAACGTTTAGGGGTCGATACACCATATATGTATTCAGCTATCACTTACCACAATTTAAACAATTTTTATAGGTCTCCGAATAAAATATATTTTGATTTTAATGGAAAAATTTACACGGATTTTTACAAGGAGTAAATTTTTTTATAATATATTTTTATATTATTTCTAGTTTTAGCAGCTTGGGGTTTTAAAAGTTGCTTAATTTATACATGGCAATAGTAGATTGTATCATAAGGGAGCAAAGTAATATTTTTACGGCGAGGGATTCAAAGTACGTCGCCCGAGCCAAAAATATATTTTGCGCCCGACTGGATACACTCTACTTTTCCATTACCCACTATGAGAAAATAAAAGGTGCCTCATATTTTATTGTGATATTATTATTTAATAAAGCATAGAGTAACAACTAAATTGAAATTAAATAGTATCTAATAATAAAACAACTAAAAACTTATTACATTTGAGACATTTTCACAATTATGAAAATTTATTGTTACAGTTTTATTAGGTATAGAGATTGTTGTAGATTTTATATTCTGCGTGTTTGAAATAATGTCCGGATCTGGCTCATTTTGAGGAAAATGTGACGGTGAATCTCGTTGTTTGGATGTAGATGGGCGCGGTGACAGTGGTATGGATGGATTAACTGAAGGTTGCAATTTAATGTTTTCCACGATGCGTTCACATGTTTTCACCTTCTTCTCAATGGAATGTTCTATATACCCCTCTGCTGCAGCACTCGACTTCCATCCTCCATGTCGCTTGAGAACAGTTAAGTCCGCTCCAGAATCTGCCAAAAGGGTAGCAGAAGTACGACGAAAACAATGTCCTGTATATAGCTTGATAACTTGTAACTTAAAATAAGTAGCGATTTCTTGTGGCATGTTAGAAATTTTATTTTCACTGTCAATTGAAGAACTCATTTTTCAAAACAATACCATGAATTTCTAACAATCCGTGAAAATTGACCAAAGCACGGGGTGTAGTCCGCATGTTTTTAATTCGATATTCTTTTTTTTTTATTCAGCCGGCAGCGCGTGCGCGACTATGGGCCGTCGTACACACGGCTACTGATCAAACTATACATTTCCAGTATAAGCTGATCTCGCATCCTAAAGGATTTCCTTACAATGAGAGGTCAGCGTAAACTAGAAATGTATAGCATGATGTGTAGCCGTGTGTACCAGCCAGTCTTTATTCAAACAATATTTGTGTTCGATTTCTTTGGCGCTGAACACTAAGATGTTCCAAATTCAAAAAGTGCGCGGCAAAGATAATTGCGGCGCACTTATAAAGAGGATTAAAACTCATTAGGTACTACTGCCCGTTAAAAGTTTCTTATAGAAAACACTACCTTTGGGTGCACTTAAAGGCGAACCAAGTCGTCCTTTTCGAATAGATGGGATGAAAAATACATTCCCAATAAGGCGTCAAAAATAATACAGGTTTAAATTGGTCATTGAAACTTTTACCTCTAATCTCCTCTTTGGTTATAACAAACGAAATGATGACATATTACATGCTAATAACCTACTCGTAAACGACAGAATGTCGAGACATTCTCAGCATACATAATAAGACGAGAACAAGTAATTCAGTTAGTTATATTAAATCAGTTGTGAATAAATTTTATCGCTCTACAGCGTGCCAAAATGCGGTTAGTCCCGCTATGGTATGGTCCCGGTATGGCACCCTCTTAAAATACCTATCAAAAAGTCCCGCTATGGTACCCTTCAGTTTTTGGTACTGTTGTAAAGAAAAGTTATACAATGCGTTAAGAAAAAAATAGTATTAATAAAAAATATCTTTTCTTAACTATTATAGTTAAGCAAGATAATATTTATTAATACTATTTTTTAAACAAATCACGCTCGGTAATTGTCGTTTCACTTCAGGTAGTTACCTGACCAACCGGTTTTTTCGTAAAACAATAGAGACGAGCCCTTCCTCGAATTCGTATCTAGCTCTTCCCTTTTGTTTTTATGAAAATAGAGAGAGACAGTATTATTCCGGGTTTAGTTTGCTATTTGCAGCTGTACTTTTGCGATATGAGTAATTAGGATAGCTTGTTAGTTTATCTATTGCAATGTCTGGGTCAAGTAGTTCACGTGGTGTAAATTTAATAATTATTGACAGTCGACGCGGTGGAAAAACTTTATTACGTGCCGGACATAAATATATTAAACGCAGAGAAAATAAAAATTCAAGTACTTGGCATTGTGTAAATAGGAGAAATAGTATTAAATGTAGTGGATATATAACTATTGAGAATACCAATAATACAATAATTAAAGATTATAAACACAGTGATCAGTGCGTGCCACATTTTGAAGACAATGAAGTTCAAATGGCTATAAGTGAGTGCAAAAAAGAAGTAAATTCAAATTACGGATCAGTACAGAAAATTTTCGAAAAACACATGGGTAACTTAAAAGACAAAGGGTTACACCTTACAGGAAATGTTCCTGACTATAAAAAATTAAAAACAGTATTATACAGACACCGAAATAAGTCGTTGAACGTACCAAAAACACAATTTAAGAATGTGGAAGAAATTATAATACCAGAAGAATTTAATAAGTATGTATTGGCTGATTATTGTAATGAAGACTGTAATCGAATAATTATATTTTCCTCGACAGAAGTAAAGGAATATATAAAATGTGTAACGCATTACTTTGGTGATGGCACTTTCGACGGCTGCCCAAACCCATTCGAACAAGTTTATGTCATTCATGGAGACATGGGAAGCACTGAGTTATCCACGAATGTAGCACCATTATTTTATATTCTGTTAAAAAACAAAGAAGGGAAAACTTATGAAAAAGTTTTCGAATTGATTAAACAAACTTTGCCTGAATGGCGTCCATCGAAATTTACCTTCGATTATGAAATAGGAGTAATAAATGCAGCAGCGAAGATTTTTCCTGATATCAAAATAAATGGATGTAACGTACATTTTCAAAAGAACGTTATCAAAAAAGCGAAATCTTTAAATCTCATGGAACACGAAGAGTCCTCGAACCATGTTAAGCAATGCATAGGCTTGGCGTTTTTGCCAAAACAAGATATTGAAGACGGCTGGCTGCATATAATGGAAAATAGGTATAATATCTTGGTTACTTTCCAAAATTGATGTTTGAGTACTTAACTCTAATTATATGGCAAAAAAGTAAAGAACAACAATATCAGTAAGGACCTGTTAATTTCATTGCTTTACAAGTACGAACGTTTAATAAGTATTTTTTTCAGTTTCGACGATGAAGCTATGACCAAATTCAATGACTATTTTGTCACTCAGTGGCTTGAATATCCAGCCCTCATTTGGTGTTGCCATAATGAACGCCATAGAACAACTAACTTGGCGGAATCATGGAATGGCAGATTCAACAAAATTATTGGAAAAAATCCCAGTTTATTATTGTTTCTGCAAACAATTGGCAACGACACATGTCACTTTGATATAAAACAAGCCAAGTAAGTTGTATTTTTTAGACAATATTTTTAAGCAGATATAATATTTTTAAAAGCAGATATATATTTTTTTACATAATACGAGTACATAGAAGAATTTGAAAATGGATTTGATTTTATTTATTTTGGTAGATATTATTGGTTGTCGCCTTCTATTACAGACGGTTACTGAAAAAAATATAGCTTAACTTAAATAACTGATGATTTTTGTTATAGCTTTCGACTAAAAAGATCACCTATAAATTCAAGAAAAAGAACAAGTATAGAAATCGACCGCCAGATTCAAAAGCTAACAAAAAGTTACGAAAATAAAGCTATCTCCATTGGTGATTTTCTGATTAACATATCAAAGTCAATATTTCGATCAGAACATTTAAAAAAATAGTTTATTTTAATTTTGTTTTTAGCCTATTAAAATGTTTAATACTTTTTCTCGATGTTGATTATTTTTTGTAGTTTATGTTTACAATTTGCGCCTTTTTCTCCATGTTGATTATTTGTAATTAATATATTTGTCTAGTTGGTTGTTGATTATTTTTGTAGTTTATATAAATTTACAATTACTGCCTTTTCTCAATGTTGATTATTTGTAACTAATATTTATGTCTGAATGTTGTTTTTATTTGTAGTTTATAATATTTACAGTAATACTTTTCTGAGATGTGGATTTTTTATATTATTTTTATTGTTGATTATTGGTAATTAATATTGTTGATTATTTTAAAAATTACATTGCAATTAATATTTCGTTTTACTGTTTGATATTTTTTTTATAAATATTTTGAATTAATAAAAGACTGATTTAATATCGCAAACAGACGTTTTATTGATACACTCCTAAAAGTATTTATTTATAGATACACTTTTCTTTTCAGTTGTACCTTCTATTGTCTAACGTAGATCTAAAAGATGGGTACCATAGCGGGACTTTTTGATAGGTATTTTAAGAGGGTGCCATACCGGGACCATACCATAGCGGGACTAACCCCCAAAATGTAACTTGTATTATAATACTTCATTTAAATACAAAGACAGACCGCGAACCGGTAGTCAAGTGTAATACATGCATTAATTGAATATAATTATTCAAAGTATTTTTTTAATTCGTCTGTTATTTTTTGTATCTATTATTATTTTGTTAGTTGTTAGTAAAGTATTATTATATTTTACCACAGATTTCTGTATGGAAATTAAGGTCGGTCACTGCAAAGAAAATACTGCAACAATAACTAACAACACACACAATCAACAACAATCAACTATTTGAATATAGCTGGTATAAAGTCAAAGTCAAATCATTTATTTCAATTATGCACATAAAAGGCACTTTTCAAAGTCAAAATTTACACAAAAAAAAAAAAAAAAACTAATTAACCCTTCCAAAAAGTACGGTAAGGAGGAAAGAAGCTCCACACTTAATCTTTTAAAATGTTAAAAATATTTTGTAAACATCCATACTAATATTATAAATGTGAAGTTAACTCTGTCTGACTGTTACGTTTTCGTGCCTAAACCGCTGAACCGATCGTCATGAAATTTGGCAGAGATATAGCCTGGGATATGGAGAAGGACATAGGCTACTTTTTTACGCGATAACCGACATCCATGCGGGCGGAGCCGCGAGCAAAACCTAGTTAATTTTATAACCTACCCTACCCTATCCTACCTACCTACCTACCCTACCTACCTACCCTACCCTACCCTACCTACCTACCCTACCCTACCCTACCTACCTACCTACCCTGCCCTACCTACCTACCTACCTACCCTACCCTACCCTACCTACCTAATTTTCTCGTTCGATTTTGAACATAATCATAAAAGTGTTAAAGTTTAAAATCTTTTGGAGAAATTTGACAGTTTCGTGTAGCTTGATGTGCTGGCCACTGTACTTAGAATGAAATTACTTACTATACCACAATAGGTAAAAATAATGAAAAGTGGAGTAAGGACAGATAAATTCATTATGTGATACACATTGCTCACATATTTACAAACATTGTAAAAGTAGATGATTTTCCTAAAAAATTAACAATTAATAAGTCAGCATGACCACTTAAAAAAAAAGTCTACTTTGAGCATTTGCTATCATCAATTTTTAAGTTTGTTTCCCCTTAGTAACCGTCCTTAAGGGCCTATACTACCTCAAATGGCTTAGCATGATCCTCCGTTATGTCGAAAATACTGCAGCATTCATTTTGAAGAAAAAAAAATATATGGTAAAGTTGAGGATTAATGTTAAGTACTATGTTAGCCGAAAACACGATTCCATAAAATTTTCTCGATAGAAAAAAAAACCAGTTTACCTCCAAACCGAACAATAAACCGCTGGTATTCAAAAAATACTTCAAACTAGAAAATAAAACTTTGCATATTAACTGAACTAACTATAAAGCAGGTCTTATGTTATTTACTTTTTTTAAATGACCATTATTTTCACCGTAAAAAGAAATTACCTAAACTATCGGCGACTTGGAGCCTTTTCCCTGCTGCCCTGTCTCGCTTGCTCGCGTGACCGGTAACAATAGTGTGCGAGCGAGAAACAGAGTGAGGTGGCGCTGAGGTAGTATAGACTCTTAATAACCACCCTGTATATTGCTAATGATCTAGTGGAACGGACAAAAAGGTAAAACGCAACTTACTGCCTTTTATGTGCTGCAGTAAAAGGCAGTCATTGCGTTTTGATAGACTTGTGGAATCTGTGATTCCCAGTAGCTAGTAGTCGGACTTTTGAGGTCTATATTAAATGGTCACGTCTTGAGCAAGCGTGGTGATAAATAAATAAAAATAAAAACGTTTATTTTGACCAACAAAGGATCATATAATAACAAAATTAAAAAATAAATAAAAACACATCCAATTAAAAAGTACATAAGTATTACTGACTTCGATTGCTCAGTATGTGAACCATAAATGATAAATGATTTTATTTCTGTAAGTAAGGTCGGCGTTTCGTATCTGACTAATACTCTGAGAAGAAAGGCCGAAATAAACTCAGAGGTTAGTCTCTTTTAAGTGTCATGTGAAGACTATGTAGATTGGTGTCTGAAATGGTCTTTTGAGGAAAGAACCACATAGATTGAGTGGACCTGTCTAGTCAGTGCACGCATTTGTCAGTAAACGTGCAGCTCAACACAGAACATAACGAGTTTGTGGCGGTATCAACAACGCCACATGCGAACTACGCATCAAAGACCTGACGTCACAAATCCTGCATCGCGCTATCAGAGTTTACCGCGCGACTAGCATATAGACAACATCCCGACATCAACCGTTGGGCAGTTGCCCACCAGACACAACACCCGTCTGGTCGGAGGATCCTCCCTTTACTTTAGAGTATGAGTGAACTTTACACCCTGTTCCTCATACCTCTAAAAGTTCAACGATTCGATGAACAATACCGATAACAATACATACAGCAATCGTTCAGGAACAATCAATCGAACCTCTACGCGAATGCCCTGAAGCTGCTGAAGCTAGCCGGAACCCTGCGCACCAGGGATGTGCATCGTTTCCGCATAGTACAATAGAAACAGTCTACTTGCAACTCGGCGAATATCTCTGATGCGCTGCAGAATCGGGGCAGCCCCATCAGCACACTGAATGCATTATATTATATTGCACAAGCAAGGCGATGTACTGTCTCCGCGTAATGAGACCCACAAGCTGCTTGTGTAGAAAGATGTACAATAAGCTCTGAACAATGTTGTTTTCACTTCAGTGGTACAAAGAGCAAACCTGCGCACTATCATATTCGCTCTTACAGACAACGCCTTGCGCTCTCGCTCTATGTCTGCATCGTATTTCGGATCAGAGGTGAAAGCGAGAAGCGAGTGGGTCATCGGGCCGTGTTGTAAAACCTACTTGTTAAGATACTTTTTGTTAGGTTTTAAATGTCATTTGTAATGTCGATAAAAAGATGTTCGAACTTTTAAATTCTGTACTCTCAACTAGAAGTTTGAATAGCAACCATCTTACAACGTTTACTGAGTTTTTCATTTCCCTTTTTCACTCTATTTAGTTAGGAACGTGATTCTTCAGACCATAATTACAACAGGCCGTGACGTGTCGCCGACGCGCCGCGCAGCGCCTCAGCTTGCTGATGACGCGATGATCACGTTGCCTGCGCGTGCAGACCGCGCGCAAGGTGTGGTGTTGGGTTCGATTCCCAACAGAGGACATCATATATTATGTCCAAGATATTTAAAATGTTCCACCCTCTTCAGTGGTGTTCCACATAATTTTATGGCAGGTATCATTGTCGGATATTTTTCTCTGGCCTGAAAGACCATTGCATTCACTTTTTTGACATTATAAATCAAGCCATGACTGTGAGCGTTCTTTTTACAGATGTCTAACAGTTTTGAAAGGCCACGTACAGAAGCATTCAGCAGCACCATGTCGTCCGCGTAGCATCAATATAACAGCCAACTCGGGTGCTGCTGAGCTCCTCTATCACGGTGTTGACGTACAGGTTGAAGAGTTTGGATGAAGTTAGTCCTGGAATGGCACACCCCGCATTCCAACCTGTATGGTTTGGAATATGCACTCGACCACCGCACGACATTGACCTGGCTATGATATCAAAATTTAAAGATCCTGCCCAGTTCTTGTCATCCTGTTGAAGCGTGCATACTAAACGATAATTCCCACCAAACGGCTCGTATCGCCAAACATTTAATAAGAATCACGTTTCTAAAAAAAAACGTTTTTTTTTTTTTTGCTAACGTGATTCTAACATTATTTAAATACGCTTCTATATGAGACGGCTCATTTGAATAAGTGTATATTTTATTTCTAGCTGAATTCCCAAAAAGGAGGAGGTTCTCAATTCGGTTAAAGAGTAAGTATGGAGTTTCTTGCCCATTCTTCTCCATACATAACTACCTTTTGGAAGGGGCAACTAGAATCAATTAACTATTCATGTAATTTTTGACGTTCAAAAGTGCATCTTCGTGCCTATTTGAAATAAATGATTTGACTTTGACTTTGACTTTGGTTATATATATTTTTTTTTGTTTTATTTTTTTTAATGTTTGTTACCCCAGAACTCCGTCGTTTATAAACCGATTTGGAAAATTCTTTTTTTATTGAAAGGATATACTTCCAGATTGGTCCCATTTTTATCAGAATCAAGTTCTGATGATGGAATCCATGAGGAATTGGGGGAACTTCTCAAATATAATAGGCAAACATATAGCAATTATTGTATTTTCATCAACAACTCAAGCATTTGCATTCAGAAAGTATCATTTGGTGATGTGGATGAAGAAGACCACAGATGGCCACCGGAACTACTAAATAATAAGTGTTTCACGGGTGGCGATAAGATATCTCGATTAAGATAGTTAAGCGACTATGAAGTAAATTTAAATAAATAATTCTGATGAAAATGGTACCATCGAACTGATCTGAAGATGAAGCCGGAAGGTATGCACCGGAACTCCGTAATGAAACAATGTATGTATACTAGCCGTATTTGGGCTTAGTGTAATCGGGCTATAAATGGTTTTTAAACAATTTTTATTAACTTTGCTTGGGTAGTTTTTGAGTTAGCTTCGATAACACGTATTTAATCCACTTCGTATATCTTGTGTCACTGTTGTGCGTGCGGTGTAGCAAGTAGTGGTAAACGAATTGTTGTGGAGGGTATGTACCATAAACTAAAAGGTGAAAAAAATAATCAAAAACAACTTAAAAAAAAAAAAACAAAAAAAATTACTTTCATTTCGGAAGTCGGTGCCAAAAAAACGATAATACAGAACCAAGGACACCGAAATGAAAGTTTTTTTTTTTTTTGTTTTTTAAATGAAAACATTGGCAATACCAACACATAATACGCATAAGAGTATTTTGGAACAATCAAATAAATCCTAGCATCGAAAATAATATCGTTTGATTTTTTCCAACAAACTATACTCCATTTATTATAACATTAGACAAATAACTGTTCTCACCCTTTCGTTATTTCGATGTAAACGTTTAATAAACTCCGTTATTTCACGATAAATACTAAGCACTGTAATCTATTTACCATTTACATTAAAAAAATATCTCCAAAGTGCAGTAAAACAATATTACACAATAACTTTCGTTATTTAGCCGTTATTTGTCTAATGCTATATAGTAAATGGAGTAAACTAGTGATGGACTGACTACGGGTTTTACTAATCTTTTACTCGCTATATTGACTGAACTATCCATACTAATATTAATATTAATGTGAAAGTAACTCTGTTTATCTGTCTGTTACGTTTTCACGCCGAAACCACTGAACCGATCGTCATGATCTATGAAAACATCATGTATGTACGTAAGGAAAATTTAAATATTTTCAGTAAAAGAGGTGAAAGACACATAGTACTAGAAATAGGGACCAATTAGTTTAACCAGGTTTCAGACTGTCTAAAGTAGACTCATCCTTCATGGGGTACTGTTTAAAATGTTACAATACCTCCCCACATACTCCAATTGGACGAAACTTTTAAATATTATATAAAACTCATACTATGCAGCCAAGCATATTATAAGTTGGGGGATTAAATCGCTGACAAAAATGCTTGGCTCAATGCTGGTCGTGCTCCATAAGGGCGCATAAACTTATTATTAGCATTTGAAAATATTATTGGAGCTGCTGAAGATTGTAAGACTATCTTTGCATTGTTAATACTCAATCTCCTTGAATTATATAATTGCATAGCACAGGTATGAGTACTATGTACTATAGAGCTACCATTTACCGGGTAATATGTCTTTTGTTGACTTGAATGTGCTCTGGCGGCTGAGAGTATGTCATAGGTTTCACTCAAGTGTCTCGCTGGTGGTGGCGTGTGTGTTGGATCATTAATTTCCCTTCAAAATGGTTGAGCTGAATGGTGTTAATCCATGCGTCATGTTCGTGAATGGGCGCCGTCAGTTGGGGCTGGTCATCTCTTGGCTGCCACGGCTTATTTTAATTTATGAATTGTTTTTATTACGGACGCTTCTAACGTGCGCGTCTTTCTGAATTGTTCTCACATGTATGGCTTCAACATGAATTACGTAACACATTTTTTGTAACAATATTTTGTTTTAAAAGAGTGTCCGTGGAGTTTCTTGGCCGTTCTTCTCCATAGGAACCTACTACGCTTTGGAATGGGCAACTAGCTTCATCTTTCTGACTGACCGACCCCATGACAATTCAAAAGTGCCTGTAATTGGTTTATTTGAAATAAATGCTTTTTCAACACACTTGCTCGTAAAGTGGCTCTTATTGAACCGCTTTTATGTCCATAATGCAGTGTATTAAAAACGCGTGCTTTTTATACTCCATTTACTATAGCATTAGAAAAAAGAGGCTCGTAGAAGCAGGAGTGCGAAACATTTTATTCAAAGTTAAAAGTTTAAACAATTAAACTAAAAATGTTTTAACATAAATTTGATAAATAGGTCGTAATAACATCTTCATCACACAATACTTACAACGAAACGAATGAATGAAACAAACGATTACGTCGTGATGATTTAAATTTAATTAAGATTGAAGGAAATAAAAGTCTTTTTTTTTACAATATTTTATTTAAAACAACAACTTTCAACACAATAGTTGGTGTAACTTCTTCGTCTTCATCATATAATTTAGTCACTATCATCAGAGAATAAAGTTGAAGAAGTTTCACCGACGTTACCTAATAATAAATCTTTTTACCACATCATCCATTATGCTTTAACTTTTCCTCTTCTTTAATTGCATGAGCAACGCCAGACTGCCATCGTTCTAGCGTAATACTATCCAGATCTTGTGGGAGTAATTGTTTCTCATTGTCTAATTTGAATGTTTTGTTATGTTGAGCCACATACCCCATCATTTGAGCCCATATTAATTCTATAGGGTTGAACTCGCAGTGATAGGGTGGGAGGCGCAATACTGAAATACCCTTCTCTCTAACCATCTCATCTACAACAAACTTTTAGTATAAATGTCTTTGTATTTTTGCTTTTTCTAATAAAGTTGCCCTAAGATCTTTTTCCTCAAAAGGAATATTTTTGCTTTTAAACCATTCCTGTATATCTGCCTTTCGTGTAACTGTGGTTGGCAGCTTCTCCAATGTCCTTGAGTGGTATAACGCATTGTCCATAACAATTACAGCGCCACTCTCAATTTTTGACAAAATTAACTTGAACCATTTTCGCTTTTGTCTATCGCGCTTCTATAACATATTCCCTGTAAATTGAGAGGTCTGGCTCTTATGAAACAGGAAATCCTAGTACAAGAGTTAGGGCTACACAGATGATTGTGTCTTGAAGTGTAAATAAATAAATTATTAATATTATTAAAGTTGAAGGCGTCCATTTCGGAGTGGTCATCTTCATCACCTTTCTTTGCATCAAATATTAATGCAGCATCCATTAAAAACCCTTCACAAACCCTGTGAAATAAAATTAATACAAGTCAATTATTCCGTACCCCCTATATAATTTCACTGCTGGAAATAGGTCATAGATAAATACTATAACAAAATGTATAACTTTAAAAGTTCGCTTTGCATGCGTTAATTCATAATACAATATAATATGTATTACTTAATTAATAGTCAATAACAATGGGGTGTTCATTTTTTTATGGCGAGGACAGTCCATAAAATACATACCAGTATGACCGATTATAAGTTGGATTTTTTAAACCAGCAGATAGACTTTCACAATGTACTTCTTTTGAAGACTTATTATTAGTGTCATGCCATATTAGGCTTTTCGTGTGACGTGTTTGTATGATAAAAGGTTATTAATATAAATACCATTCATTTCACGAACCAATTTTATGAAATTTTGTTTAACTGTATAATTAATTATAATGTTATTGAATGCAAGAGGTCATACACTGCTTAGTGCATACATAGCTGTTAAGAAATTTAGAAGCACTGTACCTTCATTTAGCCAAGTGTCATCTAAATAATAATATATTTTCCTTCCTTTATTCCTTAGCCTTTTTATTTCATGAAGATATTTTAGTCTCCAAAGGACGATCTCCTGCTTGTCTATGACTTCTATGAGTGCACTTTTTCTGCTCCGTTTGATTTATGTGAACTTTAATGTTTATTTAATTATTTTATACAGACTGCTTTTTTTTAATCTGGCAGAGAGTCGTCACTGTTAACTGCTTCCAGCATCTTGTCCAAGGTGGGCAACTCATTATTAACGAAGAAGGAATGAATTTTCCTGCATATGCCACTAAATGTGATGTCATCAAAATCATCACGTTTCATGTGCTTCTGTTGGGGAGGGGGAGATTGCAGGCGACTTTTTATGTTGTACTCTTTGAGAATATTGGACAGAGTAGCCCGAGATACGCCTGTAAATAATAAAATCATGTGCGGAGTTTCTAAAATATAATACATTTTATCACAATGCATGTTAGTTTCAAATATTTTTATAGTAATAATTTTATGAATCATCCTTACCGGCAACTTCTGCGATTTTGTTTATCATCTCAGTCTTATAATGAGGAGTATCTGCAGGCCAGGACTCCAATTGCTTAAAAATATTTATCACAGGTTGTTTTTCTACAGCACGCAGCGTTCACTTTTTTTGGGAGACATTATTATTTCGTCGGAGTCAACTTTTGGACCACGTTGTTTTCGCCGTTGGCTTTAGTCAGACTCAGCACTTATATGTTGTAAGCCACTCGGTCCCGCACCGGGATCACGCATAGCTCAAAAAAAAAGTAACGTTTTGTACAAACAACCCAATGACAACACTGATAACAATACAATAACAAAGATATAACTAAATATTACTTATTATTTTAATAAATAACAACAAACTCACGAAAATTAAACAATAACAAACAAAGTATTAAGTAAATGACATACATGACAATCTTAGAACATTGTCAAGTCAATTTCACAGACGACATAAACCAGTAAAATTAGAAATCCCCGGCTGTCACCGTTTATGAAGGGATTAAGTAACATTTTAGATTTAGTAAGATTACAGTGAAACAAAAAGCGTTGCAGTATTGTTGACTCCTGCTTCTTTTAGGTTTTTAGCATAGGCACTGTAATTTTAAATTGGAATGAAATAATATATCTAAATGAAAGCCACTTAATTTCATATGGTTGTTTTTTTAAATGATTACAATTAAGTGTGATAGCTGATATATAAATTCATTTTAATCGATTTGGCGTCAATCGTAACTATAACAAGTTTATTGTACTTTTGTTATAAAGTGTGCATCAAAAATAACCTTTTTTAACTTCTGTCTAATGCTATTATAAATGGAGTATAGTTTACGTTACCATACGAGTGCTGTAACGCCACAGATAACTGTTTAATAGTCGAAAATTTGCGCTTTTTTTTTTACGAATCCGCGCGTTCACTTTTTTTTTTTTAAATAATCTGAATTGTCTTTGGTCCCAAAATTAACAAAAATTTATTTATCTTAAATCAGGAGTGGGTAAAATCCCATACCTGTTCCGCCTGTTTCTGTTCCACGTAATTAACAGTTCCAAAAACATGTTACAAAATAGCAGGCTGTTATTTCATACTATGTGGGAACAAACTATTGTGTGTTCTCTGTTACCACAGCTGCACGGTTATAATACACGGAGGTACTTCTCTTTCTAACTATGATGTTACACCTATGCGAGAAAAGGAAAGAGCTTGTGACGGACGATGTAACAGGGTGTCACAGTGTAACAGTAACATTTGTTATCTATATTCTAACTAAGGTAACTGTCATAAGCATGAATAGACAAAAGCTTGTGACTGGATGGATTCTGTTATCTCGTCGTGGAACAGAAACTTTTTTTTTTTCAGTTTATTTGTCACAGTTACAGTCTGGTATCTAGTAATACCTGTTGTATTTAGCTGTTACGATATATACGCCTCATTCCTACCTTAAATTGTCTGTGGTCCCTCCCGGAACCAAACGGAAAAGATCCTGACTGACGATCTATTATTGCGGATTCTCACTAAACTAATGTATATTTCACTATGCCAATAGTACTTTCTAATTCCATACTAACTAAACTACGATCAGACTAAACATTTTTTTTTATAAAGGCTGTTTAGCGGTTTTCTAGTGCCTCTATTTACATCTGCGCGCTCATCGCATGTGGGGCGCGAGGAAAAAAAAAATACAAAACCAGCGCGCCATTTTCCATAAATATTTGTTAACGTTTTCGTTGTGTTGTTAGTTGCTATTAAAAATACGAAATCTAAAGTATTGTCACCAATCGACATTAAACAGTTTTTAAAAAAACGTCCGGATACGCCTACGGATTGCCAGTACCTGGCAACAAAGGTCAGTTGAACTTTATAAATCTAAATGTATCATCTCTATAATTACGTTATTGTAGCATAAGTTTTTACAACAAATCTGTTTTTTTCCTCGCAAGTGTGTTGAAAAACATCGTATGGAACGCGTGTGCATTGATCATTACACACTTGTATCATAATGTACTATTATGTATAGCCTGAAAACAACCTTGTCTGGTATATGAAGACATAGGCTACTTTTTTACGCGATAGCCGGCATTCACGTGTTGATCAGCCACGCTCCACGATCAGCCGCGGGCAAAAGCTATTTGTACCTATATATTTGATTGAATATTTGTATGCAGACTGGGAGCGGCATTAAATATAAGCAGTTTAATTTAGTGTCGTATTGTTGTCTCCACCTTGTATATTCTATTTGACTGCATAATAATGAATAGTCTGGACATAATCTATTCTGACTATAATATACCTATAATATCTTGACATCAATTATTATTTATTTGTTTTGTATTTTGTAATGAAATTTAGAATGAATATATGTAAAATGCAATTAGATATAATGTTCTATATCTACAAAAATACGCCGTTATTGGCAAAACATGAACGCACACAACATCTATTAATTCAATATCTTGCATGTCTGATTAATCAGTTTATGTAAACGCATGTTTGACAAATAAATTATCTTTATCTTTAATATGTAAGTTAACAGAATTAAAATAATAATGATAATAATATTAAAAAGAGAAAAAGTGCCCAAAAGGATGGCAGCATTGCCACGTTGTATGGCGATGCTGATTCTTTGGCCAAGAAATAGGCCAGCCCTCTGGCCACGTGAAGAGTCGAACGACAGCTTGGCGATGTCTCGAAAAACCAAATGGGCTCTTGGACCCCATGACCAAGCAACGTGTTGTCGTAGTGTTTCAACCCCAAACGGCTCGAACAAATAACTCGCAATAAGATTGGAATATTTTCGCCGTTTGAGGTTTTCCGCACCTGCAGCAGCCTCCTCAGTACGGCCCGCCGTACTAGGTAGATGGAATGGCGCAAGGGTGTCGACACATGTGTGTGTAGGGTGTCCACACCAAATGCCTGCCTAACTTTCAAGGCATTATGTATGGTTATTCCGTCCAGTGTCTTCCCATCGGCGCGTGCCAAGCGTTGGGTTCTAGAACAGCTGGCACCCCGGTAGTGACAAGAGCACGACGGATGATGTCATTGATGGTGGCGTACTTTTTCCATAAGATAGGCCATTTAATATAATTGAATAGCTATTGCCCGCGGCCAAAGTTACTCCTTATAACATCAGCTTTCTACAAGTGAAAGTCCCTTCAAAATCGGTCCAGCCGTTTCGGAGATTAGCCGGAACAAACAGACAGACAGACAAAAATAAAAAAAGTAGTTTTTGTTTTTTAACCATTTATAGGGTGTATCTATTCAAACGCGAAATATTTTATGAGCTCCAAGGAAAGAAGGCACGGAAACGATTTTTTTTTTAAACCTGAGTATATTATTTAAAAAAAAAAAATACTTGGTATGATGATTAATTAACAAAAGGCACCGCGCTTGTGTCGCCACCGTCGTCGGTCGCCGCGTCCGGGTGAGTCATTCATAGTATAATAAGTTAAGGATTTTTGCAAAATGTCTCAACCAATTTTAAAATTATAATAATTATGTAAAAATAAAAACACAAAGATAAAAAAAAAATGATGCTATGGCTTTTTTACCACCTATAGATGTTTCTCTTAAATAATTTAGTGTATGAATAGATACACCCTATAAATGGTTAAAAAACAAAAAAAAATCTTATATAACCGTCCTAGCTTTTGCTCGCGGCTCCGCCCGCGTGGCTGTCGGTTATCGCGTAAAAAAGTAGCCTATGTCCTTCTCCATATTCCAGGCTATATCTATGCCAAATTTCATGACGAGCGGTTCAGCGGTTTAGGCGTGAAAACGTAACATACAGACAGACAGATAGACAGACAGACAGACAGACAGAGTTACATTTATAATATTACTAGCTTTTGCCAGCGACTCCGCCCGCGTAGATGTCGGTTATCGCGTTCTTTATATTTCATCTATATTAACATAAGATGAAAAAAACTCGAAAGGTTAAATTCGTATCTCGGCGCCGAGGGCAAGTTTTTGTTTTTTTGACGTGGCGGTCAAAAGGTTTTTGTATAGAAGATTAAATTTTAAGCAAACTAGATATTTATTACAGCTAATTCCAATTCTAAGCCACGCTGACAGGACGAATGTATACATAGACTTCTGCGTCTTTAGAGGTCAAATCAAGACGTTTATGTGTATAGGTTATATTATTATTGATGACTAGTACTTTGCATGCAGTGGATACACAATGCAACAATATTACCTACTAGCTGCTCCCCGCGGCTTCGCCCGAATGGCTTTTTCTAAAATAAAAGTAGTCTATAATAATTTAATCCTTATAACAACACCAATCGGTCAGTCAGGATCGGGATCTGTCTCTGATGTGTACTCCCGTACATCAGCGACAGATCTTCTGTCGTGTAAGTTTCTGACGATTTGCAAAAACTTGTAATTTCTACACATTCGGAGCAGGGAGCGCTGAGACCAAGATTGGGTGAAATAACCAGGGGTCCAAGTCTGCTATTTTTATAAATTCATCACTCCAACACGATCCTATTGTCATTTTGCTAAAAGTTCGTAATCTGCTAAATTCATAATGGTCGATGATTGGTCGGTCAATGGTCTCGTAATAGAATTGTATTACAATGGCATTTTGAACATTTATTCATGCCAGATTTCATTTATATATATTTTTACTTATTATTTATTAATGTTATAAGCAATCTGAAGTAGTAGGAAGTTTAGTAGGAAGTTTAATTTGTCATTATGTACCTACGAGATTACCAATTCTTTCAATGGAGTGTCAGTGGCTGACCATTGGAAAGTCATAATGACGCCATACTGGGGTTTATTTATAAACGCTGCTTAAAGTTAATAATGATTAGTGACTGTGTAACCATACATTTTTGACGTTTGAACGTCACTTAACTTTAAGCAACGTTTATGAATAAACCCCTATATTAATAGATTACCAAACTTGTCAAAATCAACAACTATTAGAAATCAATGATATACCATTCTGACCCTATTGTAATATCAGACTTGAGGCCCTGGTGATAGGATGTCTGATATATTTTTACTCAATGTCACTTAGTTTGATGTAAAGAATGCGGATATTACGTTTATGTGATGGCTTTTTTTACACCCAGTGTGTACAGCAGCCGATGACCTGAATGAAATTTGTAACAAAAAAAAACATCATATTTAATTGACAGCAATTTGTTATTGCTATGACATATTGATTTAAAAAAAAAAAATGCTTTTGCTATACGAGGACTGCACTAAAAGTATCGGGAATGGAATATTTCCACTGTTCCTGTCATATTAAAATCTTTTTAATTTAAAACTCCTTGGTTTTAAAAATCGAATACCCTTTATTTATTTAAAAAAAGATTCTCGGTCTTGTCACAAGGTTTTGTCAAACTTGTTTAGTCGTTGAGAAAATGGAATTGACTCGAGAAAATTCAAGAGCGATGATTTATTATGACTTTCGAAGTGGTTTAACACAAAAACAGTGTGTTGACCGGATGATTTCTGCATTTGGTGATGAAGCCCCATCCAAAACCACAATTTATCGCTGGTTTGCTGAATTTCAACGTGGACTTGTCAAGCTCAGTGATGATCCCCGTCAAGGTCGTCCAAAAACTGCAGTCATCCAAGAAAACGTTGCTGATGCTGTGCGTAAGCTGATTGAGGAAGACCGATATGTGACATACCGCGAAATTCAGGCAACTTTAGACATTGGCATGAGTCAAATACAAATAATCTTGCATGAACAATTAGGTGTAAAAAAGTTGTTTTCCCGATGGATACCGCATTCGCTCTGTGAAGAGCAAAAAGCGGCTCGCGTTACTTGGTGCGTCAGAACTCTCGAAAGATTCCACGCAGGATTCTCAAATGCTGTATACAACATCGTATCAGGTGACGAATCCTGGATATATGCGTACGAACCCGAAAAAAGAAACCAGTCACGAGTTTGGGTGTTCGAAAATGAGTTAAAGCCAACAAAAATTGATCGTTCACGGAGTGTTGCAAAAAAAATGGTGGCCACGTTTTTCTCCAAAACCGGCCATGTTACGACTATTCCTCTTGAGGGACAAAGAACGGTTAATGCAGAATGGTATGCTAGCATTTGTTTGCCACAGGTCGTTTCTGAACTCCGTAAAGAGAACTGCAACCGCCGCATCATCCTCCATCACGACAATGCGAGTTCTCACACCGCGCACAGAACAAAAGAGTTTTTAGAGCAAGAAAACATAGAATTATTAGACCATCCGCCGTACAGCCCCGACCTAAGCCCTAATGATTTCTATACTTTCCCTAAAATAAAGAATAAATTGCGTGGACAGAGATTTTCATCACCTGAAGAAGCTGTGGACGCCTACAAAACGGCCATTTTGGAGACCCCAACTTCCGAATGGAATAGTTGCTTCAATGATTGGTTCCATCGTATGGAAAAATGTGTCAAATTTCGCGGAGAATACTTCGAAAAGCAATAAATACATTTTTAAACAATAATGTTGTGTCTCTTCCTTGATTCCCGAAATTTTCAGTGCCGCCCTCGTAGGCCTATTTTGCAACAGACGTAGAGAACAAATATTACGACTCGAAAGCACAGTATTTTGAGCAAAATCACAGCTAGTAGTATCTTGTGGTAACTAGTATCTTCAGGATTCGTGTAGAACGAATGCTACGCAAATCCAGGAGCATCGGGAACGTAGGCCCTTGAGTTAAAACTGTTAATGCTGTCTATTTTTGCATTGCATAAACTCAATCTCCTTGAATTATATAATTGCATAGCACAGGTGTGAGTACTATGTACTATAGAGCTACCATTTACCGGGTAATATGTCTTTTATTGAATTGAATGTGCCCTGGCGGCTGAGAGTATGTCATGCTCACTCAAATGTCTCGCTGGTGGTGGCGTGTGTGTTGGATCATTAAGTTCCCTTCAAAATGGTTGAGCTAAATGATGCTGATCCATGCGTCATGTTCGTGAACGGGCGCCGTCAGTTGGGACTGGTCATCTCTTAGCTGCCACGGCTTATTTTAATTTTTGAATTGTTTCTATTACGGACGCTTCTAACGTGCACGTCTTTCTACATTGTTCTCACATGTATAACTTCAACATGAATGATGTAACCCATATTTTGTAACAATATTTTGTTTTAAAAGAGTGTCCATGGAGTTTCTTGTCCGTTCTTCTCCATAGGAACCTACTACGCTTTGGAATGGGCAACTAGCTTCATCTTTCTGACTGACCGACCCCTTGACAATTCAAAAGTGCCTGTAATTGGTTTATTTGAAATAAATGCTTTGAGTTTGAGTTTGAATGATTTCATTTGGACAACGGTGACAGATCCAAAAGACAAACAAAAGTCAAAGAAGGTATTCCTCTCAACTTAGTGCAGAATTCTAGCTAACTATGTGTTAATACATGTGTTATAATTATTACTAATCCCTTTGGACGAGGTGCTTTGTTTAATTAAGATAGAATTTCGGCTAAAGGAAAGTAAGTTTAATGATTAAATATGACTTCAGATTAAAGACCGTTGGTATAACTGATTGCCAGTTACTAGAGTGTATAGAACATAGAGTGGATAATACCTCCTCTAGAATCTCGTAATAATTATAATGACGTTTAAATCCCGGGATTCAAAAACCACCAATTATTTATTGATTTTTATTTTTGGTTAAAAATTATTGATTTTTGATAACATTGTTTAGGGTTACGTACTAAAATTGCTAAAAAGGCTCTTTAATTTAATAGTTTTAGTACGGAACCCTAAAATCCACTCTATTTTAGATCCTTCATCGAAGTTTAGGTAAATTTACCTATTCCGATCTCTGCTTATAAAAGTTTTTGGTAAACTCATTGGTGATTGCAGAATGTTTTTCATATCCTGCAACAAATAGGACTTTTTTTATTAATCTATTGGATGTTACAACAGCAACAAAAATAAAATGTCGCAGTTTTACGGTAACAATTCTATATTTTATAGCCCAATAAAACAGTCCAAACTATACTCCAGGGACCTTAGTGTACCCGTAAAAAAGTGAGCGGTCGTTTTTAAATTAAACTTGTAAGTATATAATCTAGTATATAAAATTTTTGTGTCACAGTGTTAGTTGCCATACTCCTTCGTAACGGCTTAACCGACTTTGATGACATTTTATATATACATTTGGTAGGTCTGAGAATAGGTTAGGTAGGTAGGGTAGGGTAGGGTAGGTAGGTAGGTAGGTAAGTAGGTAGGGTAGGTAGGCTAGGGTAGGGTAGGGTAGAGTAGTGGAGTTTATACTATAGCTTTTGACAGAACGAAGTCTGTCGGGTCAGCTAGTAAATAAATATTACAAAAATGTATAGTATAAATAAAAAACTTGGAATAAAAACTAACAAGTAATGTAATTAATTATAACCTTGACAGAACTTAATTGGATTTAAAGTAGTTAATGCTTTTTCTACCTCAATTTTAATTTAAAGATGTTGTTTTTTGGGTCACGTTTTAATATTTATTGCTTACATTTATTAAATATATATTGCATTTTATTCGTATTATATTAACGACTAGCTTTTGCCCGCGGCTCCACCCGCGTGGATGTCGGTTATCGCGTAAAAAAGTAGCCTATGTCCTTCTCCATATCCCAGGCTATATCTCTGCCTCATGATGATCGGTTCAGCGGTTTAGGCGTGAAAACGTAACATACAGACAGACAGACGAACAGACAGACAGACAGAGTTACTTTCACATTTATAATATTAGTATGGATCTATTCAAATTGATAACTAAAATTTGTAAGTCATCATCATCTAGTTTTTTTCAAACTATATTGGGGTCGGCTTCCAGTCTAATCGGATGAATATACCAGTATTTTACATGGAGCGACTGCATATCTGAACTCTACAATCCAGTAACTGTATAATACGATACCCCTTGGTAAGACTGGTTGTTAGACTTTCGGGCTTCTGATGACCCGTAACGACTTTCAAAGATCCACGAATGACAGCCGGGACCAACTGCTTAACGTGATTTCCGAGGCACGGAGGAATCTCAGTATGTAAAAATGGTCACTCATCCACGGACCAACCCTGGTAAGCGTAGCTTAACCTGACGGACTGGCCCGTGCGGCTGTTATTACTTAGCCACGAGCTCCTCATTCTCCTCATCGTTCAGAGCAGCGGTCGGCAACCTTTTGGCAGGCAAGGGCTTCAAGGTGGCAAAATAAACTAAAGGCGGGCCGCACTTGTGATATTAACCATAGAAGCCCAATATATCTTTGTATAATTGGTCATATCCCAAAGAAAAAATAAAAATGCTATTAAAAATCGACTTTCTTTTCTGATTCCTCGACAGCCTTTTTTACAATTCGGAAAATGATCTAACTTTTCTCATCAATATGTTTTATAAATTTTTTAGACACGAAGCAACAAAATATGATCTAGAGGAATGTGGCCGTTTTTATTTAGATCGAATTTTGTTGCTTCGTGTCTCAATATGAAACTTTATAAAAGGTATTAGAAAATTCTAGACACACTTACCGATATAGTTGATTGAGCCGTTTTTCATAATTCCTTCTCAGTCACGAGATAATAATGTTTTTAAAGGAGTGGCGCTAGTGGACCGGTGACAACCCTCTTATGAATCCCGAGCAAAACGAAGGATTCTAGCGTTAACTCCCGAGCAGAGCGAAGGAGTTTAAAGTTAACTTCCGAGCAAAGCGAGGGAATTAAGACAAGAATCCTGAGTGCAACGTGGGATTCACGGTCGCCCAAGACGAAGGCACCTTTATCCCCGAGGAGAATACTCTACTTTACTGAGATTCCTCCGTGCCTCGAAAATCACGTTAAACAGTTGATCCCGGCTATCATTCGTGGATCTTTGACAGTCGTTACGGGTCATCAGAAGCCCGAAAGTCTAACAACCAGTCTTACCAAGGGGTATCGTATTACCCAGTTACTGGGTTGTAGAGGTAAGATAGGCAGTCGCTCCATGTAAAATACTGGTATTCATCTGCATCCGGTAAGACTGAAAGCCGACCCCAACTATAATTGAAAAATAGTAAGTAAAGAATCTAATATGCGAATCTGTTAATATAACGTTTGGAGGACACACAACTTCACAATCAGTACACATAACATCACGCCTTCTATCCCGGAAGGGTTGAGCAGAGGTGTACCTACAGTACACCCACATTTCGACAGTTATGTTTAAGTCCCATTAAATAGGGGGTGAGCCTATTGCCATCAACCGGGCACAAATCCAGACTCCGGGCTGCTAGTACTGAGAAATTCCAGATAGGAAAAACCTAATAACACTTTGCCCAACCTGGGAATCGAACCCAGGACCTCATGCTCAGCAGTAGCGTTTACCATCACTACTAGACCAACGAGGCAGTCACACACAGGAGTACCTAACAAATAAAGCAATTTGGGATTAAAAGGTTTCGATTTCGAAACAGTTTAAGCTCAGTGCACCGATAGTGTTTAATTTTGAAAGCTACTAAATTCGTGACAATCTGTCGGATTTGACGTTTCTCATTCTACATATCGCGATAACTTTGCATGAACGTCTACGTAAGAAATCGATAAATCAAATTCATAATCCTAATTAATTACTATCTTATCCAACAATGAATATCATTCGTAAGCACCAAGTTTCACTATATATTACCTACTGTTTTACTTTTATATTGGTAAAATGCACTCAAAAATACGAATTGATCGTTGATTAATATTCCGACATGACGTTAGGACAATGTCATGTCTTTGGGTTCGTTGCGGTAGTGTTGTGACCGTTATAAGCCGTTTTTTTTATCGAATATAATCGATGTTCTGAAAAATCGATTCTTTTACAAACATTACATGGGAATTTATCTATTTACGCTTTGGAATGGGAATGTAGCTTAATTTTTCTTACTGACCGACTCCTTGACAATTCAAAAGTGCCTGTAAATGGTTTAATTGAAATAAATGATTTGAGTTTGAGTTACACGACCTAACCACATTTATTATTGTTAATTTTATTCTTGACTGGCGACCCGCCCCGGCTTTGCACGGGTCCTAAGTTTTGCCCCAAAAGTGCCCCTTCAAAATTCATTTATTTACGTTACACGTTCGTGTTTGTGTTTGGGTCACGGAATTTCAAATCAACTTAATTGGTCCAGCAGGCTTAGACAAAATACATCCGTACGTTTTTCCGCACATGCTGCAGACTAAACGTTATAGCGTTAGTGAAATGGTAGACAAAATAGCAAGCTCACGCGAGACGCTTATAACATTCCGCAGCGTGGGAAGGAAAAAGTATAGATTCTCTATGGAAGTTAGCGTAAGAACGAAAAAAAACCAAACGTCAATGTCAAACTAGTAATGTCAAACGTCAAACTAACTAACGTAATTATTGGCGGGATTATTAAGTGTAATTAGTGTTTCATTTTGAATCCGAGAAGTTCTGTATGTGATTTCAAGAAAAGTTATCGAGTTCCTGTGAGTATAAAGGACATTTTAAAATTGAATATGGAATTCAGACTACTTGCAAACCCAGAACAGTTTACATTATTGTTAGATTTTATGGAAAGGTAAGTAGAAATTCACGATAATCACGAAATATTTCGAATAAAGTTGAGCTCATTTGTTTACATTATTACATTTTTGTTCAAGTGTAGCTGTAGCTCTCAACGCCATTATTTTTATAAATGGCTTTTATGTTCTAAAACAGCGTAGGTATATCGTATTTTCGAAAATATAAACAATAGAAGTAAGCAGGAATCGTGACCTCATTCTTATGACCCCTGTGCTTAAACAACTGGTAAGCACAAAAACGATATAGGAAGCTACCTAGAGAAGTAATACTGTGCAGTGTAGGTACTGCATGATTAGTAAAATCTGTAAATTTTTCCACTAGTCGTGCAATGTTGCTCGTTCAATCCTAAAGGCGCCGCTTCACAGCGCAGCAGCTGCTCACGGCTAAACTATGCACGTGTGCTTCGCTTTGTATCACAATGTAGGCGGGATCCACTGTGACCCACGGCCCAGACACGCACGATATAAACGCTGGCAGTCATTATTAAATCTAATGGGACCGAAAATTTGAAATAAAAACATTGCAAAATTATAACTACCACTTATAAAAATAATGGAGCAATTTTATCATTAGTGTAATGTGTAGTGTTTTGTTTGTTTGTAAATAAAACGTTTACGTACGAAGTACATTGCAGACACTATTAATAGGTGGTACATATAAGTGGATATTATCTTGAGATTTAGCAAAGTCATTGTTTGCTTTTAAGGGGGTTCTCACGTCACATACCTACTATAAGGCACCACTTACGACACACAGGAGGCATCGCCAACGACCGACAAATGTCGGCGAGAATAGAACGTATGACATTACAGTACCCGAACTTAAAACGGTGCTCACCGATCCGCTAGCGCTACTCCTTAAAAATAATATTAGCTCGTGTATGAGAAGAAATTATGAAAAACGGCTCAATCAGTAACCTTGCTAGTGTGTCTAAAATTTTCTAAAACCTTTTATAAATGTTCATATTGAGACACGAAGCAACAAAATACGATCTAGAGGAAAGTGGCCGTTTTTCTTTAGAAAAACAAAACGAAATTTGTTGCTCCGTGTCGGGGTGCCCCAAGTCCCGAACTCGCTTCGCTCGCTCTTGCGTAAAATAGTTAGTTCGACGGTCAAATTAGTGAGAACATGCCACTTTTGGCTTGTTCTGGTGGTACAATATTGCTCAAAACTATGTTAAATTTTCTGATGATACACAAAAGTAGCTAAATTATGCAAATGATCGTACCTATTATTAATGAACGGATAACTTTGAAAAGTTTTAACTGCGTAATTAGGTCACGGTCACCGGCGAAGGGAACAGCGCCGCGGGAGCGGGAGGTGGTAAGTGAGTGCATCACAGAAGAGTAAAAGAGACATCCTATATTGTCTGTAGTCGCATGCAGGTATTATGCTCAGAAGTATCATAGATCACATCACAGAGTACATTGGAACTATCGATGATTTATACTCCATTTACTATAGCATTAGACAAATAACGGCTAAATAACGACAGTTATTGTGTAATATTGTTGAAATTACTGCACTTTAGAGTTATTTTTTTAATGTAAATGGTAAACAGATTATAGTATAGTATTTATCGTGAAATAACGGAGTTTATTAAACGTTTACATCGAAATAACGAAAGGGTGAGAACAGTTATTTGTCTAATGTTATAATAAATGGAGTATAGGTACTACGTACTACAGCAGACTAAAAAGTCATTGTGGCTGTCTGTACTCGTATGTTTTTTTTTGTTGTTTTTTATTCACATATTAACATCCTTGCCTTGCCTATGGACTTTTTGTCTGATATAAATGTTTTTTTTTTTTTGTTTTTTTATTGTCTATGCTAGTTTGTACTATGCTTCATTCATTAAAGCAAACTACCTACGAGCACGGAGCAACCCGTGTCTGTGGTAATACACAGTGTGGCATTACGCGGACCGGTGAACGCCCTTCTGCAGGTAAGCCATGTCACGAGACAAATGTCGACCGACTTCACACAACGTGTCAGGCAACATCAACTTTTGAAGAAAGTAATGTCGTTTACATTCTTCAAAAGGCCAGTCCGGACGTTATTCCGCATTGTTTCACGCGATACTTTTAATATTTTCAATGTCTGGACTTCAAAAGGGACTTAACCTATGAGTTTTTTTTTCGCAATTTAATTTTATTCTTAGGAGTAGTCAGATACAAAATGTCGACTCCATGTAGCTTTTTTTTAGGGTTCCGTACCTCAAAAGGAAAACAAAGAACCCTTATAGGATCACTCGTGTGTCTGTCTATATTGGAATAAACCCCTTTTTCACTTCTCATGCTCTAAAAGTACGCCAATATAGCCCTACGAAGCGGGACTAAAGTGACCACTTTAGTCTCTAGGGAGTGAAAAGTAATTAGTTTTTTTTTTCCTTCATGTGACATAGACAAACTCAAACAGCCAGTAAATATACTATTATCTGTGGAGTGTGGACATCTTCATTGCGAAAATGTTGAGAGTTTTACTTCCATGGTTTTTCCGCAAAGAAGGTGGCGCCATGTGTTTTAAATTGTTAATCTTTGACTGGTTTAGAAGATAAAACTAACCGCGAAAATTTCAGAATTTTTGTCGAGTGTAAATTGAACAAATTTACACTCGACAAAAATTCTGAAATTTTCGCGGTTAGTTTCACACAACGTGTCAGGCAACATCAACTTTTGAAGAAAGTAATGTCGTTTACATTCTTCAAAAGGCCAGTCCGGACGTTATTCCGCATTGTTTCACGCGATACTTTTAATATTTTCAATGTCTGGACTTCAAAAGGGACTTAACCTATGAGTTTTTTTTTCGCAATTTAATTTTATTCTTAGGAGTAGTCAGATACAAAATGTCGACTCCATGTAGCTTTTTTTTAGGGTTCCGTACCTCAAAAGGAAAACAAAGAACCCTTATAGGATCACTCGTGTGTCTGTCTATATTGGAATAAACCCCTTTTTCACTTCTCATGCTCTAAAAGTACGCCAATATAGCCCTACGAAGCGGGACTAAAGTGACCACTTTAGTCTCTAGGGAGTGAAAAGTAATTAGTTTTTTTTTTTCCTTCATGTGACATAGACAAACTCAAACAGCCAGTAAATATACTATTATCTGTGGAGTGTGGACATCTTCATTGCGAAAATGTTGAGAGTTTTACTTCCATGGTTTTTCCGCAAAGAAGGTGGCGCCATGTGTTTTAAATTGTTAATCTTTGACTGGTTTAGAAGATAAAACTAACCGCGAAAATTTCAGAATTTTTGTCGAGTGTAAATTTGTTCGGTTTTATATTACAAATAATTCGAATTATACATTTAGGTTCAAGTAAAAAAATCTTTTGTGATTTTTATTTTATTAAGTAATATTTATTAAATGTTTTTGTACTAAATTAACTATTTTTCTCGCACTCAAAGTGAAAAGTACAGTTTGCACCTCGAGTCTAAACGCCAACTTAATATACCCTCGGTTTCATTGACTCCCTCGCACGCTCTTGAGTCAAACCACCTCTGGTATATTATGGCTTCGTTTAGTTCCTCGATATAAAATATACTAATAGAGGTATGAGGAACAGGGTGTAAAGTTTACTCATACTTTATGGAAAAGGGAGGATGCTCTGACCAGACGGGTGTTGTGTCTGGTGAGGAACTGCCCGACGATTGATGTCAGGGTCAGGGGATTTGTGTGACGTCAGGTTTTGATGCGTAGTTCGCATGAAGCGTAGTACATGCCGCTATACCCTTAGTCCAATATAGGCGTGATGTTATGTTTGTTTGTGTCTTGTAAATGTTTGTATGGAAATCTATCTTGCGTTCCAACTAATGCGCACGATAATGAAAATGACTGAGACTACATAGTTCGACGTTCGATTTAGGTCGAACTTGGATAAAACCCAAGCTATGTTCAACGAACACGTCACTCTGGGACCGATTGCTGTCAAGGGCGGTGCTCTCGAGGTTGTTCGAGAATATGTTTATCTCGGGCAAACTCTGAAGTTTGGTAAGAACAACTTTGAGAGCCCTCTCAAAGTTGTTCTTACCGAACTTCAGAGTTTAAGAAGAATTCAGCTTGGCTGGGCAGCGTTTGGGAAGCTTCGTTGAGTCTTTTCGTCGCGTATTCCACAGAGCTTAGGCTCTGTTAAAGACCAAGGTCTGCAATCAGTGCGTCCTGCCTGTTATGACTTACGGAGCCGAAACTTGGACACTCCGACTGGTCCATAAATTCAAGGTCGCTCAGCGAGCTATGGAACGGGCTAAGCTTAGAGTTTCTAGGAGGGATCGAATCCGGAACGAGATAATCCGTCGGAGAACTAAAGTTGTCGACATAGTTCACAGAATAAGCATATGTGCTTTTCAGAAGAAAAGTGATTTATCTTTATCAAATATTTCAAAAGCAGCGTTTGTTCGACCCACCGAATATTAAATGATTGAATGAATGAAAGACAGAAGAAACATGAATGAATTCATACTTTATTTTTACACAAAGACAGACTTTTCTGTCCATAAAATTCAAATCTATTGATAAAGAAGTAGATGGGAGTTGATCACTCATATTACTTTGTGATTCGATTAAGTTGTACACTAAATAACTACAGTCACTTCAAACTAAAACAATGTTATGCACTTTATGCAATGGTTACGCGTGTAAATAGATAGACGCAATGACAAAGTGGACAGCAATATTATAAGTGGTCAGTCAATATAAAATATACCCTCATTTTATTATGATAAACAATTTTGTTGTTGAAAGTATTTCACATCCATATTTTTTAAGTATTTGGGTTCCAACGAAAATAGTTTTTGTGATTCAACGACAATAAAACGTAATTCTCTTTTATTAAAAAAAAAAATTGGGATCCAGCGGAATTAAATAATAATGTTTTGTAGGATCCAACGCCAAAAATTTGAAACTGGGATTCAAAACTGGGATCCAACGAAAATAAATGAACGAAGAAACAGACAGACACACAAAAATTAAAAAAAATATGATTTTTGATATAAATTATGGTATTTATGCATTTGGTAAAAAACTGGGGCCTAAGTCTACTAATTTACAAACGTTGCAATGGTCTCGCCATTGTGAGTATTTGACAGTGTTTGTATGGCAAATCTGTCAAAAACTCACAATGAAGAGACCATTGCAACGTTTGTACATTAGTAGACTTGGCCCCCTGTTATTTTGACATTATAAACAGATATGTACTGAAATTTTATTTATTTGTATAGTTTATATAGATTGACATTATCAAGCGCGAGAGCAAAATTATGCTTAAGATAAATACTATAAGAAGATACATCAAATAATATCATCATTATTAAGATAAGAGAAAGATATCAAACATAAGTAAACAGTCACTATGACTATTACTTTTGTTTGATAAATATTGATTGCTTACATTCATTACTAAAAATTTTACCAGTCAGAATGACTATACAATTTTCAGGTCGTGAAGAAATCTGGCAGAGATACGGTATTTACCTACTTTCTTAATTAATTAAGTTAGAGGGTGTATTATTTAGAAGACATTTTTCGTCTGCAAGTAGGTATTTTTATGCAAAATATTTTGTTCTGTTTCTGTCATAAAAAAAAAAGACGTGTGGCACTCGGGGACTGCCGCGCTAAAGCTATTGCATAGCATTTTGTATCAACTTATGCAATTATAATTATTTATTTATTTTATTTATGCAGTATTTCTTTTTCTTTGATATTAATTCAAGTTACACTTTTTGAGCGTGGTGACCGATAAGAAAACAAATTTTTCTTTTATTAAATAAACAAAGAGTATATAATATTAAGAGACGGGAGTCCCATAGATAAAAATGAAAAACGTCGCTTGTATGAAACGTGAGCTAATAATGAATACCAACATAACAGAAATGACACGGACTGCAGACATGACATAAAGCTGCCAACATAATAACAAGATAGGGATGTACTACTACTCACTCGTAATTTTTATCGATATGTTGCTGTAAAAAATTTCGGGTTTTAGGATCCTGACATTTTTACGGTTTCATTCTTAATAAATTGAAGGCAAAGGTCACTTAGGCCAACGGTAACTTTCGATTTGAACTAAGGTTACGTGGTAATTTTCTTATAAAAAGAAACCAGCTACGGCTGTGATTCCACGTTGGCGTAAGCGGGGTTCAGAGACAAATCCCATTGTATGGTCTAGATCTAATCCGAGGTAAACTTGACTATAAGATGAGATTTGCTGTGATGATATTTATTAGATTCGAAGGCCTAGTAGAGTGTAGATTTGTTGGCGGTTTTCTATTTTGTTAAGTACCTGGTAATTGTTGAAAGGCCTACACTGTCCTCCCATACCTATTATCACTTTTATTTAATAATATTGTAAAGCCAATTATTTTTAAAAGAGTAACCGTGGAGTTTCTTGCCGGCTCTTCTCCATAGGAAACGACTAACTCGAACCGTGCACCTAGCTTCTGACGTTTCATAAGTGCCCATGTAGGTTTATGTGAAATAAAATATTTTGATTTAGATTTTTTTGATTTTGATAATAAAATAAAACAAAACTTTGGACTTAAGTTTTTTTATAATAATTAGAACACCTTTTCCTTTCTATTGATCATTCAATTGGCAATGGTTCAGCAGTTGATGTTGAAGGTACTGAAATGTAGAAAACACGTTGCTTATTAACTGACACATGAACAAGTGAATTCAAATTTAATTCTAATCTTGAATAGTTACTTGGGCTTAGTCTCATTCTTTTTATCACATTTTCATTTGAAAAAGGGTCTGTAATAGACAAAAAAGTATCTGTAATATTTACAATTGATACATTCAATACAGTTAATCAAATAGTAAAGTGGATTTAATAAGTTTAAAATAAACATAAACCTTACCCGCAATAGAACATATTTTCCTGTCTTTTGAACATTCTACTGGCAATGGTTCAGCAGTTGACGTTGAAGGTACTGCAATAAAAACAAAATGTAGTCATTCACTTCTAATTCCAAAAACAATGAAGGGTATCGTAGTTGGGATGAATTAATGCCAAGAACCGAATTAACATTGTAGTTGAAAAACATGTTTCCCCATACTTTCCAACTGCATAATAATAATGTAAGTACACACAATATTGAGTAATTTACCATGTTATTTTAAGACCATAGACTTCTTAAAGGTTTTGCTGTAATCTTTAAGTATAGAACTGTACACTGTATTTTTTTTAATGTTAGGATCAGCAGTTTCGGAGATAAGGGGGGAAATGGTAAATTTTCATCTATTTTCTTTAATAATTTTCATTAAAAATGTAAAATGAAATGAAAGGACTTGTCAAGAAGATTTTTTTTTAAATAATTTAAAAAAAAGTTCTCTTGTCAAGTCCTTTCATTTCATATGTCACATGATACATTTTGCATGTGTACCAAAATGCAACTTAATCGGTCCAGTAGATGAAGGTACATAAGGGTTCCGTTTTTTCATTCGGACGTACAGTACCCAAAAAAAAAAAAAAACTTACTAGATGTACCAGTCCAAGAATCGCAGTAGTCGAAGTAGAAGATAACTCTGCAAAATATAATTGAACATGAGTTACTAAAGTAATCGGAAAGGGTGAGTTAGGATGAATTACGGCTGGAAAATAAAGTCTTACCTGTTTGCTCACTTTTGAAGATGTGTAGTGGAAATCCAACGAACAGCTCATCTGCCATTGGTTCTGCAGTAAGTTCTACAGACGGAGTAGCATTTTTTCTTAGTTGTGTCTTTTTTTTATTGAAATCCTTTGGTAGAAAATGACTGCCACAAATATGTTCCATTTGATGTAGCTTTTCAATGGGTACATACACCAAGTCTTCTTTCCCGTAACTTTAACCCATTTTTTACATCTAGCTGGAACATTTTATTACATTATTATGATTATAATAGTAGTGTATTTAAACTTATATCTTTGTTATTTTGGTTTTGCAGTATTAATAGAATAACAGAGAAAATTAAATGAAATAGGAATATTATAATAATAAAAATATCGACAGTCGATAAAAAAAGTAACATGCGTCAAGCACTAGCATATTGATAGGTTACTTTGTAATTTTGTAAATTTTGGACTTTAAATCAAGTAATTTATTTTCTGTAAGAGCTTATCAATGTTTTTTAACATAACAATTGAAAATATATGCTTACCTACCTTCATTCAAAGGAAATTTGGCTATGAAGATTCGCATTTGACCATCTGACCGGCCGGATCTTATAACACATATTTCACACGTTTTGTAATGCATTGCAACTTAAATTACGTCACACGTACATACATAAGTACAACAATAACTCTAATTTACGATAAATATCCACAAAACACAGAATAAAAACAAAAACAGCGCTTTGTTGACAAAGTTCATGACAACAAACAAGACAAGAATATGGCGGCCGGTAGCTATGGCGGCTGAGTAGCGTAGTGCGATAGAGTCGAATAGATGTTAAAGCGCGACAGCGATAGCGTGAGGTTTTTTCGTTACGGAATTTCTGGATTCGGTCCCCGCGCTCAAGGCCCGCGATAGAAGCTATGCAATAGCTTAACAACTTTTTGCAGTTTTGCCTAAAAAATCCTTTAAGAAATGCGGATAATTTTAGTACATTCTGTCAAAATGTCACCATTATTACTTAGGTGAAATGACTTGTCATTCCGCCTGATACTAGGAATTGACAATATTGACGGCTCCCTTCAGCTAAGTCCTAATAGATATCATGGTAACATTTTGTCAGAATATAATAAAATTTAAAACATACGGTAGTCAAAAGTGGTTTAACTGCGGCATAAACAATATGTCTTCAACGAGAGAAATATTCAAGGCACAACAATATTTCTACACACTTATAAAACAACATGTTTACAAACCGCAAACAAAACTGTGCACATGCTGGACTGGTCAACAACCTGTGCTGTCAGAATTTTGGCAAGTACAAAAGCAAGGCTTTTGTCAACAAATATGAGAAAAATTGTCCTATAAAAAACATTAAGTAGTTGTGGTTCCCCTAAACCACAACTAATGTATAGTATAGGACTTTTTTTTTAAATAATACTGTCCTATTTTCCACATAATTATGTGGAACGAGAAATGAAGTGTACCCCTTCAATATAAGTCACTATGTATACATTATTTTGTTATTAAGTATCAGCGTCGATAATATTGTTGATACACATGACTGAATAAAAGTGCATCGTCACGCGAACTCTGTCACCACACTTACAGCACTTTTGGAGACATTCCCGAAAATAAGAGAGCTCCCTTTTAAATATTTTAGGATTAGACTGCGCATATTATAGTTTATAAATAGGTACCTCATCATCATCATCATCATCATATCAGCCGAAAGACGTCCACTGCTGGACATAGGCCTCCTCCAAGCACCGCCACTTCGATCGGTTCTGCGCTTCCCGCATCCAGCGGATTCCTGCAGCTTTCACAAGGTCATCGGTCCACCTTGTGGGAGGCCTTCCCACGCTACTTCTTCTGGTACGCGGTCGCCACTCCAGAATCTTTCAGCCCCAACGGCCATCTGTTCTGCGCGCAATGTGCCCTGCCCATTGCCACTTAAGTGTGGCAATTCTTCGAGCTATGTCGGTTACCTTGGTTCTCCTGCGGATCTCTTCATTTCTGATTCGATCACGTAGGGAAACTCCAAGCATGTAATAGGCAATATATTAGACAGCCCACTGGTGTGGAGCCTCACCCAGAGGACTAAGTCTCTCTTAGTTATTATGTACTAACATAGTTGGGTGTATCCCACTATTTCTATTAGGTATTTCTATTGATAGAAACACTGGGCCTGATTCAGACTGATTGTCCCACTATTTCTATTGCGGTCGGCTGCGACAAAAAAAACGCTGCATCACCTCTTATGACGGCATGCACATATAAACTATTAATTTGTTCTCCATTTTTTTTTTTTTTAATACCGAGAAGTCGTGTTTTAATTTTAATCTATTCATTAAAAGTGGTGAACTTTTCAAATAACATAACTGCGTTTTTTTGTCGCAATAGAAATAATGAGATATAATTTGTAAAAAGCGCTGGTCCCACTTTTTCTATTTTGTATTTCCATGGAAATAGTGGGATATACCCACATAGTTTTTAAGTTCATAATAACCAATAAATGTAATGGATCATATAGTTGTCTGAATAAATATATTATTATTATTATTATAGCCCTATACTTTGGGTATAGTTGGTTTATATTATAAAAAAATATGTAACATTTATTGGACTTACATATTATAATAAATTATAAGTTATATATATATATATATATTAATTTGTAGTGGTTGCCTTTAACCGACCCCAGTACGAATGGGTCGCACCCGTCTGCCAACACTCCCGTTTGGCAACGCTACAAATACGTACCTATAGCGGTGTATCGCGTGCACCAGGTACGGTCAGTATAATGCTGTATCCACTGACTAGCATTGCGCCTCTAAATATTCACAGGACCAATGCCGGCCGCATCGAGAGGGTGAAGCTACAAGCTGACTCACCCAATGCACAACTACGTCTCAGTGCCCCAGAGTCTGAAAAGCCGTAAAAGTTTTCTTGGGTGTGTGGATCTACAACGCCACATGCAAACTACGCATCAAAGACAAATCCTGCATCGCGCAATCAGAGTTTTCCGCGCGATTAGTATTATATACAACATCCCGACATAAACCGTCGCGTCGGGCAGTTGCCCACCAGACACAACACCCGTCTGGTCGGAGGATCCTCCCTTTTCTATACAGTATGAGTGAACTTTACGCCCTGTTCCTCATACCTCTATATATGCGTGGGATCAGTTAGTCCAGCCAATAGGAACGCCTCCACAGCAAGATATAACCTATGGTGTGAGCTATGTAAAATTTTATCATACCATCTGTGAGCCTTCCACCCGGGCACGCGTTGCCGTGGCCGACTTGGAAATCTCTAAATAGACTTCGAACCCAGAACGGCCGGAGCAAAGACAATCCCCACAGATGGGGGTTCATGGATGGCAAAGATCTCAAGTACGTTTTCGGCATCTCCCCACAGACATTGGCCCACCTTCCGTCCTGCGCCGCATCCTATCACCTGTGCACTTGATGGTCTTGTGACTGCGTCAATGAGCGGAGTTCGCGCAGCAGAATATTGGGCCAAACATATTTGAAAATTTTGCCATCGATACGCTAAAATGAAGAATGTGTATGTTTAATATATTAGTGACCATGACAGTTTAAAAACTTATGTTTAATATTATTTGGATATGTAAGTCTGATTAAGTATTATTGTCTAGAGACTCACTGACCCCCACAGTCAAACCATTGCAATGGTTTTGTGGGGCTAAGTTTATAAGTTAGGTACTTACCATGTTAAATCTATATATATAAAAATGAATCCCTATTTCCCTTGGTCACGGCATCACGCGTGAACGGCTGGACCGATTTCGCTAATTATTTTTTTGTTGTGTTTGTTATTGTCAGGAGAAGGTTCTTATGTAAGAAAAATTTAAGAAAGTAAAAAAAAAAAAAATTGTAAGAAAACGACCATATTTACATTTTTATTGTAATAATAAGTAGGTAACTCTATCTTCTAATGTAACTTTATGGCGTTTGACATAACGTGTCAGTCATCATTTGGTAGGTCTGAGAATAGATTTTATCAAAAAAAAAAAAAAAAATTGAAGGTTTTAGTTAGGTAGGGTAGGGTAGGTAGGGTTGGTAGGGTAGGGTAGGGTAGGGTAGGTAGGGTTGGTAGGGTAGGGTAGGGTAGGTAGGTGGGTAGGGTAGGGTAGGATAGGGTAAGGTAGGGTAGGGTAGGTAGGTAGTTTCCTTTGCGCGTAGACAAACTGCCACAGTCAAATAGCTTTTGACAGAACGAAGTCTGTCGGGTCAGCTAGTAAATAATAATAATTATCAATATTTACGATTCATTTGAAGTTAATTTCAGAACTTTGATTATGTTTGACAAACGACCGGTTTATAAATCTGTATTTAATAAGTTTTTATTCTTATTTTATTTTATTTTCATTTAAAAAAAAAATACAGTGTAAATAATGGCTAGGTATATATTGGTAAAACACTAACAACCTCTGCTGTTTTACCAATAACCTTGTATATTAAAAAAAAACATTTGCCGTACATTAATCTCGCAAAAACTCGAAAATGGCTCGACCGACGTTTTTTTTTTGGTTCGATTCGCCTTAATTCTGGGGTGGTTAAGGAAAAAATTAAATTAGGAAAAACCCAAAGAAACAGCCGAAAAAATCAATTTTTTTTTATCGTTGGTACGTTGTTCACCGGCTCACCTAATCTGCAATAAAAGGCAAGTAGATGCATTTCAGGAAAACACTTGTATTTTGTTACACTTTGGGGTTGAAGTCATCATTTCAGCCGAAAGACGCCCACGGCTGGACATAGGCCTCTCCCAATTGGAGGGGTTTGCCATAATCGCCACGCTTGGCAGGCGGGTTGGCGATCGCAGTATGGTGTTAAAAATGCATAGAGTACGCTGCTGCCCATTCTCTAGTAAGTCCCTTAGTTGCCTTTTACGGCACCCACGGGAGGAAATGGGGTGGTGCTATTCTTTACGTACTGGGGCTAATTTATTATTATCAAGTGCAATCGACACCTATCAAAAATTGTATAATAATCACTAACGGGAAATTCCTTAAAACTTCTGAGTACATTGCCAACCTCAAGTATGCTGAGCTCGTTATCTATAAAACTATAAATACCCAAATACACCTCTAACATAATCAGATTCCACGAAACTTCAACATGATCGCTTTACTATTGCTCACCACGCTAACCCTGATCTTCTACGCGGTCTACCTCATCTCTAAGCGAAAGTTCCAGTATTGGGAGGATAAGAAAGTCCCACATTCACCACCGGTCCCGTTTTTCGGAAATTTCTCCGAATATATCTTACAGAAGACGTACTTAGGACAACTCACACAGAAAATATGCCAAAAATTCCCGAACGGGCCGTACATTGGCGCCTACTACGGCACGGAACCCACCCTCATCATACAAGATCCGGACCTCATCAAGCTCGTAATGACAAAGGATTTCTATTTCTTCAGCGGCCGTGAAGTGTCCAACTACTCACACAGGGAGCTGTTCACACAAAACCTGTTTGCCACTTACGGCGACAGGTGGAAAGTGCTACGTCAGAACCTGACTCCACTGTTCTCCTCCGCCAAGATGAAGAACATGTTCCATTTGATCGAGAAGTGTTCTCACGTGTTCGAGAAGATACTCGACGAAGAAGTGCAGAAATGCAACGAGATCGAAGCGAGGATGCTCATGGCGAGGTACACGATGGACTGCATTGGATCCTGCGCGTTTGGCGTTGACACAAACACGATGGAAAAAAAAGAAAACAATCCTTTCAGACACATTGGTGATGTTATCTTTGATACTCATAGGTTTAGAGCATTCAAGAATGTTGTACGCGCTATCTGGCCGGCCATCTTCTACGCACTGGGATTCAGATCGATGCCAACAGAAGTAGACCATTTCTTCAATAATTTGTTGACAGGAATTTTCAAGGGCCGCAATTATACGCCAACGTCGAGGAACGACTTTGTTGATCTCGTGCTGAAGTTGAAGACAAACCATTCGATGACAGGTGACAGTTTGAAGAATATGAAAGCTGATTCAGGAAATAAAGTTAGTTTAGATGTGGACGACGATCTATTAGTGGCGCAGTGCTTCTTGTTTTTCGCTGCGGGCTACGAGACTTCGGCAACCACTTTGAGTTACACTTTGTTTGAGTTGGCGAAACATCCTGAAGCTCAAGAACGACTGTTGGAAGAGGTCGACGATTACCTGCGTCGTCATAACAATGTGTTGAAGTATGAGTGCTGTGCAGAGACACCATACATGGAAGCGTGTATTGATGAAGCTCTTCGTCTGTACCCAGTACTAGGAGTGCTAACTCGCGAGGTGATAGAAGATTACACGTTCCCTTCAGGACTGAAGCTAGAAAAGGGTCTCCGTGTGCACCTGCCAGTGTACCACTTGCAGCATAACCCGGAGTTCTTCCCGGAACCGGAGCAGTACCGTCCGGAACGGTTCCTGGCAGAGGAGAAGCAGAACATTAGGCCGTACACATACATGCCATTTGGTGATGGTCCCAGAATCTGTATCGGTAAGTGCTAAATTTATTTATTTTTCGTTCACCTTCGGGAAATGGTAGTATTCTGTTTACATAGAAGTAAAGATGGTTCACACCATACATTCAATCAAAGTACCTAACCCTTTCCCAACTATGTTAAGATCTGCTTCCGGTCTAACCGCATACAGCTGAATCCATAGTCAGACTCAAAAATCTACAGATAGAGACGGGCTTCTTCAATGTATTACTCACTATGTCTTAAGTTTTCTGTAATGTGTATGATTTGCCATTTACGGCGTACAAAATAGAGAGAGTACTTAGCTAAGCATGGGAAGCTAAGCTTAGTAGGTACTAATCTTAGCATCCCATGCTTAGCACACATACATACTACACATATGTCATATATCTATACATACTGTGAAGTACAGTATATATAAATAGTAGTGTATTTTCTTCCAAATGCAATCAGTTGTTACCGGCGCGGCGCCGCCGCCGGCGGCGGCTGAGAGTACATCCAAACTTACTTACGTATATAAAAATTACGAGATAAGATAGAAGCTGTCTGGTTCTCTGACATTCGACCTGCGCATATTCACATCATTTTTACTGTAGGCAGTTCTGTAAATATTTACGTTTGGATAATAATGACGCACCTACCAGGAAGCTACCTCAATGATTTTCAAACAAGGAAACTCTTGGATGAAAACCTGACGCATGACGAACTCCTACGAGACACTGATGGCTACAACAATCATAGCGTCATGCAAAAAGTATTTTAATAAAACACGTATACTAAAAGATCAATAATTAAATTATCTTTAAAAAGGTGAAGGTTTTAGAAAAATACGCTTGATAGATTTTGCGTGATTCTCAGTTTTTTATCCGCGTTAGACATAACTTTAAATTTCACTATGTAATATAACATAATCCAAAATATTCATATATTAAGTTATTAAGAAAATGCTCTAATTTAACATATATTATTTCCAAATCATCAACACTACTCGTTTAGATCTTTTGTATAAAATCATTAAAAATCGGTTATTGTCGCCTTAACAAATGGGTACATAAAACATAAAAAATATATACTTGCAGTTCTATTCCTAAAATATAAACAATTTAAATTTAACATTTTTTGGTCTTTTTAAACAGGATCATAATATTATATTTTATTTTATTTTTTTATTCTACTATGAGTTTGCACTTGACTTTAGTCTAGGTCTGGATGACAGAGACAAAGTCTACGATGGAGTGAGCTTACCCAGAAGAAGCCTGTTCACTCTCACTTTGAATAGATTAGGGTTGTATGCGTTCGGAAACACAGACGCAGGCAGAGAGTTCCACTCCTTTGCTGTGCGCATTATAAAAGACGTTTGAAAACGCTTAGTGCGAGTTGGTGGAATATCAACTAGGTAGGGGTGGTAGCTTGCAGTGCGTCTAGATGTCCGATGGTAGAAGGGGGCCGGTGGAATGAGGCCGTGAAGTTCATGGGCACACTCGCCGAAGTACAATCTGTAGAAGACCGACAAGCAGGCAACCTTGCGGCGATGAGCCAAGCTGTGAAGCTTGGCATCCACCAGTTTTACGTCAAGCGCAGCAAGTTGGTACTTTGCTGAGCCATCCCAAATTAAGAGTGTCAATCCTGCGTGTGCTAGCACCGTTGCATTTCTAGAAGGTTTTCGTGATTATCTTATTCAATTTAAATCCACGTAACATTTTTTTTTTTTTTGCCAAGTACCTACTAGATCATTGAATTATAATTATTTTTAACATTATTTACTCTACAGTAAATAAAAATACTTAATCGTAATACTGCTAACAGAAAATAATTGACAATAATAATTATGTATTTTTTTATGAGAAATACCAAAATAACTTTATTGTTAAATAACATTATTGATAATAATAATAATAATATTGTATTAAATTGGAACATACTTATACACGTAGCTTCCTAAATTATGTTTGTACTCGAAAACTTTCTAGATTTGACTTTAATAACGGCTAAGAGTAACTTAAGTACATAAGAAGCTAATATTTCCTCACGAAATACTGTAATACAAATGGGACACTCCGCAGTTTAGGTTTGAAGCTACAAGTACACGGCGGGCCCTTCTCACTGGGCCAATTCAGTAGGACTGACGCGTGCCGCCGGTATAAGATTTACGCGATAGAAAGAGAGGCAAATTAAATTGTTGGTGAATATAACTGTAGGTAATGTGCGTTGTGCGACCTGAATTGCACTTTATTGTGTCGTAGCAAGTCGCTTTTTATTTAAATGAATTTTGAGTGTTTCATCAGTTAGACCAGAGATTAACTTATCTTTTTAGCTGCTAATAGTATTCGCAAACAGGAAATAAGAGAAGCCAATTTGCTTGCCAGGTTTTTGAATTTGCAACCTCATGCTTAAGGCTGCGCTAATCGACAATTTCTCCATACAAACGCTGTAGGGTAATTACTCCACTGTTTGACATCTAGTTCTGTGCATGTAGCATAATAATGTTACCTATTCAAATCATTTACAATCATTGCCTTTTTCAGGTATGAGATTTGCAAGAATGCAAATGGCAGCCGGTTTGATAACATTACTGAAGAAGTACCGCGTGGAGCTGGCTCCAGGCATGGAGAAAAAACTTACGTTCGAGCCCAGAGCCTTAGTGACGCAGCCAGTTCGGGGAATCAGACTGAAGTTTATTGAAAGAGAGGGTTGGGAGCAAAGGCTGCTAAAGTCACCTTGAATTTGTTGAAGATTTTAGTTTTAAGTCATCATTGTATCATCCTATCTACGAGTATCTCTTTTTTTCAAACAGGCGCGACACGCGACGCGACACGAAGAGACCGCTCGTCGCGCGGTACGTGGTGTCTTTGTGTCGCGTTGCATGTCGCACCTGTCTGCCTTTAAGGATGTATTTCCAAAATTATCAACATTTCCCATTTCATTTTTTTTAAAGGACTGTAATTGAATACCTAATTAAAGAGTTTACTGATATTATCAACTCACATTAACTATATTTTTACCTAGTTATAAGTATATAAATCAATTTAGTAAAAAGATGTAAGAATATAAAAAGAAAGAAAAAGAAAAATGTTTTTATTGATTTCTAAACAAGTGTTACAATATTTAGGTATAACACTGGATCATATATCATAATATGAATCAATAAAGATAGGTTAACAAATGCACGTTTCAGTATATAAACTAGCTTCTACCCGCGATTTCATACGCGTGAAATTTCTTGTTCCCGTGTTCCCCGATCCGTTCTCGAGACATCATCAAAAAGCCTTTCCATACAAAATTTATGAGAAAAATTAGTTTTCTTCATATTTTTTTTTTCGTCAATTTTTCGCATGTTTTAATAGTTCTGCTATTCAGGGCGGAGACAAATCCAATAAATCAAAGATCATACAAATCGGTCCAGCCGTTCTTGAGTTATAAAGGGTGTAAATAGCCCGAGTTTGTTTTATATAATATTTAGATGTAAATAACTATCCACAACACGACATGGCTAATCTATTATAATAAATTATTGTCAAAAGCCACAAAATTTTATCTCTCATAACTTGTTACAAGATTAACTAAAAGTATTTAGCATAAGAAAAAATGTCTAGAATATTGTGCTACGTTTCAAAAATAAAATGAAATTAATTAAAAATCAAAGTTTGGCGTTCGTTATTTCTCTCAACACTTGAAATTAATTCCGTCCTGGACTGGTTGTTTGTTCCGGATTCAGACCGTTTCTTTTTTACTTAAGTACTTACTTTACTTTCCCCGTCTGTGATTGTTGGCTTATGGCTCGCTAAGCTAAAAAAACCGGCCAATTGCGTGTCGGACCACACACAATGAAAGGCTCTATACCCAAAGTCTCTAATTCAGATAATTTATGTAAACAAAGTAATGTCAAGAAATGTCACTGTCAAAATGACAGGACAGTAGTGCAAAACATTTTATCATTTTTGTTTTTCTAAATAATCATCTATGAAATAAAAGTGAATTAATTATGAGAACTATGCAAACAAAATACCGTTGCCAAACAATGTTTTATGTAGTGTGTCGGAGACACGGCCTATGATCGTCATAATCAGCCCTTTTAAGTCCACTGCTAGACGTAGGCCTCCCAAAATCGATTTCCACTCGAAACAGTTTACAGCCGTTTGCATCCAAAATGTGGCTAGATATGCTACATACATTATGAATCTATGAATGAGAGTTGTAATATTAGTGTTGTTGAAGATGTAAAAAATGTGAAAATGTTTGGATCTCCTGCATTGTTACCAGAATCATAAAATATTTTATACCAGAAAATCTCCTTTTTTTAATAACTTTGTTTAAAACCGAAAATTTATAAAAATAATTACGGTATGATTATTTTTGAATTATTATTTCTTAAATTCAGTACTTAAAAGAAAATGTAACCTTTTTTTTCGCAATTTTATGTGAATTACCATTACGAAGATATTTTTTTGATATGTTATCCCCTTTGTTTACATAAATGATCTGAATTTGAGACTTCGAGTATAGGATGAATTTATCCCAAGATTAAGAAGACATTGTAGTTGAAAAACAAGTTCTCCCATACATTCCAACTGCAAATGTATGTTTGTACGCACAATATTGAGAGATTTACCATGTTATTTTAAGACCATAGATTTCTTATAGGTTTTCCTGTAATCTATCAAAAAAGAAGTATTTCTTATATTAAAAAAATATATATAGGTTCGTAGTTTCAGAGATAAGGGGGGGGATGGTCAATTTCCATCTATTTTATTAAATAAATTTAAAAGTATATGTGTATTTTAAAATAATTATCTAATTTGCCCCAAAAGTGACCCCCTTATTCAAAATTCATTTATTCACATTACACGTCCGTGTTTGGGTTACAGAAGTTCATACGGCTTACTCCAATAATCACCCCTGAGAGAACCCCCCTCAGTGGGGAAAACTGAACCCTAATGTAAAAAAAATCATTAGGGGGTCTTGGAATATATTTTTTTTTCAATTCTAGTTTTCCTCCTAAGAGGGATTTTCACGGGGATTTGTGGAATAAGCCAGTTCATACATGTACCAAAATTCAACTTAATCGGCCCAGTAGATTCGGAGCAAATCGGCTGTGACAGACGGACAGGCAGACAGACAAACAGACACACGAGTGATCAAACTCAAACTCAAATCGTTTATTTCAATTAAACCATTTACAGGCACTTTTGAATTGTCAAGGAGTCGGTCAGTAAGAAAAATGAAGCTACCTCCTAGTCCCTCCTAGATCCTATAAGGATTCCGTTTTTTTTTCTTTTGCGGTATGGAATCCTAAATTTAACAATTGAGGATCGTTTCGTGAAAACGAGCCTTTACGAAAATTGTTCAGGATGCTATTAATTTCCGGTAAAATTTTCAATGTGGGATTCAGTCCACAATGCTAATGGTTTGGATCATTGATGTATTAAAAGCGTAGATACGGGACTTAGTAACAGCGCGTGGTCCTATCAAAGTGAGAGATTGCCCCTAGTTGGCACTCAGTCCCGCACGGGACAGTTTTTATTTTTGTTATAAATACGCATCAAAATGACTTCTTGCGCAGCTAAACAGTGTTTTAATAATACAAGAAAGAAAAATAAGACTCACGGGATTAATTACCACTCGTAAGTACAGCCAAAAATGCTAATTTGTTGTTTATAATAATATTTAACGTTTGCTTCGCCATGTTTGTTCTGCCACATGCAATGTCATTCATAATCGTAAACATTCGGCCAACATTCGGCAGCTACCGCGATTTCGCTCGCACGACAGCGACGTCTTGTCTATGGGTAACTGTAGGTTTGCGACTGTGATCACACTGATCACAGATGTGTGAGTTTAGGTGCATGTAGTCGTGCGCCGAGCCCAGGTTTACTGATTGCGATGTTAGCGCGTACCATATGAGTGACGTCACGGACGTCAAGTTGGTCGGTGTTCCTTGCTGTTGTTTATAGTGTTTTAAATAAAATAACTCATTCAGTAAGAACAATTATAATACAGAAAGTTGCTACATACAATAGTTCAAGTCACGAAACGTTATCTAGTGCGCAAGTGCAGTGTATAAATAGTAATTATTGTGTATACTTAAATCTGTACACCAGTGACCAAAAAGACCAAAATCTACCCTTAACATTTAAAATATTAAAGCATTTTAGTGAATATACTCAAAAACTAGCCGTGAAGTGTTGCCCAAGAGTGTGCTTCAACTCTGTTTACCCCTGTGTAGTTGTATGGTGTTAACAAGCCATTGAAACTCCCGTCAAACCATAATTAGCATATGTTCAATACAGCGCCATCTATTGTCACTGTGCGGAACGACTAAGCGGGATCGATTTATTAGAAAGTGTCACTTACGATACGATCGAAGCATACCATGCCTACAGCAAAGTGCGGTGGTTGCGCCAAATTCCTATCGCCGATAGAGGCCGCTAAATGCCGCCAGTGTAATGCCTTTTATCATCGCGCTTGCGTTGGCCTGCCTAGTAAGAGTATTATTGCACCCGCCTGGCGCTGCCCTGAGTGCATAAAGAATCTGGTCAGAGACAACAAGACGGAGACACCAGTTCGAGGCAGGCTGGTTCCTGCCCAGGAAGAGGAGCACAGTAGCCCTGAGGAGCTTATGAACATGGACAGCCCATTAAACAGCACTGCCCTGGACACTACCGTTAATTTCTCTCCCGACTTGGCAGACGAGCTGCGGTTATTTAAAGAGGAGCTGCGTGCCGAGTTTCGCCTAATGCATCAGGAATTTCAAGGACTACGCACGGAGATGGCTCAACTAAAGGATTCCCTAAAGACCTCTGATGAGCGGATGGATAGCATAGAAGCGCGAGTGGGCGCCCTCGAACTTAAACTTCAGCAAAAAGTACAGCCGGACATGGATCCTTTAGAAAATACCATCGCTGAACTGAAATGCCAATTGAACGAGCGCGATCAGGAACTCCTGCTCAACGACATTGAGGTGACCGGAATACCGGAGAGCAAGGACGAGAGCGCCTTACACCTTGTTAAGGTTCTTGCCACAAAGCTTGGTGTCGTCATTGATGAGAGGGACGTAGTTCATGCTGAGCGAGTCGGATCCACGCGCCGTAATCGAGTAGAGACTTCTGACGGCGACATCTCTGCCGACCCCGCTGCGCAGCGACCTCGGTGTATATCCGTGCGCTTTGCAAGGCGCGCCACGCGCGACGCACTTCTGCGCGCAGCTCGAGTTCGCCGCGGTTTGAGTGCAGGTGACCTTGATATCACTGGGCCGCCGCACCGAGTTTATGTTAACGAACGTCTAACTCGGACAAACCGCCAGTTATTTTATCACGCTCGTCAGGCAGGGAGTCAAAACAAATGGAAGTATGTATGGACTAAGGAAGGAAGAATCTTAGCTCGCAGAGAAGATCTCCAAAAAGCAGAACGAATTAGGTGTGAAGACGATATCTGTAGGATTTTTGGGTAATGGTCGGTTTGTATCACATCCGAACGCGTTCTGTAAACTTGTTTCGTTTACGTATTGCCCCTGTGGATGTTAATAGTTTGATATCTTTCTTATTTTGTTTTGCACATATAGGATGTTTTTGTGTTGTATTGTTCTCTATATTAATCAGTGGTGTCAAAGGGCGGTGTGTGTTTCCTGTGGTACCGAATGGGAATCTATTTTTTTCTCAACGATATTGGTCTATATATTCAAAAAAAAAATCTCTTTTTGGTCAATTGTGGACAGTTATGCTATTTTATCAATTACTGTCAACTTACAGCAAGTTAGTGTTGTTTTCATGCTCAGCTTACTTGAGTTCAAAAACATATTATTATTATGCAGATATTATTTACAAACACATTATAGATATTTACACTTTTAATACACGTATTCATATACACAATTCGTTGATAATGTCGAATATGACTTTCAAATTATTGTTTACAGGTACTTATATGATACAACTATTGTTTAAATTGGCTAAAGTGCAATTATTATTTACAATGTCTAATATACAATTTTTATTTACAGTTATTTATTTTAAATTATTATTTACAATCACTTATATAAAATTATTTTTTTTATTTTTTTATCGTTGCAATATCGCTTTTATTTTTGCATTTGTTGGCATTGTTTATGGTTATTGTTATAAACTTAAATTTGTTGTTTACAACATTTGTTTGCTATATTTCCATAGAATTACATATTACAATTATATCTTATCTCCCTTGATGGGTGCAAAACCGTCTACACTTCACGTCTGTGGCAGTGATCCCTGTTTTGTTGTAAATTTCTTAAATATTAAATATGCTTGAAAAATACCTTAAAGTTGGTTTGTTAAACGTAGGCTCCCTTGGCTCGAACCATGATGATTTTATAGCAGCGGTGGAAAGGCATTCTTTCGATGTATTAGCAATTAACGAGACTTGGCTACGACCGGGTGAAGATGGACGAGCGCCCGCTGTTCCTGGTTACCGCCTGCGCCATATACCACGACCACTGTCTGTGCATGGGGGCCGGGGGGGTGGTGTGGGTTTTTATCTTAAACGCGGTTTGGCCGCTCGGACCTGGTCCAACCCAATTGACCCTAGATACGACACAATCGAACAAATGTGGATTACCCTTACTCTAAATGGAAATAAAATTGCTATAGGCACAGCATATCGTCCCCCACGTTTCGACTTGGACCTATTTCTCGACGCCATAACTGACTCCATTAGCTCATTAGTAAAATGTGATCACTACGTACTACTCGGCGATTTCAATGTTAACTTACTGAATTCTAACGGGCAAACTAAGAAAGTATGTGAGTTTTTGAATAGCCTGAGCCTAAAGCAACTGGTAAATTCGCCCACCCATTTCACAGACCATAGCGAAACATTAATCGACCTTGTCTGTACGAATCTCATCCACAAAGGGGTATCCGTTGAACCCTATGGCTCAATGAATGGTCACTCACTTGTTGTGTGCGAATTTAATGTTAGGCCTAGTAAATATAAGCCCCATACAGTCACGTACAGACCCATTAAGCAAATAAATAGAGAAGTACTTGAAAGTGATTTATTGCATTTAGACTGGGATAGCATTTGTGGCTTGCATAATGTAAATGAGATGGTTGAGGAATTGAATAGAAACATTTTAACAATTTATGATGCGCACGCTCCGGTCAAGAAATGTTTAATTAAGGTACCGTCATATCCCTGGATAACAGGTACAATTAAATTGATGATGCACTTGCGGGATGACGCTCTGACCAAGTATCGTAAAACGAAATCCGAGTCCAAAAAAGCATACTACAAGCAGCTGAAATCTCTGGTGATAGTTTCCATATTTAGTGAAAAGGTTGCATATTTCAAGTTCAACATTAATAACCAAATCAAAGATCCTAAAACATTATGGAAAAATTTAAAAAACACTGTTTTACCCAAGAAGCAAATTGATGACCTTCCTACTCACTTCAGAGATCCAAATCAAGTCAATTATCATTTTTTGAGTGTTCCTGGTAACCCTGTCTGCAATATTTCACAGCGCGCTTTCTTTGAGTCTCATCGTTATGGTGATGATAGCTTTGCATTTGCATTGCAACCAGTAACTGCTGATCAGATTCTGCGGTACTTCCGCCAACTAAAATCTAACGCTGAAGGCTGTGATGGGGTGACCCTCAATATGCTTTTGCTGACACTCCCACAAACACTTAATGCCATCACCAGCATTGTGAATAACTCGATTCTTTCAGCAACATTCCCTGACATCTGGAAAATTGCTATCGTTAAGCCATTACCTAAAAAAACAAATCCGACTGACCTAAAAGACCTTAGGCCTATTAGTATTCTGCCTTGCCTTTCTAAAATTGCTGAAAAGGCAGTATGCCAGCAGCTATCAAAATATCTAGAAGATAAACACATTCTGCCTGAGCTACAATCGGGCTTTCGCAAACAGCGTGGTACTTCTACGGCTCTTTTGGACGTGACAGATAACATCTTGTCAGCACAGGATAAGGGCCTATGCACAATTCTTGTCCTACTTGATTTTTCGCGAGCTTTTGACTGCATAAATATAGATTTGTTTTTGTCAAAGCTTAACTACTATGGATTTGACCAAAACACGATACACTGGTTCCAAAGCTATCTCACCAACCGTCGGCAGCGTGTAGAAATACGACTGAGCGATGGCTCATCTCTTGTATCATCACTCACTTCTGTTTACAGGGGAGTCCCGCAAGGCACAATACTGGGCCCCATCATCTTTATTTTGTATTGTGCAGATATCATAAATTCCCTGAAGCGATGTAGGTACCATATTTATGCTGATGACGTACAAGTATATATCTCCTTTAAGCCAAGTGACTATGACATCGCGATCAAGGATCTAAACGATGATCTTGAGAGGATAGCATGTTGGGCTGAAAATAACGGTTTGGTACTTAACCCCACTAAAACCAAATACATGCTGTTTGGAACCAAGAACCAAATCAATGCGGTGCCAGCAACGCTCAACGTTACCCTGCTGGGTGAGTCGGTCAGTCGAGTCGGTGAGGCACGTAATCTGGGTCTGAACATGGACGCTGGGTTGAGATACGAAACACACGTGGCAGAGTCAGTACGCACTTGTTTCTACCGGCTTAAGGTCCTTTATAAAATAAGGCCTTATCTTTCGGAGGAGTTGCGGATCCAGCTGGTTGAGTCACTCGTGCTATCCAACCTAAACTATGTGGACACAGTTATTGGCCCTCGACTACTGGCAAGAACTGAACGACTGATCCAGAGAGTGCAAAACGCCTGCGCTCGATTCTGCTTCTCAATCCCACCAAGAAGTCACGTAACGCCATTCTTGAATAAGCACTCTATTCTCAAGATGAAGTCACGGCGTAAGTTGCACTTAGCGTGCCTACTATTTGGAGTCATAAAGTACAAGCAGCCGACCTACCTGTATAATAAACTGAGCTGGATCGCAAGTAGAAGAGAATGCGCAAGTAGGCAGTGCTCGCAGCAACTCTCCACTCAATCGCACAAGACGGCTGCTTTCAGGGGAAGTTTTAGGTACGCCGCATCAAAATGCTGGAACAATATTCCTCCGCCGATAAGGAATCTTAAATATCTTGGTACCTTCAGAGTTCGACTGCGGCAGTTTCTTATCGCCTCGCAGAAAAAACTGGGTATGACTGTTTCGAACACATCCATTATATAACTGGCTGTCGTGTTCTTCCCGAATCAATCTGTCGTTTAGCGTAACTCGTGGTCACAAACCTGTGAACAAAGGGGTACTTACCTAGTAGGTAATTCAATAGGTTTTGTTTATTTTTTTTTGTTGGATAATAGGTATAATACAGATGTTATTTACCTATATTTATTTATTGTAAACATACTTTAGTCTAGCCAAATTGTTATTTTATTCGCACCTACGTCACTATAAATAATTTAAGATTATTCATATTTCGTAATCACATCACACTATACATTTACACATATTAATTCACATAATCACATTATACATTTATAACTTTTATAATCAAGTAATATAAAAACAATCAGCACATCAACGAACGAGAACTTTTCTTAATGCGAAACTTACTGCAGAATCCATAGTTGCGGGTATACTTGCATAATCCGCGCCTGTCACAATCACAACACCAATTTATTTTATATCGTCAGCTCGACGTCCGTGAGTCACTGCAGGGATCCAGCAGAATATCAGCGTCAGGTATATCTGCCTGACACATGCTGAGCTGGACTCCCATTTGGTGCAACCTTGAGACGCACACCGCACCTTGTATATTCGTTATTTAATAGAATTATGTCATGTTTGTCTGTTTAATAATATTCATGAATTTTTTTATCGTTTGTGCTCTTGTGTGTTGTGCTATGTCTTTTGTGTGCACTGAATAAATGTTTTATCTATCTATCTATCTATCTATATCTTCCTCCTTTTAATATATCAATGGTTTGGATTGACTTTTTTTTTAATCTTTATTTATGGAGCTTGGTCAACAAGACTAAGTCGCTCCGTAAGGCTTTCTTTTAATATAATACTGGATTTTATAAATATAATACAGTTCTTATGAGTAATTCATTGATACCTTTAAAAGTCAAAGTCAACAAAAAAAAACAAAAGATAGGAAAGTCTTCCTTACCAACTGCCAATATGTTTGATACAGAATATTACCTAAGTAGTTTTATTTAACTTAGGTACCTTCTTGCTTAAAGAGCCCATATTAGATCCACCTTGCAATAACCTCTGCGTATGGCAAATTACATACTAAAATACGAGACGTAATCTTGTAGGTTACGTCAACATCATATGACTGTATGTAATTATATTTCTGCCAATTCAAGCCAACACTCAGATAATCTTCTTGGAAGTAAAAACTAATATAAGTAATGGTTCTTTTTCCTCATAAGAAATAACAAATTAGGTACTACTAATTGGCGAAAAGAAGTGGTAATGGTAGAAACGTAATAAACATGTAACGATCGCAGCAGATGGCGTTTAAGTTTTTCCTAAGTTTCATTTTTTTTTTCTATCGGAAAAAGGCGTGATTTTATGTTGGGGTCCCTAGATGGTCAAAATTGCTAGCACGTCAATTTTTCATGTTTGTCAACAAATTTTGACCGTTTTGAACGAAGCTGATGTGTTTGACAAGCAAACTACTTGCTTGATAATGCTTGATGAAAAAAATTTTTTTGCAATGCTTGTCAAACATGCTTGGCCGCTCGAGCAGTTGCGACTGCTCCATGCTGGGTCAATAGCACGGTGAAATCTCATCGTGTGGCCAAGCAGCGACTGCTGAACCGCAGGCATACTCTGACTGCTCTCGCGCGTTACCCTCTCTGCCCGCGCTTCTCATTCCACGTGGCATGCACCGCCCACCCGCTAGCTTCTTGTTTTGCTACTGATTTGAAATTGTAACTTGCCGAGCAGTTAACGTTGACTGCACGAGCGGTCCGTGTATTTGGATCACTGACTAACTGCTCGAGCAACCCGTGTTTGGCCGGCCTTCTTTCCTCCCCTCTCAACCGCTACGCTATTATTCACTTCCTTCTCTTTCATATCATTCCTCATACAATCCATCCATCTTTTATTTCCCTCTGCATCCATTAACATTTATATTCATCATATCTGCATTCAGAGATATTCCATATTTTTGTACATAGAATTATTCTTTTTAGCGCAAGCTTAAGACTGAATCACTCTGTGGCGACCAAAATTAAAATGATTGGGGATGTTTGACATTCCGTCAAGCCTCGTCAAGCGTGCTTGTCATGCACGTAAATGCTTGTCAGGCAATTTTGACCGTCTCTCATAATAAATTATTCGGACGTAGGTATATCAATTGCTCCTAATTCCGTGCCAGGAAAAAAACCTTTGATGACAGTATAGCCCAGCCATAAAAGAAACCAAATAGATTGAAGTAAATAAGCCGACTATATTAACCACCTAACCTAAGTCCACAGTTAAACACGACCCCTTGATATTGTGGACGACAAAGGTTTTTAGGAGTACCTATTGGCTTTCAATATAATATTATCAAAGTTTTTCGGATACCAGCACTGGCTAGGTAATGTGGCTAGGAAGCCAAAGAAAAAACAAGAAAAGCATGCAGGTAAGTATGATTATTTTGATTAAGCCCTTTTATATGAAATTTTAACTACTGAATTATTTAAACTATGCGATAAAAACACATCATAACAATTTTTAGTCAAGCATTACAAGCATAGTCTAAAATTTTGTTTTTATATTAATTTATTTCAATCCTAATGGGGTCCCTAGACGGTCAAAATTGCTTGACAAGCACGCTTGGTGAGCCTTGACGCAATTTCAAGCATGTTTGTCAAGCAATCGCATTCATTTCTCATCAAGCATTGCAAAAATATAATTTTTCATCAAGCATTATCAACCACGTAGTTTGCTTGTCAAGTACATCAACTTCGTTCTAAATTGTCAATATTGCCTGACAAGCACGAATAATTCACGTGCTTGTCAAGTAATTTTGACCGTCTAGGGACTCCATAACACTGTTTGTTCACCGCACAACGTCAACGGGACGTCAACGAGAAACGAGATTATCCGAAACGAACATGATGTCCCGGTGGTGGTGTGCGGTGGACACGCGGCCATAGTTTAGCCTCGTATTCATGGTAAACTTTTGTTGAGCAACAGTTGATCGACATTGTTGATGAGCAACGATAAAGTTGCTGGAAACAAAGTTTATTTCAATGTCTTGTCATGCGCAACGGTTTCCTCAGCTTCCATGCAAGCCCTGCATAGAGAACTGTCCGTTATAATAATACAACATAGGCCCATAGAAATATACCTTAACCTAAACATACATATTTTAATATAAAACTTAGTACTACACTTTGTACTGTCCTGTGGAACTTGTCCGCGGAAGCGACGGAACACCACGTCCTGCGGCCAAAAGTCTTCTTCCATGACGACGGGCAGATACAGATTCGGAACACGCACGATGAAAGCCTTGAAGTTGACGTTCCGGTGCGATTCCAGTAACTGCACCCTCGGCATGTACGTTGTCCTTTGGCGCACGTACTCCACGATATCCTCCGCCTTAGTAGTGTAGTGCAGGCGGGAGATGTACACCGGTGTGTTCGGCTCTGCGGCACGCAGACTCACTTCGAGCTCCGGAAGAGCTTTGCCGCAGCGGTTCTTGTTCGTTCGCGAACGGCGCTTCCTCCTTTGCACCGTCACGAAACCATCATCATTATCAGCCCTTTTCAGCGCCATTTCTGGCATGGGCTTGATACTAGGAGCGCCAGGGGCACTCGCGGTGATGCTAGCGAAATCCCTTTGGAGGGGTTTCGCTAGGGCTGCACACACTGGTCCCCGTCACCAAGCGCAGGCCCTTCCTGTCCAGGCGTAAAAGACGCCTGGTTAGCCTACCATCTAAGGATGGCATAGCATCCCTGGACTGCCTGCAGCCCGGTGTCGAGGTCCGCCAGCTCTCCGCTTGTGTGTGGGTGAACTTCTGTAGCTACCTGCGTAGCTGCACACACTCCACAGAAGGTTTATTCTAGACACAAGCCAGTAGCTTATTATTTTAGTAAAGACGAATGTGACACAAATTTCCGTGGCTACCCTTAAACCCTGATTTACACGGTGCGATTTAATTGACTGTTGCATTCAATAAAAATGAAGCAACAATGACTTGCGTCGTTTAAACCAGGTACGTCGCGGATGCCGATTTTTCCACATCCGCGGATGTGAATGCGGATGCGGATTTTTGAAGGCTCACATCCGCGGATGCGGATGCGGATGCGGATCGTATATAAATATAATAGTTATGAATGAAGAATTAAAACAATGATAAAGTAATTATTAACATTTAAAATGTAATTATAAACTTTACCTACAATAAAACGTATTACCGGTGTAACATGATGGCATTTATCTGGAGATTTTAATGTAATAAGCTGAGCTAAGACTAATATAAAGATTTCCCAATAAACAATTATTTACACACAATGATAACGGTATCACAATAACACTCAAAATATCTATCTATACGATCAGTAATCCAGAGCGCAAACAAACACGTAATGATTATTTTATTTACAAGAAACAAATGACAGACACCCACAACAAACGCGTCGGATCTTGTCACCATTTTTTTCGCTCCCATTGGTCATTGTCACGTGCGATTGCCTAATTTCTTTCTTGTCGCAACTTGTATTACATCCGCATCCGCATGAACATCCGCATTGATTATTGCGGATGCGGATGCGGATGCGGATGCAGATGTTCAAATCTATGCGGAAGCTCCGCATTTGTGGATGCGGATGCGAATACTCGCAACATCCCTGGTTTAAACACTGTATATAGATTTGGAAGGTGCAACTATTGTAGAACAGTTGCTTCAATTTATGGAATACCAGAGGCAATTTAATCGTACCGTGTAAGTTAATAGAGGGATAATCCACCATGGGTCAAGGATGATCGAGCAAGCGATACCAGGGCTTTTAAGTGGGAGAGAGCGTTGAGAGTTTAGTCGACAGGAGTCTGTCATCTCATAGACAAGCCTATGTCTAATCACGAGTGTAGAAAGCGTCCCTTTTATTACACACTTGGCACTTTGTGCATACCATGGTGTTGATGAATGAAAAGTTGACTTAAACATTAGAAAATAATTATACTCTCATCGTATTATATCTTTGGCTTAATTTAATCTTTTAGACATTTCCATACTAAATATTTGACTTATTTGCAATTTGAATTTTATCCTAATTTATTTCATTGAATGTTATATCTAACAATCTAACCAGAACCCTGAAAAATGTACCTACGCCAGAAACAGAATATTAGGAACTTTTAAAATTAGGTAAAAACTCTGTAACAATTTTCTGACAAATAAATGAACTATTACTATTAAATAAAACCGGCGACCACGCACAATGGAGGGTTCCGTAGTCGGGATGAATTTATCCCAAGAACAAACTTAACATTGCAGTTGAAAAACATGTTCTTCCATATGGAATGTATGGGAAAACATGTTTTTCAAATGCAAATTTAAGTTGGTTGACTATTACTCGGTAATTTGTAAAGCTTAATTAGCTGTGATGGTTTTCCTTTTAATTTCGTTATAATTATATACGTGATTTTTTTTACATATCCAAATACAACCATTTAGCTTGCAGTGGGGGAGACACTTGACTCTAACAAAAATAGCACTTTAAAGCTTCATATTACGCAAACGGATCCCTGAATTGAAAAATTGTGAACACAAATCCGTAATATTTTAAAACGGCCTATCCAACGATACCCCACACTATGGGAAAGACGAGAAAAAATATCAGCCCTACTTTACGTGTAGGGGCGAAACCCAAAAAATATATATATTTCAAGATTTTATTTCACCACTATGTCGGCGAGATTATTATGTATGCCCATACAAAATTACAGCTTTCTAGTACTTAACTAATAGTCTCTGAACTAAGCCGCGGACAGACAGACACAAACAGACAGGGCCTCTAGTCTGCTATTACAATAGTGTCAGAATGGTCTATCATTGATTTCATAATTGTTGATTTTGTCAAGTTTGGTAATTTACTAATATAATGGCGTCATTATGACTTTCCAATGGTCAGCCACTGACACTCCATTGAAAGAATTGGTAATCTCGTACATAATGACAAATGAAACTTCCTACTAAACTTCCAACTTCCTTACTACTTCAGATTGCTTATAACACTAATAAATAATATGTAAAATATATATAAATGAAATCTGGCATGAATAAATGTTCAAAATGCCATTGTAATACAATTCTATTACGAGACCATTGAGCGACCAATGATCGACCATTATGAATTTAGAAGATTACGAACTTTTAGCAAAATGACAATAGGATCGTGTTGGAGTGATGAATTTATAAATATAGCAGACTTGGGCCCCTGACGGACATGGCGAAAGTATAAGGGTTCCATGTTGGCTACGGAACCCTAAAAAAGACTATTACAAAGCCATTGAAGTAGGTATTTAAAGCACATCATATTGGTCTAATGTACCAACCCGCACCGGGCCACGTACCACGCGGGGTATAAGTACGAGTATTACAGCTCAGCTCTCGAAGAGAGGAGGCCTTTGTCCCAGCAGTGGGAACATTATACGCTGATTATGCTATTATTACATTCAAAGTTAAAGTCAAAGAATTTATTTCAAATAGGCACTTAAACGACACTTTTGAACGTCAAATACACGGAAATAAAAATATGATTCTAGTTGCCCCTTTCAAACAGTAGTTTCGCATGGAGAAGAATAAAGAATGGGTAAGAAACTCCACCGTTATTCTTTTAAAGTGTTTTACAATACTTTGTATACATCATTTATATCATTACATGTGAAGATAAGATATTTTATTTGCATAAAACATGGTATACAGGGTGTTATTAAAAATATTAGAACGAACATGTATTGCTTAAAACTAAAGCATGCAAACTTACTAAAAATACATTATGACATTGAAATAATTATATCACATTGAAATTTATATTAAAAAAATCATTAATACAATAGAAATTATTGCTATTGAGCCATTTATATAATTGGATTTTAAATCATTTACAATTTAATGTTTTAAACATATTTGGTAATTTATTATGAAGACGATGTACACACGGCTACACATCAAGCTATACATTTCCAGTATAAGCTGATTTCGCATTGTATAGGATTTCCGTTTAATGAGAGGTCAGCTTATTTTGGAAATGTATAGCTTGATGTGTAGCCGTGTGTACAGTGGCCAGCACAGCAAGCTACACGAAACTGTCAAATTACTCTAAACGATTTTAAACTTTAAAATGTTTTTCTTGTACATATTGTTATTACTTAAAAATTAATTAATTATATGTAAAATAAAAAAATTAAAACAATTTTGGTGATTAAGTTCAAAATCGACCGTTTTTTTTTACAGTTTTAGGTAACTTGTATGTAATGGCCACCGTAACTAGAATAAAACAATTAAAAATGAAGCAATGACAGATAAAATAATTAGTTATGTGTTAGATTTATGGGTACTCACATATTTAATACAAGGTTGACTGGTAGAGAATTTCTGTGGCATTAAGTCCGCCTATGTACCACTATTGTACATGAAGTTTAAATAAATAAATAAATAAATATTTACAAATATTGTTAGAGCAGATGATTTTACAAAAATTTTTACAAATAAAAAGTCAGTGCGCGAGTTAAACTTATCACAGAGTGTAAAATTAATGTCATAAAAATAATATCCATTAAACAATTAAATTAGCAACCAGTTTGATTTTTTCTAGACTCTAAATTGTCCTATGGAGCAGGACCAGCATGTTTCCAAGCATTCTTATCTTGGATATAATCCTCTAATTTGTAATAAGTCTAATGACCTTGGCATCGTGGTACCAGTGTGTAACGTCGTATACTATCCAGTGACAGGACTGGTGTGAACTAAGCATTAGCATTTCATCTCACACCGATGTGATCTTGACCTTATTCTCTCAGTAGAGAGCTATGGTTCTTCTGCATTAAACTGCTAGCATCACATAAACATAGATATATAAGCTAATATGTGCTCTCAGGCTTCAGACAGACGGTCCGGGGCTGCGCGCATGCGTACCAGCTCCCTTCTGCTGGACTCACCCTGACACGGTAGGGAAGCCATGATGGAAAGAATCAAAGGATTATACTCGTATCAACAGGTTGTGAAGATGTTAATAAGGAATATTTGGCTTATTCCACAAATCCCCCCTGAAAATCCCCCTTAGGAGGAAAAGTGGAATCTATAAAAACCGTCTAGAATTCACCCGGATTTTTCAAGGGGGATTTGTGGAATAAGCCGGAATATTCATGTAATTCAAAACTCTTTCATTATTTAAATATACGTTGTGAAGGAGTCAAGAAACGAATCGCTATTTTTAGGGTTCCGAAGACAACAAGGTACCCTTATACATAGTATCGCCATATCCGTTTATCTGTCTGTCAGTCTGTCTGCCCGCGGCTTAGCTCAGAGACTCTTAGTACAGTGATCCCGCTAATCCGGCCCCTGTCTAATCCGGCGCCCCCTGTAATCCGACATGTCCGTACATATTATTATTGAATATTTTTTTGACAGTCTTCGCTCTTCGCGTTATTATTTTTTGTAAGTTAACAAAATTGACGTCATTAATTCTATAGATAGCATTAATGTGGTTAATTTTGTAACTAAACGTAAGCTCTCTATTGTGTTGTTTAATTGACTAAATTCGACATACATAATGAAGTACATATGTACGATTTGTACTTCAAAGATAACATATAGAATCTTATTATTGATTCTGTAATTTGTCGGATTACAAGGTACTCTTTTGTAAAAAAATCCGGACTATAGTCTTAGGCAGTATTCTATAATCCGACAAATTCCATAGTTCGACACTGCCCTGGGAAACGTTAATTAACGTCGGATTACCGGGGGTCCACTGTACTAGAAAGCTGTAATTTGGTATAGGTATAGATATATTATGTCTATTATGTATGTCTATTATTATGCCTATGTCCAGCAGAGGACTGCTATAGGCTGATGATGATACATATTAGTTACGGCGACAAAGTGGTAAAATAAAATCTTGTTTTTTTTTTTGTGTGAGCAAAATGGTTGTATTTGGATATGTGAAAAAATTCACAGGAGGAAAACTATCACAGCTAAGTAGGCTTTACAAGCTACCGAGTAATAGTCGACTAACATTTACACATTTTTACAGAATGTGTATGGGAGAACATGTTTTTCAATTACAATGTTTAGTTTGTTCTTGGGATAAATTCATCCCAACTACGGAACCCTTCATTGTGCGTGCACTTGACCGGTTTATTTTTTATTTATTCTTTACATATTTTACAATTCATTATTTTATGTTAGGTTGTTTTGGTGGAACGGAACGCAAACTGAAAACGCGTCGTCTTTGAAACTGCCGGAAGCGAACTCAAAAGCGATGTAAATACATATCTTTTCTTAGCAAACTGCTTGAATTCTCACTAAGTTAAGTTTGTCAGTGCGATTTCTGCTTGAATAAAACACAACAAATAATTTAATTACATGATTTCGGGCTAAAAAAGAGATATAAACAAAGCAGTATCATGGAAAAGGACGTCATGTTATTGCTGCTACAATAACTGACAATACTGACTGTAGACAATTGTTAGAGTTAAATATTTTTTTTGAGCAATAAATATTAGTAATATTTGACTACTTTTCTTGGGTTTATATTACTGTGCTTCTTTTTTTTTTTTTGTTAGTCCTTACTGTCCCACTGCTGGGCAATGCCCTCCCACAAATCCTTTCAAGAACTCTTTTCCCGCGCTACCTCGAACCAGCCCTCGCGGTACGCGTCCTGGTCATCTCACCATCTTTTTCTGGGCCGTCCTCGGTGGCGCCGTCCATCTTCAGGCACCCATTGTGTGGAGTTTTTTTTTTTTTTCTGGATAATATTTACATAATTTAAAAGCTTAAAATAATAATAACAATACGTACAAGTAATAAAAAAGGGAGGGAAAAGAATAAAACGGCATCAAATAATTCTTCCGCATCGCTGTCAACAAGAAAAGTGCCCAAAAAGCTGACAGCATTGCCATACAACGTGGCAATGCTGTCAGCTTTTTGGGCACTTTTCTTTCTTCGATTCTTTCACTATTTAAATAAATTAGGGCTTGTTCTAAGTCCGCCTGGCTAGCTACCACCATCTTATCTAAGTCTGGCGCCAAAACAACAATGTTAACAGCATTGGTTGTGTTTCGGCAGTTAGAGGTAAGATAGCCAGTTCCTCTGTGGTTGAGGATTCCGGGTGAAGCTCGCTTCTATCTTCGGCCTTATCATCACTTATCATCAGGTGAGATGAAGGCCAAGAGCTTCCCAGTTGTATGTAAAAAAAAAAGGTACACCTCTGTCTAACCCTTTGGGGAAGCAAGGCGCGATGTTATCTTATGTTGACTTCTTAAAAACAAAGCAATCAAATTCTAAAGTTACGAACGCCTAGTTTAAATATGATACCTACATAGATGGTTTGAACAACACTGATATATACATTCTATAACTATCAGGCGTAGCAACACAACAAATCAATTTCGATTTCTAATCCAATTTCACTCTAATTCTCGAACAAATATTTTCCCAGACATATCCCCCAGCCTCCGGCTACATGGTCACCCTACGTGTCCCACTCCATGCCACAAGCTCAGTGTTCTGACGCGTTTCAAGCGTCGCCCACAAACAGAGACGGAGCAAAACATTAGCTATTTTTCAGACAATAACATATCTAACTACTAAATCATATCAGTAACAAAATAAGAAGAAAATACTCTATTTTGTAACGATTTGTAATAGTTTTTCCAGTTGTTATTAGTGATTGTGATATAAAGTTAATATGGAAACGTAGTGAGAGGAAATCGTGTTGTGAATTTGAAATTGCTTTTTGAAAGCATATGTGTTTTCAAAGTGAGTAGTTTCGTGGTAATATTTTATTAGTTTTTTCAGTGTTTCGTCTGTGTTACGTACGAATTTTCGTGACATTTGTATCCAATAGAAAATTATTTTGTGAAATTTTCAGGGATGCACAATGCTTATTCCATTTTTCTAAATATTCAAAGACATACCAAAAAAAAATAAAAAAAAATGACAAATATTTCTATTATCAATACCTACTTGTTACATTATTATCTAAGTCGTGAAAACATAGCAACAGTTGTAGTAATTTTGAGTGGGCGTTTACACGTGTGAGTTGATTGAATAGACGTCGATGCCCGCATTTCTGGCCGAGTTCTATTCATTAAAGGCTTCATTTAGGGCGCCTAAAAAACGCAGTGCGTTTGCTTGTTGCTATAAATGGAATTGTAGGCGCTTTATTTTGATTGAGGTGAACAACAAACGAAAGGAGAGTCTTGTAACTATACTTTATTTAATGAGTGACGATTTCGAAAAGTCATAACTTATAGAACTATTTTTTGGGACATTAAATATCAATAATCATGGGTTTTTTAAATGAAATTGATAGGGATAGTAATTCGTTTTCTAAATCTTAAAGTAAACACTTTTCTATATTAAATGTTATCTAGAACAAAGCAAAAAAGAAACAAGTATTTCGCTCACTGAATACAAAAGGGCCACAAATAAAAAAAAAATGAAAATAATTTTATTGCAAAAATTAGGTCCAAGTCGACGATTTGGACCTGATTATTAAAATAAAATTATTTTCAGAATTTTTTGATTTGTGGCCCTTTTGTATTCAGTGAACGATTTGTCTGCAATAAGAAAAACTGTATAAATTGACTATCTACTAAGAAAAACAAGCAGAAATTCAAAAAAGATGGGCCAATTACAATCTATTACCAAATAGCGAGACATATGAGCAAAATGTGGTAAAAAGACAATCGTAATGAAAAACCAGTAAAGATCGATCATCAGAGAAGTCTCGATAGCATCGACAAATGAAGTGCAATTTGTAATCGTTTGTAAATGCAACAGTCGACGTCCCACAGGGACACACGCGCCAACACTAGGGTTGCCAACCGTACTGTTAAAAACAGTATTATACTGTTTTTAGGGTTCTGTAGTCAACCAGGAACCCTTATAGTTTCGCCATGTCCGTTTGTCTGTCTATTTTTCTGTCCGCGGCTTATATATAAGAAAGCTTTAATTTGATATGGGTATACATATTAATCACGCCGACAAAGTTTTATGTTAGGGTATCTCCCCTACACGTAAAGTAGAAATGTATTTTTTTTTTCGTCTGTCCCTTATTGTGGGGTATCGTTGGATAGGCCATTTAAAAATATTGTGGGTTTGTAAAAACCATTTTTCGAATTAGGCATCCGTTTGCGTAATATTAAGCTTTAAAACGCTAATTTTTGTTAGAGTCAAGTGCCCTGCCATCTAAATCGTTGTATTTGAATATGCGAACAAAATCACAGTAGTTGTATACAGGAGAAATAACCATTTTTTTTTTTGTTAGATCAGTTTCTGTAATATTTAGAAAACATTTCCATTATTTGTTCTATAATCGTACTTTTTTTGACGTGACAACGTCTAATAAATCGATGAACGCCAGCTGCATGCACGAAAAAAGATGACTCATTGTCCCGTTGCGCTCATTGTCCCGTTACGCTCATTGTCCCGCTACGCTCACTGTACGCTTGCGCCGCATCAATGTTTTGTTATGACGTTGTCACGTTAAACTATCGTCCGTAAACCAACTTTACAGACAACCAATTTTTTTTAAATTATTAAAATTGCTATTAATAATAGCCTGCTTAAAGACCTACATCGGCAAATTGGGCGGGCACACAGTTGATAGATACCTACAACTGCGTTCCGCTTCATTGCACGCGCCGTCAAGCGGCGTGTATCCAATAAACTAGTTTCAAAATAAACTTTTTTTTTTGTAATGAGACGTATCAAAATAAGAAATAGGTGGTTAATAAAATTCGTTTAAGTTTAATTTGCCAAAATTTGCGCACTGGTTAAAAACTTTTCTTGTATAATTTAACGAAGTTAAAAGGAAAAACTATCACAAGTTACCGAGTAATATTACAGTGAGTGAGTGGGAGTGTTATTATTTACAGTTGAAAAACATTCGTTCTCAATACTCTTTGCACACGATGGAATGATGGATGGATGGATTTTTTACGTGATTTTATGCACACCATAAAAATTACAGATATACATGTAGAAATTTTACATAGGGTGACACAATGGAAGGTTTTATCGCTGAAAGCGATCTTTAACAGACGGCCTTTGTATGGATTTGTTTATTTTCCCACTTTAACCATAATATACTTTACGTCACACCTGGCCATAATGTGAGTTTTACCGCACGCTACACATACAGTAAAACTCGCATTGTAGCCAGGTGAAGACGTAAAATTGTGTACTCACCACGGACAGTAAAAAAGAAAGCCCTCCATCGCATATTTACAACCCTCGCCTGCTGCTCGGGTCACAAATACCTGCGATTTCGGGCTTTCTTTCTTTTACAGTCCTTGGTAAGAATGTACTATTATTGCTTGTACAAAAAATTGGCAACCCTAGCCAACACTCCCCAGCTTTCTACTTATTTCTATAAAAGTAGATTGACTTCTTAATTAAATAAATACTACAGTAGCCCCACAGCCTATTATCCACAGCCTATTAGTCGACTTTTGATATACATAAACATTACACTACACACTACCCTACATTTATTCGTTACTATGGTGCTGGTTTCGATGTATTCAGAGAAAAGGTAACATAGCGTTGACGCCAACAAAAACCAACACTTCCGTTGATTCAGACGCTGATGAGCTCATTAAAAAGTAATAAACAGCACAGGAGTGGAACTCTCTGCCTGCGTCTGTGTTTCCGAACGCATACAACCCTAATCTATTCAAAGTGAGAGTGAACAGGCTTCTTCTGGGTAAGCTCACTCCATCGTAGACTTTGTCTCTGTCATCCAGACCTAGACTAAAGTCAAGAGCAAACTCATAGTAGAATAAAAAAAAAAAACTTGCCATGTTTCTGTCGGACCACGCAAATATGTTTACAATAACCTACAATATTATTTTAAAACTCTTCATTATATATGACTAGCTTTTACCCGCGGCTCCGCCCGCGTGGATGTAGGTTATCGCGTAAAAAAGTAGCCTATGTCCTTCTCCATATCCCAGGCTATGTCTCTGCCAAATTTCATGACGATAGGTTCAGCGGATTAGGCGTGAAAACGTAACATACAGACAGACAGACAGACAGATAGACAGACAGACAGACAGAGTTACTTTCACATTTATAATATTAGTATGGATTCAATTATCTCGTAAATGCTACAACTCGACTAACGATTTTATGAATGAAAGTTGACTTAAACATTAGAAAATAATTATACTCTCATCGTATTATATCTTTGGCTTAATTTAATCTTTAAGACATTTCCATATTAAATATTTGACTTATTTGCAATTTGAATTTTATCCTAATAATTTATTTCATTGAATGTTGTATCTAATAATCCCCTGAAAATGTACCTACGATAGAAACAGAATAATAGGAACTTTTAAAATTAGGCATTATTAGGAATTATTTTACAATGAAGGGTTCCGTACGTGGAAAGAATTTATCCTAAGAACAAACTTAACATTGTAGTTGGTAAACATAGTCTCCCATACATTCCAACTGCAAATGTAAGTTTGTACGCACAATATCGAGAGATTTACCATATATAAGACCATAGACTTCTTATAGATTTTTCTGTAAGCTATAAGTATAGAACTATTTTCTGTATTTTTTTCAAAATTTTAGGTTCGGAGATAAGGGAGGAATGGTCAATTTTCGTCTATTTTCACTTATAACATTAAAACTATTCATTTTGAAATTATAAAAAAATATATATTTGAGACCCTCACAGTAAGCCCTTTTATTTGATATGTCACACGGTACAGTTTGCAAAACTTTTTTTTTAATTTTCTTGTTTGCCCCCCTAAACTGACCCCAATATTCTAAATTCAATTATTTACGGTTCACGTCCGTGTTTGGGTCACTCAAATTGATATGCATACCAAATTTTAACTTAATCGGTCCATTACATTCGGAGCAAATTGGCTGTGACAGACGGACAGACACACGAGTGATCCTATAAGGGTTCCGTTTTTTCCTTTTAAGGTACGGAACCCTAAAAAAAACTTTATAATAATGAACTGACGAAGCAAAAGATATAGAAAAAGTTCCATAATCGTCTCGTAGCAACTCCGTAGTAGTCTCGTAGCAATTTCGTAGCAGTCTCGTAGACTCGTGAAATTGGGTGGTGAATCTCAAAATACAAGCCGCAATAACTTGCAAATGGGGCCTCCGCAAGTCAATACGAGTATTAATAAATTGTTAATTTTGCTTCTGCTTCAATCACACTAATATTATATTAGAAAAAAAGAGTTGCCTAACCAGGGTTATGTCTGGACTTTAAAAGAGACTGATTACTGAGTTTGTTTTGAGCTTTCTTCTCTGAGTAGTCGGTATCAATCAATCAATCAATTCAATTTATTTAATAAAGTAACTCTAGTGTTAGTGTTTTCACACTAATATTCTAAAGGCGAAAGTTTGTGAGTGTGTGTGTATGTTTGTCTCTTCTTCACGCTCAAACGCCTGGATCAATTTTGATAAAATTTGGTATGGACGTAGCTGACACCCTAGATTTACACATAGGCTACTTTTTATCCCGAAAGAATATAGTGTTCACGGGTAACACCGCGGGGCGCAGCTAGTAGGAGGGGTCTCGGTATTTAAAGATGGTCACCCATCTACGGACCAACCGCGGCAAGCATAGCTTAACCTAATCGATCGACACGTGCCGATGTTATTACTTTGCCATAAGCCCCTCTATCCAGTTTAACGAACGATTATGGAAAATCACCTAACGACAGGTCTGGTACGTAAGTAGGTACGTATGTATATATTATGTATGTATTGTATACCCAGTTGTTCGTGAGTTTGTTCACGAAAAGTTCTTTGTTGTTTTTCTTTAACCGTGTGAAAAGCTGTTCAACCGTTGTCATGTCGTTTGATAAATGATGATAATATGTTATTTATTTTTGTATGTTGATTTAAACAAACACTAACACTAGAGTTACTTTATTAAATACTAGCTTTTGCCCACGGCTCCGCCCGAGTGGATGTCGGTTATCGCGTAAAAAAGTAGCCTATGTCCTTCTCCATAACCCAAGCTATATCTCTGCCAAATTTCATGACGATCGGTTCAGCGGTTTAGGCGGGAAAACGTAACATACAGACAGACAGACAGAGATACTTTCACATTTATAATATTAATATGGATTAGTATGGACTAGCTGCGCCCCGCGGTGTTACCCGCGAACACTACATTCTTTCGGGATAAAAAGTAACCCTATGTGTAGTAATCCAGGGTGTCAGCTACGTCCATACCAAATTTTATCAAAATTGGTCCAGCCGTTTGAGCGTGAAGAAGAGACAAACATACACACACACTCACAAAATTTCGCCTTTAGAATATTAGTGTGAAAACACTAACACTAGAGTTACTTTATTAAATAAATTGAATTGATTGATTGATTGATACCGACTACTCAGAGAAGAAAGTTCAAAACAAATTCAGTAATCAGTCTCTTTTAAAGTCCAGACATAACCCTGGTTAGGCAACTCTTTTTTTCGACCTCTTTCCTGATTGGTCTACATACATTTACGTCTTTATGTCTGTTTCCTGATTGGTCGACGGACATTAAAAGCGGTTTGTGACCACTAATGCCTACATTTGATGACGGCCCGGGAAGCAACGTAATTGTGTTGTCTGATTATTGTCTCTGGTACAGAGGTTAATGAGTTTAATGAATTTGGAAGGGAATGGGATATTTGCGTTGTTGTTTGTATGGGTTGTTGCTGGGGATAATGGGTAGTTGAAAAAGAAATGGAATCATGAATGGACAGTGTTTTAATACTAATATTACTGAGGAAGGTATCGAATGATTCTTTTAAGGGAAAATTGGTAGCATCAATATTTAGGGTACTTACTTCCCTTCATTTTATATTACACAAGGTAAAAAAAGATGTTAACAAAAGGCTTAGAGCTAAGAGCCGTTGTAGACCCAGTCAGGGCACAGCAAAAATTATTTTTAAATATAAAGCTAAAAATAAAAACTATACATGAAAACTTAGTAATTAGATTCGCATAACAATAACATAAAAAACTCCATTATTGATAAGTAGGTAGCTATTTTCTTAAAATACCATTATTACTTTTGGGTTAAGTTATATTTACTTATGTTATATTACATTATGATGTAACTATAGTTATTTTTGTAACAATTTAATTTAAAAGAGTGTCCATGGAGTTTCTTGCCCGTTCTTCTCCATAGGTACCTACGCTTTGGAATGGGAATGTAGCTTAATTTTTCTTACTGACCGACTCCTTGACAAGTCAAAAGTGCCTGTAAATGGTTTAATTGAAATAAATGGTTTGAGTTTGAGTTTCAGTTTCTTAGGTAATAATATTACAAACACTTATTTAATGTGAGATCATATTTTAAAATTACAAATTATTAACAAAGAGATAAGTTTTACGTGTACATATCACAATTTGAGACAATTTACAGTCTTCCAGTGCCTTTCTCTTTCCACCCTGTATATGCCGATTATATATTTCGATATGAGGGGTTGAAAGTGATTATAAAATAAAAATATTAAATATATTATTTAATTTATTATTATTATATATTTTTTTATTATTATATTATTATTATTATAAAATACTGCGAATAAAAAACCATCTGGTATTTTTTTTGGAGTTTACTACTTAAGAATCGATTTTTATATAAGACCCAAGATATGGAAATTTTATGGGAGTGAAAGGATGATGCCACGAAATGTATGGAAGCTGGTGCTCCGGATACATGTTATATGATTAAAAAGGTATTAAGAAGAATTTAAGAATTACAATGGCCTTTGTGTTGATTTCTGATTCGATCGGAGTAATACAGGGTGGAAGTTGAGACAAGCCAGTAAGGGAAGCTATCTTAACCGCTGTAGCTAAGTAATTGCTGAATATATTCACAGGTTTTAGAAAAATGGTAGTCAGCTAGAAAAACGGTAATTGATTGCATTTTATTTTTATGATGCCAATCGATGCAGATTCGTATAAGGATTCAAATACTCTTTGGACGAACTGAGGTTAGAGTACTAAGTAAGTATAAGTCACAAAAGAAAAAAAAACTTTTCTCCTTTTCGCAAGTACTGGTCGATCATATCATCCACGATCTTTTACAACGTTTGCTTCAAGAAAGGCGTGTTGTGAATTATTATGAAATATAAAAAATAACCTTATTTGGGTACTGATAAAACTGACATGTTTGGTACAGTGTAACTCTGGATGGACAAGGATTTGGAATTAGGCGCCATAGTAACTCATTCAGTTTGAAAAGAGCTGTCCAACGATGTATTACATATGGCTGTTGGAGGAGGGTACCAAAATGAGCATCAACCCGGATAAACGTAGTTTTTTTATTGTGTTTTATTCGTAAATAACACGAATGTAAATTTTGATAAACACATTTTCATATTTCACAATACGATCTAGATATTTCGTCCGTGCAATACACGATTACTTGCACTTTACTGCATCCAATTCAATCGCAAAGACAAGTCTAAATTATGATCTAATAATTGAGTGAATTTCTCAGGCGAAAAATTTACGCGTCTAGGCTGAAAACGCAGTGCTGCATTACAAATAATGCAATGATTTTTTTTCCTAAGAATTAAAGAGTCGTGAATCTAAATGAAGTCACTTAAATTATGTTTATAAGACTAATACTTTTTAAGAAAAACATCAGTACATGATGAATTATCAATTTCTGTGTTTTGTCCACAATCACTTTCATACACAGCATTTACCTCTCAGGAAGATAATCTCCAACAAATATAGGAAAAAGTATTTTGATTGCGTTAAGTAATAATTGATCTACAAGAAGCTAATTATTTTTGAATGTTTAGACTCATAGTTAATGAGTACATGTCAACGGTAGTTTTGTCCGAGCGAAATTACTAATTTCTATGTTCATTTCGTTTCGCCGTCCTGAGCTTCCACCAATGAGTTCAAACGAACAATTAATCCCCGCCCGGCAAGAGACAATCGTGCGCTTACGCACAGTGAGAACGGTAGTGCACATGTTATAAAACCTGAAAATGAAAATGTCCATGGAAATTAGGTAAAAAATCGAGTTCTTGAAATTTACTCAATTATTGTTTCATTTGAGTTAGCTTTGAATAATAAAACTTATACCATAATAAAGGTCGTAAAAAATTTGATATTAACCGGTCGACATAATGTAAAATATGAAAATACCTATACCACTAATTCCAAAATCAAGTGTTTTCATCTTTTCATGCGCTCGCCCGGTCGCCCCGTGTCCTTTAAGCCCGAGCGGACCGTTTTGGAAGTAGGACGGTCGGACGTGTGCCAATTTTTAAATAATCATGGTTACAGGGGGCCAAGTCTACAATTTTTTTTTTTTTTTTAACGTTGCCCCACACTAGGAATTTCTCCTGTATCGTGGGTGCGTTTACAAACATTTAAACTCACATACACAAACAGCCAGACCAGGAACAACTACTTGTAGATCATACAAATATTGGTTCCGTGCGGGAATCGAATCGGCCAAAAGTCTTCTTCCATGACGACGGGCAGATACAGATTCGGAACACGCACGATGAACGCCTTGAAGTTGACGTTCCGGTGCGATTCCAGTAACTGCACCCTCGGCATGTACGTTGTCCTTTGGCGCACGTACTCCACGATATCCTCCGCCTTAGTAGTGTAGTGCAGGCGGGAGATGTACACCGGTGTGTTCGGCTTTGCGGCACGCAGACTCACTTCTGCCGCAGCGGTTCTTGTTCGTTCGCGAACGGCGCTTCCTCCTCTGCACCGTCACGAAACCATCATCATTATCAGCCCTTTTCAGCGCCTTTCGACGAGTAGGTTCCTACAATGATCCCTTTCAGGTTTTTAGTTATTTCAAATATGTACATCTATACAAACCTACCTACACAAATAAATAACATTGAAATTGATTGATTGTAATTTCAATATACGAGTAACAACTTTTTACTAAATTCATACGGTACTTGCAACAAAACGACATTTTTTTTAATGTTTGTCTCTCTGTCTGTTTGTTCCGGCTAATCTCCAAAACGGCTGGACCGATTTTGACGGGACTTCCACTCCTTATAGCTGATGTTATAAAGAGTAATTTAGGCTATATTAGAAAAAACCCCGCGGGCGAAGCCGCGGTCAGCAGCTAGATAGATAGAATATTCTTTATTGCACACCATCAAAATTACAGATATATATATGTAGAAATTTTACAAGGGGTTCAAAATTCAAAATAAAAAATTGGGGTAGGGGGGGGTTCAAAATTTTACAGTCTTAGTCTTGTATAAAGTTACGATCACAGTGTGTTTTTCAGATAACTTTCTAACTCTTAACAGGTACAGGGTGAGAGTGGGATAGAAAACCCTACATTCAAACACGCGTCTCGCTTCATAATACGCCACTGAAACTTCAATATAATATTAACTTTATGTGAGGCTGTCTGTGGCTATCGACCAGTGTGTTACAAATAACCGACCGACGGGTTTTAGGTATTAACATATGGAACTCTGTATGAACTTACGAGGCAGCATAGCATAATAACTCTTCGCTGGTCCAATGCTGGGGCAAAGACCTCGTTTCTGTGAAAGGAGTGGGATGTAATCGACCACGCAGGTTTAACTTCAATCTGGGTGGGTAGTTGTCACATGTCCTCGATTTTTTTGGCGCTAGGACGTGTCGGTTTTATGACGATGTTTTTCCGTCACCGCTTTAAGGCGAGGTTCTTCGAGCGTGCATTTTTGTTCTAGAGGTGGCATCTGGGCGCGAGTAAATTGTGCCGTGAATTTCGTTAATTTTGGTTTGAAAATTATATGTTTTACGATATTAACAATGCATAGACGTTTATTTTGATATGATTTTTAATATATGTGGTATAATATTGAAATAAAATGATTTTAATCTACAAAATAAGGATATGTTTGGACTTTTTTTTCTATCGAGCGAACTTTATCTAATTATGTAACAAGTGCTACTACTTACCTACAAAAAGGTCTCAAAAGCAACATATAATTTTTTCACGTATTTAATCACTACCGTTTCTAAATAAAATGACATTAAAATTACATATCCTAGAGGTTAACTTGAAGAACCTAGCCTTAAGAGCAGTAGTGATGAATTAAATTAAGGCGAAAGAGTCAGGTATCCCACAAAATTCAAGTTTTCTTTTTAAAGGTTTTTTTTATTATTATAATTTTGTATTTAAAGAAATTATAATACAGAGGTGTTACTTAATTCTTAACTCGGCAAACTTTTACGTTTGATGGCGAGAGGCGCTCTTTTTCATAAAAATGAACCACCTTACGTACATAGCCACACATTTTGATGTACTTACGAGTGGAAAGTAATCCCGTAGAACTTTTGTGGTTTGTGAATTATTTGTGCACATTTTGAAAACACAGGAAGCCATTGTTGCTGCTTATTTAGACGATTACGGTTATTTTACTTAAAGTGCTGCACATGTGCTACACAAACGCCTGTTCAATTGCAACTGACTCAAAGTCAATTGTGCCGGTCGGCATAATTTATGCGGTCCACGTCGAGGAGCGAGTACCAAATATTCCTTTTTTATACATCAGTGGATATACTACAGTTATTTAATACAGTACAGATTCAAACAAAAAAAAAATACGCCACACAAATAATTGTTTTAAATAACCCGGCGCCACGACATGATAATCGCGAACTAAAAATTCATACAGTAGCGATCCTGTCATGACGTCACTAGTAAAATTTGGAGTTGAGTTTTCTACTGTAAAACATTAAAAGTTTTTTATTGTGTATCGTTATTGTCTCTTTGGTTCTGCTACTTGACAACAGATGGTGTTAAATTCAGTAAAGTAAAATATAAATGAATTCTTTTTTACGTAATTGTATGACTATTTATAGAACTTAACTTTCTTTTTCGGCGTCGGCCTCACCTCCAACGAAATTTCAAGCCTCTCCAATGCAGGCTTCATAGTCCTGACTAATAAGACACAATAAAGTATCTATTGTTACGATCCCCCTGGCACATAGCAATCAATAACTTATGTCAAAAGTACGTTTTATGAGACCTTCATCAAAATAAGCAATGAGATATTGTTCCGGCAAGTTTGCAGCTTTAACACGTTCCGGGACACTCCGTCCAGAGGCGGGATCAGATTTTTCATCAAAATGTACACACGAATCCTCCATACATTTTGACTCAACGTCTGATAACGTTGTGTAAAATCATGCACATTTTGCTTCTCGACGTTCTCAGACGGGACTTAGGCAAGGGCAAGGGCAATGTATACGCACACACCCACCGTGAAACGTTGTTACACAAAGTACTGCACGCTTACATGTGTGCTCAGGGACCATATTGGTGACTTTTAAAACGCTATCCCAGCACAAGGCTAAGATATCTCGCACTATGACTCATGTATGTCATCATCATCATTTCAGCCGAAAGACGCCCAGACTGCTGGACATAGGCCTCCCTCAAGCACCGCCACTTCGACCGGTTCTGTGCTTCTCGCATCCAGCGGATTCCTGCGGCTTTCACAAGGTCATCGGTCCACCTTGTGGGAGGCCTTCCCACGCTACGTCTTCCGGTACGCGGTCGCCACTCCAGAACCTTTCGGACCCAACGGCCATCTGTTCTGCGAGCAATGTGCCCTGCCCATTGCCACTTAAGTTTGGCAATTCTTCGAGCTATGTCGGTTACCTTGGTTCTCTTCATTTCTGATTTGACATGTATTATTTATTTATTTAAACTTCATGTACAATAGTTTTCATTCATGAAACTTTCATTGCTAGCGCCCGGTTGTTGACGTAGTGGCTTTGATTGAGGTTCAAAGACAATCGTCGACAGGCGTTATGCCGCATCGCATTGGATTTCTATACCCGCTCTACGACGTAATGTCCCGGAACGTGTTAACAAGTCACTCCAAATCATATTTTCCTCAATCAATCAATCAATCAATCAGCTAGATACAATCAGTCCACATACTCCACGAATGATACCTCCAATAGAGCAAAAGATCTCTCAATTGTGTTTTATTCAAATTAGATCACAAACACAAACTCGCAAATGTTTGATCAACGGTTGGCGTTGCTACCGAGCACTCATGCGGCCCGATTAGGGGTCGAACCGATCACTTAGCCCTTGAGCCGCTAAACTGTTTAAACTGGCAACGGATTACTCTGCTTAGGTACCGTGGTTAAATGTACAGGTAACTACCGAAGCGCGTCTTGTTTAGTGAAGATTAATATTTTAATTAGGCAGGTAATAGATGAAACATTTTCTTCGTGTTTCATTGCGGTTGAAAATGAGTTTAAAGCATTTGTTAAGAGGGCGAACAACGGTCCACTAGCGCCACTCCTTTAAAAAAATATTATCTTGTGACTGAGAAGGAATTGTCTAGAATTTTCTATACACATCTAACTACCACTACTCTTACTACTGTATTAGCTAGTATACAATACAAACAACATACAACGTAGTGATGATAAGACTGTAGGGCTTTTATGTTTTTGGTTGGGATATTAACAAATAACTTCTTGTCAGACTTTTACTGACTAAAACCCACCCGTGTTCCTTCAGTTGCGTGTGTGCCAGGGCCACGGTATCCCTTTCGGACAAACCCGCAACCCTGGCAGAAGTCTGTTGACCTAACGTCGAAAAACGGAACAATCAGCTATATCGGTAAAAGTGTGTATAAAATTTTGTAATACCTTTTTTAAAGTTTCATATTGAGACACGAAGCAACAAAATTCGATCTAAATAAAAACGGCCACATTCCTCTAGTAGATCGTATTTTGTTGCTTCATGTCTCAATATGAAACTTAATAAAAGATATTAGAAAATTCTAGACACACTTACCGATATATGTAGTTAATTGAGCCGTTTTTTCATAATTCCGTCTCAGTCACGAGATAATATGTTTTTAAAGGAGTGGTGCTAGTGGACCGGTGACAACTCTCTTAAGGCGACGATAATCGACTTCACATCTAGATGAGTAGGTAGTGTTAATGATTTGGGAAAAATATATGTTAAATTAGAGCATTTTCTTAATAACTTAATAAGTATATGAATATTTTTATAATACATAGTGAACGCGGATAAAAACCTGAGAATCACACAAAATCTATTCAAGCCTATTTTTCTAAAACCTTTATCTTTTTAAAGATAATTTAATTATTGATCTTTTAGTATACGTGTTTTATTAAAATACCATTTTTGTTTTATGTATAATAAATTAATAATGCGTCTTATTTGGGACAGCGCTCCTGGATGGGCGAGTCCTATTACTGGCTGGACGTACGACGCGTTGCGTGAGCTCAGTACAGAACACACAAGCTCTCAAGCACTCAAGGTCACTGGCTTATATACCTGGGCCTTAACGAGGGGCATCGTTTTATGTATAAGTCACTACAGTACGAAACAATAACAAGCGTGGCGATCTTTCCTCAATTCAGAAAGTCATTAGGGATTGTATCGTATGTAAAAAAAGGGGTGCGTCTCATAACGTATAAACTCATTTGGTCTAATTTCATTTTATTCTTATGGTTTATCGTTCATAAGATATAATCAACGTGAGATATACCAACTGTTGATATAATTTCTTTACATATAACATTTATTTATTCTAAAACTTAATTAGTATAACGTTGTTTGATATAACGTTTATGTAATAGAAAATCATTTGGTCTAACGTTTAATATGTATATTGTTTATTTAATCGAAAATCATTAGGTCTAACGTTTAATATATATAAAAAACGTCATTATGGTTAACACCCCGACTCAGAATACCCCGCCTTGGATAGGTTAGGTTAGAAGGCTTAGCCATCGTGGTTATTTCTTTTAAACCACTCAGAAATAGGAGCCCCGTCAAGCAGGGCTCCGTCGACCTATCTTAGCGTAATAGGCGTTTTCATCATATTAGACCAAATAAGTTTTATATCTTTTGAGTGGTATGTCAAACGATTTTATATTTAATGTGTGTTATGTCAAATGATGTTATATTTAATGTATGTTATGCTTATAAAAATTCGTTATTTTAAAATTATATCAATCGTTCATTATATTAACTAATCGCTATATTGAATAAAATTATAGGTTCCGTTGTTATATGTTGTTAATATTAGAGTTTTTTTGTTATATCATCTATTAACTTACTCCATTATTATAAACATATTTACATGAATATTTTCTTTGTGAAGTATAACATTATTATTTTAATTATTGTGAATGCGAGGACTATAATGTAGGTCATTTTTATTCCTCTTCCTCAGTTAGTTTTATTGATAATCTGACAGTTCATACTACTTTATGCGGCCTAAACAAACAACCTTTCTTTGGCATTGTTCGCCAAGCGGTTTAGCTCCTAAAGTTAGGAGTTGAGCCCCACGATCACTGACAAAGGCGTTCACTGACTGGACAGTTCCACCCAATCTGTGTTTTTCTTACTTCAAAAGACCATTTCAGACACCAATCGACATGGTCTTCACGTGATCTGACCAAGATTATGTCCGGACTTTAAAAGAGACTGTGACCTCTGAGTTTTTTTAGGCCTTTCTTCACAGAGTAGTCAGACAGAAAACGCCGACCCCATCTAGTTTTTAAAATATGAATGACGTGTAAAAGGGTTTGTACAATCCTACTTACAGAAATATAATCATTTATCATTATCATTTACCAATCGGTGGCGGATCGGTGGTTCTGGTCATTCGCACAGCATCATCATCAAAAATGTAGCTACAAGATTTAATCTTAAATGATGACGTTGATGAAAACTACACTCATTCTACTTCATCCAAAAATTCGCCTCAACGTCTAAAAAGTAAAACCTAACTACAAGTCTACGACTAAATCAAAGTGTGTGTCCTCTATCTAAACTCGTCCTGATTTATTGGTACTGATCACAAAACAGATAAAAGAGGTTAGAAAGGCCTTGTGGGTGGGCAGGCGCGCCGCACTTATGAGCAAACGCTCGTATGTCAACCGAAATTTGCTTCACCGGCCAACAATCGCGCTCTTACTGTGACAGCGTAAGAAGCTCCGCGAAAAATAAAGAATTATGCCATCTTGCGCTATTATAACGTGTCGAAAAAGAAGCCAGGTGTGTAGTGTATCCCGAGAAGGGATTTCTTTTCACCAGTAAGACCAAACACCTTAAAATACAAGTGAAATTTGTAATTATTATAACAGTATTATGGAGTTTAAAAAAACGATCCAATCGCAAACAGATGCAAAATATTATAAATTGCTTGCAATGGTTTGGGTACCATCTTGTACCAAGTGAGATATCGCGCAATGCGTTCACTGCGAACGTCGCATCCGCTGAAGCTTGAATTCAGCTAAATCCATGCGTATCGATAGTGTTGTACCAAGTTGTAAACAATGTCGATATTAAGTACGTGTTATGAACACAAATGATTATTATCTGTTAAAATAACTTTGTTTATTACCACCCTTTTTGTTTATTGTGACATAATAATTATGACGTAAAACAGAGCTTCAATTAGCTAAAAACGAAAGAAAAATTGAATTTCGCGGCTTTATCGAATGTTCCCCCATAAGTATTTAGATAGTCCACACTGTTCGTACCCTGTCGACCCTCCCGAAATTAAACCGAAAATTAGCAAAACTGAAATTAAATAAATTACAGTAATTTTATTGATACAAATAATCGACCTTTTACTCATCGTAACATATATGAGAAATAAATGTGTGTGTGTTCGACAAACGCAGTGTTTGCGCAATAGCAAACTCGCGATCTAAGCGCGTGTGGTTTGATTGTGTGCGTAATGCGCGTACGTATTGGTCTCTTGCTTAGTGGAGTTAGAGGGTGGGAGAACTGGGAGACAAGCGAGGACACGCATTTTAAGACAAATCAGGAACTATTTCCTTTCTAACCTCTTTTATCTGTTTTGTGGTACCGACAAACTCGGATATGTGCTAACTCAACTGTCTAAAATTCAATTGGTCCCGGTTCACGCATCCCGTAGTTCCGATATTTCAAAATCGAAGGCTTTACTACAAAATATATGGGTACAGAAGATTGGCTCTATACAAAGAGCGAAAATGTACGTACACATAAACTACAGACTCGCGACTGATATTCGTTTGTGGTCGCCGTACGGCCGTACGCACGCATCTATATGTACGTGCGCCGATTTTCGTTGGTTGTATGGAGCCGACCTTCTATTCTTATATATTCTGTGTTGCTTGCTTTACTTGCTCTTGTAAATCAGTTGAGATGTTCGGGCAAATGTCAAACGACAAACGATTTCACGATATAGTGGAATTGACTCAATCCCTAGGGATATGTAAATCAGTCGTTTACATATGTGTAGGTTACGTACCTATTTGTTATTGATTTTGTTCACTTTTACCGGTCACTGACAACGAATCATTTTTGCTTAGCAATTGAAGTAATGACTGACGATTTCAGGGCTAATTCTAAGATTTTGAAAGTAGTTCATTGACTGACACTTTCAATGATGATTTCAGAATTTTAATTTTTTCGCTTATAACGATGTGTGTAGTGAAAGTATTCTGTATCCATGTGAAACTTATACATACAATGTCTATTGAAATGCTTCCATTATTGAGAAGCTCAAGGCTAAGCAATAACAGCCGCACGGGTCGATCCATGAGGTTAAGCTACGCTTGCTGGTTTTGGTCCGTAGATGGGTGTCCATCTTTATACACCGAGGCTCCTCGGTGCGTGGCATGAGGTTATCACATTAAATGAAATCACGTAGGTATTCCTCACGACGTTCTTTAACATACACAATTTAAAAAAACTACATTCTAGTCGCGGAACATTTTTTAGTTAAATTTTTAACAACATCATATAAATGGTATCCTGCCTTTTCGCCGAAAATTGTTTGGCAGATTATCACTTGCCAACCAACGTTTCGCCGATGTTTCACTTTGACAACTAACGATTAGCAAATTTTTGTATGACAACGTTTCATTTGGTAGAATTATTGTTAAGCTGATTATTATAATGACACAAAATGTTTCGGACATTTATCATTTGTCAAAACATTGCACTAGGCCACACAACTATAAGACGAATTACGTTTTGTCAGTGTAATTTTTACATACATTTCTTATTTAAGAATCTCAAAAATAACATTAAACCATTAAATCGGCAGCAATGCAGAGCCATATTACGATAGGTTAGGTTAGGTTAGAGTATGCCAAAAACGCACGAGCCGAGCGAGCGAAGCGAGCGTGCCGCGGCAGCGGCAGGCGATGTGCCAGAAGCGAATCGCTTTTGTAAAAGAAACAAACTAAAACACTCTGCTACTTGAAAGTTGGCATTTTAAAAAGTGTCATTATGAAAAGCAGACCAAACGTACAGTTGGTAACTGTGAGGTTTGGAAATAAAACAAAATTATATGATAAGTTGGCAAATGATTATTCGGCGAAATAAAATTCTGCGAAACGTTAGTTGGAAAGTAAAAACCTGGCAAACAATTTTCGGCGAAAAGGCAGAGAACCCTTATAAATACATAGAGATATCACCCGTGGCTGGCGAAGATAGTTGAAACGTTGTCATTCTGAATGACTCAAATAAATAACGTAAAACAATAAAGCTAGAAATGTACTTACAGCCTTCTTACGCAGGACATTTTAAGGGGTATCCGTTAATGTAGCCCACGTTTTCTTTGCAGTGTAGTTTCACCTCGTACGTTAAAGATTATTAAGCGGCAATTGTGACAAAATATCATCATCAACATAGCTTTCGAAATTATATTTGGTGCAATTGGTCATTACAATATTTTTATGCCATATATTTTTACTCCTGATCTGTCATCATGAATTTTAAGCATTTGTTGACCTCAAGAGCAATTTATCTTTCTGACTAGGATATGAAACCGGATAGTATGTTCGCCGGTGTCTAGCCGGTGCCTGCGCATGGGCAGCCTACCGGACTTGACGGAGCGGTCGCGTCCGGCGCCCGTCCGCGCCGCCGTGCGGACCGTATCCGACCCGCACCGGCACCGGACAATCCTTACACCGGTACGCTAAACTTCGCTGAAAGATAATAATTCAATAAATATGTGTAACTTCCATGCATTTTTCATGACCAAAATGTTTGTACTTACACAGATCCCAGTGAGCACAATATACAAGAAAGAATGGCCTTGGAAGAAGCAGAAAACTCCGAACCGAGTACCGGGGTCTTGCATTGGACCTCGCCGCCGGGACTCAGCTGCGTCATCAGTTGGAGCGGCTTCAGTTCGGCGACTGCTTGCTCGACAGCCTCCGAAGCTGCCCAAACCACTCGTCAACCGGTTCACGCTACTATGCATCTCCAGTGGACTATGTGCGACTGCCTTACTGCCTTTCACAGCGTTCGCTGGCGCAGAAGCTGGAGCCATGCCCCTGTCAATCATGCACACGGCAGCAGCAGTAGTTGCTCCATTCTCACCCCTCATACTCCAAAAGACTGGAACGAGACTGGTGATCGCAATCGCACATACCCTAGTCTGTGTGCTGTTAACTGCTCACACAGTGGAAACTCCACTCCCTGTTCTTCTAGCATTGTACGGAATCTGCGGCGTTACACTATCGCCGATGTCTCTAGCTTTATCCGCATCAGCGACGTCCTTAGCCCAAGCGGCAGGCGATGAGGCTAGAAGAAAAGTTGCTCTCAGAAGAGCAGTGAGAGCTTTAAGGGCTGCCCAGGACCTAGGATTGGTGTGTGGGTCCCTACTATTGGGTTTCGCCTTATTGATATGGTCTGAAGAGGTTTCTAAGCCTGTCACTCCGGTGCCGACTAATATATCAGTGCCAAGATGGCCTCCGCCTGAAGAATACTTCTTAGAAGATGATTATGAGGTAAGTTTGCCCCTGCAGAGTATTTTTCTTCCGGCGTTTCATTTGTCAATTTTCATTAAAAAGGTGCATTCTCCACTCTGCAAATTGACTTTGCAGAGTAGTTCACTTACAGCTGTGTTTATGTTTTGGCACAGTCCCTTCTCTTATTCTGTATCTCAGCGTAGGGTGGTGCTTATGCCATGGCTTTTCCAAAAGTGGAAAGAGTACAGAAAGTTGTCTTTGTCCTTCAATCATTCTTCGCCAACATTCCTCTCTCACCTACGTCCGACGGCTCACGAGTGAGAAATGACGCAAAAGCCATGCATGTCCCACCGTATGTCATAGGACTACTCTTACTAGTCGACATTTCTATGTTCTCGGTCCTCGTCTTTATAATAAAGCGAACAAACAACTTAACATTTACGAGTATTAATTTTGAAAGTGCAAATTGTTGCTGTGTGGCTGGCTGTTAAAACTTTCATATAGTGATGCTGAAAGCCGCTTTGTAAAACCAATCTAGTTCTACCTATAGTGAAATCTGTACACTCATACGCAAACACACACACACTCACTACACCAACTTATACCATAAAACACACTTCCACAACACACTCACACCTATAGTTTTAAATTACCTTTTATTATAATCTACCTTTTCCAGGAGCGCACCTGCGGCGCCGCCGGCTGTCCAGACATGCAGACCTTATCAGGCACAGTGCTGGACGCAGACGGCAGGATGCTACTGGTGGCCATGTGGGCATTCCTGGCCCTTCTGTCGGTGGGGATAGGCGTATATGGCGCGCCGACTGCGCCCGCACCACCACCCGATGCGCGCTCCGTCTTTGGGGACCCTCGAGCCGTGCTTGGGATGCCCATGGGCCTGTTCATAGGACTCCAACAGGGATTTATTTATACGTCGTATATTAAGGTACCTACACTTCATACAGTACACATACGAGTATTAGAAATGGAAGCAGTACAGACCTAAAAGCTTTTGAGATTAATAAAGTCGAGATGATGGAGAAAAGCTTTTGCGAAAGTCGAGAAAAAAAAAAGGAATTTTCCTCTAAGCAAGTTACTAACCTATAGGAAATCCAATTTTCTGTGTCGCATGTTCCTACCGTGTACTATCTTTAAGATGAAACTGCGATAGTAGCATTTCGGGTATTGGATAAGAAATACCCGAAAATATCGGGGATCGATTTTGATCGAGTATCGAAACGATACAAAGACAACCAATTCATTGCAGTGGTACGGAGTTTGCGTAGACGGGTGGTGGTGCGCCTGGCGCTCTCTGTGCGGGACAGGAGTCCTGCAAGCACTAGCTGCAGGCACGCTGTCTATGGCGGCAGCGCGAGGCCGGCGCGGCGCGCTCGCGGCCGGCGGCGGCGCCGCGCACGCGTCGCTGGTGCTCGCTCTTCTGCGCTGGAGAGCCGCTAAGACGGACCTCGCGCTGCCTGCTCTGGCAGCCGCTGCGTGGGGCGCTTGCGCTGCACTCTGGGATGTACTGCAGGTAGACTTTTGGAGGTTTATCGATTACCGACGTTTTGCTACTTTTTCAATTATCTTAAAATTTCATGTCTTCTGTAAAAATACGGTAATGAAGTCATTGATATATTAAAAGGAGGATGTTATGTTACACGCTAACATCGCAATCAGTAAACCTGGGCTCGGCGCAAAACTACATGCACCAAAACTCACACATCTGTGATCAGTGTGAACACAGTCGCAAACCTACAGTTACCGATAGACAAGAACAGACATAGGAGACAGCGTGCGAGCGAAATTGCGTTAGCTGCCGAATGTTTACGATTATGAATGACATTGCATGTGGTAGCACAAACATGGCGAAGCAAATATTAAATATTATTATAACTTTCAACAAATTTGCGTTTTTGGCAGTACTTATGAGTGGTTAGTAATCCCGTGTCTTTTTTTTTTTGTATTATTAAAACACGGTTTAGCTACACTAGAAGTCATTTGGATGCGTATTTATCACAAAAATAAAAACTGTAATTATGGAGCTGTTTGATCAACGATATCCCGTGCGCGAATGAGAGCCAACTACGGGCCATCACTTAGTTTGATAGGACCAGGCGCTGTTACTAAGTCCCGTATCTACCATTTTTAATATATCAATGCATGTAGTGGATTGTGTCTTGACTTTAGGACTTTAAGTTGTTGGAAGTAATCTGACGCCCCTGATAATATGGGTGGATTGTGATGATATACCTAGCTAAAAATGAAGTTAGAAAGGTGAAGATCTACTGAGGCGACCCCAAATAAATTGGGACAAGAGCAGGACCATGATGACTAAAAGCTGATACATTACTAAAGCCGCATCGGGCTGCAGCGCAACGCATACAAAATGTACGAAAGTGATGAAGGAGGATTTTTGCAATGCGATGGGGCCCGCCCAAATGTACCCTGTGCTGAAACTGATACTGTCACCTTATTTGCAATGACCAAACCCTAGATCATATTTGACGAAACATCCTTTTCCATTCCCCAGTCTGGCATCTGCATAGGAGGCCCCGGCTGGCGGGGCGCGTGGTCTATGATCCTAGCTGCGCGACACTCAGGGCTGGCAATCGCGTGCATTGCGCGACAGCTGTTGTGCGTGCGCACGCAACTGGCAGGCTTGGCGGCAGCCCTACTGGCTGCGCTGGTGACGCACACTATGCTGGAGCTTAGGTTGCGCAGAGGTAAGTATTAACACGTTGACTATCCGTGCATTATATGTAATGCATTTCCGACTCAGCCATGACGTTCGTGCATTACATGTAATGCATTAGGTAATACAAATTACATTGACTTTTGTGAGTTGGACGTTTAAACTAGAAAAAATATTTTGGCAGACGTATAGACAAGGATACCACCTACAAGGAAATGAAAACACCAATTTTTTTTTAATTTTTATTATAAAACATACAACAAAAAATATCGAAAAAAATAATCCAGATGTCCCGTAGTACGTAGTAAATTTTGCTTGTACAGTCAACATGTTAACAATGCTCTGTAACGAGTGAAATGGTGTTTAATTGTTTTCTGGTGAATTGCAATAAAAAAAGAACGCAGATCTAATTACTCGACTCGCTTTTGTGACCACGCACAATGAAGGGTCCCGTATTTGGGATGAATTTATCCTAATAACAAACTTTAACACTGTACTTGAGAAACGTTTTTACGCACAATATTGGGAGATTTACCATGTTATTTTAAGACCATAGACTTCTTATATATTTTCCTATACTTAATCTTTAAGTAAATAACCATTTTAAGTACTTTTTTTTTTTTTTCAAAATTTTAGTTTCTGTAGTTTCGAAGATAAGGGTGGAATGGTCGATTTTCATCTATTTCCTTAAATAACTTCAAAACTATTTATTTTAAAATTATACAAAAAATATTCTTGAGACCCCTCACAGCGCGCAAGACTTTATTTTTTCTTCTTATTTCTCCCAAAAGTGACTCCCATAATCTAAATTCATTTATTTACCTAACACGTCCGTGTTTGGGTCACAGAAGTTGATATGTATACTTAATTTCAACTTAATTGGTCCATTACATTTTGAGCAAATGGCTGTGACAGACGGACAGACAGATAGACAGACACACGAGTGATCCTACAAGGGTTCCGTTTCCTATGTGGACCGGAACCCTAATTTAAAAGTCATCAGTGGTAATAGGTAATTTGACATTGGTACCCATTCCCTTGTTCACAAACTAAACAAAATTTAAGTTCAGTGCATCTATTTCTTTCTATTTCATTAAGAAAAGGTCAAAAGATAAATTTTAGTTTAGTCCTATCAAATTAATCAGCGCTTGACGTAAATTGACGTAATTTTAGTCGGCAAGTTTTTAATCATGTCTAAACTTTTAAGGAGTAGTGACAGGCGCTGATTAATTTGACAGGACTAAACTAAAATTTATCTTCTGTCCTTTTCTTAATGAAATAGAAAGAAAAAGATGCACTAAACTTAAATTTTGTTTAGTTTGTAAACAAGAGAATCGGCACCATTGAGAGCGCCTCTATTTCGTTGGTACAAGTGTTACCACCAAGTGCGGTTTACTTAGTCTGCATACTTCATTGATATCTTAATCAGCAGCTGGACAAAATATAAATACCAAACATTAGTAATCTTAGTTTGCAAGAAAGAATTATCTAAAGAGACTCGTTTGCTGGGAAAGCAATAATTTTTTTATCTTTATTTCGTTTTCCAGGAGACGCAAATCGCCCAAGATCCTAGCGAAGACCAACAGCGACGCAACTGGCGGCGCTGGCACCGACGACGTCGGACGACGTCGACGAGGCCGACGTCAACGACGTCGCCTGCCATGTCATCAGTTAACGTCGCTGGCGAGTGAACGACGTTTTTAGGAAACGTCTCGACGTGTGAACGACGTTTTCAATAAACGTCGCTGGATGTAACAAAAATAACGACGTGTTGTGACACAGGACAATGCAGTTTACTGACATTACGACATTATACTGTTAACAGACTATTTGTCTACTTTTCAAAAGCACTAACTGTTCTATAAACGAGTGAGATCTATTTACCTTTCTAATTCTTGATAACTATTTTATGAATGTTCTTGTGGCGTAAGATACGTTTTACAATGAGTTTTATAGGCTGAGAATGTTTTTGGAGCGAAGTTCCTTATCGCATGTTATATTCTGCGAACTACGACACTTGGCGAAACAAAAATAGCCAAAAAAAAAAAAAGAAACTATTTGACCGTCACAGACACTTTTTTTTTTTTTAACCCCGTAACACGTTTTTATTAGTTCCAGAATGTTTGTAACGGAATCTTTGTACGCAATTTTCACCCACTTCAAAACTTCATAATGAACTTTGCACACTTATGAAGAACCGATGACAAACAAAAAAAAATTGAAATCCTATAAAATGCGAGATTAGCTTATACTGGAAATGTACCTATAGCTTGATGTGTAGCCGTGTGTACAAAGCACCCCACGCTTTTTTTAGAATAACATTAATTTTCTTGTTAATTATTTTATTCTTATACTTAAAATTATTTTTTTATTTTTTAGTTCAGTTTACCATTTTTAGTTGAGTTCTTTTTTTTTTTTTTTGTATATTCTCAAACTTTGTTAATTTATTTCATTGTTGCGAAAGGAACTTCGTTCCAATCGGGATCCCACGACACCTCTCGATTTTTCTAAATTATGATTTCGAATTTCTCTTGTACCTATTTATCAAGATTATAATTATAAAAAGTTGTACCTAGTGTATTCTCTCCGATTTCATATTTGATATATATCATTAATGTCTATTATCTTACGCCATAAACTGGTCATGACTTATGGAAGTAAAGGTATGGCAGGAAGTCGGAAAATGGTCATGACAAAATAGCATTGCATAATATCAGTTTCTCTGTTAATAGCTGTAAAATCTCATTGATCCCAATTTTAATATCACTACACTGGCTCATCACCACACCAAGCCTCTCGTGCTGGTATACTTCACTTTCAACTGATTGCCGCCATTAGTGGTGAACTGACAGTTGTCATTAGTGGCAGCTACCTCACTTCCATTTATATTCTGTGCTTCTTTTGTGGTCCATGTGATCAACATGTGATAGTGTTTACATTTACTTAACTATTAAATATATATATCTGTCGCAGGCAGATCGTATGATTTGTCATTTTACAAACGGCCGCCGTCAGTTTAGAAACGCGCGGCGTTATGCAAAACGCCTAAGGAAAAATGTTAATCTATTTCTTAGGGCGCTCGCCGGCCGCTGCCGCGGCACCGCTCACTACGATCGCTCAGCTCGCGCGCGGTCGGTCAGTTCTAATCTAACCTAACCTATTTGGTCGAGGTGCCTGCATGTCGAAATTATAAAAATTGAACGCATTGCCAATTTGCCTTAGGCATTTTGCATAACACCGTGTGTTTGTAAACGGACGGCGCGATTTGTAAATTATACAATCTGCCTGCCGCAGATACACTACATTAACATTACACAAGAAAATTGACATTATGTCACTGGGTAGTTTGGCCAGTGCAAACGAATTCATCAGGTTATGTCTCAGAACGAAGAAAAAGAAGATTGCGATCTTTGCCTAAGCCGTCTAAGCCATGACCATACAAACCACAGCATCCATACTAATATTATAAATGTGAAAGTAACTCTGTCTGTCTGTCTATCTGTCTGTCTGTCTGTATGTTACGTTTTCACGCCTAAACCGCTCAACCGATCGACATGAAATTTGGCAGAGATATAGCCTGGGATATGGAGAAGGACATAGGCTACTTTTTTACGCGATAACCGACATCCACGCGGGCGGAGCCGCGGGCAAAAGCTAGTTAAACTATAACATAAGGAGCTAACCCTAAAATGTTCTGTTTTATATAAAATATATTTTATTTTAATACGTCTTACCTATTAAATCCTTGACTGACTGTTCACTACTCTAAAGTCAATGTTTTATAAATGTTTAGGATAAAGTCGTTGAAATGTTATTAGACTGATCGGGATTGAACGTTGATCTTTGGATAGCTGCGTTTATGTAACATCATGTTTCTCTGTACGTAGATACGGCAACACTGAATATGAATGCTGGTTTTCGTTCTCATAATGACGATGATTCTATTAGGAAGCGGCTAAATTTAACTCTTGTTATATTTTTTACTATATTGCACAATAATCAAAAGACGATTTTAACGCAATATTTTTTTGTAAAGGTAGAATTAACGACCAAACATAGTCAAAATTTCACTGTCGCATAAACAAAGTTTACTGATAAGAAAACTGGGCGGTTTATTACTATATAGGTATTATTTTTAAACATTGGTAATTAATTATAATGTATAAACTAATGTTTTATTGTAAGAAAAACAATTTTCTTATTAACCGGACCAATCGTTTGTTTTTGCAATTTGAAGGCAAAAACTGTAATATTTCTCAAATTAGCCTGTCTAAAATCAACAAGATTCGACATCTTGTCACCGTAATTCTACAGGCGGTAACTAAAGTAATTAAATTACACGTAATAACCACTTTGACCAATTTCAAGTTACTTATTTACAAAATGTCCTACAATTTTATTACTTTGTAAACTAATTGACGTCAACGTCAATTAGTCAAATTAAGTTAATGTAAACTTGTTATTTTGGTTACAAAATGTCATTAAATGATCAGACAATATTATTTGGATATGCGATAAATATGATAACGATGTTGGATGTGAGTGTTAGGTTAAAGCTGTGTTTACGACGAAAATATGAGAATAAATAATTGTTGACTGAATTTAATTTATTATTCATTTTATCCATTTACTTGAAAACTATTACACACTTGTTTCTTTTAAGGTACAGACGCCAGCAGGTCAACCTACCCGAAACTGTCAAATTTTCGCAATCCACCTTGAACCTTATACTGTAGTGATAAAGTTGAAAATCTATTAAAGAAATTTGACAGATTGTAGTAGCTTGATGTGCTGGCGTCTGTACCTACTGAAACTAAATTACATCGATGTTCTTTTAGTCTGTTAATGATATTGTAAAAAGGAAGTACGATATTTTGGTTGATTTTTGAAGGATAGAGTACAACTTCAAAAGTCCTCTTTAAAGTACTTTGTTTTTTTGTTGAAAAAAATATATAATAAAAACATAAAAAATAAAACACGCATCATCAACATTAACACATTATTTTTATTTTTCCAATGTTGTCTAAGACTAGGAACCCCGCCGCATCGTCGTCATTTTACAACTCCTAAAGTTTATGTTTGTGTACAAATCTATAAAATAACGGTCACAAGCATTCTGCCACAAAAAAATACAAAAAAGCAGTTAATTTATTACTGTAAAATTTATTTTATGCCAAATAGAAATTTAAATTGGACACCACAAGTCAGTTCTCGAAATAAACGTCGAATTCGACATTACAACATCAATTCTACAGAATGACGTAAAGTAACTTGGGAAGAACTTCCAAATGCCTTGCTCTAAATTTGACGACACGAAGCAGGGTACATACATTACATACGTTACAATATGATAGTAGGTACATAGCACTAGCGACAAGGATCATTTCTACAATCAAGTATAGGAAATGGCATTTTCCAATGATTTAAAAACGCTTTTGTAATACTACGACACTATTTAGTTGTAGCTCTATGTGTGAACTTGCTACAGTTAGAGTGTTTTGAATGAATTACCTTTCATATTTTCTTCTAATGCAGTTTATAAGTGTAGGTAGGTATTGCATTTATTTTTGTCGTAGTCTAAAAGCCGTATGTCCCATGCAGGTATCGCAAATCGGTAATTTTTCCTGAGGTTATTGTAGGTAAGGTGGAAAACACCAATTATTGTTAATAATTAACGGTAAATAATACCGCTAATAATAATTGATTGCAGAAATCATATTTGCCTTTCATTAATGATAAGTTAAGGATATAAATACCAAAAACACATATTATATCATACTATTATTGTCTGCAATAATCGATTTTTATTACTAGCTGACCAAAAAAATTGTTTGATACAGCAATTTTTTTCTCCAGGTTCCTGCTATTTTCTTTTTCAAATTGGACATTTCGTCGTTTTTCAAGTTTCATATTGTATATGTAATTTAAACATCAACAAAAGATTGACTTCAGTCTAAATATCAGTTTTTAAATGACATTGCAAGCACTCGTGTGTATTTTTATTTCTTTTGAAAAACGATACCTAAATCTAAAAACGTTAATTACTTTTTAAACACATAATTGACATCTAAACAAGTAATGCTGAAGTTAAAAGCTTTAAATAAGCATCTATTAGAATAGGTCGTTATTCGTGGACATTTTAGCTACATCGCGTGCTATAACAGCAGCTTCTTTTACATTCAACCATCTACTGGTTATCATATTTGAAACTATATTATAATATATTTTCATTCACTCATCCCAGTTATTTCCCGCCACAAAATATTAAAATAACGGAAAAGAAGGTTACATAAGAGGAAAAATAAAAATAAAAGAAAAGTATCAAAACAAGTTTTGTCTTTATTAAAAGTCTATCCGTAAAATAATCTAAAAAATAGCACACAATCATAATTAATTAGCGCAAGGGGATTTCAACTATAAAGTTTACAAATTAATAAATAAAATCGTGGACGAAATAAACGTTTACAAAAACAAAACACAATTTCAGAACTAAAATCTACCCCCGCAATCCATTTTTAAAATGAATGCACGCTGATTACTCTAACACTAATTCAACAAAATATTTGTTTTAGTTGTAAAATGTCAGGATTCTGACACCATACAAAGTTTATTGACACTGCACAACTAACTTTCGGAAAAAGACGTCGGCATGTGTTATAAACATAGGACTTGATTATAAGTAACTTACTACGTTGTAGGAACTAAGCGTAGCTACGGTATAACTCACAAAACGAATACATACAAGAATTCTATCTAAAATTGATGGATCTGTTATTAAAAAAAATGGACATTTTAAATAGATCCACCGATTCTTGTTCCTTATTTGAATATAAAAATTTATAATTTTATCAATTGGGTTGGCATTCAAATAAGTTTAAATACGATACCGCAGCTAAAATACAAAGTTATGCGAGATATTAACAGGTAAGTCTTATAAACATGTACTTTTAAGTACCTACATGTTCACTCACATAGATGATTGTAGGACAACTGCAATAACCCGGAGTGTTGGTCAAAACAGGGGGCTACCTATATTACACAATAAATAACATAAAACTTGATTATAACTTAAGAAAAGTACACGTGGAACTATCAAAATCCGTTACTTCATCGCCTTAGAATATTCACGCGACAGCTTTTCATTGTAAACTAGTTGAAATGACTAGTTTTCTACGTGTTTGCGGAGTATATTTCCCATCTTTTGGCTGTCATAAATATTGTGTAAATGCCAACCAAACGGGTGAATATTGCGGCATTGTTCGCTACTGTTTCATACATCCATAACACGTGCGATACAATTTACAGAAAAAAGAGCCCTTATTTCGACTTATATCTCCGAAAAGAATCTTGAAGACTCTTGAAAATAATCTTGAAGATTTAGGATCTTCAAGATTATTTGTGATGATGCAGTTGGCATGTATTTTTGTTTTATTATTCAGTTACTCAATAAACTAATATTAATCAGATTATATATTAAATAAATGTTTTGTTTTGTAGAACCCTGTCCTATGAACAAAATATTTCATTGCATTCCTAATTTTACAGAACGACCGCAACACTTTCGATATTTTATCGTTATTTTTAAATATTTTAACATTCTACATTTTATAAACAGCGATCTAAGTTCGATTTTAACACTATATATATAAGCGTCGATAAATAATATACATACGTTAATAAATAAAAATACTGTAAGAAGCATAAACAATCAATACTGTTCGCCATTTTACTTTTCATTCGGTTTATGAAAATTGTTGTCAGTGCCGCCATTAGTTACGTCAAAATCATAAACAAGTTCTGTTTACTATCTGCGAATTTTATGAGTTAATTTCGACGCTTAAAGAGGTATTATTATACGTATGATACACAAGAGCTAGCGCCAAATTAAGAAGAGTGTGGTCAATAGAAAGAGACAAGATCACATGGCCCTCTTCCACTCAGGCCAGCTTAGTTGCAAGTGGGCCATTATGTAACCGTTTCTTTCTGTCCACAACTTTTCATTGGATTGCCTCTCTGTACAATATCAGGAAGTTATTAGCAACGCTGACAGTTAGCATATATATGAACATTATACAAATATTTACAATTCCTGTTAAATATTATGAATAAATACAAGATATAATAGTAAGTACATTTTGTGGTTATCGATATATTAATGGATTCGACAACTTTTTGTATCTTGAAATAAGTAGGTAATACCTATTTCAGTTTGACGTTTAAACACGAATCCAGATACTTTATCATAGATGTAGCATACCAGACGCTACATACTGACTTATGTACATGTTATGTAGTTCAGTTCATAATCTTGTAATATTTTGATTTTTTTATTTGTTATACCAATTTTTTTATTTACTTTTTCCTCCACAATCTGGCAACCTCCTTCTTCCAAACGGTTCATAAAACCTCTTTCAAATGATAATTTCTAAGCTTTAAACCTAATTTGGTATTCAAAGAGCTTGATAAATAGACCTGTTTAATTGATAATAATTAGGTACATCCTCTTTAACTTTAATGACAAGATTATGATACCTAGTTATATTTATCAAACTCGATTAAATTACCTATAATAGTTTGAATATTTACCTACACAACATTCTGTTCTTATCAGAAATATCTGTTCGAAATAGGTTTTAAGGAAATTGTTCCTAGACAGCCGACTTACCAACAAACAATCACAGACAAACTACTACCAAGGATGGGACTTACGCGATTATATCGATAGAATGTCAATCGAATTCCGAGGTGAATCGAGTCCTTGTATCGATTAATCGCGTCGACTCGCTCCATAGAAACACCCCGCACTAACGCATCTACAGCGACTAGAAGTCTACTCACACAACGCCGCGTCACATGACATCTCCGTACATCCCGCAAAGTAAATTAGACAATAACACGTGGACTTAAGGTGTATATTTACACGGGCGAGTAGCTCCCGACCGGTTTGTAGAACATTTGGCCGGTGAAGACACGGCGGAAGATTTCTTTGAGGATTAAATTCTTCTCCTTCTTGATCTTCTTGAGGAAGCCTCGGTTTTCGTTGGCTCGTCGGGACAGGTATGGCAGGACCTCTAGCACGGGCCCATATGGGACGTATTTGTAGGCGGAGTAACCGGCTTGGCCTGGAAAGATTGAAAGGAATGATGTTAGCCTTAGAAATCAAAGATATTCAAGTAAATAAGGGTATTTTTCTGGGTTATCTTCAAACCCCCATAGGTAAAAATAATTGAATGATATAATAGTTATTTATGCAACTGTTGTATAATAAGGGGTATTAAAACACGAATGTGGGCTTATCACGTCTTGTGATAATAGTATCACATGAGTGTTTTAATACCTAATTATGTACAGTTGCATACAAGATTTTATCTACACCCATGTTATCTACTCTTTGATATTTTCCAATTCATGAAATCTTGGTACGCCTTTTCATATTGCTTTCTCGACTTTTCTGGTAATAATTGGTTAGAAATGTCCTTTGCTGCATTAGAAATATCTGGTGGTGTGTTATCAAAGCTTGTATCACTCATTTTGGTAAACAACAAACTTATAAATTTTTGCAATACTAATATCGAACAGAAATGGCGGGATGCGAAGTGAACTCGATGGACGTTATATACAAAACACTCGTTTTTTAATACCCCTCATTATGCAACAGTTTCATAAACTACTATTAAACAACATATAACCTGACACTGAACTACAAATAGCAGAAATCTTTAAAAAAAAATTCACGGGCTATCTTAGCGCTTCCCTCTTAAACCGGAATGCAGTAACGCTACTTAGCATAAAGCATTACGCATAAATAGCTATGGTGGTGGTACTACCCCGGTAGGGATGCAAGAAGTACCAAAAAGTATCGACATATATCGTATCGATATATTTTTATTATTGATATCGATTTCTATATAAGTATCTAAAATAAAATATCGATATTTCGGTGAAATTTTCTGAAAAATATATGTTCTTTGTGAAATTCTATCGTGTTTGTTTTTTATTCATATAAATACAAAAAACAACAACAATGTTAGGAACATCATTTCTGATGTAAAATCTTAAATTAATTAAACATTGATAAAAATAAGTCTACTTTTTTACGGCTCTGAATTCCAGCGGTTTTAGTCAGTGGCGACAATGGTGTTGCTATTGGAATTATATCGTATTTGATACATTTTCGATACTTGATATATTATATCGATATATCGAAATAATAGATATCGCCAAAAAATATCGACATGTCGAACAAAAAATATCGATATTTTTCTACAAGCCTATTCCACGGACGACTTCCTTTACACTGAGCTCTAGTATACAACTAACTGTTCATATCGGTACAATAAATTGAAGTAACTAACCTAGCGGGAAGGTGATGTGGTCGCACATGCCGAGCAGCTGCCCGAAGCACACGACCTTGTCCTCCGGCTTGATGTCAAGATCCTTCATCAGCTGGATGGCGTACCGCACCGTGTCCTCGTTGTGGGAGGCTACCATGATGCCCAGAGGCTCCTTGTCGGGGCCCTGAGGAAAATATAAATGTTTAAGAGCTGTTTAACACCTTTCACGATGCAAAAACATTAACATTCAGTGTTTTATAAGATTACTGAAAAAAGTTATGCACACTTAAATAACGCAGTCTTAAATGATGATTTGGATGATTGAGAAAACACTAACAACCTTGCCTAACATCATAAACAACAAATTTTGTTCTATGCCTTTTTACAAAACATAATACATTTACCAAAAACAAACCTTCAAGATTTCGTTGTTCTGTCTAACACATTTCAATTCTGTATTTTGTTGTACCTCGCCACTCACTCGTAAGACACGGCAGTTTGTTTTGCTACGCGTAGAGTTCGTAACATTTAGAGCGATGAATTTAAATACTTTTATTTTTGTATGAAAATCTTAATAAATAAAATTTTATGAATCATTAAAAATCATAAAATAAAAGTTGTTGTTTATGATACGGTCCGGGGGGGGGGGAGGGGGAAGGGGGCAAAAAAAAGTTTTTTGCAGTTCTATAAATGCTTTACACACATGAGTTGGAGATTATCTTTTAAGCAAGGAGATGCTTGTTTTAGGTGACTCCACTTAACTGTTTTTGACCCTGTATCCATACTAATATTATAAATGTGAAAGTAACTCTGTCTGTCTGTATGTTACGTCGGCCGTACGTATGGCCTACACACGATACGCCTTCCGGTGCATGGGCTTCAGAACCTTTCGGCCTTATCGGTTATCTGTTCTGTTTTGGTCGTAGTGGAGAAGCTTGGGGGGCTATGTCTAGCAGTGGACGTCTTTCGGCTAAAAGTTAATGATGATGGTTATAATGAAGAAGCTCACCTTGACCCTGGTGAGGATCTCCTTGAGACACTTGTGGAAGGACGCAGTGGTAGCTTCCACGCTCTCGCACGTGGGGTCTTCGTAGCCCATCGCGGCCGCGCGGGCGCGCTCCTGTGGAAGGAAACAAAGAGAAAAATAATATAATATTTTTTTAATAAATAAAATTTTATTATAATAATAATAATAATATATATAAAAGGTTTACAAAGAGTGTACATTTAGTCAACTGTAGTAAGATTTCTTATACAATTATAGTGCCTATAAATAAACTAAAACCAAATTATTTTTATTACAAATGCAATTAATAAAAAGTGATGGTTGGAAATTACAATCTAAGGTAGCGACTCGCCCAATCTAGGTAAATTCGAACCTGCGTTATCAACTCATCATAGAAATGTATAATAAAATTAGTCAATTAAATGCCCAAAGTAATTAGGAATAAAATCTAGATATTTTACACAAGACAGATTAATTTATCAGTCAGAAATTCGTTAGTGTTATAATAGACTTCCTATATCAGGAGGCGTTTTAACCTACTTCTTAATAGTTCTATTGTATATTCCCTCCAATATTTTGGCAACGTATTATAAAGAATTGGCGCCATACATAATATACTTTTCCTCAATAGTGCTGTCAAATAAAAAAACCCGTAAGCAAAATGTATTGCGTGCGTTAATTGGGATTTACAAAAAAAAAAAACCTGCCATAAACCGTATGCAGCAATTATTTTTGTACAATATTACTTAGTTCGATGTACAGAATGCGCAGATGATGGCTATGACCCGGGTCTGTTCACACCCTATATAAATTATTATCTTGGACATTGTCTTCAGTATAGCCAGGAAAGGCAAGTCTGCGCAAAATCTCACCTGCTCAATGTAAGCGCCGCGCACAAGCTTGGCTCCCCAGTGGAAGTTCTGTCGCTTCGCCTGCTCCAAGTCCGTGATAATCTCCTGGTACGTGTTCTTCATGTACGTTTGGTACGTGTTGAACACTAGAAACTTATCCTGGGGGAGAACAGAGTTAATTAATATATATATCTATACAAATAAAAAAATGTAAAAGGGGGCAGTCTTTGGGGACTGCCAATAGAAGTGAAAACTAAGTAACTTGTAAATTGTATCGTCGAGCTATTAGATTATTAATTCGAGCGTTCGGTGACGATGACGCGAGTTCCATGATTTTTGTTCACCCAAAAAGTACACATAGTATATACACAGTATACATATAGCTCACGGAAAGCGTTCGGTGACGATGACGCGAGTTCCATGATTTTTAATCACCCAAAAAGTACTCAACGCGCCTAAAGAAGTTTACACTTCAATAAAATTTAAGTGTCCGTAATGTCAAAAACACAGCTTTGTACTGAATGCTTAAGAAAGTGTAAACGGTTCATGTAACAAAGAAACAATTTTTAACATTTTTGTCTGTCTGTCGGTCTGGCTGTTTGTCTGTCTGTATGTTCCGGCTAATCTCCGAAACGGCTGGACTGGTTTTGACGGGACTTTCACGGGCAGATAGCTGATGTTTTAAGGAGTAACTTAGCTACTAACATATACAGGATTATTGGTAAAATACTAAAAACCTTTCGGGACTGTATTACAAACATCATAAACAACAACTTTTGTTCTATGACTTTTTACAAAACATAATACATTTACCAAAAACAAACCTTCAAGATTTCGTTGTTCTGTCTAACACATTTCAATTCTGTATTTTGTTGTACCTACCTACGCCTCCCGCGCACTGCCACTCGTAAGACACGGCAGTTTGTTTTGCTACGCCTAGACTTCGTAACATTTAGAGCGTTGAATTTAAATATTTTTATTTTTGTACGAAATCTGATAAATTAAAATCTGATGAATTATTAAAAGTCATAGAACAAAAGTTGTTGTTTATGATGTTAGTAATGTAGTCCTGATTTTACCAATGACTCTGTATATTATATATATATATATATATATATATTATAATGAGTAATGACAGGAACAGACTAAGGCGTCTCAAACTCGGCCGTAACGTAACATAGTATGAATCTCCAGTTCTCGACTCAAATACGTATATAAGTCGAGATACATGCTTTAACATTGTTCTAGAGTACGGGCCTTAGTTAATGGCCCTTCTAGATTCCCCAAACTATATCAGCTGTCAGCACGGCGTGCAGCGTTAGAAAGCTGGCAGATAAGTTTTCTACGATCACCGATCCGCATGAGGCCTATTGAAATACCTTTCTTTTTACTTCCTCAGAATTGATTAAAAAAAAAAAATACTTTGATTTAAATTTATAATCACGAAAAACCTCTAGAAATGCGTCGTTGCCAGCCCGCGCGGGATGCACGATCTTAACTTCATTTTTAAAGCAATAATAAAAGAAAGAAATGGAATGATTCTTCGAAACTTACTTTATTATATCTCCTCATCATCTCCAAGCAGATCCTGGAGATAGCAGGCTGGAAGTACGTCTGCTCCGCATCAATCATGATCCTGACATCAGCATCATTAGCAACCTTGATGATGTGGTTCAGTCGCCGCAGCATGTTGCGGAACATCTCCTCCTCTTTGGGCGAGATCTGGGAGATCAGACGACGCATCTGGCCGGTCTTCGGATCCGGAACTCGGAACGAGTCGGAAAGGTTCATGTCTTCGTCCAGAATGTTCGTCCAAGGGAACAGGTGGACGATTCTGGAATGGAAGAATTTTTTGTAAGGTTTTTGAAAGGTGTTTTGTGATAAATGGTGTATTAAGATTATCTGGCTTGGTGTTTTATTTAACCCACAGGTTTAACCACAACAGCTAACTTGAGTTAAGCAAGCAGATTTGCGTAAACTGGGGGTTAATGTTAATAATAATTGGACATAGTTTAGCAGAAAAGACTCAACCCACATTTTGGTAAAAAATGAGTCGTATAACAAGAGGTCCTAATGGTTAATGGGAGGTACCCACTTTTATGTGGGTTGATTCCCATCATTAAAAAATCAACCTTATCTTTGTAGTGTCACGGATCTTTTTTGCTGAGTGACAAAACCAACCGTTAGGACCTCTTTGGTATATACACAACTCATTTTTGACCATAATGTGAGATGAGTCTTTTCTGCTAAAAGACATTCAATTATCACTAAGAATATTACATCAAGCTGTAGGTACCTAGCATAAATCTGTCTGAAGATTTTAGGAATTATAATTATTATTTGACGACAGGAAAGCGATCATTAATTATTTAGCCTACAAAAACCCAATATTCATTACATTTTAACATTAGCAATCAACGAACGGCACATCAAACGGAAAGTACTAGACGGAAATCAGAAATCGCCACGCCTATTTTTGTTTTCCTCTCGCTCACTCCCACCTGCTGTGAGCGAGAGGCGAATAGTTTACGCGCAAAATTGCAAGCCTCGAATGTTAGTTGCGTCTCGTTCTTTCACACACTGTGTGAGTGAGAGGTGAATAGTTGGGCCACTTCTAATACCATTATTATGTATGAAGTGGTGTAGTAAACACACTAGCAACATTTACGAGACAGCGCTTACAATAATGTTAAAAGGTGTCGCCACTGACCGGTCCCACGGGAATATGTGGAGCACACTGAAATTACCAAACATAGCGCTGAATATAATTATGTACAGTACCAATGTGTCTATTTGGCAGCCAAAAATAATCATCATAATATTTCCTTGCACTTGTTACAGTAAAATAAGACGAAAATTTTTTTTTAGGGTTCCGTACCACAAAAGAAAAAAAAAGAACCCTTGTAGGATCGCTCAAGTGTCATATGAATATACAAAGGTACACATATGATGTTCTGTGTCCCAAACACGGACGTGTAACGTAAAAAAATGATTTTTAAACATGGGGGTCACTTTTGGGGGACAAATTAGAAAATTAAAAAAAAGTTTTACGAAATGTACAGTGTGACATATCAAATAAAAGGGCTAACTTATTGTAAGGATTTGATATATATATTTTTTTTAATTTTAATACCCTTATCTCCAAAACTACAGATCCTAAAATTTTTGACTTTACTTACAGATTACAGAAAAACCTACAAGAAGTCTATGGTTTTAATATAACATGGTAAATCTCTCAATATTGTGCGTACAAACTTACATTTTTATCAGTTGGAATGTATATGAGAACTTGTTTTTCAACTATAATGTTAAGTTTGTTCTTGGGATAAATTCATCCCGACTACGGAACCCTTCATTGTGTGTGGTCCGACACGCACTTGGCCACTTCAACATAAACATCGTTTACGTTTATGTTTTAAAATACCATTCAAAGGCCTATTACATGTATCACTGTCATCATTCCTTCGGGAAAACAATTATCCCTATTCTTGTTTGCAAGTTACTAAATCCGTTTCATGCATCCATCCGTTTGGTACTCAATCACGAAAAAACGGCAAAACGGATTTGGATAAAATTATGCAGGTAGATAGTTTATAACCTGGATTAACACATGGGATACTTTTTATCCCAATATTCGAACTAAATCGAGACTTATGCGGGTGAAACCGCGTGAAGCTAGTATCAATCAATATAAGTCCAGGTTTCCTCACAATGTTTTCCTTCACCGATGTCTCAATGTCCAAGATGAATTCAGAAAGTACATATGAATTGAAAAGTCACATTGGTACTGGCCCGGATTTGAACCCACAACCTTGCGCATGATCGGCGAGCCCTTAACCGCAGTATGACGATTTATAAATCTGTTTGACTCACCCCTGCTTATCCGACGTGATCTTCTTCATGAAATCCTGTACCTCCGGCTTGGAGCTGAGATCTCCGAAGTACCGCTGGAAATCCTCGATGGTCTTGTGGTGCGTCAGCACATTGCCGGTGCCGCCAGCAATTTGCTGCATGTAACTGCGGGCGCGCATGATCACTTCTGACAGTTGCAGCTGGAAGGCACAAGGGTCCAGGTTAAAAGGAGGATGATGTTTGTTTCTACATATAGTTTGCTTGTGTAATATGCCAGGTAGGTCTGTCGTTCCACTTCTATGTGTTGAGAAAAACACATTACCAAACCATTTTCAAAATTGCTTTCGTGTGGTTGGAAATGAGGCTATTGCATATAATTTTAGGTATATTTTACAAATAATGATTCAACCGTATCATATCTGGAGGAGCCCAAACTTGGTATGTTTTGAAAATGATTTTTATTTAATTTAAAACAAGTGACTGAAATATAATGATGATATATTTTTAGAATCGGCTTAGTAAACCCTTTCATTAAATACCGCACATGATAGGTTCCAAAACAATTTTTTTTCCCATACAAAAAAAAAATATGACGACATAACTCCTCTCCTTTTTTTTTGTGCTACGGGTCTAATTGATTCGTATGGCATTAAAATCAATCGTTCCGATTTTCATGATTTTAACACCATTCGCAGCTTTTGTTGGCGTACCGCTAGCACTTCAACGCGCCTAATGGAGTTTTCACTTAAAAAAGTTTGACCTAACACTTTTTTACTTTATGTGGCATTGCAACGCATGTTGCAGCTAGTCAGTAATAATACTGCCGTCATAAGGAAAAAGGGCACATCTAACATTTTATAAATATGGAGAAAATCGAGTTTAAAATTTTTATTGGTTTTTGGCGAAAAATATCGACTATAATATTATTTTTCGGAAATAAATGAATTAAAATAAATTCATTTTCACGATTCCGATAGGATTATTGAATTATAAGTTTTTATTTTATTGGTATTTATTAAATAATCAACATTTTCTAATTGGTAAACTTTAAATCAAAGAGCACATCTGTGGTAGTTATGCCTTTAATATTTAACGCAGGTTAATTATGCCTTTTCAACTAAATAAATAATACTAATACTAATATGTATCGTCGTACAAATAAATGCCGCATTTATGCATTATGTGACATTTTGACGTACTATAAGTCAGATGTGCTGTTTTTACGTACAATAACTTAAAAATTGGCTCAGTTGTGCCTTTTGAGCTTACGGTATTTTTGTTTATCTTGTTCCTAAAATTACACAAAAAATATTAGCAGATGGGTCTTATGTTTCTGATTCCGAATATGTATATAACTCAATTTCGGAAAAAATGTTAGTTGTGCCCTTTTTCCTTATGACGGCAGAATAATGAAAAACTTACAAGTAACTGCGGCCTGCCGAGGGCGGTAAGTTTGACTGCCATCAAACCTGTGCTCTCGGTGATGCCTAAAAAGAAAAGCGAAGATAATTTAGTACAATTCTATGTTAACTATGGGAAGACATGTTTTTCAACTGTAAATGTAAGTTGGCCGACTATTACTCGGTAACTTGTAAAGCCTACTTAGCTGTGATAGTTTTCCTATTAACTTCGTTGTATATACTACTGCTGTGATTTTTTTAGATATCCAAATACAACCATTTAGCAAAAAAAAATACAATTTTATTTTATCACTTTGTCGGCATTAATATGTCTATACTGATGCCAAATTACAGCTTTCTAGTACTAATAGACTCTCAGCTAAACCGCGGACAGACAGACAGACAGACTGACTGAAATGGCGAAACTATAAAAAAGGTTATATGCGATTACATCAATAACAGTTAGCGCGAAAAGAAGAGTGTATTTTAATCGAACTGATATCAATAGAATTAGGACTAGGGAGACTATTCTTATAGCTACAATGAACTCCCATCTAGGTCATGAAGCCCTGGTTGGCAGTCAATCAAGACCCAAACCCAGTGCGGATATATCAATTTAACGATAGTATACGGCGCAGAAAACATCGCGGTATTACGTAATAAAATTGTGAGTTGTCCTAGTGGTGACGAGAGCAAGATCAAAGAAATAAATGGATTTTGTGAAAGATGATACGGCTAGAAACGGGGGTGAACACTGAGATGACGGCTGGAAGAAAAATACATGTTGCGCAGAGACCAAAGGAGATTGTTCTGCATCCATATATCGTTCGCCCCAGAACCAACAGCAAAGGAAACGTCTTTGGGGCTTTTGAGGAACGTCCGTTCCGATTTGAGGAATGCACTCAGAACAATGTGTCCATGTTAAAATTAGAAACAATTAATGGGAGAATTTGCGTTTTGCCATACATCGATGGGTAGTCGTTGGTGACCAATATTCACCAACTAAAGTCAGAAATGCCGAATGCCAGCTGTCGCTAAAAACCAGGGCTGGGACTCAGTCTCGCATAGGGTTGCAGCATTATGCTGAGCGATGGCCATTTTGCATGGATATGACGCATATTTTCCCCAACTAGTATTTTTTTTTGTGTTTTCTTTTTTTTTGCGTCATATTCACCGCAAACAAACGTTTTTCTTTATTTCTTCTTCTAAATCGATCACAGAAAAAAAGCAACTTTCCTCATTCAGCTTAAGATCTAAAATAAACAAGTCCTCACCAGCAACAGCATCAATACTCTCCAGGAAGGCCTCCATGTTCTTCTCACAAGAGGCCTCGTTGAGGTAGAAGTATGTCCTGGCGCTGGTGACCTTGTACCGCCTATCTGCGAACTTCTGTTCCACATGGTACTGCTTAATCTGACCCTCTTCTGCCTTGTCACCGAATGCTGATATTGAAGCACTGGAAATTGATGATTGGTGGTTAGAAAGGAAACTTAAATAAGATTGAAAATTGGTAACTGCGGAGTTGGCCAGGTTTAGCCATTTTTGGTTTTGAATCTAAGGCAATCTCAGGTTTGAGTCGGTTTGTTAAGTTGATAATGCTCCTATGTTTAGTACTGTTAGACAGCATAATGTACATATTTCATTATAAATATACATTAAACTCACGCCTTTTTACCATGGTGGAAGGCAGAAACTATAGAACGTCACCTGCTACGCTCCTTACATACTTCTTTTGCTTCGTTTACGTCCTTAATGTGAGTTTCTTTTAATCATCTCGAATTTACGCTTCGACCGCGTTCAGCACTCCGATTGGTGAAGGGCCAATCGGAGGCCAATCCGAGCGCCGAACGCGGTCGATGCGTAAAGTCAAGATTTGCCTTCATAATGAAGAAAATCGCTTCACCCAATTGTGAGGAATGTGGAGTTGTTGAGGACCTACAACATTTATTGATGGAATGTGTCCAATATGAGTCCAGTAGAAATAATTTAGTTAGGTCCCATTTTAATAGAACTGATGTAGGATTCCATACAATTTTATCCCAACCCAATCGCGACGATGCGAAGGGTTTGTTCAAATTCATGGCTCACGTCTTGTGAAAATGCAATTGTTTAGGATACGATGGGGTTAGGCATACGCTATGCGTAAAAGCCCCTATAAACAAATCAAGAGAAAGAAAAAAAAGATGGTTAAAAGAAACTCACACTAGGGCCTCTGGTCATATATGTACCGGCGTGCGTGTATGACCAGGGGCCGAGTAGGTACTACGCACTTGACCTTTTTTTTTTGGAGAACGTGTCCAATTAGGTCCTAGGGCGTCCCCTCCCGGTGTTTCCACTCACATCTGCCTCGTAAATACCTTTTATTAGTCGCCGTTCACTCGTCCTCTCAACATGACAACTAAATAAACTCTTTAGAGAATTAGAGGATTATATCCCAGATAAGAATGGTTGGAAACATGCTGGTCCTGCTCCATTGGACAATTTATTTAGAGTCTAGACAAAATCAAACTAGTTGCCAATTTAATTGTATAATTTATATTTTTTATGACATTCATTTTATTTTCTGTGATTAATATACTCACACACTGACATACGTTATTAAATGTTAAAATTTTAGGGAAAATTATCTACTTTTACAATGTTTGTAAATATGTGAGCACCATGTATCTAACGCATTATTAATTTGTCTGTAATTGCTTCACTTTTCATTATTTTTACCTATTGTGGTATAGTAATTTTATTCTAGGTAAGTGCATTGTCTTCACATATAATTAATAGTTACTGTATACAAATATTGTTAACATTTTAAAAGAATAAGTATGGAGTTTCTTGCCCATTCTTCTCCATACGTAACTACCTTTTGGAAGGGGCAACTATAATCAATTAATTATTTTTGTAAATTTTGACGTTCAAAAGTGCCTTTTATGTGCCTATTTGAAATAAATGATTTGACTTTGACTTTTCATTTTAAATATATTTTTGTGATATACATAACATTAATAACAGTTGATAGCCACACTAGAATTAGGTTTAAGATCTGTTAAGACAGTTGTAAGAGGTAACATAAATAAATAAATAAGTTCTATGAAAAATCGGTCTAGTTGGAGGACTTCAAAAAAAAAGGCTTAATTATCTAAAATTATTTCTGTAATTCTTTGGATTTATCCCAAAATAATTATATCTGCCTAATTCATAAGGAGTCTTTCGGGCCATATTCCATGTTTAATCTTTGAAATAAGCTCTGTTTACCTTATCTAAATCAACCGCATCAAAATCCTTATCCTTCTAATATTATAAATGTATGATAAATGATAAATGATTTTATTTCAGTAAGTAGGTTTTTACAAACACTTTTACACGTCAATCATATTTTAAAACTAGATGAGGTCGGCATTTCGTATCTGACTACTCTGAGAAGAAAGACCGAAACAAACTCAGAGGTCACAGTCTCTTTTAAAGTCCAGACATAATCTTGGTCAAATCATGTGAAGACCATGTAGATTGGTGTCTGAAATGGTCTTTTGAAGAAAGAACCACACAGATTGAGTGGACCTATCCATTTAGTGCACGCATTTGTCAGTAATCGTGCAGCTCAACTCAGAACATAAGGAGCTGAACGTGAAAGTAACTCTGTCTGTCTGTCTGTATGTTACGTTTTCACGCCTAAACCTCCGAACCGATCGTTATGAAATTTGGCAGAGATATAGCCTGGGATATGGAGATATACATAGGCTAATTTTTTACGCGATAACCGACATCCACGCGGGCGGAGCCGCGGGCAAAAGCTAGTGAATAATATTTCAATCATCTTCAACCATGAAGTATTGCTTTCACAGAAACACACAAAACCCTGCGTACTACACATCGTTTGTTTATCTAAAAATACACATGTCATGCTTAGTAATTAATTCCACACACTTCGGAGTCGTTAATATTGTATACTAGCTTTTGCCCGCGGCTACACCCGTGTGCATTTTTTCTAAAATAAAATAGTAGCCTAAGTTACTCCTTATAACCTATCTGCTAATGAAAATTCCGTCAAAATCGGTCCATCCATATTTTTTTATGTACCGTATACATGGTGGCAGGCGGAAAAAAAAAACTGCTGTCCCACACATTTTGATGGCACATTTTGTTAGTATTGCAGTTTGGTAGGAAATTGCTGTTTTTTTTTTTTTAAATAACCGACGAAAAAGTTTAATGCAGTGGGGTCCAGAATCATGTACTGAATCCATGGTAACCGGCTTCGCGTCGATGATTCCACCCTGTATACTTTCATATGCATTTACTCGTAGTAAAAAACTGACATATAGAGGTTACAAACACACTTCAATGTTATTTAGTCGTATAGATGGGTTTTAAACTACGGTTTTAAAGGAGACGTAAACGTTAAAATTTTACTACTACCTTTAGTATGCTGCCAACATTATAATAATTCAGTAGGTACTGCAACTTTACTGCAGCGGGTAAAAAACAACATCTCAAGTAGATTCAAATCTTTTTGATAATAAACCTCTATGCTATTCATTCATTTTATCTTTTCCAATAGCTTGAATAAGTATCCCTAGTAGCATTTTTTGTTGGCATTTAGTTGGGCCACTTACAGAGGAAAGTGGCCCAATTAAATGCCAAAAAAAAATGCTACTAGGGATTGTATTTTCTGTTGCAGGGAAAAATACTTCTCTATTAAAAGACCAGCAAAGAAAACGTAGTATACACGGCTACATATCAAGCTTTACATTTCCAGTATGAATTGCCAATTTTTGTAATTTTTGACGTTCAAAAGTACATTTTACGTGCCTATTTGAAATAAATGATTTGACTTTGACTTTGACTAGTATAAGCTGACTTGTCATTGTACGGAAATATTTCCAATGCAAGATCAGCTTATAGATTATTGTAACAAAACAACGAAATCGACGACCTCATCCCATCCAAACCATTCGAAAAGCATGGATGAGTGTAGCTAAAATACCGAGATTTATAGATCCCATGAGGAGGTGGGTTAAACAAGATGGTAAAAAAGCAACATCCCATCCAAAACATAGTTCAATTAAAAAACTTTTATTTTTATACGATTTTTTTTTTAAATAAAAATCAAAAAAAAGTTAGTTAAACTTTCAAATCATAGTAATTTTCATATCAATTTATTATTTTATCAGTTTATCAATGACTAACACGCGTCAAGACTAAGCTTGCCAACCATGCTGTTAAAAACAGTATTATACTGCTATCACTTAAAAATACTGTTTACTGTTCAACAAAAATAAAGTATATTAATATACTGTTTTCGCTGATATCCAGAGCTATACCTACCTAAATAAAAAGCCTCATCTACACTAATATTATAAAGAGGAAAGATTTGTACCTATTTTTGTATGTTTGTATGTTTGTAATGAATAGGCTCAAAAAGTACTGGGCCGATTTAAAAAATTCTTTCACCAATAGAATGCTACATTCTTCCAATTTGACATAGGCTACATTTCATTTTGAAAAAAATTAGGGATCCTTGGTAAAATTTGAACAATGTAACCGAAGGTGTAGAAAAATGAGTCTTAAAATGTCTTTCGTATTGTCTACCCCGTGCGAAGCCGGGACGGGCTGCTAGTCTACTATACAATCGTCATCGTGCATGCAGGTAAATGCATAATATTCTACGGGCATGTGCGCGGTGGTTCAGCTAGCCTTTATTTCAGAACTAGCTTTTGCCCGTGGCTCCGCCCGCGTGTATGTCGGTTATCGCGTAAAAAAGTAGCCTATGTCCTTCTCCATATCCCAGGCTATATCTCTGTCAAATTCCATGACGATCGGTTCAGCGGTTAAGGCGTGAAAACGTAACATCATTTGATGAATTTATAATATTAGTATGGATGAAACTTTTAAGAGAGTACATACTATTTTTTTCTTTTTCAGCAAAGCACTAGATCTTTGTATTATATAATTATTTTTAACATTCCCTTTTACAAATTTTTGGTCGTAATACTGCTAATAGAAAATAATTGTCAATTGTATGAGTGAATACCAAAATAGCTATAAAAATAGCATACATACTTATAAATACCAAAGATCTAGTGCTTGGCTGAAATAAAAAAGTAGTACTTTGATTTACAATTAAATATAATAATCACGAAAAACATCTAGAAATGCGAGGTTGCCAGCCCGCGGCGTATGAACGCTCTTATTGACTCGAATTTTCGGGACTTAACTAGTAAACAGGGCCTCAAGTCTGCTATTACACAGGCGACGCGAAGGTGGGGGTGTGAGCGAGACATAAAATTATATTCTTGCGTAATAGTATGTTTTAGTGGATACCTACTTTATTTATTTATTTCTACACGCGCGTGATGCCTGCGGATTATTTTGTGTTTTATTTTTATCTAATAATATTTATTGGTATATCAGGTTGTATAGTTAGATTATATTCTGAGTACTGTTTGTTTTATTTTATCTAGTTGTCTATTTATGTTCATTTCTTTAAACCTGACTTGGTTTCCGTATGTCCTTTCCGGGTAACCACTGAAAATCAGCGCTGTGCTGTGGGTCCCTCATAGCACAGCATCATGCTGAGTGGAAGCCTTCTTGTCACAGTCATGACGTGCAGCTGCCGACTATTTTGTTTTGTGCTCGTGATTGGAATGTAGATCTATTTTGTTTTATTTTTTATTTTTCTGTATACCATCTACTCAAGTTAATTATCTTTTTGTATGCACGTGTTTCTGTGACAAATAAACCTATTTTTCTTTCTTTCTTTCTTTCTTATTACAATAGTGTCAGAATGGTCTCTTCATTGTGAATTTTTGACAGATTTGCCATAAAAACACTGTCAAATACTCACAATGGCGAGACCATTCTGACACTATTGTAATAGCAGACTTGAGGCCCAGATAATTGTTATCAGAATATCCTTTTAGATACTAGTATTATAGTTCTGCCACCTCAGTATTCACAGAATGAATTTTTTCATTAGACATGTCACCGAGACGCAAACTACACAGTGCCAACTGTAATCGTAATTCATCAAATTGATGACACTTTCATTGCTATTATATAAAACACTGCCCTTCACTTTCATGCAGTTATTCAGACTAATTACATTGTTAATTTATGTTCGAAACGCAGATGTAACGTAGTATCTAGTCGCAATAGATTAGGGGCATGTATCTCTGTCACGTTAAGAAGGTACCGAGCGCGCAGTGGTGCCCTCATCGTTTGTTTGGTGATTTCTTTTATTTTAGAACGAAAATGCAGAAAATAAGCATTTACGTTGTGCTCCACAAGAATATACGTTATTATTATTATTATTACAAACAGTAGTTTTACATTGTTATGTTTTATTGTAATCCTTAAACTTTAAGGTTACATGCTTATTTTCTGCATTTTCATTCAGAATGAAAGTTTGGCCCGTGGCTATTTAAAAAAAAGCGGCCAAGTGCGAGTCGGACTCGCCCATGAAGGGTTCCGTAGCAGCAAGCGCGGTTTACGATTTATGACGCATTAAAAAACCAATTTTCGGTGGAAGTTTACATGGTAATGTACATCATATTTTTTTTTTAGTTTTATCATTCTCTTATTTTAGAAGTTATAGGGAAGGACACACACATTTTACCACTTTGGAAGTGTCTCTCGCGCAAACTATTCAGTTTAGAAAAAAAATTATTAGAAACCTCAATATAATTTTTGAAGACCTATCCATAGATAACACACCCATAACGTACTCCGTACGGGTACGATGGAAAAAAAAATTGCGTTTCAGTTCTAAGTATGGGGAACCCCCAAAATTTATTGTTTTATTTTTTATTTTTCTATTTTTGTGTGAAAATCTTAATGCGGTTCACAGAATACATCTACTTACCAAATTTCAACAGTATAGTTCTTATAGTTTCGGAAAAAAGTGGCTGTGACATACGGACGGACAGACAGACAGACATGACGAATCCAAAAGGGTTCCGTTTTTTGGCATTTGGCTACGGAACCCTAAAAAAGACGTTTCATAAGTGCCCATGTACAAATGTGAAGTAAAATATTTAGATTTTTGATGAATAAAATTGAAGTGTCCGTTTGTAATTTCAACATAACAGCTTTTTACTGAATGCAAATGAAAGTATACACGGAACTTTTAAGAAAACACTTTTTTTATCTCTTTCTGTCTGTCTGTTTGTTTCGGCTAATCTCCGAAATGGCTGGACGACCGATTTTGACAGGACTCTCATTGGCAGATAGTTGATGCTATAAGGAGTAACTTCTACTTTTATTATCAACTAGCTTTATTCGTTAAAAAAAAACTGACACTTCAATTTTATTTATTTGTATAGAAAAAGCCACGCGGGTGAAGCCGCGATCAGCAGCTAGTGAGCAAAATAAAAATAAACTCCTAAGAATCCACTTTCACTATCAAATTATTGGCACGCTTCATTCAGATCCATCCAACTCAATATCGACCTAATTTCTTTGATAATACGGTGCAAATTAAGTAGCAAAAAACTCGACTCAGTCTTGACGTATCTAGGTCATCTCAATAGTTCATTGAAAGTTATTTTTGGTTGCGCTTTCGCCGTAGTTTTTTTCGACATTGTAACCAAGTATTTGGCACAGCTCATTAGTAGGCTAGCTGCTATGGACTTTATCACCCAAGACTTTAACTACATACATTATAACGTATGTCTTTCATTGACTGAGTATGCCCTGGCGGCTGAGAGTAATGTCATGCTCCCTCTAATGGTCTCGCTGATGGTGGCGCGTGTGTTGGATCATTGAGTTTCCTAAAAACGGTTGAGCTAAATGGTGCTGATCCATGCGTCATGTTCGTGAACGGCCGCCGTAAGTTGGGACTGGTCATCTTAGCAGCCACGGCTTTTTTAAATTTTGAATTGTTTTTATCATTTTATTACGGACGCTTTTAAGGTACACGTCTTTCTAAATTGTTTTCACATATATAATTTCAACATTAATGATATAACCTATATGTTTTAAAGAGTCCGTGGAGTTTCTTGCCCGTTCTTCTCCATAGGAACCGCTACGTTTTGAAATGGGCAACTAGCTTCATCTTTCTGGCTGACCGTCCCCTTGACAATTCAGAAGTGCCCATAAAACTGGTTTGTTTGAAACAAACGCAAAAAAAATACCACTGGTTCTCAGTTGGTGCTCATTTTGCCCCATTTTCATCAGGGAACCATTCGTAAGAAGACAAGAAACTGATCTTGCAGCTAGATGCTTCCATCTGGCTGCATGATCAGATTCTTCAGTTTAGCTATCTATAAGGTGTATCTATTCATACACGAAATATTTGAAGAGATACACCTATAGGTGGTAAAGAAGCCATGGAAACGATTTTTTTTTTAAGTTAAGTAGGTGCCTATATTTTATAAAATATTAAATAATTTAAAATTACTTGTTATGATGATTAATTATCAAAAGGCACCACGCTTTAAATTTTCATCAGCGAGAAAAAGAAGAAAAAAAAAAAAGAAAAAGAAAATAAAAAGAGAGAAAAAAACAGAAAGAGGGAGAGAATTTTAACACTGCGGTGTAGAATATTGCAGTTTTAGGTCATCGTAGCTGTAATATTATAAAACATATTTATGATTTTTATTTTCCCTTTTTATTGATTTTTTATTTAATCCTGTATCGGTCGCACGTTATTTAAATAATTAAAAATTAGGTACTTGTTATGATGATGAATTATCAAAAGGCACCACGCTCGCGCCGCTAACGTCCGCGTCGCCGCGTCTGGGCGGGTCATTCATAGAATAAGTAAATAAAGATATTTTTCCAATATGTCTCAAGCAATTTTAAAATTATAATAATTACGTAAACATAAAAACACTTATACAAAAAAAAAAACATTGTTATGGCTTATTTACCACTTATAGATGTTTCTCTTAAAATATTTCGTGTATTATAGATACAAACCCTATATGTATAGATATTTATGCGGAAGACGACCCTATTTATTGTGTGTTGACGGACTTATGCTTAGCACTGGGCTACTATACCGTGGTTAATATTAAATGCTGTTATAGCGCTGTGGCGAAATAAATAATTATCTAAGTATTACAACTGGATAGAATTTCAATCAACTATACAGGGGCCTAAGTCTACTAATTTACAAACGTTGCAATGGTCTCGCCATTGTGAGTATTTGACAGTGTTTGTATGGCAAATCTGTCAAAAACTCACAATGATGAGACCATTGCAACGTTTGTACATTAGTAGACTTGGCCCCCAGGGCGTCATAACGCGCCTTAAGTGCTAGAAGGTTCTTTGGGCGCGTGGCTAAAATCGGAACTAACGACGCCATCTTGTTTTTTAGGGTTTTTTAGTCAACAAGGTACATACCCATATAGTTTCTCCATGTCCGTCTGTCTGTCTGTCCGCGGCTTAGCTCAGAGACTTAGTATGTTCTATGTTGTTCTATGTTAGAGGGTTTGGTTTCCGCACTTAGTCCTTAAGATGGACAATTGTGCGTGGGCCATAGCGGCCGTCGGTGGTTATTCCAACCAGCCCACCTCCTTCCAGAGCCAATCACGTCTCCTAGTCTGTTTATAACATCGGCAAAGGATCTGGGTTCCCCGAGGGTTTCTGTTCTGATCTGGGTGACGCCTGTGCATTCGAAGAGCACATGCGCAACTTAGTATTAGAAAGCTGTAATTTGGCATGAGTATACTAGGTGTTAATCACGCCGACAAAGTGGTAAATTAGTAGTATTTTTTAGGGTACCTCCTGTCGGTACTTGGTACCCGTCTCGTCTATCCCATAGTGTAGGGTATCGTTGGATAGGCCGTTCAAAAATATTGCGGGTTTGTAAAACTATTTTTAGATTCAGGGATCCGTTTGCGTAATATTAGGTAAGCTTTAAAGTGCTAATTTTTGTTAGAGTCAAGTGTCAGCAGTGCCAGCTAAATGGTTGTATTTTGATATGTAAAAAAATTCACAGCAGTAGTATATTTAATTAAGTTAAAAGGAAAACTATTACAGTTAAGTAGGCTTTACAAGTTACCGAGTAATAGTCAACTAACTTAAATTTGCAGTTGAAAAACATGTTCTCCCATACATTTTGTATGGGAAAACATGTTTTTTAACTACAATATTAAGTTTGTTCTTGGGATCAATTCATCCCATCTACGGAACCCTTAATTGTGCGTAGTCCGACACGCACTTGGCCGGTTTTTAAACATTTCACAAAACAAGTACACAAATGTTTACCAACAGCGCCCTACTACTGTCATCGTCATTCGCGCGCCAAAAGATCTGTACAATCTATTCCATGAAGGTTAGTCCTGGGCATGCGGTGTTAGTTATTTATGACAAAGTTAATAACCTGCTTATAAAGTCGGCGCCAGACACAGCAACTATATTTGAACACTTGTGAGATACGGGTATTTGGGTATTTGTTCAAAGTTTGATCACATATCCTTTATCAGCAGTTTGATCACTTTGCCAAGCGGTGTCGGTGACGGTCGTTTTGTTCCGTCGCAAGATGGACCGGAGCAACGAAAGTGTCCCGGAATTGATTGAGTTGCTTGTAGGAGAACCATGTTTAAAGAACCCAATAAGTGAACATCATATAAATTAAAATTTGGTCAATGACGCCTGGATCAGGTTTAAAAAAAAAAGCAATTAAAAATATAGACAACTTCATTAATTAAATAAGTACCTAAGTACCTTGTTCTATTACGATATATTTCGCAGATCTACTCGTGCCTTCTTCTCAGACTTTTAGGTAAAATTTTTTTTTGGTTAATCTCGCATTGTATAGCATTTCCGTACAATGAGAGGTCAGCTTATATTAGAAATGTATAGCTTGATTTGTAGCCGTATGTACTATAAAGCGAACGTGTTTGCAAAGCATGTCTGGCAGGTAAAGTAAACGTGGTCAAATCTTTCATTCTTTGTTCAAATATGTGTCTGTGTCTGGCGCCCGCATAAGAATGGCGGAGTCATTTGGGATACTAATCTCAAACATTTCTTATCCCATCTTTTGAATCATCCAACAATAAAACTCCCACAACGATTTCACAGAGAAGCGATCCATTTGAGAAATAGTGTTGTACATTAATATTGTATGATCTGCTTCTTGCTATGTCATGATTCATGATCACGCGATTTAAAAAAAAAAATTATCGACACGGCGCCAACTTATGTTTGGATTGGACCCATTCTTTACACAGTTCTACTAGTAGTGGTAGTAAAAAAAAAATTTAACTAGCTTTTGCCCGCGGTTCCGCCGGCGTGGATGTAGCTTATCGCGTAAAAAATTTGCCTATGTCCTTCTCCATATCCCAGGTTATATCTCTGCCAAATTTCATGACGATCGGTTCAGCGGTTAAGGCGTGAAAATGTAACAGACAGACAGAGTTACTTTTACATTTATAATACCTATTTATTTGTATGGATTGTCAATGGAATTCAGTAAAGTTGGCTATCGAACGTTTCTGATGCTGCTAATCATCCCTTGGAGTTAATCAGCCTTTCCTATACCGCCAAGCAACGAATAAAAGCCCAATTATTTATGAGTACATACAATACGTCAGAAAATCAACTTTATTAGTTTAAATATGTTCACAAATTAGATAGTGACGTCAGATACGAGTGTTCTCATTTGTCGACTCGAATCGAATGAAGCCCTATCCCATTAACTGTTAGTTGTAATTACATCAGGGATATGGTGCCTACTCGCATGTATATAGCAAAAAAGTGCGACAACCTATATATAAAAAAGCGGTCAATTGCGAGTCGGACTCACATAATTTTTTGATTTCATATCTATCAAATCAAATATTTTATTTCACATAAACTTACATGAGCACTTATGAAACGTCAGAAGCTAGGTGCACGGTTTCAATTGGTCGTTTCCTATGTTGAAGAGCCGGTAAGAAACTACACGGTTATACTTTTAAAAATAATTGGCTTTACAATATTTTCAAATAACAGTGTTAATAATTATTAATTTTGTACGCCAATGGTGGCAAAACATGTTGAACTCGAATCTTTCACTTTGACATCCACATTTGCATTTATATGTATACTGTTACACATGTTTACAAATAAATATCTAAAAAAAAAAAAAAAATTGGTATGGGAGGACAGTTAGACACACAGACACCTTTCAACAATTACCAGGTCCTTAACAAAATAGTAAAATATTTAAAACTACATAATTATCGAACAAAAAACGCCGAAAAAAACACGTTTCTTGAATAGGGACCCCTATTTTTTTTTTATAATTATTAACTTTCTTCATTTTTATTATTTGTTGTTATAGCGGTCATACTAGTACAACAAATTTCAAATGTTACACTATTACAGTTCAAAAGATACAGCCCTGTGACAGACGGACGGATGGACGGACAGCGGACCCTTAAAAATAGAGCCCCGTTGACACCCTTTGGGTACGAACCCCTCAACATTTTGAGATATTTTTTTGACCCTACAGGAATTTAGCCTGTCTTAGATAGAACAAAAAAATAAAAACTAACTCAAAATAAAAGTAACTACACTATTTTACTTATGACCTACAAACAAATAAAACACCTAAAATGTTAAAAAAAGCTATGTAAAAATGAAAATCTACCTAACATTGTTTCCCATAAAGAAACCATTTACAAGAACAATGATCGAACTAAAATGGCAATAAGAAAATAATGAAACAATCATGAAAACAAAACGCGAAGGTCAACCATGATGAAACGTACAATAGCCAGCACATCAAGTAACACGAAACTGTGAAATTTCTCTAAACGATTTTAAACTTTAAAATGTTGAGGATTAAGTTCAAAATCGAACGAGAAAATTTGACAGTTTGTGGTAACTTGATGTGCTGGCACCGTACCTCGTATGACGTTCTAATGACAGTTACGTAATGACAGATATAACATGTCAAAAATACCTTGTCCCGTCGGTTATAAACAAGTGACAAGGCTCAATGAAACAGGACCTTGGTCCACAAATATTTTCGTCACGCTACACAAAACTAGTGGAATGATAAAAAAATAAAGAAGAAAACCCGGCAACGATTAGGTCTTGAAAATTGCTTGATTGTTTTAGTAATTCCGTCAATTGTTCACTGGTTAAACTGCCACTGAAATGAGGGTGGAATGCTTTAGTAAAAAAATTAAACGTATTTAAATACAAGGAGTGTAAAAAAAAAATATCTACTCAAAATTTCAGGAGATTATTCTCCTGAAACTTTGTATGATCATTTGATCAATAAGAAAGAAAAATGCATTTATAATAACATTTTAAGTAGATACTTAATATCTACAGAAACTATTTTTTTTGGGATTGTAATAAAAAAAAAATACAGTATAATATAGGTATGTACCTAAATAGTTTTTTTTTATTTTAATATTTATGAATTGAACGCTTCTATGTTCTCAAGAACTAAGCAGATTACAATGAGAACAAAATTAAGTCCAAGACCGAAACTGTTTTTTACTAAACTACTTAAATGCTAATTAGAAAAACGTGATGTCCATGTTTGTAGTTCGAAACAAAGAGGCAGAAGGTTGGACATTATCACAACAAAGATTGTATGTAATCGTTTTTCATGGCGAGGCAAGCGAAACTAAGGCATTTTCCACAATGCCTCTTTAACGCGAGAATGAGGAAGGGGTTCTGTTAAGTTTTAATTTAGTTATGGTTCAGGGCCAAGTAAAAACTGCGAGGTTTAGTCATTGCTGTTTCTGACAACGTAAATATTTATAGGAAATTAAGAAAATTAAATTAAGAACCTATATGATATAGATAAAATAATAATAATAATAATAATAGATAATTACACAAATTAGGCTAGGAATTAAGTATTATTAACACTTTATTTGATAACTTTAATTGAATTATCAATAGAACCAGGTGAGGTTAGAAAGAAAATATTTTAATAATAACATAATGTTTTAATACAAATATTAAAAATTGTAAATTATATGTTTTTAAATGACATAAAGATAATAATACCATTTATTTCAGGCAACACAGGCCCATAGAAAAATACCTCAACCTAAACATACATATTTTAATATAAAACTTGTGTTAATATAAAGGCAGGTGTTAATGAAATCAGGCAGCCATTAAAAATGATTCCACTTTTTTAAGTCCACGTATTAAGCCATATGTCATGTATTTCCCATTTCTGTTACTAATTACCCTCGGAGTACACAAATAGTCCCTTTTTTGCTGTACTTTTTTCCTCATTTCTCCCCGCTGGCCTCCTCAGCCATCAGCGTTCAGCTACGCTTGATCTTCGCCTTGAATTCGTTGTCATGCACGACACACATCATTATGACGTGTTGGGTCGTACGTAACCGACATACGATAAAATTGTTGTTACTGACAATGTAAGCTAATAACGAGAACGTTTTTATGGGTTTTAGATAAATAATGAAATGTTTCACTATAATGGCGACAGCTATGAAAAAATATGTTTTAGATTGGGTATAACATAACATCACGCCTGTATTATGCGAAGGGTAGGGGCAGAGATGTACCTATACCTATACCATTTCGCCAGTTATGTTTGAGTTCCATGTAGGTAATAGGGGCCGAGCCTATTGCCATCAACCGGGTAGAAAATTCAGACTCCGGGCTGCTACAGAGAAATTCCAGATGGAAAACCCAATAACACTGCCGAACCTGGGAATCGACCTCATGCTCAGCAGTAGCGATTGCGACCACTATAGACCAACGAATCGGGTAGATTGGTTATAACATTTATAACTAAAGCTCTTTTCAGACTACGCTATACTATTGTGATATATAATATAGCAAATAAGGACCTGTATAGCATGGCGTTCACATTACGCGATACAGTCGCAAGCATTTATAGTATATGGCAAGCTCAGTTGACCACGATCTTTGAGGAGTGTGCACACGATCGACACAATGGATTTAATACTGGATAGTCTTGAAAGCTCATCGAACGATGATGACAATGCGGAATTTGACACTATCTTGTCATTAATGCTAGTATTATTATTAATGCTATGCTATGCGAAAATCCGTCACAGGCACAGCATCGTGTCCAGACGTGTTGTGACTCGTTTCGCTTGCGGGACGGCCGGGGGTGAGGGAGAAGGAAGAGGGCGGCGCACGACATAGCACAGCATGAACTTAGTGCACGCTGAATTTTATTAATGGCGTATAGTAAGCCAATAATATATCGTACAGTGAAGTGTGAACGTGTCCATAATAATATATGGTGCGCGATATTGTTGTGCTATGAACTATATGCTATTATATTATAGCGTACCTCGTCTGAAAAGAGCTAAATGGCATAAATGTTCAATTACGATTTAACATTTATTTTATTTGGATTATCATTTTATGTATAGGTATAGTACGCGTCAAATTTGATGGCGGCTCTGAAGTGCGCTACTCGCTGCGCAGTAGCCCTCACCCCCGCACCCCTCCTGACAAGTGAATTTGTTACTGCGCACCGACTCGCCTCATGTTCCGAGCCTCCATAAAGTTTTAATCGGACTGTACCTACCTATGTACCCTACGCTATAATTTTTTATCATATCGAACAACCGAAGTCGAGAAGCTAGTAGCTAACTTGTGACAGTCGCACGGGTCGATCGATCAGGTTAAGCTACGCTTGTCGCGGTTGGTCTGTGGATGGGTGACCATCTTTATATACCAAGACCCCTTCGTGCTTCGGAAGCACGTTAAGCGATTGGTCCCGGCATAATTTATCTATACGGTCCACGTCAAGGAACGACTACCTATTCTTCCTTTTTTTTGTACATCAATGGATATTTTCAATCCATTCCTTAAGACTGCGCCGAGCGCACAGTGGCGCCCTCATCGTTATTTCGGTGATTTTTTTAAATTTTATAATGAAAATGCAGAAAATAAGCTCGTCAAGTTGTGCTTCACAAGACTATACGTTATTATTACTACAAACAGTAGTTTTAAATTGTTATGTTTTATTGTAATCATTAAAACGGAGCTTAGCGGCCACTATTTCCCGTTTTAATGATTACATTAAAACATAACAATTTAAAACTACTGTTTGTAGTAATAATGACGTATAGTCTTGTGAAGCACAACTTGACGAGCTTATTTTGTGCAATTTCATTCTAAAATAAAATAAATCACCGAAATAACGATGAGGGCGCCACTGTGCGCTCGGCGCAGTCTTAACATGTTAGAAAAATTTGTCTGCTCAACAAAATAAATGAATGTTTATGAACTGTCAAAATAAAATCCATTGCTACTGGTGTTACGCATTAGACATAGTTGCGGGCCCGGTGCAGAGAAAAGATATTTGAATTGAAATTGATGTAAAAGATAAGTTACGGTCATGTTTTATTTTAATTTTAATTTCATTTTGACATAATTTTGATTTCATTTAATTTTCATGAAATTAAAATTAATTTTCAGTTAATTTTAATTTCATGTTGATTTAATTTAATGTTTAAGATACTTAAATTCCACTATTTATTTCTGTATTTTTTCAAATTTAACTTAATTTTTTTATGCCCAACGTCCCCCTTTTTTTTGTAGTATTTTTAAGTTAAACTTTATAAAATACAGAAATAAATAGTGGAATTTTATGTTAATTATTTCTGATTTGATGTTGATTTAATCCTAATTTAATATTGATTTGAATTTAATTTGTGGTTTTGATTGTAATATTATTTTTATTTTTTAATGCTACTAACATATTTTTCTATGTTGTAATACTAATACAATAATTATGGATGTTTTCCGAAATAAATGTTTGATTGATTGATTGATTGATTACTCCGTTGGTCAGAGTACGGTCTTTCAGACAACGGGTGTAACGGCTCATTTTCATTAGTCGATAACTCGGTCGATATACAGCATGCGGGGACTCCCCGCAGGCGGGGTAATGAGTAATGAAAGTCATCGGTCGGTAAAAAGCGTGCGGAAATTCAGACCCAATGAAAATGAGCCTTCAAAGCAACTGCCAAACGTGCAGTGCAGGTTCTCCGTATACCGCAGTCGTTCCCTAATCGACAAATGAAAACGGTTTCCCGAATACGGGCTTTATGGCATGCTTTACAGAAATCTCCAGCACCCCGCCGCATACGAGCCCTATCGACCAATGGAAAAGAGCCTTAAGATTGTAACCACAGTTTATCATAAATAATGTAATGTGTTATTTTTCAGTCAGTTTTATTACCGTCTTTTAAGTACGGTGGCCAGCACATCAAGTTACCGCAAATTGTCAGATTTTCTCGTTCGATTTTGAACTTAATCACCAGCATTTTAAAGTTTAAAATCGTTTGGAGATATTTAACAGTTTCGTGTAGCTTGATGTGGCCACTGTACATATCACTGAAATGATTCTATCTTTAGCCACAACGAAGTTACAGCAGGTCGAAAATGTTCTGAATGTCTTCGAGAAAAAATTATACGACTGTGCTTTTGTTTATTTGTTTTTGCTTGATTTGGCAGGGGCACAAGAGTGCCCCCAGATTTACAAAGAGAACAGAAACAAAGTTAACTGTCTCGTCTCTGAAGCTAATAATCAATTAGTCATGGAAGTAATGAGTTTGTCAGAACGTGTGGTTTTACAAAGGTTATATGTTTTTTTTTTTTTTTACTATATCATGTAGTTACTGTTATCTATTTTTAAGACATGTAGGTATAACTTTTGTTAATATAAGAACATGCATAATTTTTTTTACTTCATTAATAAATGAAATAAACCTCGAACCTCGTGAAAGCCGAGAAAGATAAACAAATCAAGTATCTTGATTTGGCTCGCGAGGTTGTCAACATGTGAGATGTGGACTCAGCGATCATTGTGCCGATCTACCAATCCAATGGCTTAATTGCCAAGAGCCTCGACCAACACCTAAGGAGGCTCTCTTTGGGCAGTTGGATCAAGGGCTTAATTCAGAAAGCGGTACTTCTGGACACGGCTTGCATTTTTACGAGGCTCCTTTCTCTGGAGCCCTGACCGCCAGTAGCTTGGACCCTGTGTCCGATACCGGTGGGCTACTAATTTTTATATATTTAATTGTTAAAAAAAAATTATATTCTAATATTTCAAAATATAATTTATATGTATACAATGAAATAAAAATGTTAATAAAGTAACAACAGTTCACATCACGCAATCACGAATACTTTAAGACCCCAATTACACGAAATATTTCCATGCAAACGAAAATCCTCGTAACTTTGTTATTATTGATTTAACTGTTCTTCGTTTCCATCCTGTATACCGTAACTACACATCGTTAAAGAAACCCCTGGATTCTGAAAGCCGATCATAAATAATCAGTTGTCAACTGGATTGGTCGATTTTCTAATCGAGTAATCACGACGGCAGGATATTATGTGAGTTCAACACTACCCTGCATTTTAATTCACATAATAATAATGTCTGGACTTTAAAAGAGACAAGTGATCTTTGAGTTTCTTTCGATTTTTCGTTACAGAGATTAGGCAGCTAGGAAATGCCGGCGCCATCCAGTTTTAAAATATTGACCCGAACATTGACGTATCGAATGGGTCTTAGACCTCTCAGAAGAAGAAATCTACAAAAAATAAATATCATTTCATTTAAAGAAGATTTACTGACTAGTTAGTTCAGGCTTTCAGAAAGCAGAGGTGACAAGTCCCAAAACTCTTAGAATTAATGGGTAGAAGTAGTACTGTTTGTGATATTTACCTCACTTCTCGCTTCTCAGCTTCTTCCTGTGACAAATCCTCCTCTACGGAGTAATCGAGGATTGACTTCACTCCGAAAGAGCGCAATCTGAAATGTTAAAAACAATAACATAAGTTGAATGTTAAGCTCTCTCGTCTTCACGAGGTTATGGAGATCCCAACAATTTGAAAGGAGACATGGGATTATTGTTATTTGTGATATATTTAGGTTCGACAAGGGTCTATACATCTCTACGACAGTTAAAGAAGGTCTATAGAGACGGTTACTCATAGACTTAGTCGATTATTGACGAGACACAGGAAAAACATGCAGATAACTCCAAAGAAAATTATAGCTATTTACAATTGGGAAAAGTGGAATTACTATTCCACTTTTCGCACAATCCCTTAATTTAAACTTTGAAACTTTATTTTTAAAATATATACAGTCATTAATCAAAATTTCTTGCTTAACTTTATTAATTTAGAGGACGGAACAGAATCTTCCTCTAATATTTAATTCAATTAACTAAGATATATTTACCTCTCGATGGTTGGTTTGATGGTTTTCTGGTCCTCGCCCGCGACGAACTGCCCGTAGAAGGTGGCCTTCATAAATAACTCGAACATTTTTTTCCCCATCACCTGACGCATCCGCTTCATCAACTGTGGACATGGACAATATAGAAGTTAGAACTTTCTTTAAAGATAGACGAAGGATACAAAAGACAATTTAGAATCATCAGATATTCCTACAAATAGAATTGGCAATGGTTGTTGGTGTCTTCCTTAAAATTATAACTTAGTAGTCCAAAAATCGTCTTCACCATCATCATCGACCTCTCCATGTAATATTTGCCAAGTATAATATTAATGGCGTGCGAGTAAAATGACAACCAAGATAGAAATTATCATATATAGACCAATATCCCATTACTTCCACATTAACATCGCTACCATTAATATTATTTACCTCTCTCCTTTAACTTTGATAAACAACTTTGTTGGTTGGTTTGGTTGTTTGTAGCATATCGGAAATGTTTACAAAAATGTACATTTTACTTAAAAAAAATTATGATACAGAAAAGTTTGTAGTTGTAAATGAACTTATAAAAGCATATTTCTAATGTCTTTTTTTCATGTACTAATGGAGTGGAGTGGGAGTGAAATTAAAAAGAAACTAAACAAAAAAATTACTATTTATAGTGTAGGTCCAACTTATGGATTTTTTGGTTATAGATTTCTCAAAGGCATTTGACACGCATAACACTGATCTGCTATCCAACGATGTTCGTTCGACTATAACATATAATACTACCGACAAAACTACCATTTTGTGTAAAAACTCGTAATATCGATACAACAGTAAACCTATTGGCAAGGTTATAAGAAGAAGTCTATTTCCAGCCAACCCAAACAATAATGCATGCAAATATAGTCCTTACGTCATTAACATAATGTACATGTTCGCATATTAGGAGTTGCAACTTATGTCAGCTGTTTAAATATTGGTTCCATACAAGTTGTTGCTGATGAGCATAAAAACCTAGTTCATCTTCCCACGCTACAGTGTCCTCATGTGACTAGGAAAGTCACATGACTAACGATTCTATTTATATTGCTCGAAAATCTAAAATTCATTGAACCCGTTTGAATTATTAGAGCTGCCGGATTCTATCACTTTGTCGTTGGCACTTCTTTAGTCGCATTGCTAATTTGCATTTTTGGCAATTCCGCTTAAATAAAACAAAGTATTTTTGCCATTTTCGTGAAATCATTACTTCTTTCCCACATTTCGTTTGTAAAACCTAAGGTACTTCTTCAGGAATCTTAACTTTATAACGAACATGAATTAAAATTTACTTCAATAGATGTTTAGCCTGAGAATAACCTTTAAAATTAAATCTGTCGGTCTACTGCTTATTTGGCCTGATATGAACAGGGTGTCAAAATTCTGCAATGCGCAATGCGAATTTTATTCGTTTCTGAAATATTTCATGGCTATTCATATGGCATGCATAATACCCTTTTCAAGTTTATTTTATAACTTTTTAGCACGCTCCGTTTCCGTCCTTATCCAGCTCCGTTTATCCGTAAAAAAAACGGCCTGTTTATTATTAAATCTTGATAACACATAATGACGTGAGATCCGATAACGAAGATTGATCATTAATCATAAAGATAAGCTATTTTTCTATGAACCCTGATGAGCAATATCAAAAATTTTTAACTTCACATATCATGTAAAAGCGAATAGTAAAATTGAAAGTGTACATAAATAAAGACAGTTAGGTTTTTGAAGTCGATGCCAAACGGTAATTTGCGAACATACACCTTCACTTTTACATTATACAGACGGGCATTGCGCCTAACCGAACAATCCGCAATCGGCCCACGTGGCAGATTACGGCCACTCCCTCTGACAGAGGATGAGAGGATGCCTGAGCTGAGTCCCAGCAGTAAGAACATCTATTGGCAGATACATAATATCCATACTAAATGTGAAAGTAACTCTGTCTGCCTGTTACGTTTTCACGCCGCTTAACCGCTTAACCGATCGCTATGAAATTTAGCAGAGATATAGCCTGGGATATGGAGTAGGACATAGGCTACTTTTTACGCGATAACCTACATCCATGCGGGCGGAGCCACAGGCAAAAGCTAGTAATGTATATATATGTTGCTCGCGGAACAAATGGCCGATGTAGCCGAAAGATACTAAAATGACGACCGCGTAAAGGAAGGAGCAGCGTGCGAAGTCCCCGGTAAGGAGGACCTAGTGATGTTGAGAACTACAGAACCGGACGATGTGGCGATGCTTGGGAGAGTCCTACGTCCAGCAGTGGAAGACTGAACGATGATGATGATAGTTACAAATGACGCTTTTTTGTAAATGATAAGCACGTGCAAAATTAAACAGGTGTGGAGATGGCGGGGGCCGCGCGCCGGTTCTCTCAACAGTGTAGCCTTGGCAATGAACACATAATGAGTTTGCGCGTCACTCAGTCGCTCTATGGAACAATGAGTCATATTTTATGAGCATTTCGCATACGATTTATTGTTATTTGAGTAGTTCAAGCCGATAACTACTGTTATAACACTAAATCTTGTGAAGAATTCTAGTCACAAGAATGTTTTTGATTACAGAAACTGTACCTACTTCTATTGGATGGCAGAAAATCTAGGATTTTCTATACAAATATTCCGAACATAGACCTAAGCAAAATAGATTATAAGTAGATAGTTACTTTTTATCTGCTTAGTTCGACCATCTAAGCCGTCCTCGATTCGACCTTCCCCAAAGTCACATTGTAAAACCTTGATACGCAGACACCCAAACTTTAAGTTAATAACTAATTTGTTTGTACGTGTAAGGTTCTTAAAAACCTCTTGAAAATTTGCAGAGATAAGTTTAACACTTTGAAAAGAAACAAACCGTAAAAGACTGAAATTTGAAAAATTTAACTTCAGTAGTTGGATTAATTGGATTACCTCAGGTGGTTAAATACGCCTGGTTTCTGGATGGTTTGGCCGTCCTTTCATTTTATTGAGCGGTGGCTAGTAAGAAAATAAATAAAAATAGGTTTGGGTTTGTAAGTTAGAACCTTTCACCCAAATTAGACCTACTAAAACCATATGGCAAAAGATCACTTTCCTTTTTTTTATTAAAATAATTCCAAAAATTGCGTGAATTCGGCGTGCGCAGAGAGCAAGACAGAGCGGGACAGAGTGGCCCCGCCGCGGAAAAAGAAGGACCTAACGCTCAAGGTCGTTCGCTAGGGGAAGCGTCTTAATCCTACGTCCTGCCCACCACGTTGCTAGTCGATATTTTTAACACGGTATGAGCTGTCATCGCGCTGGTATGAGATAAGTAGACTTGTAATTTTTGCCAACGTTTCATTTGCCTAGGCAATAACTTCTAAAACACGTGTTCCATAACTAATATTGCCGGAAAAATTGCTAAATGAGCCAAACAACGCTGGATTTAGTAATCCAGCGTTGTTTGTACACCGTGGCTCGGATTACGAAGTAGTAAACAAAATTCCAAGCTGCAAGATTGATAGGTGGGCTTGTGATATACCAACACACGAACTTGTCTAGTTTGTTTTACTAATATTAGAAAGAGGAATGTTTTTTTTAAATTAATTTTACGTCACGCCCGGCTAATAATATCAAACATTTTATTTTCTTATCTCATATCAGCACGATGACAGCTCATCCTGTGTTAAAAATATCGACTGGCAACGTGGTAGCAGAAACCACTGCTCAGATTGAGCACGACGTAGTTGTGGAGGCTATATCTAAAGGCACCGTTTTATATAAAACTGTAGACTACATTGGAGAGAGTCTTGGTCAGTAAAAACAGACCAGGGTAAAGACAAAGCGGTCGACGACCAAAAGGAGGACAGACCCGATCCTCCGGTCCTTGGGACTTTATTTTCAGGAAGCCTCAAGAATAACCCAAAACGAGTTATTTGGGTCCAAGCCGGTTTAAGTTAGATAACTACAAGATGACTCTAGATCCTCAGCACTAAGGGACTGAGTTTAAAGATGAGTAGACCCTACAAAGCTTTTCGGACCGTAAGTAAATCGCAAAGAATTTGGTATTCAACAGCCTACCGAGGTTCTTCTAGACATGGTTGATTTCTTAGACAGGTGTGTGGATCCATTGTTCCGATTTAGGACATCGGTTCGTTAAAGGCTCTCTGGCCGAATAATTAGGATGGCCAGGCATTTGGCCCTAGATTCGATCTCACAAGAACAGCACTTTAGTCATTAAATTAGCTAGATTGAGAATTTATGTTTACACTTCATATCTATTAAGATTTCGTGTTTTACTGTTTACATTATAGGTTCTGCTGATCAATTCGTATACACTAATGTAACATAAACGAAATTCCCCACATTGATTTTTTCCAGATATTTTTCGTTATTCTTTGTGGAATTTCAATTTACAGATAGATGCATCATAATACACATAGGAACCTGCCTTAAAGGTAAGTAAATTATGATGCATCTATATATTATACAAAACCATTGGTACCCTAACTTGAGGAACGGGGTGTAAAGTTCTTCATCCTCCATAGAAAAGGGAGAATCCACCGATCAGACCGGTGTTGCGTCATGCATTTCGCCACGCTTTATAATTTGGTAACTGCTGTAAGATCGGCCTTAAAACTCGCATGAACAGGAACACGTGCATGTTTTTTTCTTGTGCTCCCGAATTGGCACGAAATACGGAAAATGCCACACGGACATACGAGTTTTGACAAGTTTTTTAATGAAAAGTTCTGCATCTTTGCCAAGATTTATCATACTATTAGAACTAGAGTACCTATCTAAATATTGTGTGGCTGGGAGCAACCAGTTAAAATTAGGCAATTTTTTCCGCAATTGTCGTGTGAGGCGAAGATGACATAGATAATTATAGTGGGATGGCAGCAGTCCACTTTAAAAGTCGAATGGACATCGCTCCACCTGAAACTTGCTAAATTAGACTGAGCTTGCTCGTACCACTCTGGAGAACGCATGACGACACTGCTCATACGGACTAGGTACTCCTTCATTAATTACTCTCTTTTTCTGTGGCCTTCTTCAAAGGCAGAATCTAGTGTAGGTACTCCAATTTTATACAGGCTGTTTGGTAGAAGGACCGATACATTTTTTTAGGAAAAGGTTGAGTGTCATTTTCGAGCACAAAATAACACCATTTTAAGACTGGAAACACATAATTTAGTAGTTTTCTAGATCCAATTGTAGGTATACGAGTATAAATGTGTATTGTAAATATAAAAAATTATGATGAAGAAAACATTCCTCAATAATTAGTCTATGGGTGAAAACTTATAGCATTATGACTATCCCTAAGAAAATTGTGTCGGTCCTTCTACCACCCTATATTGTTGGAGAATGCCACGTGGAAGTTACAGTCTCCCACTACAAGTAATTCCTTGCTTAAAAGGTCACTCCAAAAGTTGCAAAGAAACGCGCATATGTTAGAATTAAACTTTTTTTTAATGACTATAATTATTATTCTTCCATTTACATTAGTGTGTATGAAAAATGAGTCAAAATGCATATAAAACAGTGATCGAATCGTTGCCAATACGTTTTGTTTCTATTTTTAGTCAATTTTATCAATAGACGGAAAATACCGACTGAATTTTATTAACATACTCAATAAAAATAAAAAATCGACGTTGCTGTTTCTATGCATAGATACAGTTTTTTCGTATTACCTAGTAGGTATGTTTTATTCTAGCTGACCTTTTTATAGTATTATTATTATAAAAATTAATAGGTACTGATCTCAACATAAACTAAATGTTATAATAATTTACTTAATTTATTTTTTATTTGATTAATTTATTTTATTTTTACTTTTTGCTGAGCCCTTAATTGTGCCTTAACAACTTATAAACATGATCGAATGCAAATCAATCATTCTGTCTAGCCTTTTTCCAACTACGTTATGTTGAGGTCAGCTTCCAGTCTAACCGTATGGAGCTGAATACCAGTATTTTACAAGGAGCGACTGCCTATCTGACCTCCACAACCCAGTAACTGGGTAATACGATACCCCTTGGTAAGACTGGTTGTTAGACTTTCGGGCTTCTGATGACCCGTAACGAATGTCAAAAATCCACGAATTACAGCCGGGAGCAACGGCTTAACGTGCTTTCGAGAAACGGAGGAGTCTCGGTATGTAAAGATGGTCACCCATCCACGGACCAACCGTGGCAAGCGTAGCTTAACCTGATGGATCGACCCGTGCGGCTGTTATTACTTAGACAAGCACTCCTCTCATAATAAATGACGTAATATCGAAAATCGTAATGTCTATTATTAATACTCTATTGTAAGATCAACCACACAAGTTTTTATTCATATTCATAATTATATTTGCATTCCATCAGAATTTTACGATTTCCGAAATTATGTTTTTTTTTTTTTTATTGATTTATTCAAAATCTGTATTATCATAACCTTTTGACCGCCACAGTCATGTATATATGTCGCAGGTTTTTCATAAAATTAGGTTTTTGATCAAAAACCGGTAGATGACACCTTTTAAACTCAATTTCATCATAAACCTGCAACAATCCAGATTTTTTAAATTTATTCGGCGAAATAAAATTCTGCGAAACGTTAGTTGTCAAGTGAAAATCTGGCAAACAATTTTCGGCGAAAGGACAGAGAACCCAGATTAATATAGGTACGTGAAATTGAAACATTTCATTTCATAATTGGATTGAAGGAGGAGAATATTGATTGGATCATGGATGTAAAATTTTGATAAATAAATAATTGTTTTCTTTCTACTAAGTTGCAAATGATGATGGATTGTTCTATTTATTTCATTTAAATTGATTTATTTCTCATAAAACAAAGCAAACTCGTGATTTTGACAAGAACTTTATCATAAACCCCAACTAGTTCAGGTTTTTGATCAAAAATCCGAACTAGTTTGGATTTATGATACAATTTTTGGTTCTAGGACATGAAGTTTTTTTCCTCACGGTGTTTTCCTTCACCGTTATGAGTAGGTCATACCTATTATGACACAATCCCACACAGTTACTCAACAAAGCCTAATTTAAAAATACCATGCCTAAAGGTTATTCATAATGACGTGTGTCATATTTTGTGGCCTAATTATTTTTATCAAAATAACTACCAATTTACCTTAAACGTAGGAATAATATTCACAAACAAGTGTGCCTAATGATGACGAATGGATTTAATATACTAATCTAGTATCGAAGCCAAATATAGTTTTCATCGAGGCTTAGAGATGTCATTTACTTTGTAAACTATTTTATTATTTTAATTATTGTGAATGTGAAGACTATGTGGGTCATTGTATTTTTTTCTCAGTTAGTTTTAAACATGGTCTGGCAGTTTGAGTAATTTTTGCGGCCTACACTAATTCTTTGCTATTGTTCGTCGAATCGTTGAGCTCCTTAAGTTATCTGTTAAGCTGCACGTTACCTGCCGCACGCTACGCGTACAGTAAAACTCGCATTGTGGCCAGGTGAAGACGTAAGATTGTGTACTCACTACGGGCAGTAAAAAAGAAAGCCCTCTATCGGATATACAAAAAAAAAAAATACAACCCTCGCAGGTATTTGTGGTCACAAATACCTGCGATTTTGGGCTTTCTTTCTTTTACAGCCCTTGGTAAGTAATGTACTATTTCATTTATTGCCACCACCGGCACCGTGCCTACACAGCGAATCAAACGTAGTTTTTCAAAAAAACATGTGTGTACACGCTACAAAACATTTTTATTTAAAACAAATGCTTACTATATCGATGCGACACCTAATTGGATTAATGAGCAAAAAAAATTGTGAGCAAAAGATACCATAATAAAATGGCGTAAAATTGGATCAAACCGAGACGATAGAAAAGGAAAAGCCTGTGAGAACAAAGGTAATGAATGAAAATTGTTCGAAACTTTATGTACTTACACCATGTTAAGTTGTTAACAATCAAATTACTCTAAGTAATTATGGATAATGAAACACTACCTTCTAGCTGCGACTTCATCGGCGGGAAATTTCTTGTTTTAACATAAAATTATATCATATGACACTCGGCAATACTGTAGCTTCCCGTTAGAGAAAGAAAATCGGATCAGCAGTTACAAAGACTACCCCCTACTCACAAACTCACAAATTTCAGTTTTTAATATTATTATTTTAATAAATTATATTTTTAAATAGGTATTAGAATATAAAAAATATAAAACTATTTAAAAATATAAAAAATAGTAGCCCACCAGTATCGGGAACAGGGTCCAAGCTACCGGCGGTCAGGACTCCAGAGAGAGGAACCTCCTAACAATGATTATTTATTATTATTTTTATTATTTATGTGGTTATTAGACAATTTCCCAGAAAATTGTTGTCAGTCATTCATCCAGACTAAAGATAGAACCTATAAAAAGTACAAAATTTTATTTATTATCGTTCCCCTATGAATACGTTCTATCCTCGATAAATACCGATTAAAAAGATAAAATTTATAAAAGATTGTCGGTATCGCTACCGCTGCGATACTAATCAAACGTAAAATTATGATGACGTCATATCGATATAATGTTATGAATTCATGATGTTTATATTTCACGTCACAGTTAGATATGAATGAATACGCTCTGGTTTTATAAAGTCTTCTTTCTTTGTCCAGGCGGTTTTCCTTTGGAATGCGCTCCCTCAGAATATCAGGACGGTAACCAATCAGTTCACATTTAAAGTGAAAGCTCGAGAACACATACACAAGAAGTTGGCTGATTCGTCTCAGAATTAAGTTGTTGTAGGTTTTATTGTTTAACTCTCATAACATTTTATTTTTTTTATATGTATGTATATATGTATTTATTCTTGTATCTTAGTTATAAATTCTTCTAAATTTGTTTTCTGTTATTGCACCTACTATGTATTATCTCTGCATCACCCTAAGGTAGACTGGTAGAAAATGCCCAAGGCATTAAGTCCGCCTTTGTACAGTTTTTACTTGTGCATAAAGTTTTAATAAATAAATAAATAAATACACGATTAACATTTACGTAGGTACGATAGACAAGTGTTTATACTATCGCTGATTCTAAACTGTTATCCCCAAAGAAGAAAGCAGTCTGAGTGATAAACGTCGGACGGTCTATTCTGTAATAATGATGAAGGTAAATGCGAATATGAATTGAGATGTCAACCTGAGTGTCAAATGTCCCTAGCATAACTGCAGTGCTATTCTGTAACCATCTCACCGTAAAAACGTAGGTGAAGTGAGCGTGGAGTGAGCTGTTAATAGTGTCAATCCCAAGCATCAGGTGGAATTAAAGCGGTGCTATTCTGTAAAAAACTCACCGTGAAAACACAGGTGAAGTGAGCTGTCACTCTGTTGATTCTAGGGATTGACACTGTGTATTGATGCTCACTTCACCTGAGTTTTCACGGTGAGTTTTTTACAGAATAGATCGGCAGGTTACTTCAAACTCACTTCACCTAAGTTTTCACCGTGAGATTTTGACAGAATAGAACTATAGCTCACTTCAAGCTGACATCACCTATACTCCATTTGAAATAAGATTACACATTTTAAAAAACCTTTTTACAGTTCGTTCAACCGATTTTGACTTCTATTCCGTAGGTATAAGGATGGCATTAAAAGCAAAAAAGTGGTTATAATACCAACTGTTTACTGCAGCTGCCATTTGTCATCTTACCAACGCAATAGAATTCAAAAACGGTTGAACGGACTGTAAAAATGGTTTATTTAATTGTCTAATGTTATTTCAAATGAAGTATAAGTTATCACGATGAGGTTTTTACAGCTGGTTTCTAACTAACAAGCTTTCAAACCTCGTATTACTGCTGTGATTGGTACACCGACATAAAAACAGCTAATTGACGTGGGATATTTGACAACAGATTACACACCAATAAGCTTTCAGAAACCCAGGGTGATATATAATTAATAGGTATTGAGCTATGAATTCTCTGATTAGTATAAAAGCAAAAGTGCTAATCAAAACAAGAAATAAATATAAAAGTATCGATTAATGAGTTAATACCACTAAGCCACGAACACTACATAAAACGATAAACGAGATTTAAAACGATAAACCTCATTTCATTGAAACCGCTCAAGTCAACGCTGTTCTAATTCCGTGAGAAAATGCTCAGAGCCCACGTGAAAACGTTTCAAGTTTCTTTAGGAAAGCAGAAAATCTCACAAAACTATGAAGTATTTCAAACCTAATGGAAGCTCTATGAAAGTCTTTTGCTTTCAGTTTAATTTCAAGACTTAGAAGATTTAATAATGAAGAAGAAACGTAAAAGAAGGCAAATTAGACGTACTATATCTAGCTTTGTTTGGTAAGGTATAACTAATCGGATTTAAGAACTATTTTCGAACAGAATCTTAACGAAATCGTAACTATAAGAAGGTAAAATAAGTCATTCGAAAAGTCCTTGAAAGGAAGCCAAGAATAACAACAAACTCGCACCTCAAATCAATTACAATAGGAGAAAAAAACGTTACGTAACCAAAGTATCTGGAAAAACAAATTTTAAGACACGACGCATGCCAAGAAATGCAGTTGAGTAAAACCAGGAAAACGGAGAAAAGCAATGTACTAGTAATAAGTAAACTTGATTTGCGCTTAGAAGCTGAAGATGTGGATGGACAAGTAAGTACATAGTTTGTTGCGATGGGGTATATGATAATTTTTGTTCAGATTAGAGAGTGCCTTGATAAATGATATTCATTTTGTAAATTGGTTAAAAATAACACTTTCACACGTCATTTTCTTGTTTATAACAATATGAGATCGGTGTTTCCGCGCCAACTTCTCGAGAAAAGAAACCGAAATAAACTGAGAGTCCCTTTAAAGTCCATGCAATTTCTTGTAATGGTCAGATCATAACAAGAGAGAACCATGTAGGTTAATATCTGAGGTGGTCTCTTGGGGAAAGCCCCACATACATTTGAATGGACCTGTCCATAATGTCCACGACCATACTGCCGTCCTAACGAAAAATGCAATAACTCGATTTTGCCACTTCCGAGAGTTGTATTTTTGATGATTGAATTTGTTATGAAGTTTTAGTTATTGCATTCTTGCTTACTGAAAAACCGAGTTCCTGAAGGATCAATAAAAAGTTGTTTAGCGAGAGTTAACAGATTTCGATTCGCTGACTCCAAATATATACATAACTCAACGAAAATATAACTCAAAATCGTCCAAAATCGAGTTATTGCATTCTTCGTTAGCGCGGCAGAATAGGACCCCTTTAAAATCTTTAATTACACATACATTTATCTTTATATAAGTATATAATTCATCTGTGCGTGCGTATGTGACTGAACTAACAACTTGATCGATTTGGATGAAATTTTGTGTGTTTATTTGATAGGTCCCTGGATCATTTCGATTTACAATCTGACCCGGTAGGTGGCGCTGCGATGGAGTTCTTGGAAACAGGACGTCTGTCCGGTCAGCTAATGTTATATAAAGTCTGATTTCCGAAAGGTGAATAGCACACCCACAATGCACCAGTTCAGTTGACAGTTGACTACCATGTAATAAGAGGTTGCGACTTGTGTGAATCCGCTGCATATGGGAAGTACAGAACCGGTTGTCGTGGCGATGCTTGAAGGAGACCTATGCCCAACAGTTTATAATAGTAATATAATAAGAGGCCATATTGCTATATGTCTAACTTATGACACTCAAAATTCTACCACGACCTAGAAGAACAAATCTACGCAAACATATAGTTTTATTTAAAGAGCACATTTCTACTATCCACGGCTAAAAATAGTACCGTAGAAATGCATAGCATAGCTATGAACTTGCACTATTTATAAACAGATTATTCAACTGATTCTGGCAGACATAAAGTCTGACTGGTGACTCATTAGTGGAGATAGTAAAGAGGATTAAAATTAAAGTAATAGGTTTTGCTTCCGACATTGGATTGAGACAGGTTTCTGGTATATCCTTGAAGTTTTTAGAGATAAAGCAATTAAAACAGCATGTGAGATGATAGACGAATGGTTAAAGGCTGATTTTAAGTAATTTATTAACAATATCCGAGCCATATGCAGCGGATTTTCGTTGAGTGTCATGATGGCCCGTTGGTTAAGGCCTCGCCTCTCATGCATGAGGTTGTGGGTTCAAATCTGGGCAAGTACCAATGTGACTTTTTCAATTCATATGTACTTTCTGAGTTTATCTTGGACATTACTGACATCGGTGAAGGAAAAACATCGTGAGGAAACCTGGACTTATAGTTAATATAAGTCTGAAATCGCCAACCCGTCTTGAGCAAGCGTGGTGATCAATGCTCGTGCCTTCTCTGTATGAGAAGAGGCCTTTGCCCAGCAGTGGGACAGTTATAGGCTGGTATTATTATTAACAATATTAAAGTTAATAACTAAAATACAATTTGAATGTGAATTGGTAATTTGCATACAAACTTTAAAGAAAAGTAGATATAAAAAAAAAATACTTCGTTGAGATCTCAAAAATAAATAAACTAGACGTAGGTACGAAGACCATGCTATTGGTCTTGCCTTTTACTTTGATTAAATCCTCCATTTTCGATCAACACAACGTCATGCGTCGCTAAACTCCTTAGCAACTACAAAATTACCATAGGTAACAGCATTTACAGCTGTTTATACAAAAGGAACCGGTTTTGTACATAATTTGATGGTTTCCATAACTTTTGGTTAAACAAAATGCAGCTGACGACTGCGAGGCACGTGTTTTTTGTCTTTACAAAGATGTGCTGAGTTTTAGTCTTCAAAGACATATAGGATAGGTATAAAAATAAATGGACCGGTTTTGATGATGCAATGTCTTCAATTTTTGCATGTTCTTGTTCTTTGACAAAGCTTGGACATCAATTTATTTGCTTGCTGAATGGCGAGCATAATAGAATAGAATAGAATAGAATGCTCTTTATTGCACACCATTAAAATTACAGATTTATACATATGTAGAAAATTTGACAAGGGGTGATACAATGGGCGGTTTTATCGCTAAAAGCGAAATATAAAATAGCGAATATTTCATTCAATGCTGCATGTCCGTCGACCGTAGGTTCAATTGAGGTATGGGACAAAATACGATTTTTCAGGAGAGGCCGACAAAGTTTTTTTTTGGACTACATCGCGCATAACTTTTTTTGTTATTAACCTTTTTCGGATCTGACTTGACACATAATCTTGTATTTTAGTGCTCTATCTACCTGTGTAACATTTATTTAAATAAGTTATCTATTTAAGAAAATAGACGTCCCTTACACCAACGTATTTTGTTAGTAATGTCCCTTACTGACCAAGTATCTGGTAGTCCCGTCCCTTACATTAAATTGACCTCTACGTTAGATCAAAAATAGTGTAAAAATAGTGAAAAAATTGTGTAAAGAGATTGTTGACAGAAAATTAAGTACACACTTTTGGCGTTTGGATATCTTAACTTTGGAAATCGTTACCCACCTTACCTTATTTGATTCGATTGGCGGCGGTAATTACACCATTTCAAGTTACTATATTGCATGGTTTTTCAGATACATTGTTATTACGGGGCCGATTCGAAATTTGTATCCAAAAAATCAGTAGGGTAAGGGACATTTTTCTTAAGCTAGATTTTTTTCATATACACCATTCGAAAGAGCGAAAAATTCTGAACAAAACTGTATACTCAACTCATTTTGGGTATTTTGTCCCTTACGTCAATTGAACCTACGGTCGACGATATAATGAGATTTTTTATAAGTACCGTTTTAATTAATCTTCATTAAGAAGAATAGGTGTAATTGGGTTCGCAAGAATAGTTTCAACAACGGTTCGGGCATTTAGCTTCAACTTAGACTAACTGACCGACTCCTTGATAATTCAAAAGTGCCTGTAAATTGAGTTTAGTTTGGTTTATCATTTCATTGCAAAAGCACAGCAGAAACTGTCTTTTCAACTTCTTTCCTCCAGAACTCGGAAGACTTCTGTGGTCTTCTCCTATAGGACACGCACCTATCTATATTAAGAAGAGATGCCTTAACACATGCGCAAATAACGAATCTATCAGTATGGGAAAGCGGGCAGGTGCACTCAATGTTATGTTATCTTGATTGGTTGTTTGACAACTTCCTTTAGTAGTGTGTTTAACTTCCTTAGAGTCTATTGTGATTGTGACAGCCGACCAGTGAGAAGTTTTCACTACTAGCAAATTATTATTCATTATCTATACATAAATTCACGCCGTCTTCCCATGGGGTTCGGCAGAAACTACAGAACGCCAGCTGCTATATTCCTGACATATTCCTTTTGCTTCATTTACGTTCTACACGCACGCCAGTTGCGAATACTACGCACCAGACCTTTCTGATAAACATCACCAATAAGGTCACTATAATGATATCCTTCTAGGGCATCCCCTCCCGGCGTTTCCATCACTTCATTAAAATGACATTATTATCACCAACTATGGTCGAATATTAGTTTCTTTGTACTCTCAAATTCTGTAGCAATGTCTTTGACAAAGTTTCTTATACGAACCGATTCTTTTTATCATTTTGTATCGGTCTCAAAACAGTACCTCAGGCACGCCAAGTGTTACAGCTCGGTATTTGGGATTTTTGTTCGTTGCTTACAAGAGGCACTGATCCCATTTTAAACAAGGGTACCCTTTTACTTTAGGTGAATTCAATAATATGAGCATAAGCAAAGCTTGTCCAGCTTACTGTGAAGTTAGCACCTCAAATAATTTTAAGACTTATCATCAGCCTTTTGAATAGAATGCAAAATCGGAACATTTAAAACGGAAGTCTTAATTCTCCTTGTCAAATAGCCATTGCACATTGTACTATGACCTGGCAAGGCAATGCAGTTGAAACCATGCCAAAAGTTCGATTGGGTAATATTCTTTGCGGAGTTTAAATAAAAAATCATTCTCGTTTTTATTCTGCAACTACATACTCGCATTGTCAAAATGTACATCGATAGAAAACTAAGTACGACGACGACTGATTCTACCGTTATATTTATACTCTAACCAATAACATGAACAAAAACTGCGATATCGTTAAGAACAATACTATCGAGGTCGCTAACTGCTACTTCTAACTGGGCCACGAGGATTACACTGGCAGCACTCGATAAACGTGGATCAAACAAATTACAATATAGCGCTGTCACTAGGCGAAAGAATGCGCCTAGTGACAACCCTGTGCTCAATACATCCAAAATAGAACTGTGTTGTTCAAAGATAAGACTGAATTTATCTTGGCACTGCAATTTTTTTAGCTCTCATGAATGCCAATGCTATTGTTTTTCAAAATTGCATTACAGTTCATTTTCTACTTTATGGGTAGGGTCATACGTGTTTAAATCGGATAGCTGTAATTTTTAAGACGGTTAACATTCTTCATCCGTTTGCAAACCAGTTTCAGGGTTTTTATCGTTAGTGCGAAGTTCATTGACAGAGTCGTCAATGTTACGTAAAATGTCTATAGTTCGAGCCCCCTTTTCTTTATTTATATAAAAATTGCTTGCTGCATTTTCAGTTTACACCAAAGCATTTATTTATTCATTCAAACCATTTATTCCTGTTTAGTTTTTATTTATTTGCATCCGTATTGTAAGACTTCCAAACTTATTAAGTTATTTTTTTCAATATGGCTTATAAAATTTTTGTAACAATTTATGTTATACCTACCTACTCAGAATCTTCGAGTATTCAAACAACATTATTAACGTTCTCCAATCCAGACTATGGAATGTGAATAATTGTGATTACAAAGAGTTTAGTTGTAAAGGGAATGTTGGTTTTTATTAACTACTTATGTTATTAAAACATTGCAACGCTTTAACCATAGGTCTCATACTTATTTCCCATGATTGTTCTGGAAGGACTTATTATTTCTAGAAATGGTTGCATCTTAAAGTAGGTAGGTAGGTAAACTGTATAGTCTACATTAGAAAATAGGACAATATTTAGAATCGAAACCAGATATTATGGGTTAAGAGTAGGTATGACTCATGATTCTATGTGCATAGGAGTCACCATTGCTTTAAATTGTATTGACGACTAGCTGCTGCCCGCGGCTTCGCCCGCGTGGCTTTTTCTAAAATAAAAGTAGCCTAAGTTACTCCTTATAAGATCAGCTATCTGCCAGTGAAAGTCCCGTCAAAATCGGTTCAGCCGTTTCGGAAATTAGCCGAAAGAAACAAACAGTTAGACAGATAATATATATTTTTTGTTTTTTATTAAATGTACCGTATATACGAGTACGTTCCATTCCAGTTTATATGTTCCATATGCATTTAGTAAAAAAGGTTTTATTTTGACATTACAAACATTTCTATGTATGTATAGACAAGACGCAGGGCTCTCATTCTCATAACAATAAAAAGACACACAGGTGACACAGGTCGTAAGGACACCCAACTGTCTCATTGAGTCGCCAAATATTCCATGGTACTGGCGCCATGTGGTCGTGACTTCATTATACTATGCCAGCTGATGTGCCAGCCGGTCGGGCGGTCATAACCGCTGAAGTGTTAATAGCCATCCAATTAGGATGGAATATATAAAGAACTGATAACGTTTGATTAGAGCCAAAATGAGACACGAGGAGAGTTCGGCAGTATTTTTCGGCAAGGTTTTTGATATTTTATCTTATTGGACACGTGCCGGTAGTCCGCAGGGTACGAGAAGCACAGGACCGGTCGAAATGGCGGCGCTTGGAGAAGGCCTATGTCCAGCAACGGACACCTTCAGCTGAAATTATGATGATATCGGGCCGGTGATTTAATTATCTTATGTTGTTAAACGACTATGATGTTACTAACTAAAGCAGGCTCTTATTAATTGATGTTTATCTTTCTTCCTCATACCGGACAGCTCATACGGTGTTGAAATGATAAGTTAGACATAAGCAAGAACGGTATCTATTTGCGTTCCTGTTCCTTCCAAGAGTACGCCAAACGCCCTCCGACGTTTTATATCTATTCTATGTGCCTACTTGCTTTCAGCAGGTAGGTACTCCAATTTCAAGGTGTATAATTACGAGTCATCAAAGTGGACATGCCAGCGGAATGTGTTTGTTTGGCTGTTTGACCGTTTTGTCCGGTCATGGTAACTAGCTGATCAGCTGACAAACATGTCTACACAATGGAAATATGTCCACAGTATAAACCAGAAAAATGTATATCATGTGCCAACTATATAGTCACGAATCTGAACAGAACATCTGGTTTTTTTCTGTGTGCGCATGGTGAATATCTTGTAAAACTAGTAAGAACTGGATTTATCTGGTTTGAGTTCAACAGATGTTTTATTTTGTGGGATTTGCAATATGCCTGTCAGTCGTATATTTTATTGTTTTATATTTGTTCAAGCTTTTAGCATACTAGAGTTTTTGTTAACATGAAAATGGATAAGTTTCTAGATAAATGGATCATTGTACCTACAATACATAATCCTACAAAGAACTCTAAAAAAAAAAGTGCGATTCTAAAATTAGTTTTACACAATGAGGATTTCAACTGTCAACAGAATATAAAAACCCAAGCAATTTTAAGCGAATTAGCGCAAACTAGTGAACATAACGCTGTAATTACACATAATCATGACAATGATACAATCATGAATCACGACATATGTAATGAAACAACATAGAAATGTGCTGAATCAAATAAACTATTGTGTTACTATAGAATGAATACACTCCCCCATTCAACCCTTAAGGATTAAACAGAACACATTGGATAAAGGGACGTAACCTGAGAACAATATTGGTCTGTTCGTTATCGTAAGGACTTTTGAGAGAGATGATCAAAATAGTAAAAAAACTCAATGAAAATTAAATATAAATAAAAACAACATGCGCGCTCACCCCACACTTCACATACACTCAAACCCAAAAAACCCTCTTGTCATCAAACCGTCATTGTACAACATAATAATTTAACTTTTTGTTACATTTTAATTACTATTTTTTCTAATTAATTATTTCACATAAATAAATGAAAATGTTTGCTTTACTTGGGAAGAAACTGGACCCCATGACACAGGGAATCATAGTCCAGGGTATTTCTAAAAATCTAGCACCTAAGGCTCCTATGTAATCTGTTACTAGTTTTTTAAATATTGTAGCGTGTTTTTGCTGAACTGAATAGTTTTTATTCATTTTATTTAAACTCTGTGGCGTGAAATATTGGAAAGGACTAAGTAAAGCAATGGACTGCTATATACATAAGTGGATCGGATTAACAATATCATCAGATATTGTTAATCCGATCAAGCCATCCCTTGCTGTCCTCCCCCAGCGACGCCCTAAGCCGAAGTCCGTACCCCACAGGTATGGCATGAGCTAGGCGACTACACGCTAAGGGCACCCTTAGCGTGTAGTCGCCTAGCTCATGCCCTGGCTGGAGGCCATAATTTATGAGGCACCCACAGGAAAGTACGGTTAAGTAGACGACAACCTCTTAGGTCGAACTGCGAGATGCCAAACATGTTGTGTTGTAAAAAGATTCGATATTCATTCATTGTCACCGGTCAATTCATACAGATTTGTAAGCCTCAGTTGGCATGAAAGCCAATTCACCACAAGCATGGGTGCGTCCAATTCACGCAATTATCGTATCGTACTGCGCGCACGTGATTGTGAACCGTCATGGTTTTTTAATATACACCTTTGAGTGGTTTTCAAGCAAAATAATTTTCATAAATTGGCCGAATCTTATTTGTACTTTTAACCTGGGACTATAGACAAATGTTTAGATTCATAACAACTTTTGATTTTCGTTAATTTGGGACTTTTTTTGTCAAAATTCTTTAAATCTGTAAGTTGGAATGAATTCTGCATGTGCATTCTTTTGTCTACCACGGTTATCTTCTTCTTTACTGTTGATATTTGGCTTCCTGAAGATAACATTCACTGTCTCGGGTGTCCCTGCTCTCTGGTGTTACGCCAGATATTCCTTATCTTCAATCGTACCTTGAGTGTCATCGATTGTCACGACCCAGTGCCATAGTGGTCAAATGTTTCGCGAATTTCTTTAGTCCACAATCTATATACAAGCATGATCATCCTAAATCACTAGCTTTTGAAGTTTTAAACCGTCCGCCAGCGCTTGAGACGCAATGGACGTATTTTAACGGTGCTTTAAACTGCTTTTATTGTAACAAAAACTGACCGACTGAACTGTAAACATGTTTGACGCCAATGAGGTCGCAGTGTAATGCTATTTAATGGATATTATTCTAGTTACCCTGTAGTTTGTACGAGAGAGAACAAAGACAAATCACCATATTTCATCGAGGTATTCCTACAAAGGAAAACTGGCAAGGCTGTCTGGAAAGGTTTATGATACTGGGCCGGGAGGTAAGGACAACGCGCTGAAGGCAGAGCACCGGCAATATGGTCAGACGCGATCAGGAAGGGTGTTGGAGGCAGCATTTACCGAGCGGTCCACACTGCAGAAGACAGCATAACTTGAAGACGCATCGTGGATAATCGCGATCCTCAGCATTGAGGGAACGACGCAGAAAAAGAAGAACACAAAGGCTAAGGTATGGACATCTGGTGGAAGGCCTTGGCTGAATCGAAGCATTAATGTTAGGTATTAATTACTTCCTTTTAATTAACATATTCGTACTTTAAAAAGGAGGAGGTTAATAAACTATGCTTAAAAAAATACGTTTGTATCACAGAAAGATGACTCCATGGTTTTACGCAAACCATAAAATATGTCAACCAATTATTCTTGGTTTTCCTGATGTTTGCATAGAAATAGGAAAAAATAAATAAAAAGGTAAATTGAACAGTGAGGCCTTTAGGTAGATAAGAGACATTCAGTAGGTGCTTACATATTTTTGTTATGATTTATTTAATTTCACAAAATACCCAATTATTGTTTATTATCCTTGTAAAATGGTATTTCTGTATTGAACATATTTTATTTAATAATTTTGTCTGTCCTCTATTTAACCACATGTATCTTATATTTTCCTGATTTTCTGAGTTCAGTACATCTTTAGGCAAATAGTTTGACGCATATTTCACGTGCAAAAAGCGTGGTGGTATACATCATCACTATTATGTAGGAATGTATAATTATATCCCTATAAATAATATAACTAAGCCTTGTTCTATTCGTTGTTGTTATTATATATTACATACCTACCTGTTTGGTATTTGGTCATTTATACAAATTATTACAAATTATAATTATTTTATACAAATTATGCAAACATATTATTGCATTTGTACAAATTATAATAAGAAAAAAGATAGGTTAACAATTCCCTGGAAAACACAAGAAAATACTATTATTTTCGCACTATAGATATGTGTGAGAGCAGTGGTAGCCCAGTAGTAAAACCGCGACCCTACTAATCCATTGCTTCATAAATGTTCGAAAAAGGATGATGCCGCGAAATGTATGGAAGCTGGTACCAGCCCCAATACATGATACATCATTAGAAAGGTATTAAGATGTAGTACAAGAATTGCAATGGCCTTTGTCTTGATTCCTTGTCCGATCGGAGTAATACATGGTGGAAAATGAGACGAGGCAGCAAGGGGAGCTACCTTAACCGTTGTAGCTACATAAAAACGTTCATAACTGTACTCAACTTATTGATTAATTGCTAACTGCATTCATAGTTTTTTTTTTAATAATTAGTAGCAAACGTCGTAAAATATCGTGGACAAGATGATCGATCATATGTACAGACGCCAGCACATCAAGCTACTAACATCTGTCAAATTTCTTTAATAGATTTTCAACTTTATCACTACATTATAAGGTTCAAGGTTGATTGCGAAAATTTGACAGTTTCGGGTAGCTTGACCTGCTGGCGTCTGTACATATGATCGATCATCTTGTCCACGATATTTTACGACGTTTGCTACTAATTATTAAAAGAAAGGCGTAATGTAGTGAATATAACGAATTAAAAAAAAAAAAAAAAGTTGTATAGCTAAAACTGACATGTTTGGTGCAGCATTATGCTGAGATAGTGGCTTTTTTGGCCTCGCACAGGTTTACAATGTAAATTTTGTTAGTTTTAAATGCTCATTTTTTTTTTTACTCTTTTTTATTTCTTGTGCGTGACCCAAATATTTTTTTTTTCTTTCTTTCTTTCTTTTTATAACTCTGAACAAACAAGGATTTGGAATTAGGCGTCATAGTAACTTCAATATAGTTTTAAAAAATCTATCCAACGATGTATACATGTCTATTGGAGGAGGGTACCAAAATACCTCTAATATCCTTTGTCTGTCCAACAACGTAAATAACGCAATGGCTGTTGTTGAACTGTCAAAATGAAAGCCATTGTTGCGGAATTACCCCACTGCATACCTACCTCACTTCGTTGTCCATTAGATACTCAATCTGTCTACAAGACGGTGGTCAAAATACTTGCCAATTTGTCAATGTATAGTACGAGTATCTATGTAGGTACGTCAATATGTGCGCAAGCCATTATGAAAATTACTAGCAGTTTACACGTGTACCTTCTTCATTAATACTATTTAAGGCTCCTACAAACAGGCGCGACACGCGACGCGACACAAAGGAACCAACCGCGTGTCGCGCGACGAGCGATCCCTTTGTGTCGCGGCTGTTTGTAGGAGCCTTAACTTTTAGGAATGCTTTTAAGGAAATATTCCACGAATTTTATTAATGTTAATTAACACATAGGTACATACACAACTCACACCATCCCTTGGGGGTAGGCAGAAACTATCATACATCTGGTCATACACGCACGTCGGTTGCGAGTGCTACGTACTTGACCTTTCTGAAGAACATCACCAATTAGGTCACTATAATATTATACATAAAACATCAGTTATCTGCCAGTGAAAGAGAAAGTCCAATCAAAATCAATCCAGCCGTTTCGGAGATTAGCCAGAACAAACAGACAGACAGACAGATAAAATATTTAAAAAAAAATATTTGTTATAAGTACCTAAGGTACTGTATGTACTTTCACATGCATTAAGCAAAAAGCTGATAATTTGACATTAAAAACCAGACTGAAAGTTCTTTAACGTAAGAAGTACCTCAATATTTAACAAAAGTCTATCTAGCGAAAAAAATATGTTGCTAAGCATATAAATGAGCCAGTTACAAGCTTATTTTCCTTTCTTAACCCAAAACTCTGATTTCAGCTAATACAAGCAACATAACACAGAAAAAAGATAACGTAGGTAAATCCAGGAATTATGAAAGATATGAGCAATAAAAAGATAACAATGAGTCTCCATGTCTGTCGTACGTCTATGTTTCAGATCTAACCGGCTTCCCTGGCAATTTGTTTACGTTTAAATATTTAATCAGTCCACACTGAAACGCCTATCTATAACTGTAATCTTTATGAACAATGTTTTATGATAATTCCGGAATTTACTGCTTATAAAAAACACACAACGCCGGCATTACGGCAAACTGGATAATGGCGGCCATGGCCAAGGTAGCCAAATATCAAATGTAGCTCAAATTTCGCCAGATTCATAATATTTTTCCCCAAACTGCACTGGACCGTTAAACCAAAGATTCAAATATTTTAGACCTCGTCTTAAATTTTTAAATGTTTCATTCATTCTATAATTTGGGACTGACTTCCCAAATTTCTCCAAAGATATCATTTCCCCAAACGATCCCCAAATACCAAATTTTTCCCCAAAATCGCAAAAAAATCCCCGAACTGGCAACGCTGGCCATGCCCCGCCAATTTCTCTTAGTTCCGCCATCTTGGGAGTAAGATAGCTACAGAAAGAAGTCCTAGGGCCAAACGGCGTGAAAGAAGGGGATGGAAATCGAAGTAACCAAAATTAAAGATAACTAAACGAGTAAAGACCAAACTCCTAACTTGTAACCAAGCCAAATATCACAATGGAACATCGTGCAAGCTATAAAAAGCTTAGTGAAGTCTGTCGCAAGACTGAAGACTTGCTTTATGACATGAGATTATGCTCAGGCGGCCATGACCGATTACTGTGAGAGTTAATGACGGAAGGCTTTTCAACTAAAAAACATACGTACTTTACATCACACTTTATAATGTGCTTACACGAGTTGGGAACTCAGATTTTGTTGTGAGACTCGTATGCCGTGACGGCAAACGGCGTGACGCTCTCTTATGTCGTGATGCCCCAAAGTATATATCAAAAATATTTATTTGTCTTATTCATGGGCATGTAACCGCCCGTATTTTTCTGAATATTCATGTCTTTTTTTTTTTTTTCGAAAATTAATTTAATAGGACCTCTATTAAGATAATCTTTAATATTTTTCATGTTATTCAATTTTTTTTTTTTTTTAGTAGCTTTTGTGACCTTGCTTTACATTTTTGCCATAAGTCCGATGTTATTAGTTCGATTTGGATTCTGATTAATATACCTAAAAGCTTATTATGAGTTATTTTATCATATTAACCAAAAGAAATTCGACATAGCATGGGTTTGGAAAATTCATTTGCAACAACGCAAAATAACGCTATTTAGTTGACGAGGGTGAACTGTCAAAATTAAACCCATTGCGATCAATTGTCATTTTAAATGTGTTACGGAATTACCCCGCAGAGTTGAGAATCAGTTGGTCTATTCAACTATAGATGATATTTGAGATCACTGAATGCGGTAGGTAGGTACTATGGGGGGACATCAGAATCGGACCGCCATAAGGACTATTCTTGCTTGCAACGCTCGGCCGCTATAGTAACGCTTACCTACGCTCATCAATCAATCAAAATCAAAATGTTTTATTTCACATAAACCTACATGGGCACTTATGAAACGTCAGAAGTTAGGTGCACGGTTCCAATTAGTCGTTTCCTATGGAGAAGAGCCGGCAAGAAACTCCACGGTTACTCTTTAAAAAATAATTGGCTTTACAATATTATCAAATAACAGTGTTAATAGGTATGGGAGGACAGTGTAGGCCTTTCAACAATTACCAGCATCGCAATATCAGATTTTTGCTGAGCCCCTTGTTTTTGTAAATAAAAAAAAAAGACCGTAAAAAACCAGCCGAGGTGGTCAGAGATCTATGATTATTGTAACAGAGCCGGAGAAATTTATTTAAACAAAAGTTTTTTTTTTTTATTGGTCGTCGCAAAAAGGGGTGGTCATCAGATGTGGACATCCGTGAGCACGGGATTTTGTTTTGAAAGTGTGCCGTTTCGGATGTCCCCAATAGTACCTACTTAAACCGGGGAAACTAAATATCCAAACCAAACATATGTTCAATTACAAGCATGTCACAAAATCTGTTCAGCTCTTTTGTTCGTGAATGTAAAATCACAGAAGCGTCAACTAACAATGGATTTAATTAACGATGTGTATCCAGATAATCCGTTGAAGCGAAACGGTAATAAATCGGATTAAGTCCATCCCCTAGACAAGTAGACAGTCCATACGTAGCGTAGTCGGTAACTGCTCGCACTTACGCGTCAGATTTGTTAAATTTCAACTCTACATTAGTGTGGCTTTTGTGATATAGGCACAAAACAATTTTTTTTGTCAATATCAGGGGTTTATACAGCTGTTTATTATTAATAGCAGGGTTTGACGGTGAAGATTGTCAAAGTTTGTCACAGACTAGTTCAAATCCACGACGTGGGTCTTGTAAGAGGAAGTGATACAAAGTATCGGGAATGACATAATTTGTGAGTCACGTCTTTTGTCGAATTTTGTCACAAGAACTAGTACGAATACGCGACCTGTATTGTGTGTTACATAAAACACAAAGATGCAAATGTATCGGGAATTTGAGAGTGACGTAAGTACTCTTATCTACTCCTAGTATAAGAGGTAAAACGTGTGAATTTGTATGTAGTGGGGTAATCTTCGGAACGCCTGATCAGATTCCCAAAATTCTTTCACTAATCGGAAGCTATGACGCTCGGCAATAGGTACTGTATTGCCGAGTGTCATAGGATTTTATGTCAAAACAAGAAGTTCAAGCAGACGAAGTCTCGGACGGGTTAATACAGGACCTGACTCAAGCATTAATTATAACTAGTTTCAACCAATCAAAAGGCTTTAAACGAGTTTTAAATAATGATTGAGTTTTGAGTGAGGTTCTATAATACGGGCCTTAATGTGGTGATTATATAATATAAATAAACATTGAATTCAGATTATAGCGATTTTCTTTTTGGTTATCAGGAGGTCCACTTTCAGCAAGACGATTGACAGGTTAATGCCAAATTTCGGGCTAAAAATAATGATCATTTTTTGGTTAACAACAAGGAAAAATTGAAATAATATTAATTTTACATATTTCCTTAATTCATGAGTTTAAAAATATGTATTTTTTTTTTTCACTAATGTTTGGAAACATATTTAAGTAATTTATTTCATGTTTAGACATCAACGCAGCCCATCACAGTCCACTGCTGGACATAAGCCTCTCCCAGACTGCACCACAACACACTGTCCTCCGCTTTACGCATCCACGCTGTCCCATCCCAGCCACCTTTTTAGGTTTTCCCCCAGCCAGATGTCGCCCCCCAGCTAGACGGACCATCGGGAGGGGACGTCCTAAACTACGCTTGCCGATACGTGGTCTCCACTCCAGGACTCGTCCGCTCCACCGGCCATATCGGTCCTTCGACAAGCATGGCCAGCCCACTGCCACACGTCGTTTAGACTTATGTACTTCCAAATTAATTAACATTATTAATTAATAATATTTTAGTAATTAATTGAGGTAATTCGGTTACTACCTAACCTACGAAGAGAAATAATGCAATCAAACGTAAACTAGTTGAGTACAACTACCTTCACATGGCCTGGTAAGCAAATTATACCATGTTACACTTTTTAAGGAAACCTGCTCCGGTCATTTATTTATCCTGACATTAATTTTTGTGTACAAAAAATTTAAGCCTACGTACCTACCAATAATAATTCACAAATTCAGAGTTTTGTCTACCTAGAAAATTGGGCTATTAAATATCAGGGATCTACATTAACAAAAAATCAACCCACACTCATGCGCCGATCATTCTAGGTACAGCCTACGCCTAGCCAGCTTATAGGCAGGTTGGTATCCATGATTCCTTGGTGCTTAGTGTAATCAGACGTCTACGTCGCGATCCACGCGACGCAGACGTCTGACTGACTGCCGTCAGTCCGCACCGGTCGCTGGGGCTGGCCCGCCTGCACGCATGCGCGCTAAGCACCGAACAAAAATCCATTCCTACCACCCATTCATTCCTCTCACTGTTAGGTAACACGCTTCTCTTCGCCCTCCTCAACCCACATGCTATCCTGGTTGCTCACTCACGGCCTCTATTCTCCAGACACTCCCAAATTTACATTAGTTAGAAAAATAACTAAGAAAACCACGCCGGCGCCGCCTAAATCCAATTTATTCTAAATACACACTCATCAATCACTAACATGTAACATAGACGCAAGGACGCCAACCGAAGTTAATTTAGAGCTGAAAATTTGCCGGCGAGTAAACCTCGCTATGCAGATCTTACGTAAGCTAACAGCTGAGGTGTGTGATCTACTCACCATGTCATTGTGCTCGACCAGCCAGTTCACCGAGCATATTTGGTACACGAAATACGCCCGCACAAGTTCGCTCGTCTTCTTGCTTTTGAACGCATCTTTGGGGCTGTTGAAGTTGAGGTCGAGGTCGTCCCGCGACGGCGCCGAGGAGGCCAGCGCGCGTACTTTCCGGGGCGCGTTCACCGCTAGCCGTCTGAGCAGAGCCATGTTCGGAACTCCGCGAAATACAACACGTACACAACACGCGGCCGTCGTCCGCGACTGACAACTGACAACTGACACTGACCTGACGTCCGTCCGCTCGATACCGAGTCAACGGCGCGCGCAGCCGATCCAATTTTAAATCAGTCGGAGCGAGCGTCGCGGAGGTGTGTCTTGGACTGGCGCCGCGATTGGTCGCTCGGGCGGCAGCACGCGAAGCTGCCGTGCCGCGTCACATTTATGCGGTAACCTCAAGGACCGGAACTCAAGGGCAGTTCAGCCGGCAGCGCAACAAACAGCTAGCCCAATACTTTGATGCATCATCGCGAACTTCATTAACAATCTTTGCAAACTGCTCCATAGCTATAGAGCAAACTATTTCTACAATGTTCACTACACAATTTCCCTGAACATGTTCCATCGCGTGCAAAATTTTCTTGTAACCTATAAAAATTTACCAGCCATAGCGAGGGAGGTTACGTAAAGCGCCAGCTAGAGTTCAAGAACCTAGGGCGACCTGCCGGCGGCTCGCACCAGTCGTACTTGAGTTATTAGAACTAGCAGGCTGTGCAAACGGCTGATACTAGTTTGAAGGCAGTTTTAGCTACCTATAATAAGTGTTCAGAAATAACAGCAGGGTAACGTTTTTACTTCGAAACTTAATTCAACCGATACACTTCATTCATAAAAAAAAAAACTATTATAAAACTATCAATTGACAGGTGTGTGGATCTTGAATGGCGTTTGATACTATCTGCAACAAGAAAGAAGAGGTCATTTATATTCGTTATCATCAATTGACGTAACAAATTCATCAACACATTTAATTGCATAAATCATGCTTTGAAGGCTCTCTCATTGTTGCTCAATATCATCAGCATGGTTAATAATAGCACTGGCACGGCTCATTTTCATTAGTCGATAACTCGGTGTACATAAAGCATGCGGGGCCAGTGCCGGATTAATCGCATAGCAAGATTATCAATTGCTACGGGCCCCGCGTATCTAAACCCACTTACCTCCGCCAGAGCCAAATTTTTTGAGTGAAACTTATTAAGCCGTGGTTTATTGAATTTACTTGATGTCAAAAAACGTGAAACAACATTTTTTTTTTTTTCCTATTTATATGGAATTTGGGAAATTTCAATTCTTGACTTCTAAATACAAATTTCTACATGGTCTTTATTTTGGCATTCTCTTGGTATTTTTTTTTAACACGTTATTCATTGAGAACCCATAGCAGATCAAGAGGCCATCGATAAAATACAGGCCCCGCGCTTGCTTAAAAGACCACAATGGGTAAAAATAATGAAAATTGAAGGAATGATCGACAAATTAATTAATGCGTTACAGACATCTCCCGCACCCAGCATACGAGCCCTATAAACCAATGAAAATGAGCCTGTATTGTAGGTGTCCACAGGCGGCGGTGACTAGTTAACATCACCTCAGTAAGATATCTGCTTGATCGACACCCAATAAACATATATGTAAAAAATAAATAACGAATTACCTTGCAGGACAAAGTTTTTATCCTTATTCAAAGCAGTAGTTCCTATTGGGGTCCTCATCCAATCAAAGATGATTTAACTGAAATGCTGAACAGTTGAGTGGGGGGTCGCTTTAAGAAAATATTTGAAGTTCAGCTGAGCGGCAATAGTTCGGCAGGTCTATAATAATAATAATAATTTATTTAATTCACAGTCCATAGACACACACATATATTAAAATTTAAATTATACTATTTTAAAACAAATAAAAACCCAAAATAAAACTGTGATTAATAAAATTTCAATTCTCTGTTCATTAAAAATAATAATAAAAATTGTAAAAATGTCAGAATTGTAAAAAATAAATATTATAAAATAAAAAATAAAAATTTTAAAACTGTATAAATTGTAAACAAAAATAATAATATTTCAAAAAAATTAAATTAACCACTTCACTGTCCACAAAGTAGACACAATAGTTAAACAATTAACGTGAATCATATGTGACTCATGGGACAGCGAAAGTGAAGTGTATGATAATTATTTTTAATTTTTATCTGCCCCAAGCCCGTTATACGGATGCGTGTAAGGCCTGCCAGTGCTGCATGAACGGCCCGTCCAACCACGTCTATATCCAGGACTGGACGTCTTTCGTTGAAATACGATGATGATGGCCATCGGTAACAGCCATTGGAGCATTTGTTAGATTTTCCAGGGTCCTTACTGCACACAAGTGCCATCTTCAGTACCAGAATCGAATACTGCGACCTCTCACCGACCGGAGACACGGAGTAACCTCCGACCGTCAATACCATTCTCGAGAGTGAATAGTCTTAGGAAGGCCGTTTTTTGTATATTCAAACAGATAAGAACTTCAATCATTACTGAATTAAGATGACCGCAGTACAACAGCGTCCACGAACGTGACTTGTTCTTTTCGTGACCTACGGGATACCATAATCTTACCAAAGTCCATACATAATCTTGGTTAGATCATGTAGATCTAACCAAGATTATGTATGGACTTTAAAAGACTGTGACTGGGTTTGTTTCGAAGTTTCTTCGCAGAGTAGTCTGATAGGAAACACAGACTTCATCTTTTAGGATTCCGTAGTCAACAAGGAACCCTTATAATTCACCATGTCCGTCTGTTTGTCTGTCCGCGGCGTAGCTCAGAGACTCTTAGTACTAGACAGCTGTAATTTGGCATGGATATACATATTAATCACACCGACAAAGTGGTAATTTCATGAAAAATTAAATTTTTACAGTCCCCACAAATTAACGGCAGTAGTAATATATAACGAGTTAAAAGGAAAACTATCACAGCTAAGAGGTACAGCAATTTGCTAAACGTTACCCCAGCGGCATCTTGAATAACTCTGAAACCTCAAGACGCACACATTTCATTTTTTGGGCACAATTAGGCACAAATGTGATCTAACTAAATAGCTAGTTTGTACTCGGCTACGACCACCGGTTAAAAAACATGCCGCTGGGGTAACGTTACTCCAGCGGAATCTGTTTTCCGTGAATATCTTTGGATCGGCTGGACGCACAAATTCTAAATTTCGGGCACATTTACACGAGATGGGGTACTAATTATCTGTCAAGCCGAAATCCTAAAAAGCACACATACATTCCTGATACATTCCGCTGGAGTAACGCACACACCATTGTGTGTAGTCCGACATACACTTGGCCGGTTTTTTTAATGTTATTGACGTGGAAAAGTGTTTGTATAACATAAACCTACTTACCGAAATAAAATCATCAGTATCATTAATTTATCTTTTATCATACCTCTCTTAAAGGAGGTAAATTTTAGTCAAAAAGTAAAGTGTCATGCGATTTTGTATGAATAGCGCTTCAACTATTCCCAATCTCCTTCACCTGCCCTGCAAAATGATTATGGTTGGGCCTATGGACTGTCCTGTCTTTACCCCATTACTAAATAAACATTGTCACCTAGTATGGGGTTTAGTCTCTCGTGCTGTGGCCCATGGTACGATCACAACCTGAGCATTGGCTACTGGCTAGCGCACCTCTCATGAACACAATTTAATTTCGTTAAGCCTCGTTTTCAGGACGGTCATCATTCAAGCCTTATTTGTTGAAGGTATTCACAAGTGATTCTTCGAGATTATTTATTATTTTATTCAATCTTGATTCTTATTTTGAGCCGTTTGGGGTCAAAACGCTCGGGTCATGGGGCCCGGGTGCACGTCTCCTTTTTAAGGAAATTTCTCGCCGATTGTTCGACACTTCACGTGACTGGCTGGCTCATTTTTTGGCCAAAGAATTAGCATTGCCATCCAACGTGGCAATGCTGCCAATCTTCTGGGTACGTTTCCGGATGACAGCGATGCGGACGAGTACTTCGATGCCTAAGTGTCCTTTTGTTTTTCTTTGTATTATTAGTTTGTTAGTCTTTTAATTTAGTACCTAGTGTAAATAGTTAGTTGCGACATATATTGTATATTCCTTAATTGTAATAAAGTCGGTTGTTCTTCAACATCTTTGAAGTTTGTATGTTTTTGCATTTTTGATTCATCAAACTCATCAGTCCCTTTTCTATCTTTTCGAAGTTCGTCATCTGTAAAATGTTCAGTTTTAAGTTATTAAAAATGACTAGAGCCTAAAGCGTTAAATGATTAAAAAAAACAACCAACTTCCAAAAAATACACTACAAAGTGAAAAATAACTTTGATTTCGGAAGTCGTTGTATTTGGATCTGTATTTTAGTTTTTTGCCACCTACTTCCGAAATTAAAGTTATTTTTCACTTTGTAGTCTTTTTTTTTAGAATTCAGTAGTTTATTTAGATTTTTTGTAAAAAACGTTTTTAGGGTTCCGTACCCAAACGGTAAAACGGGAGCCTTTTACTAAGACTCCGCTGTCCGTCAGTCTGTCTATCTGTCTGTCTGTCTGTCCGTCTGTCACCAGGCTTTATCTCCTGAATCGTGATAGTTAGACAAAATTTCACAGATGATGTATTTCTGTTGCCGCTATAACAACAATTACAAACACTCGGCCAAGTGCGAGTCGGACTCGCGCACGAAGGGTTCCGTACCATTATCTATAAAAACGAAAAAAAAACATGTTTGTTGTATGGCCCCACTTAAATATTTGTTTTATTTCAATTTAATTATTTATTTTTAAAGTGAATATATAACAAAATAAGCTGTGAATATTTCAAGCGTCTATAAATATATATAAAATCTGAGAATATTATAGCATTGGCAACGCATCGATGACTCAAAACATGACACATGGCGATAGAAGGAATTTGACTTAAGGCGAGGTTCTGCAAGTTAACCTCTAGGAAATGTAATTTTAATGTAATTTTATTTGGAAACGGTAATGATTAAAGACGTGAAAAAATTATATATTGCTTTTGAGACCTTTCTGTAGGCACGTCGGGTACTCGTTACATAAATGGATAAAGTTCGCTCGATATAAAAAAATCCAAACATACCCTTATTTTGTAGATTAAAATCATTTTATTTCAATATTATACCACATTATGTACTGAAAATTATATCAAAATAAACGTCTATGATGATGTAATGTCCGTCGGGTTTAACATAGTTAATATCGTAAAACATCATTTTTAACCCAAAATTAACGAAATTCACGGCACAATTTACTCGCGCCCAGCTGCCACCCCTCAAGAACAAAGATGCACGCTCGAAGAACCTCGCCTTAAAAAAACAACGGAAACAACAGATCTGCGTCAGGTGTGGGTAGGTAAGTAGACCAACTTCCTGCCATAAAGGATAACATTCTATAAATTATTTACCTGCCTACCTATAGAACTCTAGCTAAATTAGGAATATAACGAAATGTTGTGGCAACAGGGCTTTAGCCCCGGGCCTCAACAATCAATTTTTTTTAGATAAGAAAATAAAATACATCTATTGTGTCCATCAAAGAAAAAAAGTTCACAATCACAAAGTACCTTTTTAAATTAAAATATTTATTTTATGTCTCTTCCAAAAAAAATCGGGGTGTCCACTTCTTTGTTGCCCCAGGGCCTCCACACCATTAAATCCAACCCTGGCTTTGTAGCCAGAAAAGAAGGGTTGGTTAGAGGTCTTCTTCTTTTCGTGTGGTGACTTATCTGTTGTTTGGTGGAGTTTTTATGCCGCCCATGGGCCTTTGGCTTGGCTTCACATGCCGTCGAGAAATATCTGCCAGGTTTCTCACGATGTTTTCCTTCACCGTTTTTAAGCAAGTGATAATTATACAATACTAGCTTCTGCCCGCGGCTTCGCCCGCGTGGATGTCGGTTATATCGCGTAAAAAAGTAGCCTATGTCCGTCTCCGTATCCCAGGCTATATCTCTGCCAAATTTCATGACGATCGGTTCAGCGGTTTAGGCGTGAAAACGTAACATACATACAGACAGACAGACAGACAGACAGACAGAGTTACTTTCACATTTGGACCCATTTTTGCAAACAAGAACCAACCCACAGCAGGTTGGTTTCGAGAAAACGAGACTTTTGCTAAACAGAGCAAACAGAGTGTGCAAAATGCATACATAATATATTATTGAAAGAATACTTATTAACCTTATGTGGGATACTGTAGCCTATCTAGAAATATCAGTTTTATAAACTTTATAAAGTTATAGTATAAAGTAAATCGTTAAAAATCCGGTTGGTTCTTTCTTGCAAAAAACATATTTTGTTGCTTAGTTTCTTCTTGTAAAACGGAACTAAATTTCACTCAAACTGTGGGTTGGTTTCTGTTTGCAAAAATGGGTCCATTTATAATATAAGTATGGATGCACTAGAATCCGAAAAGTCAGAGGTGCGTGCCTTGGGTTCGAACGGGGAATTTGTTCAACATCTATACTCCAATTATTATAACATTAGACAAGTAACTGTTCTCACCCTTTCGTTATTTCGATGTAAACGTTTAATAAACTCCGTTATTTCACGATAAATACAAAGCACGGTAATCTATTTACCATTTACATTAAAAAAATAACAAAAACAGTGCAGTAATTTCAACAATATTACACAATAACTGTCGTCATTTAGCCGTTATTTGTCTAATGCTATAGTAAATGGAGTACCTATAACTAGAATTAATAATACCTACCTATAACTATTGAATCTAGGTAGATAAGCTGCATTATCCTTAAGAAAGGACGTGAGTGTTTGTTTGTACAATGTTTTCATTTGAAAAATCTATCGACAGTTAGACCTATGTGTAATCAAAAAAACAACACGCGATCCAAATGATCTCATCATTAGTAAGTCTTGACATTAATCATTTTAGCCTATTTATCGTCATTTTCCTTCCATTACTCATAGGAAGGTACTAACATTAGGTAAAAGCAATGACGCAAAATCCGAATTACGCATTCCAATATTGTTGAAAAAAACATGGCTGTTGCCTCGAAGAGGAAAGAAGAAATGCCTATTTACCTACGTACAGTCAGTAAATAAAGATAAGAATCGGTAAAGGCAGTAATAATTCATGTATTAATCCGTGTTGAGATGCGTTGACGAAGTTTTTGAAGTGAAAACTTCTTTAGGCGCGTTGAGTGATTTTTGGTAGGGGAAAAACTTATGGGTTCGCGATCGTCACCGAACGCTTTCCTTGAGCTATATGTATACTGTGTATGTATGTGTACTTTTCGGGTGAACAAAAATCATGGAACTCGCGTCATCGTCACCGAACGCTTTCCATGAGCTATATGTATACTGTGTATGTATGTGTACTTTTTGGGTGAACAAAAATGGCTTATTCCACAAATCCCCCCTGAAAATCCCCCTTAGGAGGAAAAGTGAAATCTGAAAACAGTCTAGAATTCACCCCTGATAATCCCGCTAAGGGGGGAAAACTAGAATTGAAAAAACAAAAAATAACTTATTCCAAGATGATGATGAAAGGGTTTTTTTTACATTAGGGTTCAGTTTTTTCCACTGAGGGGGTCTTCTCTCAGGGGGGATTAGTGAAATAAGCCAACAAAAATCATGGAAATCGCCTCATCGTCACCGAACGCTTTCCATGAGCTATATTTATACTGTGTATGTATGTGCACTTTTTGGGTGAACAAAAATCATGTAAGTCGCGTCATCGTCACCGAACGCTTTCCATGAGCTATATGTATACTGTTTATGTATGTGTACTTTTTGGGTGAACAAAAATCATGGAACTCGCGTCATCGTCACTGAACGCTTTCCATGAGCTACATATATGTATAAAAGAACAGTTATTTCAAAGTTTTGTGTTTTCACTTCTATCGGCAGTCCCCAAAGACTGCCCAGTTTTTTTTTTTTTTTGGGAATGGCGCTCGCAGTTCAACCTTAAAAAAAAACAGTTAAACCTTATGGTGGTTGTCTGCTTAACCGGACATTCCTGAGGGTGCCTCAATAAATGAAGGCCTCCAGCCAGGGCAAAAAACTTAAAGCTAAGCGACTACACGCTAAGAGCTGCCCCTGGGGGATACGGACCTCGGCTTAAGGTGTCGCTGGGGGAGGACAGCATGGGACGGGCTGGATCGGATGCGTTGTCGAAAAACTATTTCAATTATTAAAATAATGATAAGATGCGATGTCAAATCATCTGAGTATGCTGTGTTTAAAAAAATACGAACACAATGAATATTACCTGCAGGTCTGACCTCAAATGAAAGTCCATTCGCCAAAGAAGTCCGCTTGCTTGACCACATTTTTCTCCCTTCTCAACTCTTCCATCCCTCCTTCTTATCTTATGTGTCACTTTCTTTAACCATGTTCTGCACACGCTAAGAATCTGCGTTCTTCCAACAATCTTCTCCTACTCTGTCCTTCTCATACTTTCGATTGTGTTCATTCTTCCGTTCATATTCAGTCCATTCTTCTCTGGAATGCGCTTTCTCTGGATATCAGAACGGCCACCAGTTGATATGCATTTAAGCGGAAATTACAGGGTTATTTTGATAACAAATAGTGTAGTCATCTCAATTATCCCTGTCCCTTGAAATTGTATATACTGTATTATTGGTAATACGAGTACACTAGCAATCTTTCAGGACAGTATCACTAACATCATAAACAACAACTTCTATTCTATGACTTTTTATAAAACATCATTTACCAAAAAAAAAAAACCTTCAAGATTTCGTAGTTCTATACATTTAGAGCGTTCTATTTAAATACTTTTATTTTTGTATGAAAGTCTGATGAATTATCAAATCTGACAAATTATTAAAAGTCATAGAACAGTTGTTGTTTATGATGTTAGTAATATAATCCTGAGAGTTTGTTTTGATAGTAAAATGCTTATGTATGTATGTCTATAATAAGTCTACAACTTATGTACTTGTGCACCTATTTTATTTATCATTAATAAGGCCGTGCACGAAATCGACTGATTTTGATCAATTTTGTTCATTGTTTTTGAGAGAGGGAAAAATAATTTAAACAAAATTATTTGTGATTTGAAAAGTTGTGTTCTTTGTTTTGCATGTGGCTGAAAGGAATTTTTCAAATCCATACTAATATTATAAATGTGAAAGTAACTCTGTCTGTCTGTTTGTCTGTATGTTACGTTTTCACGCCTAAACCGCTGAACCGATGATCATGAAATTTGGCAGAGATATAGCCTGGGATATGGAGAAGGACATAGGCTACTTTTATACGCGATAACCGACATACACGCGGGCGGAGCCGCGGCCAAAAGCTAGTAAATTAAATATTTATATTAATTTGATCATCATTCTACAAGAAACTACTTTTGATTTTGAACATTAAAAAATATCATCACCATTATATGGTCTACTTGCATGTGGCTGAACCACATTTTTCAACTTCCATACATATAGCAGAAAAATAATATTGAAAAAACCTTTTTTTGTTTGTTTTAAACCCCGTCAGTAATATATTTTTCGTATTATTTAGCAAATCATATCAAGAAATTTAAAAATCACAAATTAGTCTTCAGCTATCTTTGAAACAATTAAAAATGTATTTAATGATTAAACAATATCCTCATTAAGTTAATCAACGGCGAAATAAACTATATTTTGGAGAGCACAAAAATTATGAAACTATTAAAATCTGCTATGGCTGACACGAATGGTTTACCACCATGAAAACTGTACTTTTATAGACTTAATGTTTCGATTATTTCTAGTTTTCTCACAATCAGATACTCTCTTTTGTCAATAGAAATTACTACTAACTACTACGAATTACTACGAACTACGCATCAAAGACCTGACGTCACAAATCCTGCATCGCGCTATCAGAGTTTACCGCGCGACTAGCATAGATACAACATCCCGACATCAACCGTTGGGCAGTTGCCCACCAGACACAATACCCGTCTGGTCAGAGGATCCTCCCTTTACTATAGAGTATGAGTGAACTTTACACCCTGTTCCTCATACCTCTAAACCTTATTGTGTGCGAGAAGTTTAAATAATGGAAATTTTGTTTATTTCTTGCCTGCATAACAAATTCTTCGCTGCCCATACTTATGAATCCGCATGCTGCGACCACGTGGTGCTAATTAACAGAATATACTTAACAAGAAAATCCTATGGGTTGGTACTTCCTCATCCTCATCGAAATTTTCCCCCACACTAAAAACTTTTACATTTTTAATAATAATGAGATTGTTTATCCTGAATAGACTAAACTACTCTGGTCATCAAAAAAATCGGCCCACCTGCAGTTTTACCGCAAATCACGTTTTATCTTTAGCGAAACAAAACTAAATGATTTAGTAATGATATGTTTAATTTGACATGTTTATTTACACCAATTTAAGCACAATATGAACCTAAAAATTCATTTAAAAAAACTTTTTTGGCTTTAAAATTAAAAAGAATAATTTTACACTTTTTTGGATTCATTTTAAACACGCTCTAATTTTTTAATCATAAGTGTTATGAACACAATTCTTGCAGTTTAATATTGAGTATTCCCCCCTCTTGCTCGAATGTCGGCCTGAATTCACCGTTTTAGTGACCTAATCAAGGTTTTGATGGTCTCTTGAGGGATTCGGTTCCATTCTTCCCTGATGGCGGTTACCAGGTCTCCTAAGGATGTAGGGGCTGCATTACGGGCTCTAATCTTTTGTTTAAGGGTGTCACACATGTGCTCTATTGGGTTAAGATCAAAGCTTCTTGCTGGCCACGACATAACCCAAATGCCGACCTCTTCAAGATAATCGGTGACAATGCGCGCTACGTGTGGCCTTGCAATATCATGCATTAATTCAAAATTTTCTCTAATATAGCCGGCATATGGCACCACATGGTCTTCCAAGATCTCTGTGATGTAGTGTACCGCAGTTAAAGCACCATTTCTTATAAAAACCAGCTCCGTGCGTCCAGTTAAAGATATCCCAGCCCAAAACATTACAGAACCCCCACCATAACTGACTGTTTCTCTTATGCAACACGGCATACCGTTCACCTGGCCATCAAATGACGTTACGGCGTCCATCAGAACCGTATAAAGTCAACCGACTCTCATCACTAAAAAGAACTGACTCCCATTGGCCAATAGTCCAGTTGACGCGATTTTGCGCAAATTGAAGTCTGGCTTGTCGATGAGCTGTGGTAAATTTTGGCCCAGTTGCTGGCTTGTGTGGTCTTAAATTCTGCTCACGTAGTCTCCTTCTTACAGTACTGTCACTTATAGCCACACACCGATCTTCACGTAAGCGTCGCTAGAGATCAACGCGAGAAAGGTGTCGATTTTGTAAAGCTGATACCACGATGAAACGGTCATCCCTTTGAGTTGTCACCCTATATCTCCCAGATCCTGATCTTCTTCGATACTGCCCAGTCTCCAGAAAACTTTGGTAAACTCGCCGAACTGCAGAACGGCTGAGATTTAACCTACTGGCCACGACACGTTGACTTAAACCTTGTAGCAGCAAAGCCACAACTTGGACCGCCTCAGCTTCAGTAGTGTCCATTATTTTTAAACAGAATTAATCAAAACTACAGCCTCAGTAATTAAACTTAACGATATGCACATGAAATCCCTACAAAAGTCTGTTTCTGACTGGAAGAGAGGGTCGTTTTGTTCCGATGTAAAACCGTCAAATCAGCACTCAACAGTATTTCTGTATAAAAAAATTGTTAAGTGCCTTCAAGTGCAATAAGATTTACGACAAACAAGACGTCAATCATCATATCGACCCTCAAAATAAAAAACAAACATGTGAAACAGCTTATCTGCGAAATAATCGACTAATATTAAACAAAAACTGGGTGGGTCGATTTTTTTGATGACCAGTGTATAAATTCAGAAGCTTTAGATTTAGACCAAAGGCGTCTTGCTGTCGATCGATAGGTCGCGAGTTCAAATGCCCGTCCGTTGCCAAGGAAACTATGTAATGCTGTTGCAGATATGTACCTACTTATACCTATATAATTACATGTATAGCAAATGCAGGCTTTTTTGAAAGTTCAATCACCTTCACTTAATCAAATTCCTGTGCCGAAGAGTTCGTCACCCCTTTATAACAGAAAGGTATCTGGAGCTCGAAGTGATACTGAAACAAAAAATAATAATGTGTAAAGATCCAGATGCCTTAGAGATCACTGTGACCCAAGTAACATGTTAGTCAAAATCGATTGTTCTATAAAACTTTTTACAGACATTGCATAATCCCCTGCTGAATTACTTCCAAGCAGGGCTTGTTAACGTTGCCAAATAACAAAACAATAACCGTTACGTAACGTTAAATTACAATGTTATACCTTACTAACGTTACAAAAATTTAACGTAACTTGATAACATTACCAGTAATATAACGTTAATTAACATTAACAAAAATAAGATAACTAACGTTAATTTAGCTACGTTGCCGTTCTGTGGGTAAGAATCAAGCACATTTTGCACGGCATCAGCGAGGCGCGAGGGCGGGCTGCCGCCGCGCCTCGTGCCTCGGGCTCCACTACATATAATAAAATGTAGCATAAATAACGTTAAATCGATTACCGTTATTCTAATATAATAACGTTAACTCTGTCAATAAAAGGTAACGTAATGAAAATTTACCGGTATTTAAAGCCCTGCTTCCAGCACACCTTTCTGATAAATACTGTATATACCTAATATACAGTATTTATCAGAAAGGTGTGCTCAAATTTAATGGTGTGGTAGGAAAGAAAGTGGCTTCGCTATTCCGAAGACTACGCGATAGCACACAGCATTTTGCAAATGATTGCATCTCGAAGTGACTGTCCCATACAGACACACTGTAGAGATGGGCTGAGTGATGATTTTTCTGTATAAATGACTGCATAACAATGACAAAAAAATATTGTTGACGGGAACACTAACAAAATCATCAATGATTTTTATTTGAGTATGTGTAAGACCACGTCACTTCAATGAGTGCTGAAATGATCCCGAAACGGTTTCATTATGCGCCCAGCACCGGGTATTTTATCGAAACTCTCTGTGGTGTGACGTCAGTGGCGCCGATCGCGCAGCCTCGCAACGCGCCTCGTCCCGAGATGGCTCGTCCCAATCACTGAAGTTCGCGTTCATTCAAGACATGTGACATGATATCGGACTCATCCCTTTAGGTGGGAATAGTTACGGGGTTTTTTTTTTTCTTGTATTAGGTACCTACTAACATAGATCTTAAGAAAATTCTTACTATCACTTTTATGGATTCTCTCCGAAATAAATGATTATTGATTTATTCATTGACAAACCATCAAACTCAACAGTTTTCTCCATAGGACCAACATCGTAATCGCGAAAAAATTATCAACTTTCCCATACAAAACTTCAATACCCGCTCGATCCAAATGTATGGGACGGCGAAAGTAGTTCAGTTTGATGGTTTGTACCTCATCCTGAAATTTGACCACACTTTTCTTATACATGCTGTTTAATCTTCATATCATACCATCAGCATAAAGACCATTTTTAGAATAGAAAATGTATTTTGGTCAATATCTCAAAACTTAAATGCAATATTACTTAGATCTAGTTTAAATAGATTTTGATTAAAAAAATATATAAAGATCATTTCCTATTTTGTGAATGTGAGAACGCTGAAGGCCTAGTAGACTGTAGATTAGTTGACCATTTTCTATTTTGTTAAGTACCTGGTTATTGTTGGAAGGCCTACACTGTCCTCCCATACCTATTAACACTGTTATTTGAAAATATTGTAAAAACCAATTATTTTTAAGAGTAACCGTGGAGTTTCTTGCCGGTTCTTCTCCATAGCAAGTGACGAATTGGAACGAAGTGCGCATGAGCCCTTCTAACGTTTCATAAGCGCCCATGTTGGTTGGAACTAAAATATTTTGATTTTGATCACTTGAACAAAGGTAAGGATTATGTACCCATAACATAATAGCCTAATAGTGTAATTAATTGTTCAAATTATTCACGCCTAACAGTCGTGGTCTAACCACAGTCCTATCTGAAGACGTCTATACCAAACACTCATACAAATAACCCACTGAAAATAATAATATCATCACAAGGAAAATTAACAATGAAAAAAACAATGGTTTTCGCTAACGTTTCAGTTAAATGGGAAATCCGAATCAAAATAATTGTTATGATTTAAATTGTGATGATTTCCTTACGTTGTATCAGAAAACTAGGTCAATTATTAATTTATTACTGGAATGTGCGTAAGGAAAATGTTCTTTTGTCTTATCAGGTTCAGTTGAAAACCAGCGTCAAGCACTAGTCTGGCATTTTTGCTGGACTGGGCCTTTTTGGCGCAGCCGTGAGGCACATTTCATACTTAATGTGGAATGTGAGAACCATATGTGTCATTTGTTTCCTTTTAGATTATCTTTTTTTTTCTGTTTTTCACTTAGTTTTAATGATGGTCTGGTATTTTGAGTACTTTATGCGGCCTAACCAAATGGTTAGGACATTTGCATTTAAGGAGCTCAACAACTCGACGAACTATACCAAAGAAAGGACAAATGTCCTTTCTGAGTTGAGCGACACGATTACTGACAAATGCTTGCACTGACTGGACAGGTCCACTCAAAATTGTGTGGTTCTTTCCTGAAAAGACCATTTCAGACACGGATCTACATGGTCCTCACATGATCTGACCAAGATTATGTCTGGACTTAACGAGACTTTGACCCCTGAGTTTGTTTCGCCATTTCTCCTCAGGGGTAGTCACGATAGGAAATGTCGATTCCATCTAGGTTATTTTTTTTTTGTATGTCTTGTAAAAGTGATTCCGATATCCTATTTACAGAATAAACGATTTCATTTCATTGCACTTGCCTGCTAATTTCTTACTGGACTTCTTGCTAATCACTTTACTCTTTTTTTTTAATCTGCTGCCTTTCAGTCTGTGCTAAATAAATGTATTTTCTTTTTTCGTTCTTTTCCAAAGTGTTCAGTGCTTTTAATAATAATATAAACTTTATTTCGGGTAGCATAGACCCATAGAAAACTTAACCTAAACCTAATACACATTTACTGAGCCACAATTTTACTTGGCATGATTCGTCACACCTACACAAGACTTGACCCACTGGTTTTGAAAGGGACAGTCAAAACGTACAGCTACTGCGTTCAGAATGCCGTTATTGCTACCCTGTATACGGGCTAGCAGGGAAGTTGCTTTTTTGCGCATGATGACCATCAGTGCGCGCCTCAGCAAACATGCCAGACGCGCTGCACCGCCACGGTAGACCCAACAACCTCCTGAACGCATTATTGTACTGCGTGCGCAGGGCTCTGTAGGCTCGCTGCGTATATCTCACCCACAGGCCGCTTGTAGTGTAGAAATTAAATATACAGGGTGTAAAAGGACGCATCACATAAACGTTTCCTACGCACTCTGTACATAAAAGTAACATTTTGCAAAAAATCACTGTTTATGGCAGCGCCAAAACTCACGCAAAATATTGCGCTTATGCAGGGTGCATGCAACGGTACAGGAAGGTTAACAGGTATGGTTTAGTACAAAACAATATCACCATGACGGCTTCGTTAAGCGTATTTTTGTTGTACCTTTTATATCTTTGAACCAGAAGTGTTTAGTCAAATGCATCCCCACAGAAAGACTGTTCACTGAACGAATTTGGGCGAAACGATTATTTTTGTGACCGGTTGAGCTGTGCTTTGGTCCTTAGGGCCAGATAAATAATAGGTATGCCTAGCTGAAATTAAATAATCAAAACTGAAACTAAGGATAATTCAGGGCAAATTACCGTGGCAGATCCTCAAATTCTCAAGGAAAAAATAGAATAAGGATACCAATTTACCCATCATATAAATAAAACAATAAAATAATGTATACATAGATATTTTTATTTGAAAAATATTTCGTGTAGCTAACAAACTAATCACAATATGGCATTCTACATCCGAATTAATGTATTTATACAAAACGCTCTTACTGCAAATAATATACATCGGCCATAGCCGTAAATGCCCGCACATATTCGCACACATTCTAACAACGGCAAGCTACGCGAATATGTACAACCGCGTACGATGGCGGACGACCACTTTTCACCCTTATATCGTTAGAAATAAGGTTGAAAACTGGTTGCTCGCCAACATGCATCGATAATTTAGAATTTGATACATTACTTCTCGATCACAATCCAACTCATTTTATTTACATTACCAAGGCTTGAAGAAGGGTATGGCCACTCAAAATGACGATATCTTAAAAGGTACTTTATTTTTTTAAACCGGTTAATGTACACTGCGATGATGTGTCTGCGGCCTGTCGTGCGAAATATCAAATCAGAAAATTACTTTTAAAGAACCAGGCGTATTTAGCACAAGTAGGGTTACCTGTCGATTGTTGTTTGATTAAATAAACTTGTTAAAAATAAAGTTGACTGGTCCTTTTCTGCTACAGGGCCATAAAGCTTAGAGAAAGAAATTAAATACGCAAACTATGATAATGTCTAGAAACGCTGACATGCCTGACGACTAACATAATGAACATATTATGAACTTTTAAAACTATGTAACTACTGTGTAACAATAGTCTGAGAAAAAAATGGGTTATTACTGTTACTATTAGAAAGCTTTAAGAATAGCGCCAATCAAATATTTTTGCTAAGAAAACCAAAATCTGATACCGTAGTATTTTAAGTTCCATATCCTTCTTCAAGCTACAGCCTCATCCCTTTATACCAAAACTTCCCATAAGAGTTATGAACTAAAACGTTCTAAACTCATTGCCTTTTCGTTTTATTTTAAGTTAAAAAGGGAAAAAATACATTCAATTGTAAGCAGAATAGTTTCGATTCAATCTCTAGGAACTACTAGGACTTTACTGCCATCGAGAATTACTGTTTTTTTGTTTTTTGTTTTTATTAGTTTTTCCATATTATATTAAATATGTCTTTTCAAATCAAATCAATTCTGTTTACATTTGGTTTAGGCTGCCGGTGATCTGAAATAATTTACAGGAGTCATGTTTTTGATTCACATTGTCCTCATTTAAATAATATAAATTGCCATTTAAAACATTTTGTCCGCAACTGGCGAAGATTTTAGCACTGTGTTTGCATACCTTGATTTTGCTTAAAAATATAAAACGTTTAAATGCTATTTCGGTTTTGGAATTTAATTAATATAAAAATTGATCTTTAAAACTAAACTATGCCATGGTTGTGACGACCTATTTTTAAACTTGAAACGATGGCTATTCTTCTTTTCCTGCTAAAAGATGCCAATTGTGAATAAAACGTTTTATATTCGTCCCATCACATAATCGGTATACGCCTATAAATTGAGTAAATAAGAAAAAATCTATATGCCTCTTGTATTGCCAAGGAAAGTATTCGTTATAAATAAAAATAAACATTGTGTGCCGGCGAAAAGCATGTCCTCTTATACTAAATATAATATACTTTAATATATAGGTGACTAATATAATTCGGCCGCGCTAAGTAGGCCGTACACTACGGGGTCCAATTCAATTAGTTGGCAAAACTTCACAGACCTACTAAGAATCGATTTCAAAACATGATAAAACTTTTAAATTTTAAAATTATTTTTTTATTTCGCATAGTTGGAAGAAAAAGACAAATGTTGCGCCAACCCCAAATAAATTGAGATAAGGTTAAGAGAGAGGGAGAGAGAGAGGGTCGTACAATGTTCGTAAATTTTGAAGTAAAACTGTTGTACGGTGTAACCCCGCACAATTTTTTTACTTCAAATTTTTACTGAAACATCATACCTTTTTTGTTTTATCGTCACTTGATATCGATACCCTATGATCGTCACTTGATATCGATATTAAGTCTGTGAACTTTCGTCAAATATTTTTATTTGAGTCTCTATAAGGGTTTCGGCAAACTGGCCTACGCGAAATTGGTTTGAACTGACTGTATTATTGCTACACCGTAATAGCTGCTTAGGTTCGTCTAAGTTGGCTCATATCTCTTTAATAAAGCTTTATGTAAAGCCTATTCTAGACAGATGTAATCCAGGGTCCCAACAAAGGTTGCCCGTTGCCATCCATCTAGACGAAGGATGTAATCCAAATTTGATTTGACCCTCAACGTCCTTGGATTACGGGCGCGTGTTTCCATCCGCGTCCCACCAAGGTCACCTTTCCTTTTCCGCGTCGGTCAGTGTGGGGACACCCTAATAACTTCTGATATTTTAAAGCATCGTTTAACCTTTTAAATGAGATTTATTTTCCACAAACTAAAAATATCTCTCAAAAACTTTTTATTGGTAAAGGCGGAAGAACGTTTTCATTCATTATAATAAAGCCTAATTAACGTGGCCACTAATTATATGTTATATGGTAAAAGAAACACATCTAAATATATCTTACAAATACAAATATCTATTACATCTTAAAATTAATAATAAAACTTATATCTATTCTACTTCTAATATGTACAACTCATATATTTTTAATGATATTGTGATAATTTCCGCACTTTATCATTCATTAAAAATCACTTTCCGTATTTTATAAGCATTGTTTGTTGTTTTAAAAATACTATTTAACCTTTTTGAACGCCAGCGTCATTTATTTTGAGACAATTTCCACGCTTATAAAATAATGTGAAATAAACGATTTTGGAAACAATACGGCGTTGGTCACACCAATGTTCTCTCAAAAGTACTTAATATTTTAATTATAAAAAAAGTATTGCATTATTGGTGTCTGATTAAGGCGATTTAATATAACCGATACTAACATCCATCTGCTAAATTATACAACTATTTTACTTTATAAGGACACCGATACACTATACATGGTATTATGAAAATCATTTAATTTTGCGCCTACTACTCGGTTGAACACAAAGATATCTTCTACGTCCAACATTGCGTTCACTGAGATTCTAAATCCGATAATGAAATAAATAAAAATATATAAATTCGTTCTTCGGCTAAGTATAACTCCTAGCTGTCAATAAAGGAATAATCATAAAATCATCACATAGAAAAAACAATTGCTTTCAGCCAGCTCCCGTAAGTAAGTTTCGAGATATCGTCATTTTAGTCACAGGCAACCGGTTTCGCGAGCGGTCCTTCTAAAGGTCGCTTGACATACGTTGGTTTCGCGTTTTTCGCGCGCAAAAATAGACCGGGTCATTTGAGCGGATAAGCAAACAGACTCTTTTCTTATATTAAATTTTTGAGTCTTCAAACGATTCTGTACTTAAAAATTGGTCTTCTCGCACCACTGTTTACTTAGCAATAAAGAATATCGCGCACATAAGAATAACATAATGACAACGTTCCTCTGCTCGGTTATATCGCACATCTCTTTCCCTCATTCACTCGCTCGCATATTTACAAAGCCGACGTCATACAAACCTTGTCCAAATCTCAAACCTGTACAAAAATAACGCAGGACACACAATATTATGTATTTTTTCTTTAATATATACAACATCTAAATTTAATAAACGTCTTGGTGTTACCAATTTATTAATTTATTGATATTAATAATAATTAATATTATTTGTTATATAAACTAGAGTATAAAATTTGACTCCAATCAAAATACAACACATTCTGCTATTAAATGAAAATTGTTACTTTATAATGTAAGATTCACACACAGAATTATATATAGTTTTTTTTTTAATAATATTATAGGCACAAATGAACAATATTGAGTGCCTTAAGCTTCACTACCACTACTTAAAGTAGGCGAGGGGTTGTAGTCCTACAAATATAACCGTATTTCACTAAAGGACCGCCTTCCCTTGCATATTACACACAATTCTCTAAAAACCAATCCTTTCCAATTCGACTTTAATGATAAAAAAGCTGCCAGATTTAAAAAATTGAATTATGCCAATTTGTCTTTTTCATTAATTTCGATATGACTAGTGTTTTCCAATCGCAATTTATTTTTTATTTTTAATAAAAATTAAACGACATCTAATATGTTGTGATTATCGTGATTCAAGTCAACATGCTGCAATTTGTAGTTTTATCAAAGAAATAGGAAACCTCTGTATAATGCAAGTGTCCAATGAATATGTCTTAGAAGACACATATAAAAGGGTTAGTATAAGCTGTGTTTGGCGCGCCAGTATATGGAATGACGACAACAATGGACCGTCTTAGCGACTCTTAACATAAAAGCAATATTATCAATACAAACTGTTATAACTCCACTCCTAGTTGAAGAAACTTTTCTAAGTTTGCAATATTAAATAAACATTCTACAATATTAGTATTAATCGGATAAAAGACACTGAACGAGACACAATAGAAGTTTTATTTTTATTACGCCTGGGGGCGTTTAGCATCCCGTAAAGAGTTCAAACTCCATTAACACTTTGCGGGACACTGAACGAGACCCAATAGAAGTTTTATTGTTATTACGTCTGGGGGTGTTTAGTATCCCGCAGTGTTAAAAGTCCATTCACACTTTGCGGAACAGTGAACGAGACACAATAGAAGTTTTATTGTTATTACGTCTGGGGGTGTTTAGTGTCCCGCAAATTGTTAAAACTCTGTAACACTTTGCGGGACACTGAACGAGCCACAAAATAAATTTTATTGTTATTACGTCTGGGGGCGTTTAGTATCCCGCAAACTGTTCATTTCATCATAGACTGCACCTAAGTTTCTCTCAAATAGAGGTCGACTTATAAATCATCTTTTCTCTACCTAGACTTTCTCTTGAAACAGTTGTTCAGCTTTGTTATTCACTAACATCCGTATTCTAAGACATTTCCTTGGAAATTCCTTAACACAACGTCAATCAAAGACATTCTTAAATATACCTTACGTCGTAGACATAAGGTATAATGATCTTAGATGTTTCTTGAAAATGTCCTCGACTGAATCATTCCACTTTAAACAAATTGGAACGATTTGTTGAAGTGAAGTTGCGCCACGTCGATTACATTTTCCATAGTCAACTAGAAATTATAATATGCGTGTTATTCGAATCATGTTCGAAGAAATGTCTTACAATAGAGGCGTTTATCGCTTAACACTGAACCATCTATCCCTACTCTACGCCTAGTAAAGACTGATCATAAATTATGCAACTGTATATTCTATTGTCATTGACCATAACTTATAGTTGGCTACGCTTCGTTCATTGCGCTAACTATGCTGACTGCTAAGTCCGATGATCAGCATGTGATGACGGCGCGATGAAACGAGAAACTAATGATTTCATGGATCAAACAAACTAGCACGCAGACTACGGTAAGCAAAATAGATAGCTCAGATAGTCAGCTGCATCCTGGAAAGCTAGGCAGGTGATAATGACACAATAACAATATCCTTTTGAAATGCTCGTAACCGCATTCCTAACTCTTTTGTCGATCGTACCTACATAGTTCCTTCGATTTTCGATTTTTACAGATTGTCATCTCATCTCATCGCGCCGCCATTTCGTTTCACCTCTATGCACCACATACCGCTAATTTCGACGCAAACACTAATATTAGTAGGAAGTAATCACGCATACACTACGCTATCGTTAGTCCCGACCTCCGTCGAAGCACTTTCTAGAGGTCACTTGTTTCGCTGCCGGCTACTAGTAAATTTTACTGTGTCTTACCAGGCAGGGAAACGTTTACCTGCAACAAATAATAATAACGTTAGAAAGGAGTATATTAAAAAAACCCTCAGAAACAAATTAAAACCTAAAAAATTATATGTATTGGCCCTTTAAGTTTAAGAGGATTGTCACCGGTCCACTAGCGCCACTCCTTTAATAGTTATTTATGCAACTGTTTTATAATAAGGGGTATTAAAACACAAATGTGGGTTGACACATGAGTGTTTTAATACCTAATTATTACAGTTGCATACAAGACTTTATCTACGCCCATGACATGAATCCTCTATAAAGGTTCTGAAACAGTTTTTGCAATACTAATATCGAACAAAAAAATGGCGGGACACGACGGTATAGTATAGTGAAACGCGCGTGCGTGACAATGTTCTTTTTTTGAAACTCATAAAGATACCACGAATTGAGTAGTGAGAATGGAAGGGAGGATGATGATCCCTTCCTTAGTCATCAAACAGATGAGTAAGGAAGGGATCATCATCCTCGTAAAAGCAAAGGAGTTGCATTATGAAATTCAGTACAACATTATAACTCCCGTTTGGATGCTATTATGGTTACTATGACACTGGGTGTTTTAATGTTGGCAATAAGCTGTTTCAGAAACTTTTATAGAGGATTTATAGCATGGGCGTAGATAAAAACATTATCTCGTGACTGAGAAGGAATTATGAAAAACGGCTCAATCAACTATATCGGTAAGTGTGTCTAGAATTTTCTAATACCTTTTTTAAAGTTTCATATTGAGACACGATGCAACAAAATTCGATCTAAATAAAAACGGCCACATTCCTCTAGATCGTATTTCATATCGATCGATCAGAACCTTTTATAGAGGATTCATGTCACGCAATCGGGCGGCTAGTGAAAATAAAAAGGTAACAGCAGCTATCCTTTCTACAATAGCTACATTCATTATTGCTATACTCCCTTTGAAACATGATTAGACATTTAAATACGCCATTTTTACAGTCCGTTCAATCGATTTTGACTTCTATTGCGTTGGTGGCATGACAAATGGCAGCTGCAGAAAACAGTTGGTATTGTAACCACTTTTTGCCATCTTTAGGCCTACGGAATAGAAGTCAAAATCGGTTGAAAGGACTGTAAAAAAGTTAAAAAAAAAAAATGTCTAATCTTATTTCAAATGGAGTATACGCCTCGTCCGTTTGGCGTTTTCATTAGCCGTCCCTCGACGCGCGTTACTTTATTCTGTATGGTCTGTTTCCATATACAAACCGTGAAAAGCTTTTGTGAGGCACAGATTATAAGACTGTTGTAACCTTTACAAGGAAAACAAACATAGACATGCTTCACGTGCAGCGAGTGCGGGTGCACTCGCGATTGGTATTCGTTTGTTGGTCTCTGTGAGCGAGCGCGTTTTTGCTAGTTGTATGGATCCGACCTTCAGTACCTGTTTATTTTGTAGCATTGGGATGCAATTGGAATGAAATGTGTCCAGCAGTAGACTGCTAAGGCTCATAACGATGAGGATGGAAGCTGCCTAGTCCGAGTCCGTGTCGTCCTCCTCGTCGGACGAGAGCACGATGAGGAAGTGTGGCATAGCTACCTAGTCCGAGTCCGTGTCGTCCCTGACAGAAGAGCGCAGCTTGGAGAGCGTGCGTCGCGCGGCGGGCGTGTCGTCTTCCTCGTCGGACGAGATCACGATGAGGAAGTGTGGCATAGCTACCTAGTCCGAGTCCGTGTCGTCCCTGACAGAAGAGCGCAGCTTGGAGAGCGTGCGTCGCGCGGCGGGCGTGTCGTCTTCCTCGTCGGACGAGATCACGATGAGGAAGTGTGGCATAGCTACCTAGTCCGAGTCCGTGTCGTCCCTGACAGAAGAGCGCAGCTTGGAGAGCGTGCGTCGCGCGGCGGGCGTGTCGTCTTCTTCGTCGGACGAGATCACGATGCGCTGGCGCGGCTTCACGCCCGTCGCGCCGCGCGTCATGCGGCGTCCCACCGCGCCGTCCTTGTCCGCTGGAGCAGGAACAATACATTCACTTAGTACACTACTGCAGCGGCCTGCAAGAGGCTTTGATGGACGAACGTGAAAATGTGGGCCGAGGGGAAGCCGAGGCACACATACGTGAGTCTATCGAGACCTGATTACGGCTAAGGCTTATATAGTACTTTTCTCAAATAATGAGCGGAAATTCAAACAAGTAAATTAGTTTTAAATTCCAGAATCAATGACGAACAACATTATATTTTTACGCGCCAATATGTTCTTTTGTTTCTTTTTTACTTTAAAGAGATCAAAGCCAGTTCGAAATTTAAATAAAATCTTCGATAAGTTTCCTCCTTGGTTCAATGTTCGAAGTCAAAAGTTCGTTCCATTTTTAAATTACACAATAGATACCTACGAGTTTTCATAGTAATTATTCGGCCGCTAAACACGACAGTATGTATTTTCATACAAATATTGCCGGCCGCTGCTTGCAAAGTATTTGACCAATACAGCATTTTCGATTTATCTCGAAGGTTGTCAGAATAATCCTCGACATTCCAAGAATTTTTGAGAATAATCATTTGGAACATCAAATTCTACCACTCTTATGTACCAGACCACACGGTAAGGTAAGGTGCGGTGTGTCGCAATAAATCCGCCGTATTCCGGATTTATAAAAACCCAAAAACCCAGGTTACCCTAATATGAACGTAACATCGCATATCTAACAATGTAGTCGATCATTTATGTCATAAGAATGAATACATTTAAATTCGACAACGACAAATGGTACGCTTTGGGGTTGATAATGTTGATATGTAAATATGATAAATGTAACAAAATTTTCGTTTCGGAAAATATACCATCAGAGTGTCATTCTGAATTTCGACAGTTAATTATTTCGACACGGTCTTAATTTCGAAAAACAATAGTTCAACTACTCATTGCTTCGACAGAACATATATTCGACAAGCATAAGTCCGACAGAACATACTTCGACAACACACACCTTCGGAGAACACTACTTCGACGGATGCCTTCTTCGATATGCACTAGTTCGGCGGATCTCTATTTAGACGGAACATACCTTCGACATAATACTGCTCTGAAATGTGGCAATAATAATTGAATTTCGCTTTATGGTTTTAGGTACAAAATAAAAACATTTAATAAATAATAATCAATATTATGTTTTTAATTATAACCAGTAACAAATCTTTGTACAGTTATATTTTGAACGGCCTATACAACGATTCCCCACACTGGGGTAAAATATCAAAAAATATCATTCCCATTTTATGTCTAGCCGCTAAGGGGTCTAGGTACCCTAAAAAAAAAAATATTAAGATTTTAGTTTTCCACTTTGTCGGCGCGATTAATATGTTTAGTATACTCATGCCAAATTACAGCTTTTCGCACTAATGGTCTCTGAGCTAAGCTGTCCGCAGCTACCCCAGTGTCGGGTATCGTTGTATTATAGGCTGTTCAAAAATATAACTGTACCAAGATTTGTTACTGGTTATAATTAAAAACATAATATTGATTATTATTTATCAAATGTTTTTATTTTGTACCTAAAACCATAAAGCGAAATTCAATTATTATTGCCACATTTCAGAGCAGTATTATGTCGAAGGTATGTTGCGTCGAAATAGAGATCCGCCGAACAAGTGCATATCGAAGAAGGCATCTGTCGAAGTAGTGTTCTTCGAAGGTGTGTATTGTCGAAGTAATGCTTGTCGAATATATGTTCTGTCGAGTAGTCGAACTATTGTTTTTCGAAATTAAGACCGTGTCGAAATAATTAACTGTCGACATTCAGAATGACACTCAGTTGTAATCTACCAAGGCAACAGTGGCGAAAGCACCATATAACACAATTCCTACCGGCTTCCCTTCGAAGGTTCGTATCAGCAACTCTACCACTATTGAAAAATAGCAATAGTCAATAGTGTCTACTATTGCCAAAAAATATAGTTACACTACGGGTATTTAATTCACCATAACATTCAAACAACAAAAACGCCTAGTTTTATTAGCTTTGAATTCAAAACCACAAAGCAAATTTTCTAAAATAACCCTGCGCCAAAACGTCATAATCGAGAACTAAAAATGTATACGATATTATGCGATCTCGTCATGACGTCACTTTAAGTCACGGGGCCCCGCTTGATATGGACGAGAGAAAGTCGCTGTACAGTCGCGGAATGAAAAGGTTGACCAGTTTTCAAATAAATTCATTTACGCGTTGCAAGTACATGTTACCTTTTTAAACTGTGTAACAGACGAGTGTTGTATTGAAAATTATATTAAACTGTTTGACAACAAAGTTCAAATTTACTTAGGCGAATGTTCCTTGACTATTAATAGTTGAACAAGAACCTTTTTATTAGTTTGTTCTTGCCATTACGTTGTGTCAAGTTTGATAAATCTAATTACTTCCTCTTCGCTTTTAATGATTAAAACTATAAATGTGAATAACAGTTCCTGTCAATGTCAAATGTCATTGCCATTTTTTTTCATTCATGTAGTGAAATGACATTCATTATGACGGAATTTGTCATACTCGGTCGATAAAGCAGATACTGATAACCTAAACTGCGCAAGCAAAAACAGATCTTAAGGTGGTCAACCTTTTCATTCTGCGACTGTACAACGGGTTACGATTGAGTCAGATATAGAAAAAATGCGTCAGCGAGAACGTGATGGAGGCATATTGCACATTTTATTTTGTTGTCACATGTTCTACTGTATTGTATTCGATTCTTTATAAACCTATAATAATTTTAGAATGATAGTACAGTAACCATGAGTCGTAAGCATAAACTGACACCTGCGCAGTAGTAAATTTTTGGGTCTCTTTGGCGGAATGAAGAAACCGGGGTCGCCGAGCTGCATTCGATTGGTTCGTCAGTTGATACTCGTCGTTTACTCTTTCGTGCAATTTTAATAGGCACTTTTGAACGTCAAAATTTACACGGAAATAAATTGATTCTAGTTGCGTCTTCCAAAAGGTAGTTTCGCATGGAAGAGAATGGGCAAGAAACGCCACCGTTACTCATTAATACAACATTACTGTACCAAAGTAAAATTTCAAGTACTACTATAGTTAAGTTAGTTAGTGAAGTACCTATCAATAATTTTTGTAAAAACGTTACTGAATAAATTTGGCCGAAATTGTACATGCGCGAGCTTGCCCCCAGTACTGCCCATCTGTGCTCACGACTCTTGCCGGTTATTATACCTAGTATTGTTGAGTTTATTTCTGTAAAACAATGAAAGTTTAGTTTGTGTAATGCTGTCTTTTTGGTTCTACTACTTGACGATAGATGGTGTTAAATTCAGTAATGGTAAGACTTTTATTAAACTCACTTACAAAAATTTACACCTCGCTGCTGCAAGGCTGCCACTAAACAAGAAATGCTTTTGCGAAACCAGTTCATCATCAGTTTTAGAATTTACCTCTTATTTCGCTCTCTAATTTACCTCTTTAATTTGGTAGAAATAGTATAAGCAACTTCATCAGTACTCACCAACAACTTCTTTGTGCTTGACCTTGGCCTCTTTCTTGGCCTGTTTCTCCTGTTCTTTCTTCTCGACCTTGGCCTTCTTCAACGCCTGGCACTTCTCTAGCGTGGGCTTGCCGTCGAGCCCGGCCGTCACTAGGAGGTCCAGCATCTTTTGAACGCGTTCTTTGTTTTTTGTGCAACCTGTAATTATATTATGATGATGAAGATTATTTAACTGGGTGATGCTGACTGTATGTTATTGTCTGTAGGATATTATAAATCAACAGATTTAAGAGACACTAGCAGCTGCCCGCAGCTTCGCCCGCGTGGCTTTTTCTAAAGTAAATGTCAAGTCGTGTCATGTCACAATACTTGACCATGGAGGACTAACTGAACGCCTACTCAATTTGATCTTGTTTCAACTCATGATTTATTGTAATTCTGATCATCCGATCAAAACCATCTAGCTTGTCATGAACCTTTTCAACTTCAACTTTTTTACTTTCAACTAGCTGATGCCAGCGGCTTCGCCCGCGTGGCTTATGCTAAAACAACAGATTATCTATATGGCTGTTTGTTCTGGCTAATCTTCGAAACGGCTGGACCGATTTTGACGGGATTTTCACTGGCAGATAGCTGGTGTTATATAGTGAGTAACTAAGAGTACTTTTATTACTAGTTATAAGCCGACGGGTCCGTAGAACAAACACTTACGTAGATTTATGACGATTTTTAGTTTTTAGTTTTTATACATTTGCTCAAAAAATAAAAAATCGTCTTATATTTACATAAGTGTTTGTTCTACGGACCCGTCGAAACGATAAACGGTTGACATACCTTCAACAAGCTTCTTATAATCGAACCGTATGCCGGCCGCCTTGCAGAACTTCTTCATGTCCGTGATGCCGGGCTGACGCAGCTCGGGCGGCACGGGCGGGCGCCCGCGCTTGCCGCCCGGGGTGCCCGGCGTGCCCCCCGCGGCCCCTTTGGCCCCGCCGGCCCCCGGGGTCCCAGGGGCCCGGGGACTGTTCTTGGTCCCCTTCGGCCTGCCCGGGCCGCGCTTCAGGGGCGTGTCCTGTTTGTTGTAGGCGCTTATTTCACTCGGTACGATTGATTATGAGTCATGGAAGGTGCGTGCGCTTGCGGGCGATACTTCGATCAACAATACTTGCACATTTAGGCTTATAAATTATTAATCATAAATACTGAATCATTCGGATATGTAGAATAATGTTTTTAAATATCAAAAAACTCAGCTTATAATGAACCATAAGGCGCTATGATCTCGAGCCGACTGAAGCGAATATTTGCGACTGGTTGCCTCGCGCATTTGTTAGGTATTTAAACAAAGTAATTATTTGAATCATTTTATCAAGACAAACTCAGCGACAAAGTAAACAAACTTACTAGGTACCTTTCTATAATATAAAAAAAAAGAAAAAACGTCATTTTTGTAGCTATGAGATTGATAAAACATTATGAAAAGGGGTAACTTTGGGATTTTCTATCCAGCAAAATTAATCTAATCGTATTATAAATAGCAATTGCATGTCCGCCAGATCCTTAAATAAGATCAATCTTTTTTCAGAATTTTATGTCACGTATTTTTATTTCCCATGGATTCAAGAACTAGTAAGCGCGGTCTCTGCCGGATCATACCGCCTTAATTCTCGTTTATGAAATTATATTGGACCTCAAAATAAAATTGTTGGGGCCATACATTTTCCGCCCCTTTTTAAAGCGCTAATAGGGCATTTAGTGTATTCTTGATCGAAGGTGCGACATATTTAGTGGTGAATGCTATGCTTGAGGTTTCAACATTGCAATGTTTTATGTATACAGGGTCATTATATTATTTACATCATAAACAACAACTTTTGTTCTATGACTTTTAATAATTCATCAGATTTTAATTTATCATATTTTCATACAAAAATAAAAATATTTAAATTCAACGCTCTAAATGTTGTCTACATCTCTATATCTACTTTCCTATCGCAGGTATGCTGGAAGAGATTTCATTAGAAATAAGCATCACCTTTGTACGTATTTTTCTGTTCCTTTCTTCTTGTCTGTTTATATGTGTGTACATAAATTGTTAAATAAATAAATAAATAAATGTTACTTACTTTACGCGTAGTAAAACAAACTGCCGTGTTTTACGAGTGACAGTGTACGGGAGGCGTAGGTAGGTACAACAAAATACAGAATTGAAACGTGTTAGACAGAACAACGAAATCTTGAAGGTTTGTTTTTGGTAAATGTATTATGTTTTGTAAAAAGTCATAGAACAAAAGTTGTTGTTTATGATGTTAGTAATACATTCCTGCAAACTCCTGGTTGTTTTTGTTTTACCAGTAACCCTGTATAAGGGCTATCTATTCATACACTAAATATTTTAAGAGAAAGATGTATAGCTGATAAAGAGGCCACAGCAAAGAAAAAGAAAACGAAGTGTTTTTTTTTTACGTAATTATTATAATTTTAATATTTTTTTAGACATTTTGCATAAAACCTTTAATTACTTATTCTATGAACGACCTCGGATGATGGCGACGGTGGCAGAGCGGACGCAGTGCCTTTTGCTCATTAATCATCATATTGTGTCAAGCTTTTTTTATTTTACATAATATACTTAGGTAAAAAAAAAACAAAATTGTTTCTTTTCGTTCTTTTTCTTTCCTTTTTTTCTTTCTTTTTTTACCTTTTTCTTTCTTTCTTTTTTTTTCTTTGCTTCTTTTTTTTTGCTTTGGTGTATCTTTTAAAATATTTAGTGTATGAAAGATAGACCTTATAAAAATTTAAATTTAAATACATTTTGCTGAAATAATGTTACGTCCAAGCTGCAGAATGAATGTGACAATGAAATGATAAATGTGATGAAGATGGGAAGAATAATGTTGTTTTTATCTGGCGTAATTTGGTAGTCGACCAAACTAACAATCGCGTATTGATATAAGCTGAATATAGGATGAGTTTTTTTGAATAGCACTTTTAGAGAAAAACCGATGATACGAGAAATAAGTATCCAAGGCGTCTTTGGAGAAATTTAAAAGGTGTATTTTAGTTTTCTGAAAAACTAGTCCTGTATATCCCAGTTATGTTAAAACAACAGCATAAAAAAATAGATTCGGTGATAAATGGCAAATAAAATTGTAGTGTGTCCGTACCTCGTCACTTTCTTCAGAATCGCTGCCTGAAGATCCTGAGGAATCGTCTGATGATGACGAGTCTACCGTCGTTACCTGGGGCAATATTTTAAATATTTAATACACAGATTTAAACATGTAAATATCATTGGCAGTAAGTGAAGACGGTGCGCCAAACCGAATGGTCAGGTTGGTTTAAGCAAAAAATCGTCTTTCAGAAATACCAAGTTGGTTTTCAAACTAGATTTTTATCTTCCTGGATAATATTTACATAATTTAAAAGCTAATAGTCTTAAAATAATAATGCAGGCTAGTAAGGAAATTTCTTCAGTGTGAAGTCGGTCATCTTGCACCATTACTCCCACTCAAATACAGTTATAGTTACCATTCAGTCTGCTTCGGAAAACGAAACAGTATTCAATATTACTCCCACATTGAACCCCGCTGATGGACACTTGGCTTAGGCCCGTGCCATCAGTTCTACCCGGCTAGGCCGAGAAAAACAAATGAAGAAATAATAATAATTATGTAAAAGTATATAAAAAAGGGAGGGGAAAGAATCAAAGGGCATCATAAAAAATTCGTCCGCATCGCTGTCAACAGGAAAAGTACCCAAAAGAGTGGCAGCATTGCCACGTTGTATGGCAATGCTAATTCATTGGCCAAGAAATAGGCCAGCCATCTGGTCACGTGAAGAGTCGAAGATAGGAGTATTTTCGCCGTTTGAGGTTTTCCGCACTTGCAGCAGCCGCCCCAGCACAGCCCGCCGTGCTAGGAAGATGGGATGCCGCAAGGGTGTCGACAAATATTGCATCCCACAACAAAGGCCGACCTCATTTCCAAGGCATTATGGAAGTTGTGTTTTTATTTAAATTTATAGACATAAAGCAACCTTGCCTTGCCTATGGACTTTTTTGGCTGAAATATAGACCGCTCAAAGGTGTACGTTTCTGTCGGTCTAACTGATCCTCTAAAAACTTATTGACCTTCTAATGATGTAAGCTCTTTTAAATGAATGAACTTCTACAAACTTTTGGGGCTTCTAATGATGCGCTTTTTGAAATAAATGAGCCTCAAGAAAGTTTTGGAACAGAAAAACCCACTAAACTAACCTCACTGGTAGCCGGCATGAGTCCCCTAGCTTGCAGCTTCGCCGCCGCCAACTTAGCCGCGGCGGCCTTCTGCGCAGCGATCTGCGCCGCCTGCGTTGCCAGCTTCTCTCGCTCGGCATTCGCATCGTAATAGTTGAACAGGACCTCCATGGACACGGGGACATCGCCGAAGTAAACCTCGTTGGGTATGTGAGAAGAATCCAGGCAGTCGTCGCTCCATCGCCTTTGAAAACGGAATTGATGAAGTTTTAAGTATAATTTAATGGGGATACTGTAAAAACAAGTTATAACTTAGAATTTAAACAGGGTAAGAAACAATTTTGAACTACCAATATGTTTGCACATCTTTGTTATGCTCTATGATCAACTTCTGGAGAGGTGGGCTGGTTGGAATAACCACCGATGGCCACCATGGCCCACGCACAAACGTCCACCTGAAGAACTAAACGCGAAAACCAAACCCTCTAACAGATATGCTCCGTACTCACGGTACGGTATTACTTGATAGTGTTACTCGAAAGCGAGCAAAAATCAATATTCATAGCTCGAAGACTCGCATCGAGTCGGCTCGATGGAATTAAATAAATTAAATATCTTAATTAAATTGAATTTGCGTGCTTCGAGTCGAGCGTCAGTCTGCCATTGTCGCGAGTTATTAAAACACGGTATTCAAAAATAGATTGAATCAGTGCGGCGATCTAAGCAAACTTTTACCCATTACCTCCTTTTAACTTTATTGTTTTATAATTAAGAATTGTGAGACTCGCTAAATACTGCCATTTGATCCATTGTTGAACAGACATCTTTTGGCTCGAACGGTTCGGTGAATAGTTATGTCGTACTGTACTGAATTAATGAATATAGTGTATCTGTGCTAATTTAAAGACCACATATTTTGTATAGGAAACAGACCTTCATTGATCGAAAAAAAAGAAAAAAAACTGGCTTAAAGGGGAAAAGGACAGGGTAGCCCGCGAAACTCAAATTTTCTTACGTTTTTTGCAATTTACGGGTCAGTTTTAGGTTTTTGGTGATTATACTAACTCGCAATATATGTGAGTTAGTATAATCACCAAATGTCGAGATTTCATTAAATATAATTTCAGTATAAAAGTACAGCTTATTTCTAAAGAAAAGATTTGCTTTGCAAAAACGTAAGAATATTTATTTATTTATTTGGTTCAGCAGTACATACATAAGATTAAAAAAGAACAATAAAATAATAAAAGTACTAGTATGTATGCCTATTATAGGTGTACACAGCATTCACCATAAAACAACACCTTAAAAAAAAAATTAAGATAATTAAAAAATTAAAATAAGAAAACAGAATTAAAAAGTAGATATTTGAATTATACTAAATAAAATATTTAAATGAAATCACGAAAGGTGGAAGGTGAAAAATATTTGGATTTCGCTGGCTAACTTAGCACTTCCCCTTAACACTTTCATTGTCCACAAATTATGTGATTCGGGGGGGACAGCGAAAATGTTAAATTAATGGCTGGTTCAAAAACTCATCTGTAATGTTATTACACTAAATCAATACAAATAAATAAAATTAAAGTGTCTGTTTGTAATGTCAAAATAACAGCTTTTTACTAAATGCATAAAAAAAACACATCCATTACATAAAACAAAAAAACAAAAGCAATTATTTAAATTTTTGTCTGTCTGTCTGTCTGTTAGTTCTGGCTAATTTCCAAAACCGTCTGACCGATTTCGACGGGGCTTTAACTGGCAGCTGATGTTATGTAACTAAGGCTACTTTTATTTCAGAAATATTCCATTATAAGATCCAACAGAGCCAGTATAAGGACATAGGGACCTTTTATCTTATTTTATAGAAGTAAAAAAACGTTTTTTATTTTTCACTTTTTAGTTGTGGTACCACACCCATTCGTATACCACAATAGTGACAGGAAATTTTATAACATCATGAACCGAGTGCTTTAAATACCAGCTAAATTAAATTAATTAATAAAAAACAGGTGTTTCATAGTAATTTTTACCTAGTGTTCTAAACTGTATGGTACAGCTGTTTATTTTTTCGCGATTTCAAACTGGTCCCATAGTAAAAGTTATTCAGTTCGATGGTCTAAAGCACCTCTGAGGAGCTCGTGGCTAAGTAATAACAGCCGCACGGGTCGATCCGTCAGGTTAAGCTACGCTTGCCGGGCTTGGTCCGTGGATGGGTGACCATCTTTACATACCGAGACTCCTCCGTGCCTCGGAAAGCACGTTAAGCCGTTGGTCCCGGCTGTCATTCGTGGATCTTTGACAGTCGTTACGGGTCGTCAGAAGCCCAAAAGTCTGACAGCCAGTCTTACCCAGGGGTATTGTGTTACCCAGTTACTGGGTTGTGGAGTTCAGATATAGGCAGTCGCTCCATGTAAAATACTGGTATTCAGCTGCATCCGGTTAGACTGGGAGCCGACCCGAACATAGTTGGGAAAAGGCTAGGCAGATTGATTGGTCGAAAGCACCTCTTAAAGTTTGTAGAGTTAATTTTTTAACACCTTATACATATACACGAATTGAGAACCTCCTCTTCTTTTTTTGAAATCGGTTAAACATAATTTTATAGCAAGAGTGCATCTCATGACAAATCCAATAAGCCCAAACACGGCTAGGATACATTGTTTTATTACGGAGTTCCATTGCCTACCTTCCGGCTTCATCATCAGATCAGTTTGATGGTACCATTTTGATCAGCATTTATTTAAATTTGCTTTATCATAGTCGCTTAACTATCTTAATCGAGATATCTTATCGCTACCTGTGAAATACGTATCATTGAAGAGTTCCGGTGGCCATCTGTGGTCTTCTTCATCAGTTTCGGTTCACCAAATGATACTTTCTGAATGCAAATGCTTGATTTGTTGATGAAAATATAAAAATCGCTATATAAATGCCTATAAAATTTGAGGAGTTCCCTCAATTCCTCATGGATCCCATCATCAGAACTGGATTTTGAAAAAAATGGGACCAATCTGAAAGTATATCCTTTCAAACAAAAAAAGAATTCTCCAAATCGGTTCATAAACGACGGAGTTATGCCCGAACATATATAAAAAAAAAAAATATAAACTTCCGAATTGATAACCTCCTCCTTTTTGAAGTCGGTTAAAAATAAAACAAAGCACTACTAACCTTCTGAACTGTATCCCAGAGAAGTCCTTCCTGAATGGTCTGATAGCGTACTGGTAGCCCGTGGCACGCGGGCGCGGCGGCGGCGGCAAGGAGCGCGGCGGCGGGGCCCGGGGGCCCGGCGCGGCGGGGCCGGGGGCCCGCGGGGCCCCGGGCGCCTTGGGCTTGTTGGTGGAGCCCTTCGGTCGCCCCCTCTTTTTGGGCTGTCGACAGTGACGATTTTATTCTCAAGATTTAACAGGTCCAGCGACCACACGCTAAATGTATGAACAAGTTACTAATGTATTAGTTGTTGCATTTCACAAGTGCGCGCATCATAATTTAAACCTTAGGCTGGGTTCACACGGGAATACACAGTTTTTTACAATATCTGATTTAAACCGTATTATCAGCGGGCTGTTCACAGGATACATTTTTCCCCGTGTAAAAACAAATTTGCCACAGTTTGATGGTGTACAATGCGCTACTGCAGACCGAAGACGTTAAAAGATCATTCGGTTACCTTGACAAGTCCGGTGGGTATTCGATATACGTATTTAGCTATGTTCGTTTTTTTGCAATACAAACTACGTGTGAACGGGTCTATACTCAATGTATGCGCCACTTTTTATTCAGTAATATTTATCCAGCAAAAAAACGTGCAGTACAATGCCGTGTGAACCTAACCTTAGTACAATGTGCATAAGTTACAGGACACGAGCTTATGATTAACAACGGCTATAATGATGTGATAAATGATCTTGTGTCTAATTAGAAAACTAGTTGTATAGTTGACCTCGAAATTGCCTTATCACCCTTAGGTTGAATGTCGACACGACAAGGTCAAAGTATTTAACATAAACCTACATGGTTTATCCATACTAATATTATAAATGTGAAAGTAACTCTGTCTGTCTGTATGTTACGTTTTCACGCCTAAACCGCTGAACCGATCGTCATGAAATTTGACAGAGATATAGCCTGGGATATGGAGACGGACATAGGCTACTTTTTACGCGATAACCGATATCCACGCGGGCGGAGCCGCGGGCAAAAGCTAGTGTGAAATATTTTGGTTTTTTTTTTTCGTTTTTTTTTTTTTTTTTAGTTTGGCACCAAAGTTCAGAGGCTAGGTGCATGGTACCAATTGTTCGGTACGTATGGAGAAGAGGCGGAAATAAACTTCACTATTTTAAAAATAATTGGCTTTTACAATGTTTTCAAATTACAGTTATAATAGGTATGTGAGGACAGTGTAGACCAACAAGTTCCAGGTCTATTTCAAAATCAAATCAATTTTTTTGTGTTTGTTGCCCATCTCCGAACGGGGAGACGTCGGGGTTCCAACAACAAATAAAAACCAACCAATCACCAGTTTCACCTTAGTGAAATTTCAATTGTCTGGGAATTGTTGGCAAAACTGGTAAGGTAGTTACGAGGTCGACTATGCAAAATTATAATTATAAACAAAATATCAAAAGCATGGAATTCTCAAGCTAGTTTGATTTCAAAAGCACTACTGCAAAACTCACAGCAAATGTTGCCATAAACCATTAAAACTCACATTAGATGATCACCAAGTGATATTATGATGAAGCTGATGATGATGAAAAAAGGTTCAATTAAAAAATTAGTATAAAACTAGTTTACCTCACTTCCTGGAGTCGGCACTTTCCCAGGTATAGAACCCGATTTAGGGAGCTCCGGACTGCTGAACGGTTTCCGGTCCTCTTCACTGAAACAACCAATAAAATGTCAAGGGTGGGTGGGTGTCAAGGGCTTCCCCTTCCCAGCTAAAGCACTAGGAAGTGGTGGGCGGGCGTTTTGGGGCACTATCTTATGTAATTTTGACGTTCGAAAACTGCTGATTCTAAACCTAGTTTGAATATGACTTCTGATTTGATTGACTGTAATCCTTTAAAACTAGCGGTGTTACCGCTGCAACACGACGCAACGAATAAATGAATTGAATTGAACAAAGTTACGGCGTACGGACGCTTTTTCATACGCCGTTTCAAAGGCAGTTGTCGTTAGAAATGGGACAATAGCCGCAAAGAGCGCACACCATTTAAAATTTTATTTAGTTTTCTTTTTGTTTATCCATACAAATAAAAAAAATTGAAGTGTATGTTTGTAATGTCAAAAAAACACCAATTTACTTATTGGACATTAAAGTTTAAGGTACCTATAACAATTTTTTTTTTTCAAATGTTTGTATATCTGTCTGGTTGTTCCGGCTAATTGCCAAAACGGCTGGACCGATTTTGACGGGACTTTCACTGGCGGTTAGCTGATTTTATAAAGAGTAACTTTTATTTCAGAATAAGCTATGCGGCTAGATTAAGACAAGATTTGAACACAGGTCAAATTGAATAGGCGTTCAGGTAGTCCTCCATTGTCAAGTAAAATCCAGAAATCTATAGATATGGACTTCTGGATTATCTGGTTCTCAGGTTGAGCAAAGCATAATTGACAAATGCACGACTGTTTTTTAGATGCTGTTGAGCCGAATGAACTCTTTGTATTTTGCAGCTAGTATTCTGTGCGACCCGCTGCTGCTTCGCATAGGTGCAATGGCGACATGTCAAAACATCGATATTTCTGTACTATATCTCAATGTTCTTTTAAAAGCAATGCAAGCCGTGTCGTGACTTTTTATACATCCACTCAGTAATATCGCGGCTTAAAATTGTAATTAAAAAATATCAACAATTTTGTAACATGATTTTATACTTAAAATTTACTTTTCACTAAATTACTATTAAATTTACATAGATTTGAGTTACATATTTACCATCATTAATTATAAAAAACTGGCTGGTAGAATGCCACAGAAAAAGAAACATTAAAGAGGCGGGAAAGCGATTCGATCTTCAGTTGTTATGTAGAGTGCTAATTGTTTTACGTATTTGTATAAAATGAGTTCATCAGATTTAGATATGTATTTGTTTAACTAATCAGGTTTTTATTCATTTTCCCCATATTCGAAATGAAAAGCAGAGTGTTTACTTCGGGTGAAAAAACCCATTTAGGCACTCGAACTATTGGCGCCCTCGCTACGCTCGTGCGCCAAATCATCTCATGCCTAAATAGGTACCTTTCATCCTTTGTATAACAATCTACTATTTAGTTTTATACTACGTATTTCATCTGCATAGGCTTTACTGCTGAGAAGAAAGAAGAATTAATATTGAAAAACACTTTGCCTCCAATTTGTATTTACCTCTTGTCACTGAGCGTGGTTGGTTCAGCAGCGCGTTGCAAGTCGCCAGCGCCACCTTCCGCCGCACCTTCAGCCTTGCAAGCTTCTATGTAACAAAAAACAGCACTGATTGAAGATATTTTGTAAAGTATAGTCGACCTCGTAATTGCTTTACCACTTTTGACAACAATGCCCAGTAAATTTAAACTTCACTAAGGTTGAAAATATCTAACTGCCACATATTGTATAATTGCATAGCACATGTGTAAGCACTATGTCCCTACTATAGAGCTACCATTTACTGGGTATGTCTTTCATTGACTTATGTGCCCTAGCGACTGAGAGTACCTATGTCATGCTCACTCAAATGTCTTGCTGATGGTGGCGTGTGTTGGATCATTAAGTTCCCTTCAAAATGGTTGAGCTGAATGGTGCTGATCCAAGCGTCATGTTCGTGAACGGGCTCCGTCAGTAGGGACTGGTCAACTCTTAGCTGCCACGACTTATTTTAATTTTTGTATTGTGTTTCGTTTTCATTACGGACGCTTCTAACGTGCACGTCTTTCTACATTGTTCTCACATGTATAATGTCAACATGAATGATGTAGGTACCCAATATTTTGTTTTAAAAGAGTGTCCATGGAGTTTCTTGCCAGTTGCTTGCCTCATAGGAACCTACTACGCTTTGGAATAGGCAACTAGTTTCATCTTTCTGTCGGACCGACCCCTTGAAAATTCAAAAGTGCCTGTATTTGGTTTATTTGAAATAAATGGTTTGAGTTTTGAGTTTTATAGACAAATAGACCTTAACGTTTTATGACGTGCAAGTGACATTTAACCTTATGGTGGTACAGCAATTACGAGGTCGACTTTACATATTAAATTATATTTCATCAAAGCACATCTCTGTAAAGAAAAGTACCCAAAGGAACACAGAACTTTACAGAATCCATACTAATATTATAAATGAGAAAGTAACTCTGTCTGTCTGTCTGTCTGTCTGTATGTTACGTTTTCACGCCTAAACCGCTGAACCGATCGTCATGAAATTTGGCAGAGATATAGCCTGGGATATGGAGAAGGACATAGGCTATTTTTTTTACGCGATAACCGGCTTCCACGCGGGCGGAGTCGCGGGAAAAAGCTATAAATAAATTATTTATTAATTTAAAAAAAATTACATGTTACTTACATTACATTTACAACAAACAGAAGTAAGAATAGTGTAAATCTAATCTAATTACAGATTTAAGTTAATGTAGGCTTGGTTGTGTCCCCCCCGGTGGGTTCCCGCATTGTCGAGGCGGGGGGGCTCAGTAGCCGTGGCTTGGAGGGCCACGGTGAAGCTAAGAGGAACCCGAGGAGGGGGCCGCTCGTCAGGGCTTTTGCGGCTAAGCCGACGACGTAGCGGCCGTAGGTTGCGGTGCCGCTTTGGCGACATCGCAACTGAGGCGGGCCGCGATGTCGAATGGGCGGCATCGCGGCTGAGTGTGGGAGGCCGCGGCGGGAGAGGAGTGCCGGTATTGCGGTGAGCCGTTCTCCCTACCTTCCGCGGCCTTGACGGGGTCGTCACCGTTGAATGGCGGACGCGGTGGGGCCGCAGAGGAAGAGGAGTGTCGGTATTGCGTTGGCCGCTCTCCCTATCCTCTGCGGCCGAAAAGTGGTAGGCGGCGGGGCCACTAACCTGACCCGTTGCGGGGGGACCAGGGGCGCCTGGACGCGAGATCGTCTGGCGCGAGGTCCCAGGTGGAGGCCAGCAGGCAACGGGTGCGGGGGCACCCTTGCCTGTATTGCACAGGCCTCTACCAGTGTCGGACGGGAATGGCCAGGTGTTCCCGGTCATTCCCATATCGCCCCCAGGCTGAGGGGCATGCGGGGCCCGCCAGTTAGGCGGGCATGCGCCGGGAGGGTTGTGGACGTAAAGGCTGTGCCGGTTTCCCATGACCCTCCCATCAAGGCGATGAGGGAACTCCGCTGAGTTTTAGTGGGTATTCTGCCATTTTGGCAGGGAGTCCCACATACCCCGTCTCGTCCCCCGACGAGCGGGCATGCGTAATGCATTTCTCAGCGTAAAAAAAAAAAAAAAAAAAAAAAAAAAAAAAAAAAAAAAAAAAAAAAAAAAAAAAAGTCTTGGTTGTGTGTTCCAGATATTAATTGGATTTATTGTGGGCCAATATTATTTTAACTTTTGATGTGAAACATATATTGGCTTGCCTTGGCAGTAAAACCGACTCGTAAGCCATGACGCCAAACGGCATGACAGCGTCATGCCGTGATGCCCCCTCTACGCCACCGCTCTCGACTCCCTTGTGTATGCGCGCGCGTATCCTTTTTCTTTATTTTTTTTTAGGTTTTTATTAATTATGAATTCTAATATTATATTTTTTTTTTTTGTTCATTAACACATACATTTGTTTTAACAGGTAAGTAATACCCAAGCTAACAAAAGTAGTCATTAAGTGATAACTGTCCAGTCCCAAGGAATGAGTCTGGGTAGAAGCACAAGTTAAACAGTGGACAACATACGAGGGCGGCACTGAAAATTTCGGGAATAAAGGAAGAGACACAACATTACTATTTAAAAATGTATTTATTGCTTTTCGAAGTATTCTCCGCGAAATTTGACACATTTTTTCATACGATGGAACCAATCATTGAAGCAACCATTCCATTCGGAAGTTGGGGTCTCCAAAATGGCCGTTTTGTAGGCGTCCACAGCTTCTTCAGGTGATGAAAATCTCTGTCCACGCAATTTATTCTTTATTTTAGGGAAAGTATAGAAATCATTAGGGCTTAGGTCGGGGCTGTACGGCGGATGGTCTAATAATTATATGTTTTCTTGCTCTAAAAACTCTTTTGTTCTGTGCGCGGTGTGAGAACTCGCATTGTCGTGATGGAGGATGATGCGGCGGTTGCAGCTCTCTTTACGGAGTTCAGAAACGACCTGTGGCAAACAAATGCTAGAATACCATTCTGCATTAACCGTTCTTTGTCCCTCAAGAGGAATAGTCGTAACATGACCGGTTTTGGAGACAAACGTGGCCACCATTTTTTTTGCAAAACTCCGTGAACGAACAATTTTTGTTGGCTTTAACTCATTTTCGAACACCCAAACTCGTGACTGGTTTTTTGTTTCGGGTTCGTACGCATATATCCAGGATTCGTCACCTGATACGATGTTGTATACAGCATTTGAGGATCCTGCGTGGAATATTTCGAGAGTTCTGACGCACCAAGTAACGCGAGCCGCTTTTTGCTCTTCACAGAGCGAATGCGGTATCCATCGGGAAAACAACTTTTTTACACCTAATTGTTCATGCAAGATTATTTGTATTTGACTCATGCCAATATCTAAAGTTGCCTGAATTTCGCGGTATGCCACATGTCGATCTTCCTCAATCAGCTTACGCACAGCATCAACGTTTTCTTGGGTGACTGTAGTTTTTGGACGATCTTAACGGGGATCATCACTGGGCTTGACACGTCCACGTTGAAATTCAGCAAACCAGCGATAAATTGTGGTTTTGGATGGGGCTTCATCACCAAATGCAGAAATCATCCGGTCAACACACTGTTTTTGTGTTAAACCACTTTGAAAGTCATAATAAATCATCGCTCTTGAATTTTCTCGAGGCAATTCCATTTTCTCAACGACTAAACAAGTTTGACAAAACCTTGTGACAAGACCGAGAATCTTTTTTTAAATTAATAAATGGTATTCGATTTTTAAAACCAAGGAGTTTTCAATTAAAAAGATTTTAATATGACAGGAACAGTGGAAATATTCCATTCCCGATACTTTTAGTGCAGCCCTCGTATTAAGTGCCACCCTCTGGAATTCCGCCAAAGAGCAAGAAAATAAGTCCAAACGCAGAGAGATATTATTCAGTATTCTTACTGCACGAATCACCGGTGCAAACTTTGATAAGTTTGTACGGGTAGCCGCAACTTCAAAAAGTTTTTTTTTTTTTTTTTGTTTCTGCCGTGCGTCCCGTGACAGCCAACTTTTCTATAACTTTCTTATTTGCCATCAATATGCTAAGAATCAAGGTGTGCTTCCACAAAGGCGGAAACGAGAATCAGGGCGGAGACGTGCAGGAATCGACCTATCACAGACGAGACGCGATGTTGACTTCAGCCAATGTGATTGGTCGATGTCAAATGTCAAGAGATAAATATTCACTTACCAACTGGTTTATCGATCAATTTGTTTTCAACTCCGATGATTGGGTGACCGTCATTTGAAGAAAATAACACGGATGTTGATTTTTCTGTAAACAACGAGTAAAGGAATTCTTCTTTAGTATTACGCTTTATTTTAGATTCATTTTTCTTTAGTATTAGGCTGACGGACACTTGGATGCGCCGCGCCGCATTTCAAATGTCCTCCCAGAAACATCACTATCGTACATTTTGTATGAATAATCGCACAAAGGCGGGCTGCGCGCGCACCGGGCTTTTTTGTATTGCGTTGCGGCTGTAATATGCGCTCGCCTTTATAAGGATACATTCTTTGTAAGAAATTTTTAATGCGATGGCGGTTTTCTCATCCTCCTCACTGTGGGAAATTCAGGAAAAATTCCGGAAGTTTCCGGGTTTTGCACGGCGAAATTTGCTAGAAGACAATGTATAGGCAGCATACAGAAAGAAAAGCGACTCGAGATATGTAAGCTATACCCAAAGTCTGAAATTCAGATAATTTATGTAAACAAAGGGAAAAAATATCAAAAATATATCTTCGTAATGGTAATTCACATAAAATGGCGAAAAAAGAGGTTTCATTTTCTTTTAAGTACTGATTTTAAGAAATAATAATTAAAAAATAATCATACCGTAATTATTATTATAAATTTTCGGTTTTAAACAAAGTTATTAAAAAAAGCAGATTTTCTGGTATAAAATATTTTATGATACTGGTAACAATGCAGGAGATCGAAACATTTTCAAATTTTTACATCTTCTACAACAATAATATTACAACTCTCATTCATAGATTCATATTGTAAGTAGCATATCTAGCCACATTTTGGATGAAAACTGTTTTTAGTGGAAATCGATTTTGCGAGGCCTACGTCTAGCAGTGGACTTAAAAGGGCTGAATATGACGATCATAGGCCGTGTCTCCGACACACTACACAAAACATTGTTTGGCAACGGTATTTTGTTTGCATAGTTCTTATAATTAATTCACTTTAATTTTATAGATTATTATTATACAAAAAAAAATATGATAAAATGTTTTGCACCACTGTCCTGTCATTTTGACAGTGTCATTTTTGACATTACTTTGTTTACATAAATTATCTGAATTAGAGACTTTGGGTATAGAAGGTTTTATTTGACTATTAAATGCGATCCTGTGTCGTGTGTCTAGATTATGAGCCTGAAATGACGATATGTAAGAAAACATTATCATTTTTAGGGTATCCGTACCTCAAAAGGAAAACCGGAACCCTATGATCACTCTGTGTCTGTCTGTCCGTCTGTCACAGCCAATTCTACGAGAACGATTAAGTTGAAATTTGGATTACATGAATTTCTGAGACCTTTCCCGTGTTAGGGACACGGACGTGTAACGTAAATAAATATATTTTGAATATAGGGGTAACTTTTGGAGGAAAAAGTAACAATTTATAATTTTAAAATAAATAATTTTAGTTACATAAGAAAACAGATGAAAATTTACTATTCAAAAAAAATTGCCAGGCCTGGCCTAGCTTTAAATAGAGGTGAATAAATGTTTCATTTGAGTAATTACTAAAATAATATAAGGTACCTTTGTTTTGCAGATCAGCAGGCTTCTGTGCCACATCCAGTAATAGAGGTTTCTGACCGACATCTAAAATGAAACAAAAAACGCAGATCAACTAAAATTATCAACAATATGACTATGTTAGAAAACATAGGAAAAGTGAATAGAAGTGACACTTCAACTATTTGTCTCGCTCATGCAGAAAGAATGCGTGAGCGAGAGGCAAATACATAACATTAGTAAGGGCAATTTTTAACCGACTTCAAAAAAGGAGGAGGTTCTATGTTCGACTGTGTTTTTTTTTTTTAATTTTGCCTGTCACTATGAATTTCTCCTGTAGCGTGGGTGCGTTTACAAACATTTAAACTCACATACACAAACAGCCTTAATGTATGTTCACCGATTTGTCCGTCAATTGTGGACCTTTTTGTTTGTCAATAGTCAGATAACTTTTATCTATACAAGTAGATAAAATTGAAGTGTCTGTTTTTAATGTCAAAATAACAGATTTTTACTAAATGCATATAACAGTAAATACGGTTATTATAACAAAAAAAAAAATAAGTTGTTTCTGTTTGTTCTAATCTCCGGAACGGCTGGACCGATTTTGACGGGACTTTCACTGGCAGATAGCTGATGATAAGGAGTAACTTTGGCTACTTTTATTTTGGAAAAAGCCACCCGGGTCAAGCCGCGGGCAGCAGCTAGTCTGAAGAATAAAAATGTCCGTTTATCAGCGTTTGTATAGAAAATAATTATGTCAAACTGTCATGTTTTTTTAAGTTATAATTTAACTATTGTAAAATGAGCCCTAATTATACCATAAAAATACTTACCAATGGGCTTATCCTGTCTGTGCGCTAAGTCATCAGGTTTGAATATATCTGTCTTTATCTTTATTTTGGGTTGATCTAGATCCCCACCCTGCAACAACAAGTCATTACATTCAATCATTCATTCAACTGAATGAGTATTTACTATTCAGTACAGTGGAACCTTTTTTATGTAACAGGTCAATGGCCCTCTTCAATGAAAGAGTTTGTGACAGCATATGGCTGAAAGGAGTGTGGAGCAGAGGATGTCTTGATAACATTGATTGATTGAATAATCAACTATAGTTTGACCGATACCGCTGTACCACGCCTTAAGGCGACAATAACCGACTCTTAATGATTTTATACTAAAGATCACGTCTAAACAAGAAGTGTTAATGATTTGGAAAAAATATAAGTTAAATTAGAGCATTTTCTTAAAAACTTAATATATGAATATTTTAGATAATGTTTATAATATTACATAGTGAAATTAATTTGTAAAGTTATGTCTAACGCGGATAAAAAAAACTGAGAATGACGCAAAATCTATGAAGCGTAAGCGTTTTTCTGAAACCTTCACCTTTTTAAAGATAATTTAACTATTGATCTTTTAGTATACGTGTTTTATTAAAATACCTTTTATTTTATGTATAATAAATTAATGCGTCTCATTTGGGACAGCGCTCCTGGATGGGCGAGTCCTATTACTGGCTGGACGTACGACGCGTTGCGTGAGCTTACAGAACACGCAAGCTAACCACTCAAGTTCACTGGCATATGTCTGCGTCTTAAATATGTGCTCATTCGTCAACGCCCACGGCGTCCAGCCCTCCACCTCGCCGCGCATTCCTAGGGCGCGGTACAGCAGTATCGGTCAAACAATAACAATTTATTTGTTCGTAACAAATTTTGTTTGCAATATTGTTAAGTTTGTTTTAGGATATAATTAAGTTTTGATTTTGCTTGTCATTTAATTGTAACAAAATTCTGTTAAATTATAATTTCGTATTTTATATTTGTACGCCGTTAAGAGGAGTGGCCTCTTAACAGAAAAACATAGAAATCTTTGTACATATTTTATTTATAACACCTATTTTTACATCTATGTTTATCAAATAAAAACTTTGACTTTGTCTTTTGAAAACTTTTAAGTGACATAAAGTACAAAATCACGAAATAGCGCTGTTGACGCCGCCCAAGGAGCCGATTGATGTCTGCGTCGATATTCGTACAACTTTGCACTTTATAACACTGATTGTAAAGTCTATTTTTCAATGCCATCAGTTATATATCAGGTTGAGCCTAATAAGAATACACCTGCAAGAGGTTTATTTTGAAGGCTAGAAGTGTCATGTGCAGTATTTCTTAGTAGCAGAAACAGGTTGATCTTATAGAGGTATGAGGAACAGGGTGTAACATTCATTCATCCTCCATAGAAAAGGAAGGATCCTATGACCTACCCGACGATTGATGTTGGGACATTATATACAGGGTTATTAGTAAAAAAATACTAACAACCTTGCAGGTCGGTATTACTAACATCATAAACAACAACTTTTGTTCTATGACTTAATAATTCGTCAGATTTTAATTCATCAGACTTTCATACAAAAATAATAATATTTAAATTCAACGCTTGCTCTAAATGTATAGAACAACGAAATCTTGAAGGTTCGTTTTTGGTAAATGTATTATGTTTTGTAAAAAGTCATAGAACAAAAGTTGTTGATTATGATGTTAGTAATACAGACCTGCAAGGTTGTTAGTATTTTACCGATAACCTTGTATATGCTAATCGCGCAGTAAACTTTGCTGGCGCGATGCAGGATTTTGCGTGACGTCAGTGTGATGCGTAGTTCGCATGTGGCGATGTAGATGCCGCCACACTGATATTTATCTAGAAGAACTGTTTCACAAGAAGCTCTCCTAGTAGCACATTGTTGTTTTTTTTTTTTTGAAGATCAACCAGTTTATCAATAATATCATAACACAGGTTTATTTTAATTAAATCATACCTGCTCAACAACAATTTAATTTTAATCCCACCTATCACAACTGTTGGTTGTAAGTATGATTTTATATATCATTAAAAATATTTTATTATAGACCCACAATATTATAATCAGAAATTTGACCACTACAGAAGTGCCAGTAAATAAATATGATACATAATAGAGGTTCCATTGTAGTTTTAAAATATGATGTTTAAATATTAACCAAAGTACTGGGAATGTGGAGATTGAACTCTCTCTGCCGTGCCTGTAGAGCCTGATTGAACATATACACACATTATTATAATACACATAAAGAAAGAAAAATACAAAAGCACCAAACGTTTTAGATTCATGATTGTTTATGGTATCATAAACAAACAGCTTTGCAAAGAAAGATTTGCACTTCGGGAATCATCGGCTACCTTCGGAAATACGAACGCGCGATTATGAGATCTAATAAAGAGCTGGTACTATGGAATTACTTGCCTATTTTGTGATAGTTTATAATAAATTCCCAAAATTATGGATTAACAACTCTATGCAATTTAACAAACAAAAAAAAAAAAAAATCAAAACTTTTGAGTGACAAGTTTTGATTTTATACGGGAGTTGGCATACTCCAGTACCAGATCGTCATTTGTCACTCAAAATTTTAAAGAATACTTCATACAAACGCGCCATGATAGGTTCACTACCACAAAGTGCAGTAGTACAAAACTGAGAAGCATTTGCCTCTGTAGGATTACTCTGTGACACGACTTCATGCTAATTCGGAAACACGAAGATTACCGAAGTGCATACCTTTTCTGGATTACCTGTAATTTGCAATTGAAACCACAATCAACCATTTTTCGTGTATGAAGTATGAACACAAAAAATTAGATAAAGTTAAGAGGGCGCATATGGATCCACTAGTGCCACACCTTTAAAAAAATATTATCTCGTGACTGAGAAGGAATTATAAAAAACGGCTCAACAAATACCTACCTCAGTAAGTCAACAAAATTCATTCTAAAGAAAAACGGCCACATTCCTCTCGATCGTATTTTGTTGCTTCGTGTCTCAATATGAAACTTTATAAAAGGTATTAGAAAATTCTAGTAACACTTAACGAGGTATTTGTTGAGCCGTTTTTCACAATTCCTTCTCAGTCACGAGATATTTTTTTTTTTAAGTGGTGGTAGAATGGTGCTAGTGGACTCATATATGCCTTCTTAAGTGATTAGTTACCAGAGACAAATAATGAAGTATTGTCATAATAATTAATCAAAACATTATGAACAGTAAAAATGCGCAACAAAGAATAACTTGAATAAAGTTAGTCAGTAATCTAGAAAAAGCTGGAAGAAAAAGTTAATTAGAACTTGAATTATTTATAATTATTACCCCACACTTAAATTCATAATTTCTTTCAATAAGGGCCCAAATCATGCGTGCACTACCACCCGGATAGAAGCAACAAATCAATACTTGACAAGCAACAAGCCAACATAACTATAATATACTTACCATCATCTCATTCTCAGGATGTGGCCGTTTCTGAGCATCCGTCGGCTCAAGTTTGATCTCAGACTTCAGCTGCTTCACGTCAAGAGGCTTCTGGGTGTCAAGAGGCGGTAGCAGATGTGGCTGCGGAGGCCAGGCCGGCTTGTGCACCCCCACGTCTCCATAACCTTGAACTGACGGAGTGCAGTCAAGTCACAATACACAAAGATTTAAAAATAAATTGAATTGTAATTATAAAAGTTTTGTACTTAGTATAGCTTCAAGATGAAAGACATTAACAGAGAGAAAACAGGAATATAAATATTTATTATTATAGCAATATTTATAGTTTTTATGTTGCCTATTAGATAAAAACAACATATTAATCAACAACCTACTTTGCTACAATAAGTGTGTTTGAGTGATACACACTTTTTGGTTCAAAAAGTTTTATGGACAATATAGCTTCCATTGATAAAATTTTCTTCTTTCAAATCAATCTTAGAAAAATTAACAAACAAATATGACCTCTATTTTCTATTGCACAAAATCTATTATAGTCTACAAGCTGACAATGTTTTGCTATATTCTTTTTAGAATAAAAATATTGTGAAAATTTTGACATGTAAACTCACCCATATGGGACTGTGGCATGTGCAACTGTGCCTGTGGTGGCTGTTGTGGCGGGAAACTCTGGTGATGCGGGTAGTTCTGGTGCGCAGGCGGCGCGTAAGACAGGTTCTGAGGGGCATAACCCCCCGGGGGCGGAGGCCCATACGGCGAAAACGCTTCCGGCGGCGGATAATGAGTGTTATACGCACCAGCATACGGCTGATAGGGTATTTGATGACCATTATCTATAACAATGAAAACAACGTTAAAACTTCCGAAATATAACCAATTTCCTCCGCGTTTCGCGCTCAAAGTTCACTTACCTATGTAATTTAGCGGCAAACCGTTCCCCTGGACAACACCGTGGCCCGGTTCGCCCTCCATTCGCAATCGCTTCTGATTCATGGCTCTTTCGGCTTCATAATTCATCTTGGTAACTAAAAACAACAACCACTTACAATAGCACAGTACGCGATCGCAATAAAACTCATTTCTACATCGATATCGCAACCATACAACGCATATTAAACATTCTCGCGTTAATTGTGACGGACGCCAACCGGACGCCAGCACAAAACACAGGTTATATGCTCAGCAAAAGCAAACACAAGCGTACCTTTGTTGGTCAATGATTGTTATTGATTTTAGTTTATAGACGCACTTAGAGCATTCCCCGCGATGATTTGGTACATACTAGAGCACTTTATCGAGTCAAAATAACTGTTGCATACAAAATATGCATCAAATTATCGGCCTAATGACAGTAAAATTAGAAAAAAAACACAAGTGAAGCGGAGTTCGAGTATTTTTTTTCTCATTCTTTTGTGATTTTTGGTTGTGGCAATTATTTATTTTTACTTTTTTTCTTGTTGTGCGAGAGGGTTTAACGAATTTTTGTTCCGTTTCTGTTTTCTACTTCAAAATAAAGATGATTCTTAATTATTTTTATTAAATTAATTAATAAATTAGGTCATTTATTAACATTTTGTATCAAAAACCCCTTGGAATTCATGCTTAAAATATCAATGATAATCTATGGAACGTGACTCAATAAGGTTATAAGAGAAAATAATTAATGCGCACCCAAGGATTTTTTTGTAACAGTAACACTAAAGTGTATTAAAATATCTATCTTGCCAGTTTTTGAAAATTACTTCTATTCTAGTATTATTAAATCCAGAGTTAGCCATGAAATTAATGAAACTTCCATTTTTTTAATTAGTCTTCTTTAGAATAATCAATACTAACTGTGCTCCTCTAACTCTAACAGCAATATTGTTTTTGGTTTGAGAACTGTTGTCCTACACTAAATTATAATATTTTTGTTATTAGTAGAAACCTTAGGGTAAACATTAAGGTAATTTTATGGTAGCCTTCTGCACACAAACATACATACACAATTATTTGCGTCAGCGTTGAAAGAGTGCACTCGCGGTCGCGGATTTTGATGTTTTTTAAAGTTTTTTTTCAAACTGCTAGCAACGTTTTGTACTGTTTTTACGAACAAAAACATTTTGAAGACTTGTATTTTGAATTTGATTTGTTGTTTTTAATTTGAGGTAAGTTTAGAGGACTTCAAAATATTTCACCACAATTCTAGCTGAAGTTTGAAAATCACATTTTGTTAAATTTTCACATAAAATATTGATAACCAAAAGATGAAACAGTAATGACGATCTCAGAACTTGTAACATAATCTAGTTTTAATTCAGTTTTATTACCATTATTCATATCTTTTCGTCGTCTTTGATAATGTACCACTGAGTTTGAGTTTTCGGTTGGTAAAAAAAGTTATTCAAGTTATCACAAAAAACCTACGTCAAAAATATAAAGAAAATTGATCTTACTCGCCGATTGAGTTTAAATAATGAGCGAATTTTGGATGGAATTAAATTTAAGACCAATAGTTTTAGTTTGAAGGTGGGAAATTCCGAAGTTATAGGTTAATATCTAGATTTTCAACTGCAAAAAAACTTACATCAGCGCTTCAGTTCATTAACGCAGTATAAAAAAATAAAAAGTTTTCATCGAAAACATTCTGTTTATTTCATTTTGAAACAAAGTTTTTTTAGGCATTGGTGTATTTTGTTTCAAGGTAGGTATTTTGATAGTTTTACAAATTAATTTAAAAAACAATGCCCTTTTCAAAAAATATTAATTTTTTAAATGGCCATTAGAAAAAAAGTTTAAAGGAACACCCATTTTTTTTAATTGCTAGGATAGGTTAGTTTACTGAATATTATTTATTTATTAAAGAACACCAAAGTATTTAGGAAAGGTATTACTGCGAATTTATGCAAAAATTATAGGTGTACATGACATTGGACAGAAGCTGCTTAATCGAAGTTAATTAACTTCAATAAAATAATATACAGTACAATACAAGTACATAATTCTACTATAGTAACAGTGATATCACCATATTTCTTATCATTTCCATAATTCTATAAATAGACCCCACTACTCCTGATTCTGAAAGCATGTTCAATATTATCTGTTATCACTGCTCATCATTATGATTGGATGTTGATTTTGGTCAGCTAATCACAATGGGTTTTACAGTGATCAGATTATACCTGATAACATTTTCAGAAATTAGGGTTCTCCAGGCCTAGTCCCCATCTCATCTTGGACGTAAATAATTGCTGATAACACTATCAGATATTACTTAGTGGTTAATTTGAACTGAAAAAATGATGACTCATTTTTCTACCTATATGTCAATTTAGTGATGTCTTAAATCATCATCATCGTCTTTTGCACCGAAAGATGTCCACTGCTGGACATATGCCTTCCCTAAGCACCGCCACTTGACTGGTTCTGTGCTTCCCGCAACCAGCAGATACCTGAATAATAAAAAAAAAAACCTGATGTCTTAAATTAATTATAAGGATTTAAAGTTTCATGCAAATGTATTACATAATGTAAAATTATTGTTTTTGTCTCTTTTTATCTTTTTTGTATTACAATCTTTCATTTTTTATTAGGACACTAGCCTGCAGCTTAGCCGCGAGGCTTGACTGTTAGTTTAGAAATAGCCATGTGGGTGAAGCCGCAAGCAGCAGGTAGTCTAAAATAAAAGCCTAAGTTACTCCTTATAACATTAGCTATATGCAAGTGAAAGTCTACTTCTTTTCACCCCATTGGGGTAGATTTTCGAAAATCCCTGATATGCGTTTTTCTTTATTTTTAGTTTTAAGTATAAATACTGACTTTCGTGTTAATCGGACCGTGCGATATAATTCTTCCATACAAACTTTGACACACCCCAATCCCCCCCCTTGGGGTTAGTTTAGAAAAACAAAACATGTCAAACTTTATAATTTAGTTAGATAAGTATTTGTGCTAAGTTTCAAGTTTATTAACTCTAGGAATAAGAGTTTTCATACAAACAAAATCCCCCCTTAAAGGTCGAATTTCCAAAAACCCTTTCTTAGTGCTCCCCTACGTTATAAAAAGCAAAATTTCACGTTTCTAGTCCCAGAAGTTTCGGCTGTGTGTTAATATGTCACCAAGTCAATCAGTTTCTCCTTTTACATTAGATAAATAAATTTGTACTTTAAACTTTTTACTATTAAGGAAAAATGATGAATGTGATAAGAATTAGTATGGTGAGGATCCTAAGTAGCCAGTCAGAATGGTTCCTAGTTCTTCTAGTTTCCTAATCCCTAAATTCAGACTTTCAGAGTAATATAATTTATAATAAACAATGGAAATCATGAAAGCTGCATGAGAAATGTGTAAATATAACAAAATACCCACTTTACCCACTGTTTTTTCTTTTGAATGATAAAGTTCAATGACACAGGATGGGTTTTTGAGACGGAGCATTAAGGGTACCTTAACCATTGTACCTACAGGGAAACGGTCTTAGGGCACTGTCCTTAAACTTTTGAGAAATTTTAATCTGCATTCACTAAATTTGATAAAATTGTGTAGTCAGTGAGGAAATGGGCAATGTTCACAAAAACTTTTTTGATACCAAGTTCCTGTTTCTGTAAGGATCCAAAAAACGATCGAACCAACTGAGGTTTAAGTACTATAAAAATCAGAAATCGCGCAAAATATAGAATGAAAAACGAAAAATAGATTTAATTTGGTTTTTAGGATCAAAGTAATTCAACGTACCATTTACAAAACCATCAACGTGAACAGAAAATTAAAAAACCGGCAAAGTGCGACTCGGACTCGCGCACGAAGGGTTCCGTACCATTATCTATAAAATCGGTAAAAAAAACATGTTTGTTGTATGGGAGCCCCCCTTAAATATTTGTTTTATTTTAATTTAATTAGATCATTTTTAAAGTGAATATATAAGTTAATATTCTGTAAATATTTCAAGCGTCTACCTGTTGTCGTTATCAAAATCGAGTAAAAACGAGCAAAAAAAAATCATGTTTGTTGTATGGGAGCCCCCTTAAATATTTATTTTATTCTTTTTTTTAGTATTTGTTGTTATAGCAGAAACAGAAATACATCATCTGTGAAAATTTCAACTGTCTTAACTATCACGGTTCATGAGATACAGCCTGGTGACAGACGGACAGCGAAGTTTTAGTAATAGGGTCCCGTTTTACCCTTTGGGTACGGAACCCGAAAAAGATACCCTGTGAATGTAAAAAAACAATTGAAGAAGCCTCTTGTGAAGGCCCGGGGCTGGGGCCCCTGTTGCCCTGCCCTAAGTTCGGCTCTGGCTGCATTAATTGTTTAACTACCCCTTTTCATAAACCATTTGAGTATGGGAATGTTCCCAATAAGCACTGCGGGACATGCACAATATTGTTAACATGCATATTTTCCTCAACATAAAATAGTAAGATTTAAACATCATCATTGTTTTTGTATTCTCTTAATCTTTATTTGTTTTAGATATAATCATGAGCGATTCTCAAAAATTCTTTGACCTGGATTACCATGAACAGGAGTTGATGTTGTAAGTATAATTGCTTTAATCTTGTTATAGTATTACTCAACTTAAAGGTTTCATCTTTGTTCAAATAATAAAATCAGTACTAGCATACATACATACAATAAACTCACGCCTTCTCACCATGGGGGTAGCCAGAACCCCCCTTTTGCTTTGTTTACGTTCATACATCAGAACTAGTAATCTCTATGCTCAACTCACAATTTAACAAATATTCTTGGCTCCGTCAATTCCTGCCTAAGTTTTTTAAACATTATTAATGTATTTGACGCATACACGCACACACGATCACACACACACAATTTTATAGTCTAAGGAAATAAGTTTTATTGTCATAAATGAGAACTTGAAGCCATGTCCTAATTTAAATCTGACTTTATGCATAAGACCTAATATATTTTTTTTTCTTTTTAGGGATATAGATCCATATAATCTTCAATTGGAAGATATTCCACCATCGTTTATTCCATCCCCGGCTTCAGAGACTATGGACATTGCTTGCAAACCAAATCTACAAAATGAATTTCCTGTAAGTCATTTTAATTATACTATAATACGCAGCGAGCCTACAGAGCCCTGCGCACGCAGTACAATAATGCGTTCAGAAGGTTGTTGGGTCTACCGTGGCGGTGCAGCGCGTCTGGCATGTTTGCTGAGGCGCGCACAGATGGTTTTCAGGCCATCATGCGCAAAAAAGCAGCTTCCCTGCTAGCCCGTATACGGGGTAGCAACAACGGCATTCTGAACGCATTAGCTGTACGTTTTGACTGTCCCTTTCAAAACCAGTGGGTCAAGTCTTGTGTAGGTGTGGCGAGTCATGCCAAGTAAACTTAGCTCGGTAAATGTGAATTAGGTTTAGGTTAAGTTTTCTGTGGGTCTATGCCACCCGAAATAAAGTTTTATTATTATTATTAATGATACTATGTATTTGTTTTTCTTTTTTTTTCCACTGCTGGGAAGCTCTTGGCCTTCATCTCACCTGATGGTAAGTGATCATAAGGCCGAAGGTGGAAGCGAGCTTTACTCGGAATCCTCAACCACATAGGAACTGGCTATCTTACCTCTAACTGCCGAAACACGACAAATGCTATTAACATTGTTGTTATGGCGACAGACTTAGATAAGATGGTGGTAGCTAGCCAGGCGGACTTAGAACAAGCCCTACCACCAACCAAACCAAGGGGTCTGAAACCGGAGGCGGTTAGAAGTGGTTGCTATTCACCCAGTTATACTTACCAAACCCAGTTTGCCGGCAGTTTGCAGTTTGCCTTCTTATAACATCGGTGATAAGTCCTGGACTATGAGCAGAAGTGATGTATCAGCTGTTTGCATGCAGAGTGTACTCTCCATCGAGAGTACCTTACTCATATATAGTCGAAACTCTAGAGTACTACATCGGTTGAACCGGTTCGCATAGTCTTGGATGGTCAACAGGCGTGCCAGTTCATTAGGATAATTTATCAGCGGTTTCTTTTTTGCTGAGTCATCTTGTATTTCCTCCTAAGGGCCTTTAACACGGTGTTTCTTTTATGCGCCGGCGACGCGCGTATACGCGCTGCAAACGCAAATAGTGCTGATTTTTTCAAGGTAAATAATGTGTCATTGACGCGCTTTCTACGCGCGTTACATGTAACGCGAGTTTAAAATACGCCTTGTGGAAAGGCCCTAAAGGAAAGAAAGAAAGAAAGAAAAATAGGTTTATTTGTCACAGAAACACGTGCATACAAAAAGATAATTAACTTGAGTAGATGGTATACAGAAAAATAAAAAAAATAAAACTAAATAGATCTACATTCCAATCACGAGCACAAAACAAAATAGTCGGCAGCTGCACGTCATGACTGTGACAAGAAGGCTTCCACTCAGCATGATGCTGTGCTATGAGGGACCCACAGCACAGCGCTGATTTTAAGGCGATAGTGCCAAGGTAGCCCGTTGAGCAATTTGCAGGTATCAGGTTGTATGTTGAATTGAATATGATTCGCGACCGTAACAATTTTATAGAATTATAATCATTAAAATCATCAATAAAACTGTCTAAGACCATGTAACCCTATTGAATGACTATTTAATGAAATCTTGACATTTGAGGATAATACCGGGCCCCGCGCGTGCCCCTGCGACGGAAGACTTGCATGGAACCGCCCGGGCGTCCGCTTCTCAGGCTAAGAACAATAAAACCACTATTGTGTCTCATTCAGTGCCCTTCAACCGCTAGTAGGCTGAACCGTCAGTATATATTACGGAAACGTCGCGCTCATACTACTCGCGACTTACGCGAAAGTTTTAGCGCCAAATTTTTTATTTGCGGGGTCCGCGGATCCGCACTTTGAAGGTACGGGATCCAGCAGATTAATAAAAGCAGCGGGATCCCGCGGGAATACGTTAACCCGTTTTGCGGGATTGCAATCCCTAAACATAATTATCTATCTGCATTCTTATTTTTCAGTTTCAGTCCTCATAATAAAGTACAATTTATTATTTTCTTTGAGTTAGTGTTATTTGTTTTTGTCAGTAGCAGCCTGGAGTCTGAATTTTTGACCAGTTGATTGCAATAAGCTCGCCCCCTATTACATGGGATTTAAAAAACTTACAAAATATCTCCTTGTGTTTAATCCAATCTGTCCTGGGACATTCAGCAATAGGAAGTCAGGTAGACGATGGATGCTGAACTAGCACGGTATGAAACTACCGCCCCATCCGATCGATACTATAGCTTATTTATGCTAGTTGCAAGTCTTAGGGTGCCATTCTTTTGTCTTGTAAAAGTTTTACATTCGCTCTAATGTGAATTGATTTGAGTGAACTTTTAACCAGGTCTCCAGGTTAAAAAGGTTAAAAATGGTAATATGGGTTTAGCGGTTAACTTTGATTTACTCTTTCACAGTTTTTTTAATCTTTAAATCCTTAAATGACGTACCAGGGAGCATGATTTAAACGTCTTATAGGTACACCTCGGCCCAACCTTTTGTTGAAAACTGGCGAATTTTATGTATGTTTATTTTTGTTCAGTTCTCTCCCCGCGGGCCCCCAGAGAGGAACAACTTTCCTGGGGAGTTCAACTTCAGTGTGGAAGTTAACAGCAACGATGTGCAAAAGAAAACTTTCTTGGTAAGTGCTCCCTTGCAATGAAGGCGGTTGCCTACACCCAAGTTGTAGGCTTGGTTTGAGTTTGTTACCACTCTGAACTGCTTTTAGTTTTCAACCCATCCTAAGATTCAATCAATCTTTATTTGTGAACCTATGTATTACAATAAAGGTCTTATGTACACATTTTAGTTGAGCTCTATGTCCTACCAATGAAATTGGTTTACAAATATATTAGTTTTTTAGTAATAGGTTTGAATCTATACAATAGTCACGTTCGAGTAAATAATGGCAATTAAATGTATTTGTTAATAAATAATAAATCAATTATAATTTATTTAAACATGCATGTCAATATTAAATTTTATTAAAGGGCTAGTAATTTCATATTTTATCATATTGGAAATAATGTCAATTAAATGTATTAGTAATAAATAATTAATCTATTATGGTAAGTATATTTTTACATGCATGTCAATGGTAAATTAAAGAGCTGGTAATGTCAAATTTTACCATTTAAAAATTCTTGGATAGAGTAATAAGTATTATCTATTAGAAATAAATACAATTTACTTTTGAATTTACGGACATTATCTTCACTCCTAATACATTTTGGTAATTTATTATAGACCCTTGATTAATTAAGTTATTATTCAAAATTAAGGAAAACCCTTATCAAGAGAACTTTTTAGCCATAGCCATTTCCTTCAAATATTCTTTTTTTAGGGATCCGTAGTAAACAAGGAACCTTTATAGTTTCGCCATGTCCGTCTGTCCGCGGCTTAGCTCAGAGACTTATTACTAGAAAGCTGTAATTTGGTATGGATATACATATTAATCACGCCGACAAAGTGGTAAAATAAAATATTGAAATATATTTTTTTAGGTTACCTCGTACACGTAATGTGGGGATGATATTTTTTTTCTCCTCTTCCTTCTTCATGGTGTGGGAAATCGTTGGATAGGCAGTTCAAATATATTACGGATTTGTGTAAACCATTTTTCGTTTTAGGGATCCGTTTGCCGTAATATTAAGCTTTAAAGTGCTAATTTTTGTTAGAGTCAAGTGTCCCCCCTACCAGCAAAATGGTAGTATTTAGATATGTGAAAAGATTCACAGCAGTAGTATATAAACGAAGTTAAAAAAAAAAAAACTATCACAGCTAAGTAGGCTGTACAAGTTACCGAGTAATAGTCGACCAACTTAAATTTACAATTGAAAAACATGTTATTCAACTGCAAATTCACACAATGTTAAGCTTGTTCTTGGGATAAACTCATCCCAACTACGGAACCATTCATTGTGCGTGGTCCGACACGCACTTGGCCGTTATTGAAAAATTTAGTTTTTTTTTTTTCGAAGATATGAGAATTTTTGCATTTTTTTATTAAGTTCGACAAAAACAAAAAGGTTTTCAATGATATGCATTTGGCGGCTGCTGTATAATTTCGTAATCCTTTCACAACACTTGTAGCCAGAAAAAATACATTATATTTTCACCCGATTTTAAACTTCATGCTTTGTCACCAGTACTCACACCAACTGTCTCGTATCTACGTGGCCATGAAGTGCAACTTCAGCATACAGTTCAACTGGGCGTACATGAGGGCGCCCCACATGTTTGTGAGAGCTACTGTGGTCTTCTCCGACGAGACACAGGCTGAGAAACGTGTGGAGCGGTGTGTGCAGCACTTTCATGAAAGTTCTATTGCTGGTGAGTGACACAACTGTTATAACCGAACTCATCTAGTTTTAAAACATACTCATGATACTCTTACCCTTGTCCCCCCTTGTACCTTTTTAAAATCAAAATCAAAATATTTTATTTCACATAAACCTACATGGGCACTTATGAAACGTCAGAAGCTAGGTGCATGGTTCCAATAATTCGTTTCCTATGGAGAAGAGCCGGCAAGACACGCCATGGTTACTCTTTTAATAATAATAATATTTTCAAATAATAGTGTTAATAGGTGTGGGAGGACAGTTTAGACCTTTTAACAATTACCAGGTACTTAACAAAATATAAAAGTGCCAACAAATCTACACTCTACTAGGCCTACAAAATTCTCGCATTCACAAAATAGAAAAGAATCTATATAAAAGATAAAAAAATAAAAAGTAGTTTAAGTTTTCATCTTGCGGTCACCCTATTTCTAGCTTTATCATCTTTCACCATTCAATTTCTAAGTAATATATAAGTCAATGTCTTTCGCAGTCTATCCATCGTCTCTTCGGTCTTCCCCTACTACATTCATACTCAAAACTTTCCTCACAACATTTTAAACACCATCGGCAATAATAAAAAAAAAATAATCTGTGTCCTGGTGCTAAAAAGGCCAATATCAATAATCCTTATTTTCAGTAATAAGCATTAGAACATTAAACCAGCATTGATAGTTATTATTTACATGTTATATTGTAGAATGACAAAAATCTCATAATATTTTGTAATTTGCTCTCTGGTGACTAAGGTTTCCTTTATTGTTCGTTTTTATTAGCTTTAAGTAAATGTACATGTCCTAAATAAATAAATCTCTTTCTGTTATTTGATACATATTCGTAGGTTGATTTAAGAATTAAATTCAAATTCAAGAAAAAATTGGTAGTTTTGAAAATATTTGCTAATGTTAGTTTCAAATTATGTATAAAATTAAAAAAGGCTTATGTTAACTTTGATCGTTTTAGTTCCGACTCTAATACTGGCTTGTTTTCATATTTTTTATATTTTAATAGTGGCTTAAGTACCTACTACTGCAGCCTTTTTAACATGGTATCTTTTGAGACATTTTCGTTACACTTACGCACACATAAATATATCACTTTTTCAATAATTCGGCAGTAAAATCTCATTTCTCACACAAACGTACTTTGGCCCTTTTAGCACCAACCCACAGAGTTTATTTTAAATGTGTTAAGTGTCTTCTAAAACGAATTTACAGATGGAAAAACATAATTGTCATCCTCCTTCCGGTATCTCAAACTATTTGTTGGACCAGCATGTCGTATGGTATGGACTCTGAAAGATGACACAGTCAATCCTAAGTTTCTTTGGTGTCCCACAGTTTAGCAACATTCATACTGAAAACTTTAAAATATACTACTTTACGTACTTTAGTATAAAATGCACACATGGCAGGCAAGTTGGCAGCCGGAGTCTGGATTTGTTTTTGATGGCAATAAGCTCGCCCCCTATTACATGGGACTTAAAGATAACTGGCGAAACGTATTATAGGTACTTCTGCCTCACCCTTCGCAGATTACAGGCGTTATATTATTAATTTTCATACTACCTTAATTTCAGGCATCCAAAAAGAAATAGCGAAGAATGTCCTCCATTCCTCCCGAGAGATCGGCACGCAGGGCATGTATTACTGTGGGAATGTAGAAATGGCCGACTCCTGGTATTCAGTCCTGGTAGAATTCCAGAGAACCAGCCCGGATCCATGCTCTCATGCATACCAGTTCTCTTGCAAGAACTCTTGCACCACCGGCATCAATAGACGAGCTATTGCCATAATTTTTACACTGGAAGATGATGTGTGAGTATTGCTATGGTTTTCTGCTGGCAATTTTTTTTTAATTTCCACCATTTATTAAAATATTGTAAAAGAAATACGAGTTGTGTTTGGTGGTCCTTACATTAATATTGTTGTCGTTATTCAACCTTCCATCCTAATAATGCTGGTATCAGCTTCCAGAATAGATTTGCACAAAAAACGATAATTTTACCATCTTCCTTTCCGTTTTATACTAGCGGCCGCATCTACGGCCGTCAGAAGGTAGGCGTTAGGGTGTGTGCGTGTCCGCGACGGGACATGATCAAGGATGAGATGGCTGAGGGCGTCTACAAGACTGGCAAGAAGAGAATCCCCTCAAACCAGATCGAACAGCCCAAGACCAAGAAGATCAAGGTGGAGAATCTCATGGATTTTGATGACACAGTACATAAGCTGCCTCCGGTAAGTCCCACAGTATTAATAATAGTCTCATATTCCAATTAAAAAGAAAAGTTATTCAAATACGGCTGATAATCAAAACGCCCGCCCTTCGTCACTTCCTAGTGCTTTAGCTGGGAAAAAGTGGCGCAACAAACTCCCCAGCAGCACAACTGTCTGTTAGGTTCGAAGAACTTGATTCTATACAATAGTATGCATAGTAACATAAAAAAAACAATGTAGTACATTGAAAAACAAAGAAACTCAAATTATTTGCCACATATTAGCTAAACTCAAGCAGAAATAAAAACGTTTTTGGGTTAGTCTCTTCAGTCTTAAGTTTTTAGTCCATGGAAACAGAGTTTTAAATTACCAAGTAAACATGAAAAAAAAAAAATGAGTTGAGTCCTAGAACATAAAATTCGAAGGCAAGTGACATCCATCAATCCGCATTGTGCCCGCGTGGCTGCTCATGCTTATTAAATACTGTTATTGAAATGCCTGTTGTTTATTTCGGAATAAATTTAAGACTTCTTCAAATTAGGATTTAAAACTCATTCACTCATTTTTAAATTCCTTCCTCACAGTTACAAATCGTCGGGTCAAGAGCCATGCTCTGCGGCCTTAAAGTCATGCAAGACATGATGGAGCTGGCAAGGGAATGCCGTAAGAATGATTCAGAAGCGGCAAGCCTGTATGAAAAACCCATTAATGACCTAAAAGAATACATTAAAAAATTGGAGAAAGAAAAAACACCGTCGCAGTAGCTTCTAGCTATAGTTTGACCGATACCGCTGTACCGCGCACATCCTAAGGCGCGGAACCGCGATATCGGTCAAACTATGACAGTTGTTCTTTAGTATAGTTATTGTTTCACACTTACCGAAAGCAAGTGTGAAGTCTTATTTTTATTATGTTTTGATTTTTGATATGCCCAGTTTTAAGTTGACACCATTTTGATATAATCATGACTTTTTAACTTTACAAGTACAAGCAGTGCCTTGCTTATAGCATAAAATTTACATTCTTTGCCGATTTAAAACCAACGCATTTAGGCTTTTTCATATTCAGGCCAAGTATAAATGAAAGCCAAGTCTCTGATCAGTTATTCTCATGTTAGCTGCTATGATAAATGAAATTAGCTTAGATAATCATATCAGTTGGCTTATAAGATCTCATCTCTTTTAAGTGAACCAAATTACAGGCACTGCGCTTTTAGTTACCTTAAAAATGTTTTAACCAGTCTGGTCCCACCCTAACTTATATGTATTCATAAGTGTTATGACAGTAGGAATCGCTAAATGCAATTTCTTATGAGATTACAGAGTTAATGAATCTTATCATAGTTCCTGGCCTAAGGCTAGATTTTCCATTGTTAGATTTAGATGCACATCTAAATAAAACAATGGAAAATACCCTACCATGTAATCTTTGCTCATAAACAGGTATACCATTTTTCTGCCCACCGAAAATGGAGCACAAATAATTTCGAAAGGAATCATGTTTTGATAAATGATGGCAATTTAACACCAAAAAAAAAACTATTTTAGTATCTGTTTTTTTTTTTAATTATTATTTTTATATGCTGTCTTTACCTGATATGATACTGAAATTACAACGAGAAAATTATGCTGGTATATGATAGTCCGAAAAAATGCTTTAAAATGCACAACTTTATCATCAAATAGCACCGTCATTGGCTTTAAAAAAGACTGATATAATATTTTAATTCAATTGGTAGTGGACTTTGGTAACAACTAAATTACTACAGATTTAAAAAATATAATTATATATAATTGTTTTTCGTTGGAACATAAGTAATTGTGTTGGTATACACTTTGCGAAATAACAGGCTACTCGAAAAATGTCAATAAGATTTCATTTCGCTAAGCGTATACTTATTTATGTTGCTGACTGTACCTTATAAAATAATTTGGAAAGATAAGTTGAATAAAATAACTTATGCTTATTGTAACTTTATACTTAATCATGAAGTTACAATTTGTTTTTAGAATATCATGTTAGTTGAAGCTAGAAAATAAGTACCCATGCTGTTTGCAACAATTCGTATCTTTTATGTGTTGTTAGTATGGTACGTATTACTTTATAAATTCTTGATATTAATGTTGTATAATTATTAAACACGGGTTTAACTGTTATGTATTAACAAGATTCTGTTATCTACTTATGACGATGTAATCAAATATCCCAGTCAAATATATCCCCAGTAAAATATTTACATACATATATTTACTTATATATCTAAATATCTTTTCATACACTAATCTGACATTAATTGTTAAGAATTTGATACACAAATTAATATAAATACAGGGTTATTTTAAATTGCCTAGCTAAACTCCGCAGACGCGATGGGTATCGATATCTAAACATGATAAAACAAAAAATATATTTATTTGACGATTTTTTTTTTTGTGGAGTCATCGGTCGCAGTTATCAGTCACTAGATTTTTATTTTTGTAAACTCTATAGATGTGATAAGTATCGACATCTAAACACGATAAAACATAAGAAAAAAGTTATTATAACTCATACTTCAAGTAACAACACTAACAAAGGTATTTCACCTCCCAAAAAAAAAAACATCAATGCTTTTTTTTTTTTAGTTATCGACAGCCATCGCGTCTGCGGAGTTTAACTAGCCAATTTTAAATAACCCTGTATATTAAGTGCTCTTAATGAATTATATTGTATTATCTATAAAACTGATGAAAGTGATGCTGCAATTTATGTGTAGGTGCTATCACTATTATAATAATATTGTTATAGATTCTATGCAAAATATGATGTCCCAGTGATGGGCTATAGGACGTTGGACGGGTCTTACCTACCATCTGTAAGATTCACAGTGGTTACATTTTTTTTTTGAATAAGTGATTAAATACTACATAGTACAACACAAGTTGTATTGATAGATAATTAAGAAATATTTTTTTAATTTTAGTTATGTAAGGAATTATTTTAAGATTTGATTGTTTATAAGTATTTTTTTAATTTCACTTTTAAATATGTAATTTAAAATATATTATGGACATTGTCCCTAATATGTTTTAAATTGGCCGCCTTCTTTCAATTGAAATACAAAGATAAATAAAGAGATACGTAAAACAAGAATAGTGTTTTCTTTAAGCAACTCCACCTTCATAATTTTATTTGATTATACGGCTAACGAGAAGCGAATAGAGCTAGCAAAAACGAGTCGGCGAGCAGCGAGGGTACCATCATTACTTACTGGCATGCGTAAGTCTTGTACAGTGTCTCTCGGCGAACATTCTGCCCGTCAAGCGAGCATCGCTGAACGAGTACTTCTTGTCGCTGTGACAGATTACTCGCTGGCGGTGTGAACAGTCGGCGATTAACTATTCATATAATATTTATTTATTTTACTTACACGGGATTTACTATCTTTTGTACCTATTCTACTAAGTCTATTTTGGGAATGTTATCTACCTTGAACTCAAAGCGTTATGCAGACTGGTAATTCTGGGTCTTTCAATGGGTAATGGCTAAAATATCCTAAAAAGATATTTTAGTTATTGGACTTTCCATGTCATTATCTACATATTGGTTTTTCCAGGAATTGGAAATGTTTGAATTCAGAGTAAAACAGATTGGTATTTTTTTAAATTAAAGATTCCTAATTGAAAAAAAAAATGCCAACGTCGTCACATACACTGATAAGATAAAAATATTTTTTACAAGGATGTTTACCTATTAATTAATTTAAAACTAGCTTCTGCCTGCCACTTCGTTCGCGTGAAATTCCTTGTTCCCCGTCGCATCACATCGCCCGCCCGCGCTTGTTACATTATTGCAATTTTCTTAAGGATCTCTTATTTTTTTGTTGAAAATATTGTATTGCCTGTTATTTCCTGATAATTTAGCTTTCTATTTGTGAAAAAAATTGTTAAAATCGGTCCAGTAACTTCGGAGATTTCGATAAAAACAAACAAAAAAATCTTTACTCTTTTTAATATCTATAGACTAGCGGATACCCGCGCTACGCAAAATTTATCTTTTTGCCCGGCTCCTTAGGGTCGTAGCGTGATATTAAAAATAGCCTATAATCTTCCTGAAGAATTGGGCTATCGAATGCAAAAAGAATTATCAGAACCCATTCAGTACTTTCAAAGTCTATAATGGACATCTTTGTGTTTAATAATATAGATAGATAAGTATGGTAACAAAATATAGGTAATAATATATTGATGTTGTCAGTAAAAGCATTTGACTTCATATGACATTGAACTTCATTTAATAACTTATATTAAAAAAATGCAAATATTTTATAAGTATTTACAACAGTTTCAAATGTCCAGTAACTTTGTCAATAATATCCTTAGGTGCAGGACCAACACCCAGTACTGTGATGGAATTAGGAGCAATCTGTGTCCTACCAGCATCCCGAATTAATGACGTAATCAGTCCCATCTTCTTTGCATTGTCACAGATTTGTTTGACTTCATCTAAGGAGTCTGTTTTAAGGGCTACTTTGGCTTGACCAGTGTATTGCCATAGTTTGAGTGCTTCAGGGTCTTTGTGCTGAGCTTTCTCGAAGGCTCCAACGGCTGCATGACTACACTGGGCAGCAATCTTTCCTTTGCTCATGTTGAGGTCAGTTCGTACCACTAGTACTAGCTTAAATTCTTCACTTGAGTTATACTGGAAGAAATTGTGAATAATTAATATTACTATTGACAACAAGATTTCAGTACCTACATAACTCGTCATCTGCCTAGCCTTTTCCAAACTGGGGCAGCTTCTAGTCTAACTGGATGCAGTGGAATACCAGTATTTTACATGGAGCAACTGCCTATCTGACCTCTACAATTCAGTAACTGGATAATACGATACCCCTTTGTAAGACTGGTTATTAGACTTTTGGGCTCCTGATGACCCATAACGACTGTCAAAGATACACGAATAACAGCCGGGACCAATGGCTTAACCTGTGCGGCTATTATTACTTGGTCACAAACCAGTACCTACATAAGTATCAGATTTATTTTCAGGTTCAAGTCTTGAGAATATAAATTAACCTCTATACAATGCAACTTGTATGAATTGCTGATGCAATAATTTCATATTGGGCAGATTTATAAATCTTTACTTCATAAATATTAAGGTGGCTAGCTAGGACGCGAAAATAAACAACTAGTAGAGAATAAATAATACCTTTCCTAATTACTATTGTAGGTCAATGTTGAATGTTTATGCTGTTGGTGTTTCATTTATTAATGAAACTATGAATGAAAGTCGAACACTGTGAAATAAGAGTAGGTTATGCTCACCTTGCTTGCATGCTTTATAGCTTTCGCAACTTTAGGACAAGCTGTAAAATATTTCTTTATTGCGAGTAACGACAGGCCGATGCAAAGCCCACAGCCTACGCCGGTTAAGAACGAAATATTAAGCTCCATTTTCCGTTGAGGTGAAATGATTGTTTTTAAATTCAATATTTTTTATTTATCTTCGTCTTGGTTCTTTAACTTTATGTTTAATTATTACAACGTTTACGAGAAGAATAATTGTGGTGATTAGGTTAACCTGAATCTCCCGTATGATTTACGAAACTGACAGTGACACTTGACATGACACTGTCAGTTTCATAAATCATGTCATGATGACAGGCAGTCACTTGTCAGTCAGTACCATTGCAGTACACACACGTGGAGTAGCATTGTGAGAAAGAGACATCACCACACGTCTCAAACCTAGCTAGAAAGAGACTTCCTATACATAATGCCGTTATACAAAATATTTTTGAACCGGAACGTAAGGAAACCTGGGGTCCTACTGTGATCGCCCTACATAAAAAAAGGATTATTTGGTAGGATTTAGCTAAAATCAGAATTTCGACACATTGCTAGGCAACGAATAATAACGTGATTTACGCGTGATTTCCACACACAGAACACTATACTCCTTAGTTTCCACAACAACTACCAACATTTTTCCATTTGTTTTAGAGATTGAAATATTAAATAATCTTTTTTAATCATGCCTAAGAAATCCAAGGATTTGGCACCCATTGCCATCCCACATGGTCCTCCTGTGGAGTGCACTGCGGAATATTTCAAATCCTTGATGGAAAGTGAAACAATGGTCAAGTGAGTGGTTTTATAATATCTCGATAGCAGCCCCTTGCACTAGCTAAAGGCTCCTACAAACAGGCGCGACACGCGACGCGACACAAAGAGACCGCTCGTCGTGCGGCACGCGGTGTCTTTGTGTCGCGTCGCGTGTCGCTTCTGTTTGTATTCCATCTTTATTAGTATTAAATCTTTTCCATCAAAGACTGTTGGTTTCCCTCCTCCCTCGACCGTAAGTCTCAAGCAGGACACACATATTATCTCGTCTCTTTTATACCACCATCCTATTATGAGTCGTGATGGTTCATATGACAGTATGACCGTGATCAAAACAGGCATAAATAAGCACTTATGTCACAATTGTCACAAAACGTTCGTTTGCAGCTCGTTCACAGCGGACTTGCGGCATTCAATAATCACCACTTGGCCTGGTACTTTTTCTAATATGGTCAATGTTCTTCTAGAAAATATCCAGTATGGGATGTGGCACGGCCCACCCCTCAGGTCCTGATGGAGCAAGCTCGCCGCGACCTAATGGAAGCAGACGCGAAGCTGGCGATCAAGAGGGAAGACGCGGCAAAAAACAGAATCACTATGGACGCCAAGTGGGAGGACTTGAGGAAGAAAGAGAACCTGCTTAAAGAGTCTTTTATCAGCTTTAATAAGGTACCTATCTATAATGGGTGAATAGGTACAGGTAGACTCATCTTTTCCATTAGCTTCGGTGTACTTGCTAAGAAATTACTTTGGGTCAGAAAACTTCTGAACTTATATCCCAAAACCACCGAACGAAATTAGCTCTTAATCAAGACTTCAAGATTCTCGTAACTTTTTGCTAATGACAAAACGTCTAAAGCCATGCCTTCTTACCTTCCCGTTTGTATACCGATAACTTTGAACATGAAATCAACGATGTAATAACACAAAAAAACTACCAAAAGTTTATTTTACCACCTAGTTCATAAGAGAGAACCAGGAGAAGCGAGACCGCGCTGAACGTAAGATGCAAGCTGACAACGAGGTATTAGAGCGAAAGACCAAGGAGACCGAAGCTATGAGGCAGAGAGTCATCGAGATGGAAGAAGTCAAGAAGTTGATGGAGAAGCAAGTCAAGGATTACACTATTTATGAAGTAAGTTTACTACGACGTCCCAAAATACTAGGTACCCTGCTGCCGTATTTTGACATAAAGCCGTCATTGTTCCAATGCAAGAGAGAGATGGAGCTACACAAGATGAATATCACCATCTCTTTTTAGTAATAAACCAAGATGACGTAAAAAATACGAGTCGACCCTTGGTCCTATGAAATGGCCCAAAAGTCAAGTAATTTTGCATTTTTTGGAACTTTTTGTAATAAAATGTTTTTTATTTAGGACTACCTCATGTCGGTGGTGCAAAATTATCCTGAGTTCAAACAACCTCTGGACGTACTCAACCGTTATGAAGCTCTAGGTAAGGAAACATTACTTACTAAACTAAGTACAGTCGCCAGAACATCAAGTTACCACAGACTGTCAAATCTCATTCGATTTTGAACTTAACCAGTAACATTTTAAGGTTTAAAATCGTTTGGGATAAATTTGACAGTATCGTATAACCTGATGCTGGCCACCGTATCTTCTTCTCTATCTTGTTTTTTTTTTTTTTTTTTGTTAATGGCATTTTGCAGTTCAACCTAGGAGGTTGTCGTCTGCTTAACCGGACTTTCCTGTGGGTGCGTCAATAAATTAAGGCCTCCAGCCGGGGCAAAAAACTTAAAACTAAGCGACTACGCACTAAGGGCACCCCCTGTGGGGCACAGACCTCGGCGTCGCTGGGGGAGGACAGCACGGGACGGGCTGGATCAGATTTTGTTCTGTATCTCTTCCTTATCTCTTCTCTTCTTTCGTATTCAAAACGCCTTTTTACCCGAAGGCGCAACAGCAAAGACAGCTTAGGGTTATGTGTTTCACGCGTATCTATGTATCTATAAAATATTTAACTACCTATCTCTAGACGGCAATACTGCCGCGCTAACGAAGAATGCAATAACTCGATTTTGGACGATTTTGAGTTACGAGTATATATTCGTTGCTTTAGGTATATATTTGGAGTCAGTGAAACGAAATCTATTAGGTAACTCTCTCTAAGCAACTTTTTATTGATCCTTCAGGAACTCGGTTTTTCAGTAAGCAAGAATGCAATAACTAAAACTTCATAACAAATTCGATAATCAAAAATACAATTCTCGGAAGCGGCAAAATTGAATTATTGCATCTTTCGCTAGTGCGGCTGAATATGTACCTAATGTCTTGAAAAAAAATCTAATTTACCACCATGTGGGGTATCAAAATAAAGGGCTTGATGAAACGATTCCAAAAATAAAACACCCAAAGGTAGAAAAACAAAAACTAAGAATGAACTAAATTATCTGCCACAACATCTGACTGTGAGCTTGTTTTGAACTCTTCAGTTGCAGTCGGGTGTTTCAAGTTCTTACCAATAGTTCCTCTCCTTACGCACTTACTTACAAAAAATAGTATATTACTTACCAAGGGCTGTAAAAGAAAGAAAGCTTGAAATCGCAGGTGACCCGAGTCGCAGGCGAGGGTTGTTAAATATGCGATAGAGGGTTTTCTTTTTACTCCCCGTCGTGAGTAAACAATTTTACGTCTTCACCTGGCCATAATGCGAGTTTTACCGTATGCGTAGCGTGCGGTAAAACTCACATTATGGCCAGGTGTGACGTAAACAAATATCTACTACCTACCTACTTATCTCTTTGTAAAGACGATGATAATGATGTAGGATGATGATGAAAGATCATATTCCTAGCGGCGGCCAAATCAACGCTGGCGGATCGTCAAGAGCATGATCTTGAGATGTTAGAGAATGCTCGTCAGGAGATCGCATCGCTGACAGAGGAGAAGAAACTCTTCATCATGGGACTCAACAATACGCTCGCTAACCTAAGGGTATGTACCTAATTTAAAAAAATTGGTAACTGCTGCGATTTTTGCGCTTTCGGGGCTAGATTTAGCTCAATCAGCAATCGACTCAATAACGGAAAATCTAGCGCTATAAAATATTGGTATATTGATAGGTAATTAGTTTAAATCTACAAAGGTATTTATTTATAACCATTTTTAATTAAAGAATAATATTAAAATCAATCAGTAGATTCCCTTGTTCACGTCTAAACTTGTATGGAGTAGTGATTAACTTGACAGGACTAAACTAAAATTTATCTTCCGTCCTTTGCATAATGACATAGAAAGAAAAAGATGCAAAGAACTTATTATAGATTTAGTTTAGTTTGTGAACAAGGGAATCGGCACCAATGTCAAATTGTTGGCATTTATGTGCGGTTGACTGTACTTAGAATAAACTGTGAGTTCTATAGCTGTGTGGTGATACATGCTAGTGTACCTAATCAGCCAAGACGTTAGCAAGGAACTTACACAAAGCAGACTTACCTATTGTTCAAATCTTTTCCGGTTATTTTTTTTTTCTAACTTGTTTATAGAGCTGGATTTCTGACATAATTTGACACTTTTTGATCTTAGTTTCGACAAAAATCTTTTAAGTAGGTACATACCAAACTATATCTAGGTACTAAAAAATAAGTATCTCCTCAGTGGCGCTATGACAAAATCCGGAACAGAGTCATAAAATGGGAGCTAGCTCTAAACCGATTGAAGGAGACGGCAGCGCGGCGCCATGTGGAGCTCTGCCACGTCCGTTCCGCCATATGGAGCCTCTACGCTAAGATCTGCAAACAAAAAGGTAATGTATCCATACTAATATTATAAATGTGAAAATAACTCTGTCTGTCTGTCTGTCTGTTACGTTTTCACGCCTAAACCGCTGAACCGATCGTCATGAAATTTGGCAGAGATATAGCCTGGGATATGGAGAAGGACATAGGCTACTTTTTACGCGATAACCGACATCCACGCGGGCGTAGCCGCGGGCAAGAGCTAGTATAGTTATATAGAGATGGATGTTGATATAAAAGAGATTGATAAACTTCAACAGTTTAACCGATTATTTACCGAGTTACTCAGCTTGTGGCTCAAGATACAAATTAACACAGGGGGACAAATCAATAATTTTCTGTAGTACTGTCTATAATCTATAATGATAACGTCACATTCGAACTACGCATCACACCTGACGTCACTCAATTTCTGCATCGCGCAAGGAGAGTTATCCGCGCGATCAGACAACAACAACATCCAGTCGGGCAGTAGCCCAACAGACACAACACTCGTCTAGTCGGGACTCCCTTTTCTATGAAGGATGAAGAACTTTCCACCTTGTTCCTCATACTTCCATAGTGCTTAGTCATAGGTAAGTGCGTAATTTTACCAGCTAAATGTGTGAGAGGCAGAAGGGCCCAGTGGTGAGAGTCGAGCAGAAGAACTAATCGTTTATTGAATATTTTTGGGAACAAATAGGTACTACATTCAAAGTCAAACAATGTTAAATGATGATGGTTCAGGTTCAGATAGGGGGCCTGACACCGGTCAAAAGTCCTGATAAAAAGCAGGACATTTGAAAAAAATAAAATGTATTGGCTTTCTATGTTTATTATAAGTTGTTGGTAATATTTTGGTCTAAGCGTCTCGCCGTCGCATCGTCTCTTTGGGGGTCAGCTAATCAAAATAGGCAGTTAACAACAACTATCCCTTTACAATAGCATACATTCTAAGCCTTGTCTGTTTGGCGTTTTCATTAGCTGCTGTTAACTTTCTATTTTGCATTTATAAACTAGACAAGAGCTGATAATCTTCAAACGGCTTAACTAATTTTCATGAATAGCTAAGATAACTCTTGATCAAGTAAACTTACAAAAAAAAAATAAAAAAAATTGGTTCTGCCGTTTGCGAGCTACGAATACGATGGCGCAGATAGACACACAGATACAGAGAGATACAAATACCCAGATACACACGTTAAACTTATAACACCCCTCTATTTCCGTCGGGGGTTAAAAAGAAGATTGCTTTTGTTTTTCAGTTCTCATTTAACTTTTCTATTTTCTAAAATAAATACCCTTGAACTGAGAAGTCCGGACGAATGACAAGGTAGACACACAGAAGAAAAGCCAGACATGTCCGGTTAGATCCGGACGGTTGACCCTAGCTAAAATGATTTTTGTCTCCAAATTATTCAGTGTAACCTACCCATGATGAAACTTGTTATTTTGAAAAGGTCTTGTTATCGACGTGGCGGTCGGCGACTTCGAACAGCAACTGGTGGTCATCATGAGAGCGTTGCTCGAACTGCGCAGGATTTACAGACTCGCTCAGAGGAGGTCCAAGGAAAAGTGAGACAAACAGATATTTTAACCAGTTTGTAAACACCTAGATTAATTTTGCTACTATGGCAAAAGTTTTCTGTTGGGGAACTATACGGCCAACACAACTTAGTATTTCTCTCACCCAGCTCTAGTGCTGTGCTCAAGTTTCTAGGGAGAAACAGTGAGGTCCCTACTTATGTACGCCATACACACTACGGATCACCCTGTGCTGTCTGTGTACTGTCTACCTGTGCAGGTGTGCCGGCGCAGGTCGATCCAAAAATCATACGTCCCAAGAACTGCAGCTCCAGCATAGCTATTCACAAACATTTGATACGCTTCCATGCAGAATCGAAAACCAATCAATGGTGCCGATTCCCTTGTTCACAAATTAAATTAAATTTAAGTTCAGTGCATCTTTTTCTTTCTATTTCATTGAGAAAAGGACAGAAGATAAATTATAGTTTAGTCCTATCAAATTAATCAGCGCTTGACGTAAAATGACGTAATTTTAGTCGGCAAGTATTTAATCACGTCTAAACTTGTATGGTGTAGTGACAGGCGCTGATTAATTTGACAGGACTAAACTAAAATTTGTCTTCTGTCCTTTTCTTAATGAAATAGAAAGAAAAAGATGCACTGAACTTAAATTTAGTTTAGTTTGTGAACAAGGGAATCGGCACCAATGTTATCGAAAGAGTCCTCTAAACCCTGTTGGCAAATCCATAATGTCCGAAAATGTTGTTAATTTAAATCAAATCGACGACCATATTCATCCGACAGCTATTTTGAACTTAATCATTAACATTTTAAAGTTTAAAATCATTTGGAGAAAGACAGATTTCGTGTAGCTTGATGTGCTGGCCACTGTACTTACAGGCTTAACGCGCATCCATATGGCAACTCAAAAAATATCACCAGAAATCCAGATCACCAGAAATAAAGAATAATTGATTATGTTGCAGATTATGTTGCATGCAACATAAGTGCACTTATAATAAATCTGTATATTATGATGGCGCTACTCTTTATTTATTTTTTAAATTAAAAGTTGGCACCCCTAATTAGTGGCGAAGATATTAGTCTATTCGAACTGGCCCAATAAATATAAACTCAGATAATAGAATTTAGGCTTTCCGCATCCAATTATACATGATGGGTCCAAGATACAAAGAGGATACAATCAGTAACCAAATTAAATATGAAAAAAAAAAAAAAAATAATTATGTTTATATGTGTGTACATAAATTGTTAAATAAATAAATAATAAATAAATGCAGTTTTTGTATCCAATTATACAATCTGGCAGCCATGACGGGAACAACTGACGCCGCAGCGACCACCGATACAACGTCAACACAGTGCTGGAAGCGGCGTCCAGCATCAGATGAAACTAGACGCCGCTTCCAGCATCTTTTGCAGACCACCGCCTTACAGTAGTAATGGGTCTCATTTTGACAGCTCAACAACATTCATTGCGTGATTTACGTTGTTGAGCAGACAAATTTTTCGAACATATGACGCAATGGATTAGCAATATCCTACAAAATCATTTAGATTGTGATTGATAGTGTGTTACGGGTGCCGGTACGAGTATACTGCTACAGGGATCTTTTTGGCACTCGAATGACGTTGACAGGGCGGCGCTGTTGGTAAACATTTGTGCAACTGTTTTGTGAAATATCACTTGAAATTTATTTAAAAAAACAAGATGGCGGCGTTAGTTCAAATTTTAGCCACATGTAACGCTATAATCGAAAATGTGTCATTTTCGACACGACATCCTGTCGAATCATTATAGTGAATAGGTATGCTGTACCTCTCCAGTTGATCGTAGATTAGGCTTCAAGGGTCGGTAAGCTAATTTATTTTGACTGAACTTATCTTTTCATTTTCAGAGGAGATGCAGAATCGAAACAATCGAAAGAAGTTTGAGATTTTAAAATATAATCTTTTAAACTTAGCTAGGTAGGTACTTACACCTAATCTCTGAGATGCCAATATTTTTTCTTTTATTATGTAAATTTTATTCATTTACTGTTAAATAACAACTGTGAAAATATATTTCTAATTTGTTTATCTATTAATAAATGTTTTAAAGGAGCCGCTTACTTTTTACCCGATTGTCCCAGGCGGTGGGTAATGATTTGCCTTCCTGTCTTCCCGTGATCCATAAGAGTTAGGTTTGCCTTCAAGTCGATAAGCTCTCATAATAGGTAGGGCAATAACCTACAATAGCTCCAACCACCACCAACCACAACCACCACGGTAACCACTTTACAATAGCTCTATTCAACGGAAAGACGAACCAATCAATTAATAGATAGTTACCTACCTAACACATCTTGTATTTTGGCGCTAAAACCGATTGTAAGTATAGGTACTCTTTGTCCATTCAAAAGGACATGGCTACATTCATACCTATTATTATCATTATAGTGCAATTATAAACTAAGAACTTGCAAACTTAGTTAAACTTAGGGCAATAATTAGCTGTTCTAAGTAATTGGACTTCTATCCGATAGTAATTAAGTACTTTACAGAATTTAAATGACCAAAGTTTGAAAGTGCTTGTTAATCTTTATGAACTGTTCTTGTGACCCTTTCATACGTGACGAAAGGGTTTACTAAATTAAGGGGACAGCGTAAGGGTAGAACGCGAAAATTAAATTTCTTATGTCTTTTTTTTTGCAATTTGCTGATTGTACGAGTATGTTGATCTAAATATGATTCGCGGCCGCATCAAATATTTATTTATAGAATTACTAGCTGACCCGACAGACTTCGTTCTGTCAAAAGCTATAGTATAAACTCCACTACTCTACCCTACCCTACCCTACCCTACCCTACCCTACCCTAACCTACCTACCCTACCCTACTTTACCCTACCTACCCTACCCTACCTACCCTACCCTACCCTACCCTACCTACCTACCTACCTACCTACCTACCTACCTACCTACCCACCCTACCCTACCCTACCCTACCCTACGTTACCCTACCTACCAACCACCTACCCTACCCTACCCTACCCTACTCTACACTACCCTACCTACCCACCTAAAACAGAAAAAAAAAAATTGATAGTAGCCGATTCTCAGACCTACTGAATATGCATATAAAATTTCATAAAAATCGGTCAAGCCGTTTCGAAGGAGTATGGTAACTAACATTGTGACACGAGAATTTTATATATTAAGATAATCATAAAAATCATCAATACAACTCGTCTAAGTTCTTATAGTTATTAGTTATTACTCTATTGGATGACTATTTCATGAAATTATGACATTTGAGGGGACATTTTTTAATGGTATTATTGATTCTAATGATTATAATTCTGTAAAGCCATGTTTGTTACGTTAGCGAATAATATTTTAATCAACAACATATTTTAAGAATTATTTGGACGTAGTAGTTTAAAAGAAAGGACTCAACAACCCACATTATGGTCAAAAATTAGTTGTCATACCAAAGAGGTCCTAACAGTTAACGGAAGGTACCCAACTTCATGTGGGTTGGTTCCCATCATTAAAAAATCAACCTTATCTTGGTAGTGTCACGGATCTTTTTTGCTGATTGAAAGAACCAATCGTTAAGACCTCTTTGGTATAAAAAACTGATTTTTGACCTTATGTGGGTTGAGTCATTTATGCGAAACTGCGTCCATTTGAGGCTCACAGAAAGAGGCGCAATCATTCTATTAGTGTACAATAATATTTTAGGAGCGCAAAATAGTAATTATTAGAGGTTCGATTAAATACATGCCCACTGTGAGTATGGTAAGAGTGAATGAGACTTGCTTTTGAGTTTGATGAGTAATATTTTCTTGTCTGTTGTTATGGACAAAAGATGATTAGATAACGTTGTTTATCTACGATGCCTAACATACGCAATTAAGTATAGATTTTATGAAAATACAGGAAAATTATCTATTTATACTAATAATAAAGCTGAAGAGTTTGTTTGTTTGTTTGTTTGAACGCGCTTATCTCTGGAAGTACCAGTCGGATAAAAAAAAAAAATTGTATTTGATATCTCTATTCTTGAGGAAAGTGATAGGCTGTTTAATATCACGCTACGACCCTTTGGAGCCGAGCAAAAAGAATAAATGTCAAAACGAACGCTAATAAGGGAAAACGAATTATTTTATTATATTGTGTACATTACGACTTCCACGCGAACGAAGTCGCCGGCAGGAGCTAGTAAGTTAAGATAGGTAAGACGGAAGTTTCGAAGAATCGTAGGTTTGATTCCCACATGTTTCGTCATTTGTCGTGCATCTGAGTTAAGAGATTTCAATGCGTAAAAAGCATTCAGGAATCGAGCCACTCATTACACATTACGACTACGATACGACGGACTACGATTTCTAACCCCTGACATGTCTATACATACATTGTCCCGCAAAATATTTTCCGACAGCCTAATGTGTTAGACTCTTTAAATCCTACAAAAGCATATAAGCTCCTTCTTAACAAGCTAAGAATATTCAGTTCCCATAAAATTAAGGAGGGTATCTAACATATATAATGTCGCCTACAGAACCCAAAACCACTTTAAATTCTGAGAAATCTGAGCGTTATATTCATTACATCGAAAGACCGTTGAAGATCTGTGCCTGCTGGGATCTGTTCCCCAATTCTGCCAACGAATGGAGAATAATCGCCAACGATATGTATTTGGGGATAGTGCTCTTTGTTCTTACACATTTACCGATAGTTTTGACGGTGCATTTGTACACAGAATGGCAGGACATCATGGCAAGTTTGGCAACTATAGCCGATTCTCTCCCTCTTATAGTTTCCCTAATAATTGTCGCGTACTATGCCATATATCGCAAAGATTTGTACACATTGCTGGAGTATATGGATAAGAATTTCAAGCATCATTCAGCATGGGGGTTGACGAATATGACGATGGATCAGAGCTACATGAAGGCCCGAAGTTTTGCAAGGATCTATACGGCTTGCACTATATTTAGCGTCACTATGTATATGATGATGCCTGCTATTATTCACAGTAAGTGGTATATCTTCTCTTGGGTTATGTCTGGAATGGATGCGGATATTTGGCGAACCGTGGTGATGGTCGGCCATGTTTGTCGCAGAATCGATTGGTCGTTGGGGCAGACGAGCTCTCGACTGGAGACCTCGACATGGCATTTCTCTTTCTAGTACCAAATGGTACATATCCTTACAGTCTAGATACTGCCGTAACAATGACCTTGTGTGTGTGTGGCATCGTGGCCGGGCCAGAACGGAACACACAAAGCGAAGCGTGGGACGCCGCCCAAGGCGGAGAACCGCGTATTCTGGTGCAACTTGAGAGAGACCTAGGAGCAGTGCCGGATTTATATTTTTTATGAGTGTAGGCCACTAAAGTTAAATAAACGAATGAATTAGTCATTAAGAAAGAGCGTAAAAAATAATGTCTATTTCAACCACGCGGCCAACTCATAAAATTTGATGTAACTTTGCCAGGAATTAGTGGTAATTTGTTACTATACACCCCTCTTTTCCTGAATTTGTTGCAAAAAAAATCAAGACGCTATGACCAAATATTGTTGGCCGCTAGAACCGCCACTTGCTTTAGTCATCGCCTGTGATTACGCAGAAACTAAATAACGCAGATAGGCGAATGATCATCAAAAGAAAAGTCTTAATTTGTTGTAATTGTTGCAAAAATAAAAAACATGAAAACGTAAATACACAAAAAGTTATGCTATATTTAGTTTTCAGGTTATAGGTAGGTAGGTATCTCACCATAAATATCAAATTAATAGAGGCTTATGTGTATCGACAATTAGTTGCTAATTTGTTGTAGCGAATAAACAAGAAAAATCACTAGAAAAATAGGTTCAATAATTTGTTAGAGTCGATTTTAGTTGGCCGCTCGGACGGCAATACGAGTATGCCTAAAATACAATGGCGTTTATTTCGTTAATAAAAATAGCTTCAAGCTTAGTTAAAGTACTAATCGACAGGTAACGTAACCTAGTTTGGATAAATGTGACGAAAATAACGGTGAAATTCATATTTTAGGAGATATTAACTGAAATATAGTAAGTAGTATGAAACTGTATTAGAGTAGGGGAACCATGAATTTTCACAATGAAGTGAGACTAAATCGAGATTATTGGAATGTTTGCTAGTCATAACTAATTTTTTACGACGTGTGTTACACTTTAAGGCATCCTATAGCATAGCATACGACGGCACGGTTGGCGCAAGCGCAGCTGCGCTGCGTGTCGCGGGTTTGACTCCCGCACTGAACTAATATTTGTATGTAGTTGTTCCGGGTCTGGCTGTTTGTATATGTGTGTTTAAATGTTTGTATACGCACCCACAATACAGGAGAAATTCTGAGAGTTGGGCAAGACTTAAAAAAATATATATCCATACTAATATTTTATATATTTATTATTATAATTTTTTATTCTTTATATTTTGTAGCTTTATTTAAGTATATGTTATATTTAATATTTTAGTTTAAGACTTCGCATATTCATATTATTCTCTTCATGTTCTCACACACTACATTTCTTTTTCATTTCTCCTTTCGCAGGTCTGCTGGAAGAAATTTCTTAAGAAATAAGCAGTACCTTTGTACTGAAATTATATATATGTCGTATATCTATGTATTTAACTGTGTGTACATAAATAATAAAATAAATAAATAATAAATAAATAAATATAAATGTGAAAGTAACCCTGTCTGTCTGTCTGTCTGTATATTACGTTTTCACGCCTAAACCGCTGAACCGATTGTCATGAAATTTATTTATTTATTTATTTATTTAGCAGAGATATAACCTGGGATATGGAGAAGGACACAGGCTACTTTTTTACGCGATAACCGACACACGCGGGCGGAGCCGCGGGCAAAAGCTAGTGAGCTATATGTATACTGTGTATATATATGTATGTGTACTTTTTGGGGGAACAAAATCATGGAACGCGGGTCATCGTCACCGAACGCTTCAGTTACTTAGTTTTCACTTCTATCGGCAATCCCCAAAGACTGCCCCGTTTTTTTTTTGTGAGTGGGAAATTATTAAATAACTTCTCCCGATCTGGGCGGACACACCATAGACAAACACACACACAAACAAATACACAAACACCCATGCACAAATACACACAAACACCCATGCACAAATGCACAAAAACACGCATGCACAAACACACACCATACACAAACATACACTACAAACATTACACATTATACATGTCGGAGAAGGGTAGGTTTCTCTCGTTATCATCAGCCATATTTTAATTACTGTGGGCGTACTGTGGGTAGTGTTGGTTATTACGCAATATAAAAACTGAATTAAACTCAAATCAAAAGTCATTTACTCGAGTTCTACTTTAAAGATTACATAAGACAGCTCCCCAAAACGCCCATCCCTTCAACCACTTCCTAGTGCTATAGCTGGGAAGAAGAAGTAGCGGAACAAACTCCCCAGCAGCACATCTGTCTGTTCAGTTAGAAGAACTTGATTCTATACAGTAATGGGTATGCAAAGTAATTAATATTGGTACACGACACAACTATACCGAACGCGCAACAATTCCTTGACGTCTTCACTGCTTGACCGCCACCGATGAACTTGTCAACTGTGCGGCGGACACTTGCTGCCAGTCGAACGTTATGCTGTGACTCCGTCATGCGCCGCTAGGCAGCGCTAGCGTCCCGATTAGTCAAGAATCGTTGGCGCTAACTATAATAACTCCATCGAGCGCAACTAGATGACGCTGGCGTACCGGATACAACAGACTCGTCTCCGACATACATTATACATTTGTGTAAATACACAAACACACACTTACGCAAGCAAACAAATACACAAACACCCATGCACAAATACACACAATCACCCTTGCGCAAACACACAAACAAGCATGCATAAACACACTAAAACACCTATGCACAAATACACACAAACAGCCATGCACAAACACGCATGCACAAATACACAAACAAGCATGCACAAATACACACAATCACTCATGCAAAAATGCACACAAACATCTATGCACAAATACACACCATACACAAACACACACACAAACAAATACACAAACATCTATGCAAAAATACACAAACACTCATGCACGAACACACAAATACGCATGCACAAACACACACCAACACCAATACGTAAATACACACAAATACCCATGCACAAACACACACATACACCTATGCAAAACACATACAAACACCTATGCACAAATACACACAAACAGCTATGCACAAACACACAAACAAGCATGCACAAATACACACAATACCCATGCACAAACACACACAAACATCTATGCACAATTACACACCATACACAAACACAGACTTACACAAACAAATACACAAACACCCATGCACATATAGACAAACACGCATGCGCAAACACACAAATACGCATTCATAAACACACAAACAAGCATTTACAGATACACACCATAAAAAAACATGCACAATTACCCTTGCATAAACAGACACAAACACCCATGCACAAACAGATACAAACACCCATGCACAAATACACACAAACACTCATGCATAAACACTTAAACACCTATGCACAAATACACACAAACACCCTTGCGCAAACACACAAACAAGCATGCACAAACACGCACAATTACCCTTGCATAAATACACAAACACCCATGCAGAAGCACACACGAACACCCATGCACAAATACATACAAACATCGATGCACAAATACACAAACACGCACGCATAACCACAGACAAACACCTATGCACAAATACACACAAACACCCTTGCGCAAACACACAAACAAGCATGCACAAACACGCACAATTACCCTTGCATAAATACTAAAACACCCATGCAGAAGCACACACGAACACCTATGCACAAATACATACAAACACCGATGCACAAATACACAAACACGCACGCATAACCACACACAAACACCTATGCACAAATACATACAAACACGCATGCATAAACACACACAAACACCCATGCACAAACACACACATACACCTATGCACAAATACACACAAACAACCTTCCACAAACAAACAAACAGACAAACATGCATGCACAAACACACAAACACGCACAAATACCCATGCTAAATCACGCACAAACACGCATGCACAAACACACAAACAAGCATGCACAAATACACATAAACACATGCACAAATACACACAAATGCCCATGCATAAACACACAAACACCTATGTACGAATACACACAAACACCCATGCATAAACACACAAACACCCTTGCACGAATAGACACAAACACCCATGCACAAACACACACAAACACTCATTGTTCATTGTTTGTACGTATTCGTGCATAGGTGTTTGTGTATTTGTGCATGCGTGTTTGTGTGTTTGTGCATGCTATTATTCTGTTTGCGCAAGGGTATTTGTGCATGGGTGTTTGTATGTATTTGTGCATGCGTGTTTGTGTGTGTTTATGCATGGGTATTTGTGTGTATTTGTGCATGTGTGTTAGTGTGTGTTTGTGCTTGCGTATTTGTGTGTTTGTGTATGGTGTGTATTTGTGCATAGGTGTTTGTGTTTGTGCTTGGGTGTTTGTGTGTATTTGTGCATGGGTGTTTGTGTGTGTTTTGCATAGGTGTATGTGTGTATTTGTGCATGGGTATTTGTGTGTATTTGTGCATTGGTGTTTGTGTGTGTTTGTGCATGCGTATTTGTGTGTTTGTGTATGGTGTGTATTTGTGCATAGGTGTTTGTGTGTTTGTGCATGCATGTTAGTCTGTTTGCGCAAGGGTATTTGTGAATAGGTGTTTTAGTGTTTTATGCATGAGTGTTTGTGTGTGTTTGTGCATGGGTGTTTGTGTGTATTTGTGCATAGGTGTTTTAGTGTGTTTATGCATGGGTATTTGTGTGCGTTTGTGCATGGGTGTTTGTGTGTATTTGTGCATAGGTGTTTTTGTGTATTTGTGCATGAGTATTTGTGTTTTTGTGCATTGTGTTTGTGTATTTGTTTGTTTGTTTGTTTGTTTGTGTGGGTGTGTTTGTGTATGTACACAAATGTATAATGTGTAATGTTTGTAGTGTATGTTTGTATATGGTGTGTGTTTGTGCTTGGGTGTTTGTGTGTATTCGTGCATAGGTGTTTGTGTATTTGTGCATGCTTGTTTGTGTGTATGTGCAAGGTTGTTTTTGTGTATGTGTATTTGTAGTGTATGTTTGTGTATGGTGTGTTTTTGTGCATGGGTGTTTTAGTGTATTTGTGTATGGGTATTTGTGTGTATTTGTGCATGTGTGTTTGTGTGTATTTGTGCATGCTTGTTTGTGTGTTTGTGCATGCATGTTTGTGCGTGTTTTTGCATGGGTATTTGTGCGTTTTTGTGTATTTGTGCATGAGTATTTGTGTGTATTTGTGCATTGTGTTTGTGTATTTGTTTGTTTGTGTAAGTGTGTTTGTGTATGTACACAATGTATAATGTGGAATGTGTGTAGTGTATGTTTGTGTATGGTGTATGTTTGTGCTTGGGTGTATGTGTGTATTCGTGAATAGGTGTTTGTGTGTATTTGTGCATGCTTGTTTGTGTGTTTGTGCGTGTTTTTGCATGGGTATTTGTGCGTGTTTGTGTTTGTGCATGCATGTTTGTATGTATTTGTGCATGCGTGTTTGTGTATTTGTGCATCGGTGTTTGTATGTTTTTGTGCATGGGTGTTTTAGTGTATTTGTGTATGGGTATTTGTGTGTATTTGTGCATGTGTGTTTGTGTGTATTTGTGCATGCTTGTTTGTGTGTTTGTGCATGCATGTTTGTGCGTGTTTTTGCATGGGTATTTGTGCGTTTTTGTGTATTTGTGCATGAGTATTTGTGTGTATTTGTGCATTGTGTTTGTGTATTTGTTTGTTTGTGTAAGTGTGTTTGTGTATGTACACAATGTATAATGTGGAATGTGTGTAGTGTATGTTTGTGTATGGTGTATGTTTGTGCTTGGGTGTTTGTGTGTATTCGTGAATAGGTGTTTGTGTGTATTTGTGCATGCTTGTTTGTGTGTTTGTGCGTGTTTTTGCATGGGTATTTGTGCGTGTTTGTGTTTGTGCATGCATGTTTGTATGTATTTGTGCATGCGTGTTTGTGTATTTGTGCATCGGTGTTTGTATGTATTTGGCATGGGTGTTTGTGTGTATTTGTGCATGGGTGTTTATATGTATTTGTGCATGAGTGTTAGTGTATTTGTGTATCGATGTTTGTATGTATTTGTGCATGGGTGTTTGTGTGTTTGTGCATGTGTGTTTGTGTGTATTTGTGCATGCTTGTTTGTGTGTGTGTGCATGCGTGTTTGTGCGTGTTTTTGCATGGGTATTTGTGCGTGTTTGTGTGTTTGTGCATGCATGTTTGTCTGTTTGCGCAAGGTCGTTTGGGTGTATTTGTGCATGAGTGTTTGTGTGTTTGTACATGGGTGTTTGTGTGTATTTGTGCAAGGGTGTTTGTCCGTATTTGTGCATGCTTGTTTGTGTGTTTGCGCAAGAGTGATTGTGTGTATTTGTGCATAGGTGTTTTAGTGTGTTTATGCATGAGTTTTTGTGTGTGTTTGTGCATGGGTATTTGTGTGTATTTGTGCATGACATACTTTCTGAGTTTATCTTGGACATAAATACCATGTAATAGGGGGCGACCCTATTGCCATCAACCGGGCACACATCCAGACTCCGGGCTGCTACTAAGAAATTCCAGATAGAAAAACCTAATAGAAAGAAAAGAAAGAAAGAAAAATGCGTTTATTGGCATTACAGCAAAAAATACACCTTAAAACTATAAAAAATAGAAAACAATGATTATAATGCCAAAAGGGCCTCAGCTCAGCATAATGTCAGATGACACACAAGGTGTACTAACTGACGCTGATTTTCAGCTGCAACCCACGAGTGCCATCGCTAGAATAATAAAAACATAGGTAAATGTGTCCGTTTTAATACATAAATTAAGGTAAATTAAAGGTGATATAAAATACTCATACGAAATAAAATAAATTGTTACGACATACATGTTTGTATATGTGTTAATAACACTTTGCCCGACCTGGGAATCGAACCCAGGACCTCATGCTCAGCAGTAGCACTTGTGACCACTAGACCAACGAGGCGAGGCGATAGATACTTACGTAAATAGGATACCTTTCTACCTATTATATTTTAAAAACATGCCTTCGTACTTATGAAAACTTACTCCTGGCTTTTAATGGTTTAACGGTTTTAATGAGTATTTTACAATATATTTTGGAAAATACAGTGAAAATGGTGACATGATAACGTATGTCGGTCAGTCTGAATCGCAACTGAGCGGGAAGGCCGGCCGTCCGGCCGGCTTGACATCGATGACATTTGACAGCGTCAACTTGGCGTGCAGTGGCGTTGTAATCATGGTCACCCTACTCTAATACATTTTCATACTATTATATTTCAGTGAATATTACCTAAAATATGAATTTCACCGTTATTTTCGCCACATTTATCCAAACTAGGTTACGTTACCTGTCGATTAGTACTTTAACTAAGCTTGAACCTATTTTTAATAACGAAATAAACGCCATTCTATTTTAGGCATATTGCCGTCCGAGCGGCCAACTAAAATCGACTCTCAAATTAGCAACTAATTGTCGATACACATAAGCCTCTATTAATTTGATATTTATGGTGAGATACCTACCTACCTATAACCTGAAAACTAAATATAGCATAACTTTTTGTGTATTTACGTTTTCATGTTTTTTATTTTTGCAACAATTACAACAAATTAAGACCTTTCTTTTGATGATCATTCGCCCATCTGCGTTATTAATTTTCTGCGTAATCACAGGCGATGACTACGGCAAGTGGTGGTTCTAGCGGCCAACTATTTTTGGTCATAGCGTCTTAATATTTTTTGCAACAAATTCAGGAAAAGAGGGGTGTAGGTATAGTAACAAATTACCACTAATTCCTGGCAAAGTTACATCAAATTTTATTAATCGGCCGCGTGGTTGAAATGGGCATAAAAAAGAAACAAGAATTACAACTTTTACGGGACTTTTTAATAGCAAAATCATCTATAATATCATTATAGTTTATGGTGTTCATTATCTCTGCTTCTATGTAGAGAAGAGCTAAAGAATTCATTTTTTATTGAGACAATGAAGACCTTTGATATTTTTTTACGCGTTTTAAACAGGAAAAACTCCTTTTCCCAGAACAATTTGTAGGCAGAGTGGAAAGTGCGATGCGGAGAAGTTAGGGTGAACATTAGACAGAGATTGATTCCTCAAAAACGTTGAGAGACTCGAGTAGTGAGTTTGATCCAGGCTTCACTGCACACTCTGCAGTCCTCTGAAATCTGCCGCCCCTAGGCCGCGGCTTATACCTACGGCTTATTGACAAATCCAGGACTGCCTATGAGCAGCAGTAGGTATACTTACTGCAATAGGCTGAGTTGATTCACATGAAGAATGTATCATACTTATTGCTGGAATGAATGGATGAATAAAATCGAGTTTTTTTCAGTGTGGACAAAAGAGCCCATCCAGGGTTGGATCTACATGGACGTGTCTCGATCTCCTTTCTACGAGTTTTTGTTCTTACTCAATTGTGTAGCGCAACTGTACGTTGGACTTGCGATGGGGCAGTTTGGTGAGTATAGCTACCTAAATTGTAATATTGGACAGTTTGGTAAATAGGTACCTACCTACCTCATCATTAGATACTTTTCCCATATCCCAATTTATTTGGGGTCGGCGCATAATGTCTTTTTCTACCATACTTCTATATTATTCATCTCGTTAGCAAGGCCGTCTTTAACCTATTGGAGGCCCTGGTCAGATTAGGATAATGGGGCCCCTATGAGTGACAGCGGACTTTTTTGTTAAAACTGGCAAAAAGAATAAATAAGCACAATTCTAGATTCATTCAACTGTCATTCATTTTTTTTTTGTCACATAAAATGAATAATAACTATGTATAACATGCATAATCCGAGAAAGTAACTATTTGTACAGTGGCCAACACATCAAGCTACCCGAAACTGTCAAATTTCTCCAAACGAATTTAAACTTTAAAAATGTGGACGATTAAGTTCAAAATCGAACGAGAAAATTTGACTGTGGTAACTTGATGTGCTGGCCACCGTGCCTGTTTATTCATCGGTTATAATCAGTTAATGCTAGGTAGTCTGGCAGGAACTAGGGGGCCCCCTTCGATCGCGGGGCCTTGGGCACTTGCCCAGAGTGCCCACTGGAAAAGAGGGGCCTGCTCCTTAGGTTAGGTTACCTAGTAGTTAATATTGAATCGGTAGAGAAGCGACTAAATACCTCATTATAATTTGATTACAACAGGAGTATTTTTCGCCTCAAACTCGATCCTGATCTGCGGGCAACTGGACCTGTTATGTTGCAGCCTCCGCAATGTGCGTTACACCGCGTTGCTGCAACACGGCGTGAAACACGCAGCGTTGGTCGCAACGTACGCGAACATACAGGATGATGAGGAACATAATTATATCTACAGTGTTTCGGAATTGAAGGACTCGGAGTATCATTATGATCAGAAAGTGGTATAGAAGCTTGGTTTAAATTACGTAGGTCGTCATGAGATTAGAAATGAATTTATTACAAAGTACTTAGGTACCTATATCGCGTTTATCTGTTTTAGAACAACAATTTCATGGGTGTGAAGACTCAGTTCGGTACGTACTCTTCAAATCACGTACTTATTGGAATCAGAATTTATTCATTGTAATAATGTACATAGTTGAGGAAGAAGATCAGTATACTGCAGCAGGTTTATCTGGCCTGGTGGATTTAATTGGAACTAACGACATCACTACGAAAATTGACATCTGTCATTTTTTGTTCACCAACCGCACTACCGTCGCAGTTTCAGTTATGTTTGCTGCAGCACCTGCTGTTAGCTTAGAAAAAGACTGTCAAACAGAGTGACTGACACAAATAATGGCCATGTAGAGTAGGTACCGCGTTTTCTTTTCAAAAGAGTTGTTAGATTACTATTACTTCCACAATTTCTTTTATCATCATCAGCCTATAGCAGTCCACTGCTGGACATAGGCCTCTCCAATTGCACGCCATTCAGCTCGATTCTCGGCAACTCTCACTACTCTCACCACAATTTCTTTTATAGACCTTTCAAATTCAAAATATTTTATTTCCTATAACCTACATGGGCACTTATGGAACGTCAGAAGCTAAGAAGTATGCAGGTATGCATATCGTTTCTTTTACCCATCTCCCTGTATCCAACAGACATATACAGCTCCGAATACGACGATGCAACAGTAGCCGCACTTCGCGACTGCGCTTCTCTCTGCCAAGTGGTGTACCAATACAAGGTTACTTTTGAGAAGTTCGTGTCACCTCTCCTGGCGCTCAGAGTGGTGCAGGTTACTCTGTATCTGTGCACGCTGCTGTATGCTGCTACATTGGTAAGTGGTTAAGGCGAAAGTGTAAGGGAAGCCCGCGAAATTCAAACTTTTTTTTTTGCTCAGTAGATTTATCAGGTTGTATGGTAATCAAAAAATATACGCGCCCGTAACAATATGTATTTCATCAATTCATCATCAACTCGGCCTATCGTAGTCCACTGCTGAACATAAACCTTTCCCAGGTTGCACCAAAACACACAAAAAAAAAACCGAATTATAATCATTGGAGTCATCAATACTCCAATGATAATATTCCTGAATCTGACAACCTGATACTGAGGTGCAATTTACAAAAAACGTACGTAAAACTGAATTTCCTATGCTACATTAATAATAACTGAGGGCATACCAATTACCATACTCTCAAACCTGCAGAATAACCATCTACTGGGTAGCCTCAATGTGATTATCCAATCGGGGTCTTGCTGTAGAAAAAATTGAGCTTTCAATACGGTGCATGTTTTTTTTCTGTGATCTCACGTCAGATTTATAAAAAAAAAAAGTAATTTATCCATTCCACTCTGATGAATCTCTGCTAAATGCAAATTAATCCACCTGGGGTTTCTTCAAGGCTCTATTATCGGCCCACTTGTGTTTTTTTTTGTTTCGCAGAACTTCGACATGATGACAATGGAGTATTTGGCAGCAGTGGCCTTGGACATTTTCGTGTACTGCTACTATGGAAACCAAATCATTTTGCAGGTAAGAATACTAGGTAGGGACTTACTGGTCAAGCTTGAGCACGACATCCTGCACCACCGCAAGTACTTCAACAATTTGAGCCTAGTGTGTGAACCTTGAGTCAATAGGTAGTGAAGGTTGTGAAAAACCTATGAACGGTTGAGTGCTTTATGCAACCAGCTTCATTATGCAGTGGCTAATGCTCAGGTAACCGCACGTTGTTGGACCTTCAGCTAGCTTAGCGTAGTACGGAGTTTCAGTAGAATAAGAGGCCAGGATTATACTGGTTTAGTTACCACGTTTGGCCTGCTGTACCTACTGAACTTTGTAGCTCCTTACTTACCTTTTTTTTTTTCAGGCTGACCGCGTCTCAACGGCAGCTTACCAAAGCATGTGGCAAACGATGGGTGTCCGTCCACGAAGAGTTCTGCTGAACATACTGCTGGCTAACAGACGACCAGTCGTCGTGAAAGCTGGCTGTTTTCTACCCATGGATCTGCATACTTTTGTTGCCGTATGTATTTTTTGTGTGGCAACACTATGTCTTGCAACTTTTATTCTACCAAAAGTTGACATAATTTTTTTAAGTTTATGAGTTAGTGTATTTGACTAAAATAATGTTTATTTTCAGATTATAAAAACTTCGTTCTCTTATTATACGCTGCTAGTCAACGTCAATGAAAAGTAGAAAAAAAAATTAAGGAACATCTGAATGCACTTCAGTTGAAAAATTGTATGTAGTATTATGCCGGTAAAAAATATAGGTGTACTATATAGGTACACCTCTGCCTCACTCTGGAGAATACAGGCTGTGGTGTTATGATGATAACCTGATAAATGTCGATTGTGTAGAACGTAGGGCACCTTAAATAAAACATTAAAATTTTCAGAAGTATTTTATTTAAGAAATTAATATACAATTCTTTTCATACATTGATCAATGATTCAATTTGATCGGCAGTCAGCCGCGCATATCAGTCGAACACATTCAATAGCAATTAAATAAAAGAAAACCTTCAGTTATTTCTACCCTTTACCCTTATGCGACCTTTTAATTTTTTCCATATGGTAACTATCGGTGGAGTTTGGCAACACTGACGAAATTAACCGTTGATTTTATGATTCTAATATTAAGTTTGCATCAACAATTCCATGTTACAGTAAACACGTTAATTAGAGAAATTCAATTTTTTTTTTTCTCAGCCTAGTCTTGAGACAAAATTACCGCCCCATCAACGGTTAAGTCATCGGTTGGTATTTTTAAACATATGTAAGCGAACACGTCATTCGCGCGAAGCATAGTGCGAACTAGGATCGCATAAGAAGTCGGGCGACAAAGCAATGCTACACATAGTCCTATTGACCGACCGAGGGGACGGTGTAACGTTTACATCTAAATACGCCCACACATATGGACCAATTGGCTCCTATTTAAATGCTTATCCACCACTTCCTAATTATACAAAGGATCGTTTTACTTACCAATATATTTTCAATCTAACTGGTCCTCTGAATGGATTCTGTAGGCAAGAGTCCCAGAGTTTTAACCAAACGGTCGGGAACACTAGAAGTTAGGTATTAGTAATTCCTCGTTACGATAGCTATGTAGTTACTATAAATACTGTAAATGCAAGGTAAGGAAGTTCTTTCACGTACTAGTTAGAGAGATAAAAACACTTGCTACTTGAAAATGAATTTATTACTTAAAAGTCACATAGTGAAACTTAAAAGAAACTATACTTTAAATCTAGATCATTCCTTATACCAAGATGTGTGTATTTCTTGTCAGGGAATGTACGTATTGGTCGTCTATAGGGGACATGTAAGTACATATAGTTCTAGCATCGTACTTGGCTAATTTCAACCAAATGGGTCCAATAATGTGGGCGTTTTGTTCATTATATTATCAACAAACTACGGCTTCGTTACGATATTTTATGCTTACTACTTATCATACTTCCAATATTTCCATCATTGAATTCTGTCATTAAATTTTACAGCGGCACAACTTCGACATGAAATAATCTCAATAAAAACATGACCCTATCTTTGCTGTCGCGCAGTTGGGTAAAAAAGTGGGGTACGACAAAAATGTCGAGGGAGAAGTCGAAGTTGCAGCCGCGCGCGTAATCTTACATTAATTGTTGATTATTGAATACGACACAAGCGTTCTGGGAGCAGTCATACCTACATACACGCATTTGCACAGACATTATCATTACGCGCATACGAGTGCATCCATCCACATGTGAATGGCCCACGGAGAGCCCCAGAGCCGAATGCTAGACCGCCATTTTGTTTAAGAATTAAAAAAAAAACGACTTTTGCTGTTTGCTACAATATCCTGGAAACTCATAGAGTGATTAAAAATTTACTTATTTGCTACTGTTGATCGAAATGTAACTGTCTGGTATTGCCGTAATTCAAAATATGACCATTAATTTCGACTGTAAACTTTTGGAAGCAAGAATTAACTTACTTTAGCATCAGCCCGTCACAAAATGGCCTACAGATGATTAGGGCAGATTTCACCAATGAAACTGAACGCGATCAGAACATCTAAGCCGCGTTCAAGAGCTGTCAGTGTCATCATTGTGGTGGAATATTGACACTGACAGTGAATCCCGGAATCCTCAACCACAGAGGAACTGGCTATCTTACCTCTAACTGCCGAAACACAACAGATGCTGTTTACATTGTTGTTATGGCGGCAGACTGAGATAAGATGGTGGTAGCTAGCCAGGCGGACTTAGAACAAGTCCTACCACCAACCAAACCGAGCGGGAAATGAATTTGCTAATCGCATTCAATTTCATTGGTGAAATTGGCACTTGGTCACTTTTTCAACTTACGGCAAAGTTTTAACAGTGTTCGTCCTAACGCACTCGTCCGAGGGACAATTGTCCAGCAATTGATTAATAGTAAACGTGCGTTACTGACTTATATTGAGATAATATAATATGTACTAAAGAGAACGAAGCGAGATTTCCAAAGGAAGGAACAACAGGAAGACTTGACTTCCTAAGAGTCATTTTATATTTAAAATATAGCGTTTGTTACTAGAGTTAGTAATATTTTGTTACTTTTTAACAAAGTAAACTATCAATTTTATAAATCTCACTTCGCTCTCTTTATAAAATTTTATCTGTGAACAATTTAACTTCAGAGTTTTAAAAGTAATACTTGACAGTCACAAGATTTCATAGACAATAAAAAAATCTACAAAATGTATTCTATTGTATAAAATAGAAGAGCGAAAAAGAACAATACGACAATATCTGTTTTTCTTAATAGGTTTCAGTAGACAAATAATGAATATCTGAAACGTAACCTGAAATCGTTTGACTCTTTTCCTAACATAAGAATAAAATGGCCTTGGAACGACCATTTTACTCAAAAAGGACTGGACAAGCAAAGCCAATCGACACTGAATTATCATTATTTTAAACAACATTTTTGTTACATCATAGTGAGCAAAACAAGCCTTCTCACTACAAAACTACACCTTATAAATATGATACAAAAACTTATTTATCATCCATTGCGCGATTTTCAATTGTAGGTAAACACACAAGATCAAAACGCGCAATGGAAGTAAAGATTAGCAAACTGTCGTATTATTAAGTCCCTTATCGCTGTCTAAGTTACTAATATTTGTAAGGTAGGTAATAAGTAGGTACGTGGGAGTCCATGCGAGTCGGCGACGGGGCGACGCAGGCGCGGGGTGGGGCGATTAACTGGCGATCGGGAACAAACACAAAATAATACGTGAGATGATGTCATACATTGCAATTTGATACATGAATCTTCTATCTATTCTTATTGCAACTTTTAATGATACAAATTGATTTAGATATTCAGAACAAATCTTGATATTTTTTATATAAAAAAAGATACTGCTATTGACAATAAACAGTTATGAAATAAATAATAATAAAAACAATGATAATGATATAAAAAGTAGGACAGACAAACACTGCATTGGCGGCGCGAGTACTGACAACATTCTACTTGTTGTGTTTACTGTTTTCATTTAATGTAAACAGAAATTGTAGATTTTTTGTCGAAAAGGTGAACGATACATGTTTGAAACAAGAGTAATACATGTTTTGACAAGTCTTATAAAATACTTGTCGGTATAACAGCGGGGTTATGAAATCTGTAACACATATCTTGGTAAGCGCTCGATATACCTACTAGTGTCTCCAGATAGGCACAAGACAAATGGATCAGAATTTATTTGAATGTATCTACCAGACAAGTTCACCGTTTCTAATCCAGGGGTTGTGAAACAGGCCGGTTAGTGTTTTAAAGTTCCTACTACCACACAGCACCTACTACGCCTCGCGCCGCCATAAGAAATCAAGCACTTGATATGACCTTTAGAACGTCATACTACAAATGCTGATTTTATTCTAACAAATATGTTTATACTCTTTGCACACAATTCTCACCAAAACCAAAGATTTACATCGTAAGATATGCCCCTACCATACTTAGGTCGCGCTATTCTAATATCATTGTCAACGAACGAGAAACGTGACCATCTTTTGACGACGGGCGAATCTGACGATTCAAATCTTTGCATCAAAACACATTTATTTTTATGAACAAGTTTTAATACTTTTAAAATTATGTTTGATGGATTTTCGTGTAGATATTTCAAAACATTTTAATGTATCACATGATTATATTTTCAATCGTTAGGCGTTTTTTTATATTTTATTAGTTTTGTGCGAATATGCAACCTCAGTGAGTGTTACTAGTGCAATAAAATGTTGTTTGTTAATTTATGGCAAGATGCATTTCAAACATCACACAGCGTTTGGTACCTTTTGTGTAGCGGCTTCATATAATGTCTCTGTGATTATAAAATATAATTATTTTAATTTTTGAGTAACACAGTAATTATACATTTGATAGTTAGGTTCCCAAATAGCGCAATAACTATACACTAATATTACGAAGAGGTTCAATTGTTTGTTTGTTTCCTTGTAAGAGGTAATCTCTAGAAGTACTTATACGATTACAAAAATGCTAGCACTGATTACAAGTTACACTATTGCCGAGTGTGTATTGTGTAACAAGAAACGCGGAAGAAGTCAAAGACTGGGCCAAAACACATACGCACGATACGACGTCGCATCGTGGTACGTTGCGACCAACGTTGTTACAGACATGTTTAGATAACAATAACTAGTCTTTACAACTTGTTTTAGGTGTAAACACTAACGGATATAGTAGTTAATAAAAAATAGTTATCTAAATATGTCTGTAACAACGTCGGTCGCAACGTTCTATGATGTGACGTCACATCGTATGTGTTTTGTAAAGCTAGTGGAATATAAAATAATCGTAAAGGGCAATTTTGAATTCTAATTATGGGTCAATGTATCAGTTTGGACATGTTCACGAGAAAACTTGTCTGTCGACTGACGTAAGTACGTAATTATCTACGGTTCAGTGTCCAAAAACATATTTTTTTAAGTAAAAATACTTTGTACTTTTTCAATTTATTCACCATGGTCTTAACGGGGATGCGCTAACGTAGCCCGCAAAATACAAATATTCTTACGTTGTTTGCATTTTGCAGGTGTCAGGTTGTATGTTGATTAAAATATGATTCGCGACCATAACAAATATGGCTATACAGAATTATTGATGATTTTTATGATTATAATTCTATAAATAAATATTTGATACGGCCGCGAACCACATTTAGATCAAAATACAAACTGATACTGAACTACAAATTGCAAAAAATTTAAGAATATTTGATATTTTGCGGAGTACCTTGATGCTTTCGCCTTAAAGAAAAAATCTCAACTCATCGTTAAGAACATTATATCCCTATTATCCGATACTTTAAAGATTCTAGTTCATTCAGAAACACATTTCCGCCACCGACGGCTTTAATCCCCTCTTCCTGGTATTCGTATTGTATGTTTATGTATGTGGATTTGAGTATGTGTGAGTGTCTGAGACTGTATTGCCATATGACAAAATCCGCTCTTTATAATACCCATGAATTTTAAGACTACGATTGTGTGCAGGGTGTGTCAACTCCTCTAAGGTATAATTTACGAAATTCAAACTACCGAATTAAATGGGGAATGCTTTATTTTTTACATGTCACTTAAATAGTACACTTACATTTTTAAAGCCCCAGCTGTTAGCATTACATGACTTAATAACTATTATTCGCATACAATTTCACATTATTATAACCAATTCAACTCATACTCAATATAACAAAATTTGGCATAGTCTGGCAATATAGCAATGATACGAACTTATATTTTATTCCTTCTGATTTTGGCAATTCATTTTATTTAATAATCTAGCAACACTGAGCGGTAAACGAGTCAATTTGGCAATACTGAAATAGCGTGGTGTATGAAAAATTTGCATAAAAAACGAACCACATTATTTAAAATTATGTGGTGTGCTCATCACTATACTTATTTGACGAATAGAATTTGACTCATCACCTCAAGATAAAAAGGGGTCGTCCTATTTGGCAGCCAATCGCACGAACTATTCATGCAATCGAATATAACGATGAATTAACAAGTGTCTATACACACGACAAAAATAATATGGTTTCGACATAAAAGCCACCACAAAATTCAATTACGGAGATTAGAAACATTAATGCCCACTCGTAAGGTCGTTCGCAAATTACGACCCCTCGCGATATTACGTATCCATTATCATGCCCTATTACCAAACTCACACCCATCTTTTCCCTATAATTTCCATCGTATTATGTCTACACAGAGTAGTAAGTATGACGTGATCACTTGAGAAACACACATTGGCGTAGACAGAGTACAGCAATTGACAGGTCACAACAAACGAGATGGATTTTTTTTTTCTCTATCTCCTTCGCGTCGGGAAACTTTTTGTCTGGCCCCCAACAAAACGACTGTCACGATACGATTTCTTTGTAAAGTTTTACTAGAATACATTAGAGTCAGTTTACAACTTTCTGTCAAAGACTTGCTATCTCTTGAGATATATACGCTGACAGCTAATCTATACAATCAATACATATTATAAAACAAAGTCCTCCGCCGTGTCTGTCTGTTCGCGATAAACTCAAAAACTTTTGCACCGATTTTCATGCTGTTTACACCAATGGATAACGTGGTTCTCGAGGAAGGTTTTAGTATATAATTTGTTAAGTTTTTGTATACATTAACGATATTTGTTGGAGGCGTCGGAAAAAAAATGTGGCTGGTATTTTAGTATATTGTGGTTTCTTACGACTTCCGCAGCAGAAGCTAGTACTCTATAAACGCCCATTAGACGAGCACAGTAGTCGCGTCATAACGCTAACTTATGATTGGTCCATGAGCAAATCATTCTTACTACTCGGTGCACGTGTACAATGTTAGTGCAACATTTGTGTATGTGTGTGTGGACTCACTTCTTTTTGTTCTTGGGCTGCGCGCGCGGCGGCGTGTTGGGGCGCCCCATGTTGAGGCCGGAGTACAGCTTGCGCTTGTCGGCCGGCTTTAGGATCTGGAACGAGCACATTAGTGTCTCGTCCACTGACATGAGGGCTCCTGGAATTGGAAAAATGAGGGTTAGATACTAGAACTGTATTAAATATGGAAGGTAAGGTATACGCATACAGTTTTCGCGCTCGGACAATCATGAAATGACATGAAAATTATAATTCCGAACCTTTTTAATTTTATAAGAGGAATACCTCGAGAGAAGCCTCCGATTGCTACGCTCCGGGCTCTGCTTGGAGTTTCCCTACGTGATCGTGAAAGAAATGAAGAGATCCGCCGGGGAACCAAGGTAAACGACATAATAGCTCGAAGAATTGCCAAAGTTAAGTGGCAATGGGCAGGGCACATTGCTCGCAGAACAGATGGCCGTTGGGGCCCAAAGGTTCTGGAGGTGCGACCGCGTACTGGAAAACGTAGCGTAGGAAGGCCTCCCACAAGGTGGACTGATGACCTTGTGAAAGCCGCAGGAATCCGCTGGAAGCGGGAAGCACGGAACCGGTCGAGGTGGCGGTGCTTGGGGAAGGTCTATATCCAGCAGTGGACGTCTTTCGGCTGAAATGATGATGATGATGAAGCCTCCGATTGGTCTAAGATTATGTTAGACAACTATTGACCGAAAGACGAAGTAGATGCTTTCAGTAAATAATGAGGAGGACCTCAGGAAGTTGGTGGAATGCGCTAATGCAGCTTTAAAATCCTGAACTGCTGACTGGTAAGTATCGTGGCAGTAGTGTCAACATTAATTTGCCCTTGCAAAAACACTCTATAATACACAGTTCTTTGAGAAATAAGTCGTCCGGAGAAGCATCTACGATCACCACACCTTTTTCTGCCGCAAAGCAGTGTTGCTGTGTTCTGGTTGAAAGGTTACTCCTCAAATCGCAGGCAAATATTACATTCCAGTTTTGTCTGTGGGGTGGCAATTGACATCGGCAAAGCAACAGTTATAGCAGGTGTCCATACGTGTCAGTGACCGCGGAACCTCAGGGGCTGTCACCTTGCTTGCTATCAAAATGTACTGACCTGCGTTATCAAACTCGCCGCAATAGTTGGGCGCGGAGAAGAGCGTGACGAGCTGCCGCTTTGCGAAGAACTCGTAGCCGTCCTCCACGACCTGGTGCGCGCGGCAGATCAGGTCGAACTCGTGCTTCGACAGGAACTTGCCTACCACCTGCAAATAGAAACGAATATACATGAAAAAGTGGGTGCTTTAACTCCAAGAAAGACTGATCTTCCATGTTTATATAGAGAGGGACTGGGATCAATACATACATTAACTCACGCTTTTTTTCCCATGGGGGTAGAAAGGCAGAAACTACAGAATGCCATCTGCTACAATCCTTAAACAGGGTGATTTTGAAAACAATCGACAAAATTAAAGGGGTCGTTCGACCCGTCAATATAAAAAACTATTACTATGGGAACAATTACGAATTAAAAAAAAAAATATTGACCTTCCCATAAATAAATATTATGGGAAGGTCATTTTTTTCTCTGAATAGTCGATTGGACCATTTTTTATGAGGTCGATTTTTTGCGAATTTGAAGTTGGTTCCGTTGGTAGAACACTGTTAAATTTTGTCGATTGATTTCAAAGTCAGCCTGTATGTATACTCCTTTTGCTTGGTACGAACAGTTTCATTTGACTAAATCCTTAGGATTATACAGTCATTGTGAGATTTTCGCAGTGCCGCAGCTTGCAGGTGTTCAAAACTTCGGACTACAGCTATAATCAGAGTTAATGTCACCGCGGTCAAAATTCCCACCACTAAGCGCTATGTACAAAACAGCAGAATAGAATCTCTTAATCGTCATCGTACGTCATCAAGACATTTAAGAATAGACATGTTTTTTTATTGGTCTCAGCATTCTAAGTACCTGCCTACCCCCAGGTATCAAGCACGTGGTACAACACAAACTAGTGCTACACAATCTATCACAAACAGAGTAATCAGTGACAGACTGTGATAGTGCGTAGAGGTCAGTCATGCGGACGCATTGTACGAAGCACTGCATGCGCTGATAACAATGTACCACGAGATCACCTTTTGAGCTTATTTGTCTTAGATAGGGTTTATTTATTTATTTTTCTTTGAATGTTGGATGATAATTGAAAAATAGGAAGTTCTTTACTTTAATATCTATAATAAATAAATAAACATTTGATTTCTCTTATACATAATATGAAGATTATAACATCTGATAAATCCTGTGTAGGAGACTGGTATCTTCACTAGGAAAACCAGTGACACAGATTACCAGTGTCACATAGAATACCAGTGTCACACAGATTACCAGAAACTCCTATGAAAGTCAATGTTGACTATTGACAATGGTGATCACTGCTCGTGCCTTCTCTGTATGAGAAGAGGCCTTCTTTGCCATACAGTGAGATTGTAATTGGCTGGTATTATTGTTGACAATGGCTCTACAGATGAATTCCTCATCATTATTTCACCCGAAAGACGTCCACTGCTGGACATTAGCGCAGCGCTAGGCCGCGGCGCGCGGCGCCATATCGACCGGTATTGCATAAAGACCGGTATTGCATAAAGTGATTTCTATCTTTGACTTGCACATAAAACAGGAAAGATATCGGAAACAAATCTGTAAAATTAGGTAGAGCTAAATGTCAAAATAGATTTGGACGTCTCTTAAAATATGCCGCATAAACTATGTCGAACTTGAACATGCTAATTTCTTCCTCATTATTCTTGTGGTTCGTGCTAAGAAAATATAGCTATATTCGTACTATAGCCAGCGGCGCTCGAAATTATCTGCACTAATTTAGGTAGCAAAACAAGGCAATGAATAAACAATCTGCCTAGCCTTTCCCCAACTATGTTGGGGTCGGCTTCCAGTCTAACCGGATGTTTCTCCCGTCATTAACCTTTTGTATGCAAACGTGGATCCACGGGGGGGGGGGAAAGACAATGGCATTTTAATTGTTTCTGTAATTACAAGAGGTCACATCGGTTGTTACATCATTGAAGTTACTGAAGCGTAACTACCATAAATTACCTTTTACAACATACTTGTAACTTTCTACAACCTATGTAATTCCTTGCCAAACATGAACACTAAGAACAGTGAAGCAAACAGTTTAGGTACTGCAGCATCTCGCACCGCACCAATATAACGCAAGCTTTCATTTGGCACGTGGAACACTATGTACGGCACGGAATAAGCTTCAACGCTGAAGTATTCGTCTGTCGTGCTCGAGTCACTAAACTTTAGAACATTTTGGAGACTGTACTATTGCCTAACTTAATGTCTACCTACCGCAACAATTTTGTGGTAAATCTTTGTCCAAGTGAAAGGGCCAAGCGGTCAGGGACGTACTATTAGGCGTGTAGTCCTCGTGATTATGTTTATCTGGAGCTGCTCCCTTAGCAGTCAATCTCGTGTACAAAACTAGATCTCTCAAGATCCATCACACATAGAATATGAGTATTTGCAAGGTTAATCTCCTTGTTCTCCTCAATTCAGGGGCCGTATTAAACAGTGTTACAGTCACCATTGTTCCAGTGCCGGCGAGATATGGAGCTAAACAATAACAACTTCCATAACTAAGACACTTCATAATAGAAACTAATTCATCTTACTGTAGTGTTGTCATAAATGTTGTTACAGTTAAGTTTAAAGATCCGGAGAAGATTACACAACATGTCTTTAAAAAGTTTATAGAATGTTTCCTCACCTCTGTTCCGAATGTAAAGCTGACACCGCGGTCGTTCTCGCCCCAACCGGCGGTGTCCTTGTCTGGGTCGGACCACAGCAGGTCGCAGAGCAAGCCCTGGTCGGGCACGTCAGTCGGCCGCATGATCCGCCGGATCTGTTCCATCGCCTGCAGGTCAGGTGATAAGCCGCCGTGGCAGCAGAATATCTTCTCGTCAACTGGAACAAGAGAGAAGGGGTTTGAGTATTTGGAACTATTGGCCACATAACATAATGTTGTTTTTTCCCGGCGGGTTAGGCACACGTGTACATTTGGCTAGTTATGTTTAAGTCATCATCAAGCGGGCACAAATCCACACTCCGGACTGCTGAGAAATTCAACATCTTTTGCATTAAAGGGCAAGTAAGGACCCTTGATCAAATTAGGTGATGAGTGTCGGTATAGCTCCAGAAAGAACACGACTTAGGCCAGCAACGTCTCAGTCGCTATAGGAATGAGTAAACCTACACACACAAACCTTAGTAGTCCTATATTGATAATCTTCAATTTTTTCTTAACCAGAGAGAAATAAAGCATCATCATTTGCCTTCTCTATTAGTTGTCATCTCAGAAGTCACTTCTTTTCTAGCCATATCATCTTTGGCTTATTGCACTAATCCCCCTTGAGAGAATCCTCCTCAGTGGAAAAAACTGAATCCTACTAATGTAAAAAAATCACTTTCAGGGGGATCTTGGAATAAGTAATTTTTTGTTTTTTCAATTCTAGTTTTCCCACCTTAGCGGGATTATCAGGGGTGAATTCTAGACTGTTTTCACTTTTCCTCCTAAGGGGAATTTTCAGGGGGGATTTGTGGAATAAGCCATCATCTTTCACACAGTCCAGCCATCGTTTCTTTGGTCTTGCCTACTCTTAAAGCCAGCCACCTCCACACAGATATAATCAGTTTTGATATAAGCAGTTTTTAATAAAAAGAGAACTTAATATTTTTGCACAACTTCAGCGTCGCGTTTCATATACGGATCGATTATGAGAATATTATGATTCATGAGATGCGAACAGAGGGCGTCGACACCGTCTTCGAAGGTACCTTTATCTCGAGGGATACAACCGTACTGGGAGGTACAGACGTGCGATTTGATAGAATGTTTGATCATAAACTTATAAATGAACCACAAGCATCCACTAAAATATTTACTTTAAAATTTTGCTCTAATGCTAATCTACCGAAGGTTACTTGTGATTTCAAAGAGGGCGTCATCAGTAGTTTTAATGAGACCTCATACTAAAAGTAAAATTAAGATATTATAATAGTGTTGGTAAATCAGTAAGCAGTCCTAGAAAGCTTTTAAATGGACCTGAGACTGAAAATTTGATAGTACCGCAAAGTTATCTAACGAAGTGACGAGAAGTAAACAGTACATAGGGTTATCTGCGCCGGCCGTCCGGCGCCAAACATCAACATGATCATGCATCGATGTTTGATCAATTTCATTATGCAACTGAGCTTCTGGAAAGATCCTAAGTACATTCTAACACGATCCTTAGAAGCCGTTAAAGTGGTCGCCCACTGTCCGCAAACATATCAACCTTATATTGACACCTTGTCTTACATTTTCTGATCAGATGGGAGAGTGTTTGTTTTAATCAAGTTTGCTAGTCTTTTACGAGATCTAGACTGTATCTGCGCAATCTTAAGTCGAGACGACTTAAAGGACATTGAAAAACGTCAATACAGTCTCAGGTCACCTTGCTTATTATGTTTAGATAGGCGAGATTTAGAGATACCCAATTAGTTGTAGAATAGAGCGCAATTATTATGTCCCTTTTAGAATTACAAAGGATGGTTTTCGCTTGAGTAAGCAACTGGTCTCTTTTAAGACCATTCAAAGTTATTATGACAATAGATGGCCAATTCTCGATCGTCGAATTTTACAATACAGAGACTGATAAGTAGGTACATAAAGACAAAATTGAATTGGTAATGGAAAAATTGCTTCAACCTCTGACTTCGCATTGCAGGGAACGATGATAAATGAAAATAAGTTTCAAATTTAGGTCCAGAATTGAAAGTCAATGTACAATTTGTGCTCCTAGTAACTGCTTTGTATCGAATAATTCAAAAGCTAAGCTTGGAGAGGCACTTGCTGGGAAATTGGACGCGGATGATTCTTGATTAGGTATTTCGCTTTCCTAAATAAACATTCCAAGAACTCTTTACTGCAACAAACAGGAAACGGCAACCTTCAAAAGTATTCCTAGTTTATTAAAGCAACACAAGTACAGGAGAAAACGGTTTTAACATTTTGGCACAGCTAAAAGGAATATCTAGCTGTTAGCAAGTAATGTACAACCTGCTACGTTAATGCCGCAGGGGGAAGACTACATGAGACGGTAAGCCATTTATCACCTCCCCCAGCTTTCAATATCATGGCCTTTAAAGTATAATGCACAATGAATCACAGGAGGAATACTTGCTAACTTCGATATTTTGGCAGCAAAAACAGTATACGGTTTGGAAACAGACGACTGAGGACAATTTTATAGTCATGTGAACTATCACATGACAGACATAATGATGAACTATCACATGATCATTTTGTAGTCAAAGTCTAGTCTATCACTGGATATACGATTTAACTATGCCCTCGTTTCAAAATTTGGTCTAGTCGTCGCACAAGCAATACTGTTAAACATGAGGCCCTTGATTCGATTCCCAGGTCGGGCAGTGTTATTGAGTTTCTCCATCTGAAATTTCTCAGTAACAGCCTGGAGTCTGGAGTTGTGCCAGGTTAAAGGCGTTAGGTTCGTCCCCTATTACATGGGACTTAAACATATCAGGCGAAATGTGGGTTTACTATAGATACACCTCTGTCTAAGCATTCGGGGATTACAGGCGCGATGTTAAGTTTCAAGATTTCTAGGTACTACTCACAATCAAGGGCGTAATTCCGAGTTTGAAACAAGGTATTCAGGCAATCAAGAAACATGCTGAGTAAAAGCTTACCTACATAATCATAAACATGAACGATATTCATGAAACTTACGAAGGACTTAGGTATATTCCTCCAGAAGTGCTAAATTCATTAAGTTCAGACCTGGGAGCCCCGTAACAAGCTTCGCTCTGAATATAGAAACTATTTTGCAAGTGAGGTCGTAGTTTAAATAAATTACGGACGATATTGCCGGGAAGATACGCCTACGTTCCTAAAATATAAATGCTTCGTATAAAGACAATACTACTTTAGGGAACCCTAAACTATAGTTTTGGGGTACATAATCCTTTAGCTCTGAGGCTAATAGGTTTTATCCGGGACAGCAAAGAGCAGACATCTATAATGTGGCATTTCGTGACTAAAAATACGGTCGAAATTATTCATCTCGCAAAATTTATGGGCAAGCCTTGAAAATTTACTTGAAGATGCTTAAAAATGCTCGTTTCTGCGTACAAGGGTTTTCGAGAGGAACTTAACGAGATAAGAAAGATGTTATAAGTGAAAAGGAGGGGATTGAAGCATTTTTCAAGACGTTATCGAAGCGATCAAGAGAGTTAACAAAGTTACGCGAGGTCGGAGGCGAGAAATTTCGGATTAGTAACTTGTATTTTACCGTAAACGACAGTATTAGAGAATAACAGAAATCGTGTCAAAAGCTAATTAGCATATAGATACGCGTACGCGCGACGTACACACGTTACAATACACCTACGCAAAAGATCAATAGTGTCTCCTAAAATTGCGTGACATTGACGTCGAGTATTGCGCGAAACTTGGGCGGTTAGTTTATAATAACTATACTTTTAAAATACTTTTTGAAAAAATATTCTGTAGAAACTGCTGGTGAAACATGCTAGTAAATTTTTCACGTTTATGCAGTTGAAATTCATCGAAAAAGCACGCGTGTTGTTAGTCTATAGGATTTGGCGCGAAAAACAACTGCCTGTACAAGCTTCAAATACGATACCGCTATCACATTTATCTGGATACGTGCCAAATCTCTTCCATCGCACCCCACGCGAAAAAACGTGTTTTCTCGTGTCAAAATTTATTTTATATACTCATATAAATAAATAAATTATAAATAACGGGTTATTGTAAGGTTAAGATAGTCTGGCTAGGTTGTTAATGAATGGTTCTTGAAGTCATTCCATGTCAATGTCCTTGTTGTTGCCCAAAACTGCAAATTATAGTTGGGGCAGTTCTGTAAAGTTTTAGATCAACATTAATTGCTACTTTTGAGTTGTGGGTATTAATTTGTTTATTTAAACTTGATGGGTATTATATTAAGGCGACGTTAACCGACTTTTAATGATTTTATTTATACTGAAGGTCACGTCTAAACGAGTAGTGTTAATGATTTAGAAATAATATATGTTAAATTAGAGCATTTTCTTAATAACTTAATAAATGAATATTTTAGATTATGTTTATATTACATAGTTAAATTAATTTGTAAAATTATGTCTAACGCGGATAAAAAAACTGAGAATCGCGCAAAATATATCAAGCGTATTTTTCTGACACCTTCACCTTTTTAAAGATAATTTAATTATTGATCTTTTAGTATACGTGTTTTATTAAAATACCTTTTGTTTTAAGTATAATAATGCGTCTTATTTGGGACAGCGCTCCTGGATGGGCGAGTCCTATTACTGGCTGGACGTACGACGCATTGAGTGAGCTCAGTACAGAACACACAAGCTAACCACTCACGGTCTGTAGCATATAAATCTGGGCCTTAACAAGAAATAAATTAGAGAACTGACCCTTCATAAACGGACTTCATAGGTTCTCCCTTTAAAACTTATATATCATCATTCCTGTCCTTATCCCAATTTATTTGGGGTCGGCGCAACAACGTAGTTACCCCTTTTCTAGCTATATCACCATTCTCACAGTTCATCCATCGCTTCTTTGGTCAAAACTTCTTAGTAATATTGCATTGTACATGTCACAAAATCTAAATTGCTATTGCCTATTCAGAACTTTTATCGGGGTTTGCATTTATTATTATGAGTGGTAGGTACTCATCTGCAGTATTAAAACCTTTCACTATGCTTTTACACTAAATGTTCTGTGTCAGCGATTTTGTTAATTTAAGTGGAAGCCACTCAACCTGCGCATGCTTAAGAGCCTCTATAACTGTTGACAACACTTGAGTAGAACATTAAGAAGTAGCTCAGGTCGTGTGGTGTGACCGTTAGGAGAGTTAAAGGAGATTACAGTCAAGACAGTCTGCCCTCTAGATTTGTTATTATGTCATACATAACATGATGAATCATTTGTTTTGCATATCACGTGCGAACGAAACACGTGAAGTAGCTTCATAGATTAGTACGAGTAACTAATTGCTATATTTACGTCGTACAACTAAACGGGATCATTTTTTAAACCGAGTGACGTATTAAAAACTCTTTAGCAACAATTAGCAATGACAAGGTTGTTCTAAGAGTTTATCTTCTGTAAGGTTTGTTCTGTATTTCGGTTTAGAATTTGTTCATCTCCAATGAAGGTCATGAAGCAGTACGGAGTAGTTTATCTCGTTGAATTAAAATTGCATTATTTTAACTGCTTTTCTTTAACCTTTGCCCCGCCAAGTCGAGCAAAAACAAGCGGCACCGCCGTACCATCCTTTTCTCGAAGCAGTTCAGGCCATTTTCTACCTTGGGTTGACTACTTAGGTTGGGCTACTCAAATAATGCTTTCATCAACGGCTGATCTAGCCATTTTAATATTATTCACGTCCTACTGCAAAGCGAACATCCCGTCCTTAATAATTCTAATTTAAATTTAGCGTCAGTTGATGCGTTTCAATTGAGAAGGGAGTGTATGCAAATGCGTAGGCGCCCGGTTCGAATGTCTGATCGACCACGTGCAAGCGCACGCGATTACGATCAATCTGCGTGCGCGCTTCTAGCGTAGTTTTACGATACGTCGAATGTGTCATTTGTTTGGCTTTTTAGGGTTCCGTAGTAAACAAGGAACCCTTATAGTTTCGCCATTTCCGTCTGTCTGTCCGCGGCTTAGCTCAGACTCTTAGTAATAGAAAGCTGTTATTTGGTATGAGTATACATATTAATCACGCCAACAAAGTGATAAAATAAAATCTAGAAAAAAAAAAATATTTAGGGTACCTCCCGTACACGTAAAGTGGGGATATATATATTGTTTTCGTCTTTCCCATGGTGTGGGGTATCGTTGGATAGGCCATTTAAATAATATTGCGGGTTTGTGAAAGCCATTTTTCCGTGATGGATCCGTTTGCGTAATATCAAGCTTAAAAGTGCTAATTTTTATAAGAGTCAAGAGTGTACCCCCCTTGAAAGCTAAATGGTTGTATTTGTATACGTAATAAAATTCACAGCAGTAGTCTACACTATCTACACTAATCTACACTAATATTATAATTATTATATTATTATTATTATATAATTATAAAGAGGAAAGATTTGTACCTATTTTTGTATGTTTGTATGTTTGTAATGAATAGGCTCAAAAAGTACTGGGCCGATTTAAAAAATTCTTTCACCAATAGAATGCTACATTCTTCCAATTTGACATAGGCTACATTTCATTTTGAAAAAAATTTGGGATCCTTGGTAAAATTTGAACAATGTAACCGAAGGTGTAGAAAAATGAGTCTTAAAATGATAATTGTCTACCCCGTGCGAAGCCGGGACGGGCTGCTAGTATATTATATAACGAAGTTAAAAGGAAAACCATCACAGCTAAGTAGGCGTCACAAGTTACCGAGTAATGGTCGACCAACTTACATTTGCAGTTTTTAGAACATGTTTTTCAACTACGATGTTAAAGTTTGTTCTTGGGATAAATTCATCCCATCTACAGAACACTTCATTGTGCGTGGTCCAACACGCACTTGGCCGGTTTTTATTTGTAATGGAGCGTCTGGTTTAATATTTCGTCCGTTATTTGGCATTTGGTGTAAGACATGATAACTATTAGGTAAAGTTGTCAGTTGTAATTTGGCAGATTTTGTCCACTAACATTTTTGTACATTATTAACATTTACAATTCATTTCCACCCGCCCACGACTTCCAGAACATACAATGTAAGCTAATTATAGCCTCCGCATACCGAACAAGCTCCCTTGACGCATATGCACAGACGCACAGAACAAAACGCCCAAAGCCACAGCCCCACGTTTGAAACCTCTACTTTAATATTCATAAGCTTATTACGTGAAAATAAGCCACAGTGGCATAGTGAAGGTTACCTACCAGTAACTGTTTCTGTATTCCAGGGATGTTTGCTAGGGCTCACGACCTAATTAGGGAAGTTAAATGTTAAGCCGATGTTTGGTCCTTTCAGCTCGGAGATTAATATGGCATTTTGTCTATTCGTGATTTATATTCAAGTAATATCGTCATTTGTTGGTAAATTCTGATTCTGTATTTTGCTTACAAGCTGCCGCCAGCGGCACCGCTCGCGTGGCTTTTTCTAAAATAGCCTTAGTTACTCCTTATAACATCAGCTATCTGCCAGTGTGTCCCGTCAAAATCGGTCTAGCCGGAACAAACAGACAACACATTTAAACATTGTTAGTTATAAGTACCGTATATACTCCCGTTATGTATTTAGTAAAAAGCCGTTATTTTGACATTAAAAACAGACACTACAATTTTTTATATATTTATTTGCTTACATGTTAAACACTGGTTAGTAGGCATGCATTGAAATTTCATGACACAGTATTAAGACATGCACCCTGTAAGGGCACTGCAAATGTTTCCTATCAAATTATTGATCATTTTATTTGTTTTTTATAGATGGTTTCATAGGTAAGATGGATTCCAAAAGGAACAATTTTCGTATTTTTAAGAAAGTTCGCATTCTATCTCAGTCTCTATCAAAAATAAATTTAATTTACCTACGTTTTTGTCAAGTTTTTTATATTGATTGTCGTTGAGACGAGATTATGACTAGATTTTGAACATTTTTATTACGGGAAGTGCCCTTCTGCTTATGTTTTAATCGTATTTTTTTCTGGTGCTTTGTAGCCTAAATAAAGATGCAACCAGCTCACGCAAATGCTTCCATGATCACTAATTGCGAATTCAAGCAAGGCCCAGGGTCCATGCATCATTCATCGCTTCAAATTTGACATTCTCGGCTCGTAAACCCGGCAGGCGGTGACGTCAGAGCCAGTAAAAGAAAGTGGCGCGGCGGGACGGGTCCAGTACTTCAAACGGGAGCTATACGTCATTCTGGGACGAGTTTTATTTATTCAACTGCCGAGTGTTTTTGTTTTGGTAACAATTTTCCCCTGTTTATGATGGGTTTATATGTATAAATATGGATTGTACCCGAATATTTCCACCAGGGTGGAAGAAAGGAGGTAGCGTATCGTGTATCAGGACGACTTTAGCAACAATATTCAGATGAACTAATAATCTACTATTATTTCGCAGACGATGCACTTTCGACTTTAAACAGCATGACATAATGTCGTATTTGAACCCTCAATCTCCTATTCCTGGAAACATCGAGTCGATGAACTGTAGAACATAATTTAGATCATTGGCTGTCAATCAATTACTACGAACAGAACTTCGCAACCGAATGACGTCAGAGCTTCAAGATATACCATCCACATACTTCACAATTTTGCTTTAGGACTGAAATAACCTTGATTTTGTCAGTTGGAACTTGGAACGGTTTCCAAAACATCCAGACATAATCAGATGTCTATTTGAATACTTGTCTCAAACGACGAATTACGGAGAAGATATCACGAAAATAATCAGTAAAATTATAGACGTTTTCGAATGTATCATCAGGTCTAAACATAAGTTTTCAATTTAAGCATGAGTGGCCTAGAGCAGTGCCCGAACAACAATAAAACACAATAGGTACGGACACTGCCTACAGCAAAACAAGAAGCCGGAGATCATAGAGATCATTGGCAATCAATCAATCAATTATACTACACACAACCGATGACGTCATCATACAGTCTACGGTGAATTGCAATTAGTAAAACTATGAATTACGAAAACAGCTGCTACTGCTACGAAATAAAGGGAGCTTTTAATGTCAATCACTGGAAGTCTGTGGGTCTATCACATCAAAAGATCGCTGGATGCATTGCGCATCCACTATAATAATATCTTCAGGATGATGTTGGGGCTGCCACGTTTCTGTAGTACATCGGGGATGTTCTCGTTGTTCCGTACTGATTGGCTTTCTTGCCATCATTCGCAAAAGGACGATAAGGAACGACGTGGCAGTCGCAACGAAATCCTGAAAATTCTAGCTGATAGGATCTCATCCCCACTTTGGAGGTCCTTTATTAAATCAATCATCTGATTTAATTTCCATTTATTTATTTTATTTTTCCCTTGTAATTTTGTTATAATGTATGGGTTCATGATATCTGAAATAAAATATTAATTATTTAAATAAAATTTGCTCAATTGCCGCGCGGCTGAGTGTATCAACCAAACGTACTTTACTTTTGAGACACCGTCATTTGTTTCTTTCTGGCTCAGTAAACACATGTAGGGAGGAAGTGGGACTCCATGCTACATGGTTTGAGGTACTGCCTCCCCATCCCGTCGGCGCTTATGACAATGCCACTTGAGAGATAGCAGGGAGTAACAAGGGAATGATGTCGTGTTACGAGCTTCTATGTTTTATTTGATAAGAGCTCTAAATATTTTTGTTATTCTTTTATCGTGTTGTATCCGCGAATAGAGTTCAATAAGGCGGAAATCCTACAGAGGTCATGACTTAATGAGTTTCGATGGCTTAATCTCAACGATTTGATGCGTAAGTAAGCAACTACGATCCAATGAAGGCATCAACAGCAATATTAATGATAATTGAAGAAAGACATTAGACAAGAACATTTAAAAACTTCAAAACTTTAATTAAAAATATTAAAGTATTGTTATAAATAACTGCAGCCATCGACTCAATTCTAGGCATCCAGACGATTCGAAGTAAGTTTGAACTGCAGACTAGGTACTAGTAACAAAACATACGAGTTTCCATAGAAAAGCAAAAAGTCAAGGTGGAACACACATACATAAGTCACAACACCGCATTGCGACGTACTCGTACCGACTGACAAAACTGTCCGAAGTTTTTTGGGATATGAGTAATAAAACCACAAATATCCAATGTTCGAATGTGGTCCAAGGCCACCGGTGTGCCTAGTGACCCTGACATTCAAAGGGAACTTCAGGAAATGGATGTTTACCCACCAACCCCGGCAGGAAGGGGTGAGGAAATTATCAATATAGTGCGGGATGTCAACAATATTGTGGAGATAAGACGTTTGTCAAGGTTTATCGACTTTCTAGTTCGTAAGAAAAACAATATTATAGGTAAATTGAGTAAACAAGGTTTAATTAATTTGTACAACAATTTCAAATGTTAAGCTAAAGAATAAATGGAATAGATGAGGCGATGATTATAGAATGTTAATATAAATAATACTCGTATAATATTTTAATATTCCTGAAAATTCTTTTGTGGAATAGGACGTGACATTTAAGGTGTCTGATTTCGTGGAAAATGGTTGTTCATGAAATTATGAAGTGGGTTTGACTGTTGTTTAATAACAATATATTCTACGAACAATAAAATTTGCTTTAAAAATAATATTTGCTTTAAATCTAATCTTATATCGGATGCTGAAAGTGCCTGCCACTTTATTAAAGGTTAAAGTAAAAACTATTGGGAGAGACATCGGAAAAAGGCCAAGAACACGTGATAGCAATTTAACAACTAACTAGAAAGGAAGAGAAACTTAGTTTACGGCACCCAAACGAGCACTATCAAAAGTAAATAAGATTCCGTGCCAAGTTTTTATGGGTACTAAAATTGATTTACGTACAAAGTACTGAAAAGATCATAACTTGACAATGTAAGATCAGTTCCTATTGGAACAGTAGTCAATCAGCCGGTAACAAATTAATGAGGACGACCATTTTGCAAAGCACACATTTGTTTAGTAAAGAACAAGGCTCACGCAGCGCTAACAATACAAATTATATAGAGCATGCCAAAACACTAATTTCAAGGTTTAGCGAACTAAAGAATTCCTTAACAAAGAAAAAGATAAGTGAACCGTTTAGAGGAAAATATGATGAAGTAATAATATTGAATGGTTAAGTATAAGCCTTCAGAGTTCAGACATTATTTTGTTTAACGTTCAAAGAGAATTTGATAATTTGTGTTTGAAACTGTTGAGCAAACTGTGGTAGGCACAGAGAATCTTAAATTAATTGCGACTTTTAAACTTACACACATCTGGAATCCCCGGGCATAGCTATTGATGAAATCACCTTCTTCAATCACAGTACTTTTAAAAGCTTCTCTTGTAATAGATCTCAATTCGTCTGTTTACAGCTCATTACAGAGAAAAGATCCATGATAAACATTATACGCCTCACCATTGGTTGAATCGGCATCAACGTCAAGATTTTAAGCAGATGTGCGGATCGATACCGTCGATATGTGACAAATGGACGATCAAAATCCTATAAAATCTACGAAACTACACGAATAAGCTACATATTTTACTTCTTTCTCACATGTTATTCAGAGGAAAATTTAAAATTCAACCCTAAAGTTCTGTGATTTATGGGCAGCAGGAGATGAATCATATGATCATAACAAGTACGCACGCGCACGTTCTGGTTTGAAACGTTGTGCAATACTTGTTTAGATTTATTGAGATTTAAGATCAAAACTGTGAATTCAGCACGATTCGCAGAAATATTAATGTTTATTAAACCACGAAATTGGGTTGAAGAAGTAGTTGCTTTTAAATCTAGGATTTAGGCTATGTTATTACTTTGGACAAGACAACATCAGGTTTGATTGATTGGCTCTAGACTCAACAAAACGCTATCGACATTTGACTGAAGACAATGTTCTCTAAGAGGGACTACACTGAAGTGATGGAGATAGCGTAGTTTGAAAATCAAAGCCCATATCACCAGCAAGCGAACCTATTATATGATAATAAACAGAGAAGGATATGAATCCGCCGTTGCTATAATAACAATTTCTATATTTATCACATAATAGCATTTCTAGAACGAAGAGAAAAGCCATTTCCTTCGGATGTTTGCTGACTGATATACAAATATGTGTAATGTTTGTGTTCTTCCATGTCTTAATGGAAGGCTGTCTTAGTAATTAATTATCTACATTAGATACATACAGTGAGAACTTTTCTGCCTGAGTGTCAATCTTGGCTAGTGAAAGTTGATGTTGCTGAGGAAGTAACTGATAATGGTGCATTTCGATGCTGTAGGCGTTTAGAGTCATACGTCACCGGTACGTCATGGTGGCGCGGCCAGGTGCGTCGCCAACAAAATGTATGGTAGGCTGCGTAACCAAGCGGACGCCAGGTGAGCCACCTAATATTTAGCTGTATACATTTAGTTAAGCGCGACTTGGCGACGCGCGATGTCACCATGGCGTCCTGGTGTGATGGTTGGCTCTTACTGTCAACTAGAGCATAATGTAGCTTCTATAGTTGCTTCGGCTTCAAAGATAGAACAAAGCAATGTAGATTGGTCTGTATTGATAATGTGGACGGTATTGATTCGTTTTGTGCTGATGTTCGTGGGTTCGGAGATAGCAAAGCAGACAGCTACAAATGGCATTTATACTAGAGGTAACGCTAACATTCTTTTTGATCTCGAACTTCACTTGTCCTATGCTTCTAGCGATGTATGTCTTTATTATTCGAGACAGTCTTATTTTCGCTCAGCAGCGATATCCACAAGACGATTCTATTACAATTTACAACATAAGATTCTGCCATTATTTTATTATTATCATCTCTTTTTTCAATCTTGGAATTAATTCCATATTATATTACTCGAAAGGAAAAAGAGTCCATAATTATTATCTCCAAAAGAAATTATGTCAAGACCTCGCACATAAGAATAATTTGCGAAATGAGTACGACACGCTTAGCTGTCATATTTAATGATCTAAAGCAGAGACTTGGCTCAATTAGTGTACCGGCCAAGTAAAAATAGCTCGGTGGCTTAAGCAAACATCCTTTTACGTCACCGTTTCAGGGACAACTTTGTAAAGAAAACGCTTTCACGTAATTGATCACCTACTTTTTTAGTGTTTCGTTTTTGTTTACGTTTTTAAGACAACAAAGGACCCTGTTTTTCATTACTAATTTTTTCTGCTCTTGTTCAAAATTCCATCCTTTAATTTTGTTCTAATATAAAGTTTTAGATGATGTAGTTTGTTTTCCGGTTTTTTATCCCTATGAAAGATGTTTTTACTAGTACTATTAAATACAGCAGCAGTAAAGTTCTCAGACAAGAGTTTTGGTACGAGTTATTTATACATATTTTGCTTTTAATCATAATCTCTAATATTCCCGCGAGCACTTGCTTCACAGGTGTTTCAAAAGTTTTTCTATTGTCTTCTCCATATTTCGCAACGCTGCTATTAACTCCTCGTGTTTTATTCACAGTACAAACAACACATTTTGGCGTCTGCGTTTATACAAACGTATAACATAGCTCTTGAATATGCAAAGACGGATTAGAATATTCAAAATAAAATTAATTGCTAAAATCCACGTGAACATCAATCAACCTGAATCAATGTTATCTTCGATCTCAATCATGGAATCGATACAAAAATTATGATATTATTATTTTCACTGTTATATTCCAGAAAAAAATTATCAACATCTAAGTCAGACTTTTCGTAGCGAAAATAACATGGTGGGTATAATACATCTGTCACGGTGCAGATATGTAAATTCGTATCCACCGTAGAGCCACAAAATAAGCAGCAACAGAAGGCCAGATTCTTAAACACATTATACGAGAGCAAGTAAGTAGCAGATGTGATGCGTCTGAGTGGGCTTGTTGTTGTTATATATAACGCATTGTATGCAGTAAACAAACAGTGAGGTAATGTGTTTGCGAACGTGCGCACCGATATGTCTACATAATGTCAATCTGTACCTACTACATCGTATGATAGGACAGAAGAAAACATCATATTTATCATTTCCCTTACTGATAACACATTTAGTTTCAGGGTGCTACTATTTCATGGAATAAAACTTCTGTGGCTTCTATGCCAAGGAACCCTTCGTGAGGAGTGGCTGTCCCCACCCCGTTCCTTCCGATGTGTTGCAGTAGATGACTCGTTTTCATGACACGTGACCCAGATACTGAATACCGTATGAAGATGTTCTTCCATTCTGGCGTCTAGACTCTTTTGTGTCAATTAGAACTGGGGCTTTGAATTGTGTTGAATACTTGGGTAAGATGTTATGTCTACATTGTAGCATTCGTTTAATTTCACACCATTATGTATTTTCTGACTGTACTGACACTTAGTATGAGAGCAAAGTTAAATACATTAGGTTATTTGGTTACCACTATTTTCATTACAGCGTAGTGCTGAACAATCGTAACGGATTTAATCGTAGAGGCATAATTATCTATTCAACCAATATAAAAATCTAGTGGCATAGCCATTCTTTGTAATATCTGTTTACAATGTGGGCTTTTCACGACACTCGAGCGAAGAAATAGGGTGGAAACTTCTTAGTGGAGGACACAGTCCACTACCAAAAAGGTTGCCATCAATTTTCTTCAATTTCAGTCTTGAAAGGAAGCTATTAAATAATGTAAGATGCGTAACGTCATATTCATAACAATGAAAATATTTTCCAATGCTCACCCATCCGCTTGTTTAACTTCCAGTTCATTTCATATTTCTTTATGGGTGGGTATAATTAGAAATGTTTATTGTAAAACATCATTACTTATGCAGTACGGTCGCTGTTTGTTTTGGTTTCGTGGAAGGTTAACATTGTTTTATGCCCAAGGGAAAATTCGTATGTGTACATCTACAAGTAGCTGTTCCATTAATATTTAACCAGTTTCACCTAATTTTGTTTCCTATTCATGTTATTTGATTTTGATGATTTATTTTCGTAGTGTTGTCATCTCGATATTCTCAATGTGTTTTTCAGTTTTGTTATCCATCTAAATCTAATTTCTTCAGGATATCCAAGTAACTAAAGTTGAATTTAATCTGTGTCTTTTTCTTTTAGGATGGATTTTAGATGTATGCCTTATCAGCGAGTCTACATTAGATAGGATAATATATCTCACGAACCTTTCGTAAATTGCCTTCTTGATTATTTACAGAGTAATCCATACAGCATTGAGTATTAATGATGTGTCTTTCGTTTAAGTAAAACGTTATTTAAACTTGAGAACGATGACGACACGTCATAAATATTTCTAAAGTCTTCTTTATAGCCTTGGTAGTTTATGATTTTAACCTTGATTGATAAGAATCCTGCCGAATTAGTTGCTTATCTACTTTATCAGTATAAAAATGTGCGAAAAATGCCTCGCCTACCTGTGTTATGATCAAACTTAACTTCAAAATCTATACGCAAAATTTATTGATCTCTTTAAATTTCTTTACCATCATAGTTGTTTAAATCGTGAACCAACCTAAACATTTTTTTGATAAGACAACAATAAAACGGGTCCAGAAATGGCCTATGGACATAAATTCTCATGTGTATAGAAATCACAACAAAGGGCGTGCACACACAAGAAAGGAGGGATATCTCGAATATATCAGTGGATACTAGAGCGTTTGTGTAAATATTTCTCCTGTTAACGATATCGACCTCGTTAAACAATGGCAGGCTCTAGAGTCCCAAGAGTCTTCACACAACAATATTATGTAGCTACTCCATTTGACCTCTGCGAATATGGATCCGTGAAGACTACACTCAGAATTGAGTTGAGAAGGGATGCGAAAAAGCAAAGATTTTAATAAAAACGGTGGTTTTTGTAAAATTTGTACGTCTAATATAATACTTGATTCATTGTATGGTCAATATCGAACTGGAATCGAGACAAGTTTCAACTGGGGAGTATCACAGTCCCATACAATTCAGCTCCGGACGTGAAATTCCCGTTGATACCGTAATATGGGGCTTTTATCTAACATGTCTGTACAAAAAGCCAAATCTATTAGGTATTGAACAGTCAACAAGATTTTTTTTACAGGACGGTATTCTGGTAATCATCATCATCATCATTGGCAGCATTGTTCCACATACCGCTAAGTATAGGCCTCCTCCCTGGTAGTAAATTAGGCTGTTTCTGCAGGCTGTAGGATAGTAAAGGTAACCTTTTCTTAAAATACCCTCATTTAAAACGATAGCTATGAAATGAAGTCGTTTATTCGAATCGGAATCACATTTACACGTCATATTTTATTTTAAATAAGATAGACATGGAATTGCCATTTCCTATCTGGCTACCCCGAGAAAAAATGGCGAAAAAAACTCAGGGGTCAAAGTCTCTTTTAAAGTCCAGAGACATAATCTTGGTCAGATAAAAATATGTGTAAGTATGTGATTATGTTTTAACGGCATCAATCTCAATCTGAGGCTGATGTCAGCGGCAGTCGATATTAAATTCGTTTGAAGGTTGTTGTGTTATTATTAAAGTATATTTTCTTAGAATTTTCAGCACCTAAAGTTTTCTATTATAGTTTTGCTATTTGGAGAACTTTCATAAGTTTGTAACTAAATTCGTGCCTGGAGTATCAAGTTTAATTTACAGGATCGTTATCTTGAAGGACCAATCAGAGCCTGAATGAATACATATTTCTCTAGCGAGAGAGCCTTTGAGATTAATAAAGGGCGTCGAAACTGGAAGGTGATCGATATTATAATATTTCTTATTGAATGAATCCTTCAAGGTTTGCAGCCTCGCACCAAAGTAGGGCTGTTCTATTTTTATTAGTCTCCGATTTGCACATAGACTGCGATATTATGTATTTTTTAACAAGTCTTGCGACCTTTTATGAGGTGACCTTTTTCGGAGACGACCATATTTTCATGCTTGGATTCCTAAATGAAAGCAGATTGCAATTTTGCTTGAATTAATTAACTTTGCGTTGGTAGTTGGCGTACTGGAACAAGTGAAGTAATCAAAAGCTTTGGGTCACTTGTTTGTAAACGTGCAATCGTGAAGTTCATCAAGCCATTCAATTGTATCTACATAACTTAGTTTAGTTTTTATAGCACGGCCTTCTACCAAACCCACGCCTGTCAACAAAACGAATTCAAGTCATATCAATACCGAATCCCACACTGTTGAAGTTCATTGTTCTAATGTCAAAAAGTTGATTACGAGTCACACAAACGAGTGCAGATAGTTCGATGGCACTTCCGCACGTGAGTCTATGGAACCGTGGGTCGATTACAGGCTTGATCGAAGCATTTCGGAGCAGTTACGCATTGATACGGCTAAGCCACAGACCCGCAGTGTTTTGATTTTACGAGCGTATCAAGTCAGACGAATTTTGATCGATACGAGACTAATAAGGCACCATTTTGGGGTGAATCAAATACGAATTTTAATCTATACTTGAGGATAGAAAAACTCTTTTCGGTTGCCTACATAAATTCACACTTTCTGAGAGAAACAACAGAATCCCGAAGGCAGAAACTACAGAGCGTCACCTACTACGATCCTTACAGTCATACTCCTTTTGCCTCGTTTACATTTATATGTACATCCATACACGCACGCCGGTTGCGAGGACTACGCACCTGACCTTTCTCAAGAACATCACCAATAAGACAACTTTAATATAGTGATCTTATTGGTGATGTCCTCCTAGGGCGTCCCCTCCCGGCGTTTCCACCCACATCTGCCTTTCGGTAGTCGTTAAAATAAAATAAAATCTTTATAAATAAGCGATCTTTACATGTTATTAAACATTGTGGTTATTTTTATCTTCGTTATCGGGATGAAGAGAAATGTTGACATTCAATTTCCTGTTGCAGATAGGATCTGAGCGAAAGTTCAAATAGTAGCTATTCGATTCTGTTAGTTAGATATCTAGTTTAATAAGTATAACACATCAGTTGTGTAATCGGATTCCGGTTAGCTTAATTGAGGGATATAAATAGCTGATATTGTATTTCCTTTGGACGAAAATAAAAGATTCTGACATCCCTCAATTATTTTGCCACCAAAGTATCCTTCAAAAAATTAGATCGATATATATAAGCACATACTAAATATATACTGAACATATTTCTGTTGATAAAAACTATAAACAATAAAATATTTTTCTTTCTTTCTTTTTTGAACACCGAAAGGAATTTTTTAATTAATTTTTGCCACTATATTTCTATGTTGCCACCCAAGTATCGTTCAACAAATTATTTAGATTAAAGTATATATCTTAATATATAAAACAAAGCCGGGTTATTTACAGCATTTATAACTCAAGAACGGCCGGACCGATTATTATGATCTTTGATTTGTTGGATTTATTACATTTGTTTGTTTGTTTGAGACATGCGAAAAATTCACGAAAAATAAAAGTAGAAAGTTCACTTTCTCTTACATTTTGTACAGAACGGCTTTTTTATGATATCTCGAGAACGGATTGGGGAACGGGGGACCAAGAATTTTCATGCGGACGTAGTCGCGGGCAGAAGCTAGTATGCATATACTAAATACTGAACATATTTTTGTTGATAAAAACTATAAACACTAAAAGGAATATTTTAATTACTTTTTGCCACTATCTTTCTATGCCAAGGTTCCCTTCACAAGCAGTTTTTCCCCTAGTCCTCGCTTGTCACAGCCTGAGTTAACCCAGTTTTTGTTGCAAGCGTGGCGTGCTGCCTAACCTAGTTTTTGTTCCAACTGTGGTTTGAAAGAGCCTACTTTGTGTCCATTTCTATCCAGTGTCATAATCAGATTGTCGTATTGAACAGTTGGACTCTTTGTGGTTGTCCACTCGACTGTGAACCGTTTGTAGTAAACGATTGACATGGATAAAGTTTAATATTATTAGGGCAATTGCGTCATGTCCTTTGGTTTTAAATAATGCTCATAAAACTAGCTACTATTCTTATTCCTTCTCTGTCCATGCTGTAAGATTGTGGAACTCACTTCCGCCGAGCATTCGCGATTTAAAAGTTGTCTCTATTCAAATATCGAGTAAAAGAAGAGCGTAATGCTCTTCTTTATTACCAGCTGTGAGAAAAACCTGTATCATTTAACAGATGCGTGTAAGCCACAATGTTTGTAACACCTGGGAGCCGTGAAAATAATCTACCTACGAGTAGGTCGACCTGCTACAATAGGTACTGGATGATGGCCAAACGTAGTTACACGGTTAGTGTATGACCATTATTCATTGAATTCATTAAAGGTTTTTTTGTACCATTTCGCTGCTTTGCATGAATACCCGCACAAACCATAATTTTGAAAATGCTGGTTTATAACACAGCCAAATGCAAAATAGTTCTTATTTAATTAAACATTGATTAATGCCCTTTCGATTTATACTTTCTATTTATTCTTCTATTGATCAAATACATGAAAAGTTATGAGTTTATGACAGTAAATATTTTGTTTAATTTTCAAATAGCTACCCTGTAAAATGTGTTTTTGGATTGTGCAGTTATTCGTGCAAAGCAGCGATTTGTTGGTTGATATGTTTAGGAAGATCATTGATATAAATATCAAGAATAGTAAAGGGCCTAGGACATTACCTTGTGGAACTCAAAATATTATAGTTTTCGAGTTTAACCTCATTTCGTGTTTTTTGACATATTTGTGTTATTTCTATTTGTTTTCTATTATGCATGTATGAAAACATGAGATCTAGCTCTTTACCTCTTATGCCGTACATGCTTAATTTTTGCATTAGTATTGTATGGTCAACTCAGTCAAAGGCTTTACTCATATCCATAAAGATAGCACATGTTGGTATTTTTTTGTTCATGGCGCCCAAAATAGTTTTCAGTAGGTCATAAATGGCTATATTTATTGACTTCCCCTTGCGAAAGCCTTTCTGTTCATCTACTAAAATACTATATTTTTCAAAAAAACTGTATAGTCGGCTATATATGATTTTTTCAAATAATTTAGTAAAAATGGGGATCAACGCCATAGTCTATTGTTTCCCATTTTTCGTTTGTCTTCTTTTTAGTCTAGTGGATCACTACTTTTAATCAGTTTAAATGCCTTCGTCTCGGGTCTGCATAGTTCTGAGATACTAATCCGACTTCGGCATGATCGATGTAATAAATAGTCCCCACGACGCAGGCAATATTAGTAACATACTTGACAAAGTTGAAATAGGTCCAGAATGTAAAATAACTAAAGTTTCGGGTCCACCCAAGGGTCAAGGCATGTCACCCTTAGCCACTGCAGCTGACACACAATTTGTTTAATTTTCACATTTCTATTCTGAATAGAAAATGTACTAAATCCTGAATATGAGAGATGACGTAGCTTGGTGCAGACAAGAAGGCACTTTCTATTCCATTGATCTTGATATCGCTTATCTTAGCGTCGACAGAGACCTTTCTAATGGCTGGAATATATTACTTAAACCTGACTGAGATAATGGACACGATATTGAATAAGATTATCTTGCACTGCCTCGTTGGTCTAGTCTAGCTACTGCTGAGCATGAGTTCCGGGGTTCAATTCCTAGGTTGGGCAAAGTGTTATTGCGTTTTTCGATCAGGAATTTCTCAGTAACAGTCTGGTTTTGTGCCCGATTGATGGCAATAGGCTCGCCTCCTATTACATGGGACTAAAACATAACTGGCAAAATGTGGGTGTACTGTATAGGTACACCTCTGCTTAATTCGTCGGGGAATACAGGCGTGATGTTATGTTTTGTTATTACACTTGATGATTTGACTTGTATTATATATGAATGTATAAGATATATTTGGAATGTGCTTCTAATCTATCTAGAACCTAAGTCTTCAGTCGTTAAAATCTTCTTGTACATTTGTACAAAAACATGGAAAAGAAAATTTTATTTGTACTCATATAAAAATTTATAAAAATAAACGTGAATATTGTGTTTTGTTTGGAAACATCCGTATTCTATTTTTCTCGTCCACAGCGGTTTCAGTTGAATTGTTTTGGAATGATACGAATGAAAATACTATAACGGATTCTAAAAATTACAACTGTGGTTCTTGAAAAATCTATCCTTACCAGGTAATAAATTGTACGAATCAAAATAAACGCTTTTCCCCTTGCAATATCAGTATATCACACCCAATATCATTTGAAACGATTCGTCGAAAAATTTCATTGCCCAACCTTTTAGCAGATCGTTTTAGGTCAATTCAAAATGGCCAAGAAAACACTTCTAAGAAAGAAATCTTACGAAAACCATGTTCTTTATTTTCCCTGAGGTTGCGTGACCCAAACACTTCTCAGTTCTGACCGTTGAAAATATAAGTTCTTCGTTATCGAAATGGCCAACTTTGGACAAACAACTGAGAAGGCAGAACTTGGGCATGGGCAACAGTTGCCTGTTCATTCTTTTGTTTTTCAATACGAACTGTAAACATGGTTGTTTATTTTTTTATGTAATAAGGTTTTACAACGAAAGCCTTAAGGTCCTATTCACACGGCGTTTTTTATACGCGCGTTCCATGCAACGCGCGTCGGCTGCGCGTTACATGGGCCCATTCTCTGCCTTGAAAACCGGCCAAGTGCGTGTGAAGGGTTCTGTAGTTGGAACGAATTTATCCCAAGGACAAACTTAATATTGTACTTCAAATACATGTTTTCCCATACATCGATATAAGTGACGGTCCTTCTTCAATTGCAAATGGTTTTTACTTCGATAAATATACCACTATCGTGAATTTTTCACATATCCAAAATCAACAATTTTGCTGGCAGGGGCACACTTGACTAACAGAAATGAGCACTTTAAAGCTTAATATTTCCCAAACGAATCCCTGAATCGAAAAATGGTTTTCACAAACCTGAAATATTTTTGAACGGCCTATTCAACGACCCCGCACTATGGGATAGACGAAAAAATATATAATTCCCACTTTACGTGTAAGAGAGGTACCCAAAAAAATTATAATTCATGATTTTATTTTATCAGTTTTTCGGCGTGATTAATATAATATATTATACCGATGCCAAATTACAGTGTTCTAGTACTCAAGAGTTTCTGAGCTACGCCGCGGAAAGAAAGACAGAAGGACATAGCGAAACTATAAGAGTTCCTTGTTGACTACGGAACCTTAAAAAGCAGCGCTAGTTGCGTTTGACGACCGTCGACGACGCGTAAAAAAACCGTCATGTGCATAGGCCCTAAGGGGAACAAAAATCGACTCCCGCGAGTAAAATGGTATAAATTGTGCCGAATATGGAAATCAGGCTCAATATTCTCCCACACAAAATTGATTAGAAATTCTCCTGTTGTATTGTCTAATCAAACTACAACATAGTTTGAGCACCTCTCAAAGCTGCAATTCAATTCCTTCACGAAACAACAACCGAGCAATCTTCGTCATGGGAAGACTTTTCGTTAGACTGTTCCTACAAAAATAGCGCATTGCAAGTGATGTAGCTTTGCTCGTTACGTGTCTCTGTCGTCACATCGCATCTGCCTCTCAGCCACGCGCTAGACCGAAATAGCCCGGGCTAACCTTAAGAGGCCTTGAACCTGTCCAAGAACAGATGCGTTTAATTAATACAGACTATAATATGTAACGCTATATTGCAATCAACACGGTAATGTTGTTACACTGAACGATCAAGTTGCTCTTAACTTACATATCATTCCACTGTTTCCAAAAATAAATTTCATGGAGAAACATCAGCGATTTATGATTAATTAATATTTGTACAGTGGCCAGCACATCAAGCTACACGAAACTGTTAAATTTCTCCAAACGATTTTAAACTTAAAATGTTGACGATTAAGTTCAAAATCGAATGAGAAAATTTGACAGTTTGTGGTAACTTGACGTGCTGGCCACCGTAGAATTAGAAGTGTGTTGGAGATTGAATAACATTATTCTACCGAGGATAAAGCCAGTAATTCTATGCAATATCTTGAAATGGATAGCAGGTAATAAAACGAGGAGCCAAATGCATACAAATGGTACAAAATTTCGAGAGCAATTCGCACATATAGAGCAATTTTTCTTGACTATTCAGAAGCTCATACGAGAGATGAAGGCATAAAAGGCTTTATGGCATGGCCGTTTCAAATATTGAGTAAAGCATCACTTATGCCCGTTTTCACTAACACTAGGCATGCGTTCATCCGCCTAGTCAGCTCTCGTAAAAACGGGCATTACCCAAATAGGGTCACAATTGTCACAAATCAATTAGGCTGAAGAGGTACTTCTAAAATCTAAGTCTAATCAAGTAAGACCACACACAAACATTCGACGAATCAATTACTTTGCTATCGGACCAATTATTGTATGTTACCTGCTGGTGGACTGGGTCGGATTATCTGATGTTCCGAGGGGTGATCGAAGGGTACGATAAGGTGACCGCAAAGTCCATTAAGGCCGATTTTTAACTTTTGACAGATGTATTTGATTGGTGATGTTCTTGAAAAAGATCAGGTGCGTAGTACTCGCAACCGGCGTGCCAGTATGACCAGCAGTCCTATTCTGTAACCATCTCACCGTGAAAACATAAGTGAAGTGAGCGTCAGGCGGAATCACAGCTCACTTTACCTAAATTATCACCGTGAGATTTTGACAGAATACAGCCGGTCGATTCTGTTAACGTCTCACCGTGAAAACTAAGGTGAGGTGAGCTGTCATTTCTCCTGATGCTAGGGATTGGCAGCTCACTTCACCTATACATTTTCACGGTGAGATTTTACAGAATCGACCGGCAGATGTATGAAAGTAAACAAAGCAAAAGGAGTATTTAAGGAGCGTAGGAGGTGGCGTTCTATAGTTTCTGCCTACCCCATGGCAGTGTTGGGCGTTGATCAATTAACTTTTCAATCAACTCGTTAATTGACAAAAAAATGTATTGATTAAACCATAAACTTATCAAAACTTCTGAAATTTCCGATACTGTAAACAGATTGCTAGTGGCCAATGGGGCAATGTGTTTAAATTAATCATGATCCTTTTGAACTATCCCGAAAAACCTCTCGATACAGGCGATTGAACAACCACTTTCATTAATATACTTTCCACATTAAAAACCTCCCTCGAATAAGAATCTTCGATCGTCAGTGAACATGGGCGTCGCCGTGTAACTTAGCAAGTTATTGCCTACACTACCTACTACTCTAGTGAGTGACAAGAGGCCTTGAACTAAGCTCGTAAACAAGCCAGCAGTAACAAATAATTATGATCCCTTGGACCCATCCCAAAAACCCCTGTCACAGGCGAATAAACAAACACTTTCATTAATATACTTCCACGTTAAAAACCTCCCTCGAATAAGAATCTTTGATCGTCAGTGAAGATAGGCGTCGCCGTGTAACTTAATTAGTAAGTTAGTACCTACACTACCTTCTTTTTTGGGTGGGAAATTATCAAATAACTTTCCCGCTCTGGGCGAGCGGGAGGCGTGTCAGACTTTTACGGACTAAAACCCACCCGTGTTCCTTCAGTTGCCTGTGTGCCAGGGCCACGGTATCCCTTTCGGAAAAACCGGCAACCCTGGCAGGCATCGGTCCTAGTGGACCCCGTCAGTTCGTGCTGACACCTCTTTGAGGCACGCGTGGAACACAACGTGCTGTCGATCCGGGCCTGCCGATGTATTTTATAAAAATCTCACGGTGAAAATTAAGATGAAGTGAGCTGTCATAGTGTCGTTCCTTAATAGGTATCAGATGGAATGACAACTCACTTCACTTAGGTATTCACGATGAGAGTTTTACAGAATAGACCGGCTGGTCCTTACCGGATGGCGAGCTGCCCATTTGCTCGCCGTCCGCAAGCCCGCAGTATCTACCTACCTACTACTCTAGCGAGTGACGAGAGGCCTCGAACTACGCTCGCAAACAAGCTTATGATCCCTTGGACCTATCCCAAACAACCCCGGACACAGGCCAATGAACAAGCTGTTTCATTAATATTTCTTCGCACCCACCGTTAAAAACGTTCCGCCACAAAGAAGCGTCACCGTTAAAAACGTTCCGCCACAAAGAAGCGTCGATCGTCAACAGAGATAAGTAAGTACCTGCACTACCTACTACTCTAGCGAGTGACAAGAGGCCTTGAACTACGCTCGTAAACAAGCCAGCAGTCAACCTACACTTACATTTTATATCTGCTACCCATTACCTAAATTACGTGGTAAAAGCCGGACTAAGGGCCTATGCACACGGCTTTTTTAAACGCGTGTCGTCTGCGCGTTTTCTGCCATGAAAAAGCAGCGCTAGTTGCGTTTGTGGCGGTGGACAAACGGCCTTAGGTACATTCATCATGACTTTGTTGATTTACTGCTAAGTGAAAGTCTGTAATCTGTGATTCTGCTGTTATATCATTCATCATTTCTTGTGATTGGATAATGGAAATAACAAATCGCGCCTGTTTGTACGAGCCTTAAATTATACCAGTTTCTAAATGGCTACTGAATTGAATCTGTTGTCAAGTGTTTTGATTGGCTGTTGGTGTTATTACAGTCAGCCAATCACAGCAGCCAAAATGAGTTTGTTAGCGTCTTAATTAGGGTTCCGTACCAAAATCGTAAAAAGGAATCCTTATGGTCTCACTCAGTCTGTCTGTCCGTCTGTCACAGCTGGATATCTCAAGAATTACTAATGCTATCAACTTGAAATTTGGAATAGTTTTAAATGACGTTTGTCCAACTATTTTGCAAATAAGAAAGTTCTTTTTTTTGCAATAAGGACCAAACTGGTTTCTTAAAAATTCAAAGTGGGGTTACTAGGGCATGTGGGGTATCAGATGAAAGAGCGTTATTTGCACATTCCCAATCATTTTTTTTAAGGCCGCATTGTTTTCGACTTGACGATTTTTATTTTTAAAAATACCGTCCCCCCCCTCTGAAATTATCTATATGATAGAAGTTTATGTAAAGCTTACAGGAAAACTAAAACGATGTCTCTAAATACTAAACTAAACTTTTGTAATATTGCAGTTTTAGGTCAGCGCCATCTCTTGACTGATAGTGGAACTAATGTAGGTATTTTTTTTAATGATTTTTGATGGAACGGAACCGTCGGTGCGCGAGTCCGACTCGCTCTTAACGGGTTTTTTTGTTTTGTTGATACTGTATATACATACCGTAAAACTCTTTAAATTAGGCACCTAATTATGCCGCAGAGACGGACTGCCCCAGAACGGAGTTGGTTAGGTTAAAACGATAAATAATATTAATTTATCATAGTATGACATCATCTATCTGCCCAGCCTTTTCCCAACTATGTTGGGGTCGGCTTCCAGTCTAACCGGATGTAGCTCAATACCCGTATTTTACATAGAACGATTGCCTATCTGACCTCCACAACCCAGTGACTGGGTAATACTATATACCCCTTGGCAAGACTGATAGTCAAACTTATGGGCTTCTGACGACCCGTAACGACTGTCCAAGATTCACGAATCACAGCCGGTACCAACGGCTTAACGTGCTTTCCGAGGCCGCAGTGCCTCGGAAAGCACAGTCTTGGTAAGTAAAGATCCATTCACGGACCCATCCACGGACAAACCGTGGCAAGCGTAGCTTAACCTGGTCGATTGACCCGTGCGGCTTTTATTACTTAGCCAAAAGACAGATCATCATCGTATAACATACTATCACGTAATTCATAGGTTACCTAGGCCATAATAGGCCATGAACTACACTCGTAAATCCGTGAGGCGAGACAACCTATTCTGCATTACACATTTGCTTGCCATTATCTAGATTACTATGCTTATAGGGTAAAAGCTGGCTCGCACTGCACAATAAATCAAGTCTCTGTTTTAATAATAATTGATTTTATTTCATAGGTTTGCACAAACACTTTTACACATCAAACATATTTTAAATACTAGATGAGTTCTGCGTTTCCTGTCTGGACTCTGAGAAGAAAGGCCGGAACCAACTCAGTGGTAACAGTCTCTTTTTAAGTCCAGACATAATCTTGGTCAGATCATGTGAAGACCATGTAGATTGGCGTTTGACATGTTTTTTGAGGAAAGAACCATACAGATTGAGTGGACCTGTCCAGGCAGTGCACGCATTTGTCAGTAATCACACAGCTCAACTCAGAACTTAAGGAGCTCAACGATTCGATGAACAATACTAAAGAAAGGACATTTGGGTAGGCCGCATGATTAAAAATAACTGAGATAAAAAAAAACAATGACCCACATAGTCTTCACATTGACAATAATTCAAATAATATTATACTTTACAAATTAGGTACATTCATGTCATTGTACGTAAACTATAGTCTGTTCCAAAAGTACTTATCTGATGAAAATGAAAACAAAATGTAAATGGATCAGGAAGCGTACCTGTGGATGACAATTTGTAGCATCACTTATAAATTGAGTGCTATGATTAGATTATTTGAAGACTTTAAACCTTAAAGAGAATTTTCGTTTGACAATTAAGGTTAATTTTATAACCTCCATTTTCGTCGAATGTTTTTTCTTCTTCAATTACAGTTTTTCAGAAAAAATAAAAATAAATGGAAAAAGTGGTGAGATAAGTTGTATCGTTCTAAATACAGATTAATTTATTCAATAAGTACAATAACAGCAGATGAATGTGTTACTAATTTAATTTAGTGTGTGATTGCGTTAGAATTAAACCAGCAAAAAAAGTGGTTCTTTTCTGTAAAAAATCTCACCGTAAAAACTTAGGTGAAGTGAGCTGTCAATAGTGAATCCCTAGCATCAGGTGAAATGACAGCTCACTTCACATTTTCAGATAAGATTTTTACAGAATATACAGAACAGGGTTTGTTTACACTTTCATCACATACTTTTGGAACAGAACATACAGTACATATTTGAGAAGCAAGAATATTACGACCTTTACAACCCTTATTGATCTTGAAGTTTCGTCGAATGTCAAATATATGTTGCCCTCGAAAGATCAGGGTAGAAAGACTTTGGAAAAACTTTGGTGCAAATAATACCTGTCGTTTATACGTTTTCACTTTCACACGATATTTATACCTATACTAGCTTCTGTCCACGACTTCGTTCGCGTGGAAGTGAAGTCGTAAGATACACAATATACTAAAATGGCATCCACATTTTTATAAAACTCCCTCAGAGCCCGACCCACCGCGTCGCATCGCATCGCCTGCCCACGCTGTTACTTCGTTTTCATTTAGTGTTCTTTCTGACTTTCGTTTTTTTTCCCCTGCTCCTAAATGTCGTAGCGCGATGTTAAAGAGCCCACAACCGTCCTCAAGAAGTGGGCTATCAAATGCAAAATTATTTTTCAAATGCGACGGTAACTCAAGAGTTCGGGGAGAGGGGTTCGGTAGTTCCAGAGATTAGCGCATTCAAACGAACAAACCTCCTCACCTATACATATCGTGGGCATTAGGTAAATTATATTGTATTTCGAAGCTATCTGTAAAGTATATGAGGCTATTTTAGACATACTCGGGTTATGTGGCCATTACGGATCCCCCGCAGGACCGGTCATTGTGGCGGTCTGTGGAAGCCTATATTATGTAATGGATATTACTGGCAGAAATCGCTTGGATTGGATGGTTCTATAAATTGTTACTGCGCTGAAAATAGTAAATTTACTTTAGCTCGTAAAGGTTCGTAGAAAACTAATCCTGTAAATTGACCATCAACCTTGTTATATGAAAATAGCAACAATGTACGTAATACCACAGTCTGGATACAGCAGACTGAGAGGAAGTTATGATTCGATCTGTCTTTAAATGTAATGCCCTTCGAAGCTGTCAATGTCGAAAGCATTGGAGTACTGTGTGAAGTAGATAGGTTCCCAGTTTCCCACACTGTGGTAATACGATTAAAGCCTAATATCTAGGTAAAATCTCTTAAGTACGTTTCTTGATCTTTATATTAGTTTATTTTATTTCCTAAAAAGTCAACAGTGACGAGTTAAAACTAATGTTATGCAGAATGGTTAACTGATGCTAATGGTTGACTGGTAGAGAATGCCTATGGCATTAAGTCCGCCTTTGTACCTTTATTGTGTGAAAAGTTTAAATAAATAAATAATAGTATCCATTATAATGTCTGTCAGTATCCTAATACTACATAGAGTATGATTATTGTTTTCAGAGTAGAACTGAGACAATTTTGTAAGTGCTAACTCTAATTTCATAGGAAGTTCTTAAGAGTACCCAGTTAATAATAGTATATTTTGTATCGAGGGACTAAACGAAGCCATAATATACCAGAGGTGCTTTGACTTCCGAGCGTGCGAGGGAGTCAATGAAACCGAGGGTATATTAAGTTGGCGTTTAGTCTCGAGGTGCAAACTGTACTTTTCACTTTGAGTGCGAGAAAAATAGTAAATTTAGTACAAAAACATCTAATAAATATTACTTAAATCTTCCGCGATTTTGGCGGCAAAAGATTATCTATTATGTCTTTTGCTCTTTGCTCAACGTCAAACTCTTCACTGTCACTGGACATTCTTAATACATTTATTTAAAACCGAACAAAAACTCAACAAAAATTCTGAAATTTTCGCGGTTAGCTTTTTCTTCTAAACCAGTCACAGATTAACAATTTAAAACGCATGGCGCCACCTTCTTTGCGGAAAAACCATGGAAGTAAAACTCTCAACATTTTCGTAATGAAGATGGTCCACACTCCACAGATATTATATGGCTGTTTGAGTTTGTCTATGTCACATGAAGGAAATTAAAAAAACTAATTACTTTTCACTCCTTAGAGACTAAAGTGGTCACTTTAGTCCCGCTTCGTAGGGCTATATTGGCGTACTTTTAGAGCATGAGAAGTGAAATAATAATTTTAGTTACCAAAGTAGGTCACAAATCTCAAGCTTAAATGATAATTTTATGAATATCAAGTAAAATTCCCTTTATTTTACGGAAAGTAAATATAAAACCAGTTCAATTTACGTTAAAACTCTTACTCTTTACCATTAAGCATTAATTTCAATTTTCTTATTTATACAATTCCTTGGCAATTAGAATTCATCGAGTTTTTTTTATTCGTTTGTTGTGTTAATCCGGCTTTGAGCAGTTCTTAGGTAATTATGACAGCTGGCGTGTCTGTTCGTTTGTTCTTATTGAAGGCTGAAGGTTCTTCCTGATCAGTCAAGCTAGTGTAACTGTCACGATCTCTTGATGTGTGTAGGCTACGTCACTTTTCTTATACACGTGTAGGTACATAACGGTGACAGAGGGGCGTAACGTGTCTCGTGATCTAAAAGGTATCATCTTAGGTATGTTCATACACACTAACTCACGCCGTGGGGTAGGCAGTAACTACAAAACGCCACATGCTACGATCCTTACATCTTCCTTTTACTTCGTTTACGTTCATACATCTGGTCATACATGTACGCCGGTTGCGAGTATAACAAGTCAATAAGAAAAACAATAAAGAATATCAAAGAGACATTCCTGTCTTATCGATCGAGAGCAACAATGTCAATGCATTTATGATTACGTCTTATCCAGAGAATGAATAAACTCACCACTCGAAACTACCCACAAAACCTTGACCTAAAATTTTCGTCTACCCTCCATTTACGACCATTTTGCACCGATCAGGGGGCCTTACTCCCGAAAACGATGCGAGTTTGATTTTGATTCCGATTCGAAATTCGTTTTTGGGGCGTTACTCCCGACAGCATCGAGTTCTGAATCAATCGAATTGGGTTCGAATTAAATGCCGATCTATACTCTTGAATCCAACACTGGCGCACGATCGTGCGGTGGTTCGAAGCGAAACTAACTTCGGTGGGCTGCCAAACGTCCGATTCGGGGCTATTAGCTCTCGTACCCATGGGCGAATTTTTGTCGCACACTCGATTGTCAACGCACTTCTCAGCCTCGAGCGTTGAAAATCGAACAGTGTATTTTTTAACGCGCTTTGGGATGCACTCTATTGGATTCTCAATGTTCGGCTCAACACCAAGAGTTGCAAATCCAGTGCGTGATAAAAAATCGCCCGTACCAATACCCTGGGCTTACTCTATCGCACATAGTGGTTCGTTAGGTAGCGTTTCGTATGCGCACCACGGGGAAGAAATCGAAAAGAAGAAACGTGACCAGCCCTAGAGAAAGTTCGGTATATTTTTGAGCATATCAGGAGTTAAAGGGTTCCGGTAATTTTAGGTATACTTTAGGGTAAAGGAAGCTTGAATGGGATAGTTTTCAAAACTAAAAGTGGAAGAAACATTTAAACATGGCTATATTAAAACGTAAGGTATACCATTTTAATGCTAAATTACTTCAAATAGGTTACAAGAATGTTGAAAGTTAGATCAACTAAAGTATGAAAATATTACACCAAATAACAAGGTACTATCACGGTTGCGGCGACATTGGACTTCCGTAAGGACTATTCTTGCTTGCAACGCTTGGCCACTATAGTAACGCTCACCTATGCTGATCAACCAATAGTAACGCTCACCTACGCTGATCAACCAATAGCATCGCAGCATCAGATTTTTGCTGAGCCTCTTGTTTATATAAATAAAAATAAAAAAACTGTCTAAAATACCGGCCAAGTGCGAGTCGGACTCGCGCACGAAGGGTTCCGTACCATTATCTATAAAAACGGCAAAATAACACCTTTGTTGTATGGGAGCCTCCTCGGTTTTTTTTTGTATTTGTTTTTATAGCGGCAACAGAAATACATCATCTGTGAAAATTTCAACCGTCTAACTATCACGGTTCATAAGATACAGCCTGGTGACAGATGGACGGACGGACAGCGGAATCTTAGTAATAGGGTCCCGTTTTACCCTTTGGGTACGAAACCCTAAAAACCAGGAGAGGTGGTCAGAGGATATCGGTGATCATTGTAACAGAGCCTGAGAAATTTATTTAAACAAAAGTTTATTGTATTGGTCGTCGCCAAAAGGGGCGGTAAACAGATGTAGTTATCGTGTGCACGGGATATTGTTTCAAGGTGGTTAGATTTTCCTGCCCGCGATAGTACCTAAATTAAGCGCAATTATTTCCGCAATCATCGTCACATGACTTTCTGTATGTGTAATCAATCGACTCTGAGTAATCGAATATCCTGTTTTTGTAAGACGTCTCGGTCGATCGACTCTAAACAAAAACACTACTTAATGGAAAATAACAGTAATCGATACTCAGTTATTGCTGTTATAGTTTTTGTTCAAATTAATTCTTTAATCAAGAGTTTAAATAAAATAAACTTTTGCAACTCGAATCAAAAATAGAATTCTTGTTATTCTATTTTGGATTGACTTTCTTACGAAAATGTTAATTCACCAAAAACTGTTTTTTAAACAAAGTTAGCAATTCACAAAAGTTTTCTTATAAATCCTAGCATTTCTGTAACAAATAACTCCTGAATTCGAGCATAAGGCGAGTACAATTTGGAAGCAAACCCAATAAGCGAAGGCCTATCGCTTCACGTTTTAATAATAATCATTTATTTCTATTTGGACATATTGATCTCTCATTCACTTTCGAAAAGAGGTCATGGTAGCAAGGGAAGAGCAAATTCAATAGGAAACTTCACAGTTCAGTGGTTTCGACAAACTCGATTGACAGCAGCAAGCCTAGCTTAGCTAGCAAAACAACTTTTGTGTACCAAAATGAAGCCCGGCTTTTACCAGAATCCGCCTATACAGACCGAACTTACATTTAATTGCGGCGCCGAATTAATGTTCCAGAAAGCCTGACACAATTTCGCCATGAAAGACTACAAATTAATCATATCTTTAGGGAATGCTTGGGAGGAGGCGAATTTTCGCTAAAATTGGAGGGAGCTTGTGGCTAAGTAATAACAGCCGCACGGATCGATCGACTAGGTTAAGCTAGGCTTGCCGCGGTTGGTCCGTGGATCGGTGACTATCTTTATATAGCAAAACCCCTCCGTGCCTTGGAAAGCACATTAAGCCGTTCTGCCGCACTAACGAAAAATGCAATAACTCGATTTCGCCGCTTCCGAGAATTGTAGTTTTGATTATTGAACGTTTTAGTTATTGCATTCTTGCTTAATGAAAAACCGAGTTCCTGAAGGATCAATAAAAAGTTGCTTAGAGAGAGTTAATAGATTTCGATTCGCTGACTCCCAAATATATAACTCAACGAATATATAACTCAAAATCGTCCAAAATCAAGTTATTGCATTCTTCGTTAGCGCGGCAGCGTTGGTCTCGGCTGTCATTCGTGGATCTTTGATTGTAGTTACCAAGGAGTATCGTCTTACCCAATAACTTGGTTATGGAGGCCAGATAGGCAGTCGTTCCATGTAAAATACTGGTATTCAGCTACGGTTAGACTGGAAGCCGACCCCAACATAGTTGTGCAAAGGCTAGGCAGATGGAGACAGTCTGAAATGTCTCAATGGTACCTCTGCGACACGTTTTTATGAAAGACATTAAAAAGTAATTATTTAAATGGGCTTAAAACCTGTCTGTGTGCTGAAAATTTTAAGTTGGCAGTAGAAAGTAGCATCCACTCTAAAATGAGTTATGAAATTAAGCTTAGTGACTTTTGAGTGGTTTAAAACAGCATGACGTTGCTAAAAAAATATAAAAGAGAAGATTTACCACAAATGGTTGAAGGAATACTCTTTTATTTGGGGCGAAAAATATAATACATACTTATTTATTTTTTTATGTAACACTTCCTGCGGTTCGGGATAAGTTTTACAAATATCAGACAAAGCGAGTAAGTTTCAAGGATGTGGCTGAAATATTACTATGTTGTTTACAAGCTAAATCTTTAGTTCTATAGTAGAATGTAAACATGTAACTTTTGCCAGACGATTTTCAAGAATAAATAAGTTCGTTCCTTTTAAATGGAACTTTATGTTCATTTTAATAGCATATTTTATCCCAAAACATTACCAGACCGAGTTCAGCAATAATAGTCGAAATATTCGCATTACATGATCGAATAGTTATCGAAACACAAAAGCGAAGGAGAAGTAAAAAAAGTAATAAAAGCTTTGGGTCAAACCATCAACGAAGTGCCATTCAACCTTCATTTCGAATAAACCCGATACGCCTACATGTACACGAAACGACCACAAACCGATCGACAATCGTCCTGCAATCAAATTACGACTTCGGTGATCTCTGATTCGGAACCAAGATCGAAAATTACAGAGTTTTTATTAAAAAGTTGGAGAGCTGGCAAGCAAATTTGTAATTTTCATCGTTTTAAGCACCGGAGTTCATTGAAAAATAATCCACTTGGAAATCCTGCTAAAACTTCAACGTTAAAACGTCCAGAATTATGCACACAAATTTAATTTTTCGCCCACCTAAAAATAACCTCTTGAATTTCATTTTCCCATCCAATTAACCCAAATAAAAGTTTTGAACGTGTCTCATTTTCCAAGTCACCATTACGTTCTTAACGTCAGTCACCCAGTTTTGAACTCGGCATGGGGTCAACAACCGGCAGTAATACGTTTCATAATTTGCACTGCAGAGGTTTTGCATACAACTGTCGCCATGGCAACCGAGCCATTGTGCATTGTCAGTAAATACTACCTTTGTTAGAAAAATAGAACACATGAAACAGAGGGACTGTAGAGAACTGGCAACATCAAAAGTGACAAAACAACAGATACTTACTCCAAATATAACTACCTATATTTGCAGTATATTTTGTTTGAATGATTAAATCAAAACATCTGTCTACAGCAGACGATGACTTTAATACCAGTATTAATGATTGCAATGTTAATATTTGGAGACAAGTTCACTGATCCCGTCACTTTGATTTGACACATAAAGAGAGGCTGCATTTACCGTTAATCATTGATTATTATTATCTCGTGACTGAGTAGTTATGAAAAACGGCTCAATAAGGAACCTCGGTAAGTGTGTCTAGAATTTTCTAATCGTCGTACTTCGTAATCTGTCTTAGCGGTTCTGTATAATGCAGCTCCCAAGAGTACTATAGTTTGACCGAAACCGCTACCACATTGCCTTATTGCAATGCAAATAAATGCATAGAAAACTGATTAATATTCATTCTATCAGTCTCGCATCACATGTGCTCCGATTAGGGTTGCCATCCGTCCAGGTTTCCCCGGATTTATCCTAGTTTAGAGGGAGTCCGGGGAGCGTCGGGACGGTGTTTCATTTGTAGTCCGGGTTTAAAAATTTAAAGCCTTGGGCCACCGCGGCGCGGTGTGGACAACCGACGAACCGACACTGGCACTGGCTCAGTACTTTGAAGATTTTTTGATATAAAAAATTTATTTGTTGAAAGTGGGTTAATATTTTATAAGGTTTTGTTTGCATAATAGAGTATAGTAATTTGTGTTATATTTGAAGAATAAAAAAATTAATACTGATAATTAAAACAATTTGTAACAAACTGTAAGATTTTATTTTGTTACATTTAAAATGATAATAAAACATGTCAATTTACCTAATTTTAATATCTTAAAAAAAAAAAAATGACATTTTAAACTATTCTTTATTATAAGTACTAAGTTTCAAAAAAACCTGTTGACATGTCTGGGTTCTGGGCTCCAAAATCCGGGGTTTTCACGTGTCTTGTCCTGGTTACCAAATTTTAGAGATGGCAACCCTAGTTCCGATCAATATCTAGATTTCTTTGAGTTGAACAAACTCTTCTGTAGCTAGTTTTTCTTTCTTTATAGAAATTGAGGAATATGTTGGAATAATGGGTGGTATGGTTAATAAGTTTGAGTAGCATCCTCTGCTTGAGGAAGCCTTTCTCATAATTCGCTATTTGGGAGACTAACTAGTTTTAAATTTTGGAATCATCTCTATGTTTAGGTTCGATAACATTCGTTTCGTAGTTCTGTTGTACGTGCGTAGTTTTCTTTTAGTCCACGATTTTGAATCGTCGAGTCAAAATCCTGAAAGCAACAATTTCAAGCCACAACCGCGCTGACATCATATTCAATAAATAATTTTAATCGAGCAAGTTTACACAAAGTTAAACTGAGAGCAATTCTCTACGTCTCATTAATTTGTAAAGAAATTCAACGCAAATTCAAAAGTTTTCTGAGACCGCATTCAAAGTCGCCATTTGTGTTAAGTTTCCAGACCATCAAATTCAGGTAAATTGGCAAGCTGGGTTAAATATTGCGAAGTCGGAATTAAGGCCAATGTTGTTATGATAACTTTAACAGGGGTTGAAGAATCGACTGCAATTTGTTCTCAGAACAACGTTTGCATAATCTTTACAATAAAATTGAAGTGTCCGTTTGTAAATGTCAAAATAACAGTTTTTTATTAAATGCATATGAAAGTATATGCGGGAATATAACAAAAAAAAAAAAACTACCGATTGATCCGGCTAATCTCCAAAACGGCTAGACCGATTTTGAAGAGACTTTCACTTGCAGATAGCTGATATTATAAGGAGTAACGTAGCTTACTTTTATTTTAGAAAAAGCAGCATCTAGAAAATAAGTTTCTGTAGAATGTGCTCTATTTGATTTTAACATCAGCTCTTCTGCTTCAACTTTTTGATATTCTCTGCAAAACCACGGATATATCACGGATCTCGCACCCTATACCAGGGTACTAAAATATAACTGGCGAAATGTGGGTTTACTCTGCTTAACTCTTCGGGGAATACAGGCGTGATAAATGTTACCACGGACGGAAGAACTCTCGATATTGTACAATATGCTTCTAATATTCAAGTGTATTATCGTCTAGAACCTTCTAATCCATCATCAATATTCCTCAAAAGCCTTATCTCGATTAATACCCTACCCAATAAACAGAAATTCGCGCATCTTATGTTAATGTATACTTGGTTACATAAATATTTCCGTATTTACAGCTAGTTCCGGCGTCGGGTCGCCAATTTATTCACTTTTACTTGTCAGCGGCCGTGAGATGTTCGTACGCATCTTGAAAACATTATCTTTTAGCAGATTTGATTTATACCATAGTTCTGGTTTATCTTTCCTCATTATTGTGACTTCCGACATGTATTTCTTTTGAGAATAATATACCGAATGTTCATATTCGTCTGCAAAAATTGGAAGTTGCGATTGAGACCACGCATCAGATCCCATGATAATATTCATTAGTTCCACTATCTTGGCAATAAAATATAGCTCTCTATTTTGCAATCAGCCGTTAGTAGTAATAGTGCCGTTGTAGGCTGTTTAGGAACGAAATCAGTTATGTTTTATAAATAGGTTGACAAGCTGTGTTCTACGAGAGTAAAGCCTCTAGCAGACCTACACAGACTTGATTTTATTTCCATTTCAAACAATAGTCTTAACGAATAAGATCAAAGATGTCTGCGCCAATCGTTCCCTCGGCACCGGAATCTGTTCTAGTAATAGAAACTTGACACGTCTCACGATAGTCTTTATTGACTGGAATAGCTCTGGATACAAGTATTTTAGCAACACTACAGTTTACCTACAACTGCAAACAGTTTGCGTGTTTCCCGCAGTTTTATTGTTCAATTTGCATGTGATTGTTAAGAAGTTTACATAATTTTGAATGCAAATAATATTCATTATCTTTTGATCATGAACTTATGATCAAAACCGAATTCAGGGTAGCAACAGTAAATGTCGAAGCGTTACTTGAAATCGATTGTTGGCATTGGTACCTATACATTATTATGTGACCTATGGACAGGGAACCAGAAATCATACTCGGTGCACAATATCTGGATGAAATTAGTCGGATGCAAACGGTTACTTCAAGGCTTCGCCTTAAGACACTCAAGCAGCGACTAAGGGATCCTGAACTTGCATATACTGTCTATAAAGATGAATGATTCCTGGACTATGCAGCAAATGACATCTGGTGGCCGTATTGATCTCTTCGTTATGATAAGCCAAATCTTTTCTATTCCTACGATTCTTTAGTTTGAATAAATCACAACTGTTACATTTTGGCAGCCCATTCCACTTGTATAATTTTCAAAACGTTAACACTACGCTTCTCAATCAAGCAAAAAAGTTCGTCAAAAATACTAAACACCATTCCAGAGACAGGTGTCTAACACAACATTAAACAATGTCCATAGAATACTATTCGTCTATAAATACTATAGCATCAAAAGTGTGTAGCGTGATCCGATAAATATAGCCCCGGCGTATATTCGACCTTCGCTTTGCGGTGAGCGAGTCAACCAATCTACGCATGTATATAGGGAATTCAGGAGTAACAAGGTTGGGGCGAAATTGTACAGAGATGGGAGGGCGGTGAATATCGGATATTTCGAGCTTCGTGGTCGATTTTCGATTCGGTTCGGTTACAATTTTGTGTTGTGTTAGGAGTTGTACACACTTTTTCGGTCGGCGTATCATGGAGATCCGAACGAGTGTGTGCTTAAGTAAAATTTTTTGGTCTGTGATATTGTTGTCTTAATTTTAATTGAGTGGCCTTTTAAATTAGAGCAGAAATTACAAGGTTATTTCTTAGCAATTATTGTAATTGAGTACGAGCAAAAAAAACGTATTCAATTCATTTGCATAGCCTCGAAATGCAATACTCAAAATAATCGTACCAATTTTCGCCAGCTGTCGAATGACGTCTAGCAAAACTGCGTTCATTTTGCTCCTTACACACATGCAGTCACCACAAATAGGTTCAAAAGTTGTGAACGAGGTTGATAGTTTTCACCGCCTCTATCACCACTAAGGGCTGTTTTTCTGAAGAATTTGATTGTGTAGGATCGTTAGGCAGATAACCCAAAGCACAATCTATAAAAAGGCTGCTACAATTTTTTTGAACAATTTTTTTTAACACAACAATGTCCACGAACTAACAATTTTAAGCTGTATTCAATGCCTATCTGTTGAGCGGGTTCACAGTCGGCTGAGCGACTAATTAGATCAATCGCCGAACTGAACCCGGCATGCAAATGCGGGACAGGCTTAAAAAATATCCGCTGTAACAAGGATGGTGGAATCTGACGTGAATGACATGATTACAAAAAAGGCCCGTATTTATCTCAGTTTTGTGCCCGAGCAGTGAAAAGAGGTGCGGAAAAGCAACATTAAACGTGGTGTTACTTCTTATGTGGTCTGACAGCCAGTCTTACCCAGTAACTGGGTTGTGGAAGTCAGATAGGCAGTCGCTCCATGTAAAACACTGGTATTCTGCTGCAACCGGTTAGACTGGAAGCCGACCCTAACATAGTTGGGAAAAGGATAGACAGATTGACTTCTTATTCATTTTGTTCAAGTTTCAAAGACTGAAGAAGTTCTTTACGACAAGCCAAACCTTATAGCGTCCAAGTGTCTTCTTCAGCAGTTTATAAGAATAATAGTTTTTGTAGAAAATATTGTTTCCGCTTATTATCACATCTCGTTTATTTAGACCGCGAGATACGTATGTGACGTATCTCGCGTTTTAAGCTCGCGTAGACTTGCGATCAAGAACTTATTGAATTTTAAAAATATATCCAAGTGCTACAATATTTAATATAGCAGAGGGTAGACTAAAAGCGGTGTTAAAAACCGTACCGTAACTAATCTGGGTATATGGACTTGGAGCTTAATGAAAAAGTGACGTTAATGTGTGAAAACGGCAGACAGGGTCAGTCGTTAGATGTAAGAAATAATATTATAAATTTCATGAAATACATAAACGTAGTCTTCAATTTCTATAGCCTCAAGACATTAAGTTATATAAATTGCACCTTCATTTCGAAACAGTTATTAATTACAAACAAAAAAAAAAAAAAACGTTTCGAAATAAAGGTACGAAATGTTCTATTTAGAGCTGTTCCAGACACATAAATCTAGACATCTCAGAGCTTTATTGAAGTCTACTTAAAACAGACTCAAGTAGTGTTCTGATGCAAAATCTTTCTCTACTTTTTCCTGTAGTTTTGTTGGCGTGTTGTCAAATTCTGGTTTTCGACGCAGCAACTGCGGACAGGACTGGTTGCAACTTTTTTTGGCATTATTTTTAAGAGTTGTGTTGTAATGTGAAAAGAATGTGGTAGCAGCAAATTCTGGGATTTGGGAAGCCTCGTTTTTTGGCACGCAAGGGGCAATGAAGACAATGCTGAACTTGCAGAATGTTCTTTTGTTTTTGGGGCTGAATTTTCCATCTTCAGATATCTTATATGCAGATAATAAAATTATTTGCGATATTCATTCTCGAAAATTTAGGTAAAGGTTTCTGGACGTTGCAATATGACTTAGCCTGTATTATGTATGTATTTATGGACTGCAGTATTGTCTTTCCTTTTACCTTTAATCCATCCAAAGATTGTCTGTAAAAGACCGCTTTAAGCGATGCGACCGCCCACTGTTTTGTGTCACCCTATGTAAATTTTCTACATTTATATCTGTATTTTTTTTTGGTGTAACAAAGAGTATTCTATCTATCCTATATCTATCTATTCTATCTAGCCTGGCACAGACAGTGTATAAAATAAAGTCAAGTACAATATTCCAATCCAAGAAGCGTTTACACAGCTTTCACCATCGTTGCCCTACTGCAACTAACATGGCGCTCGGTCTAGATATTCCATGTCTAGGTAGCTATCCTATAAGCAGAAACCGCACTTTGTTTCTAGGAAACTATGGAGTCGAATGGGTATAGGTAATAAATTAAGCGAACTAAGCGATTAATCGCACGCGATCATTTTGCTCGAAAGCAATCAGTATAGTTGATTTTCGTTGCACGTTTTTCTGTTTTCTGTAATATTTTCCTGATTATCTACGATCGTCGGCTGATGTCCTGTGTATGTTTTTTTTAAATATAAATTAGTATATAGACTCACCTATCGCAGCAACAGGTAAGCAGTTGAAGCAGTCTGTGAATGTTTTCCATAACTTGATGTTATACCTCCGTTTGCATTCGTCGTAGAATCTGTTGGACAAAAGAAAACCTTCGTGAACAAATAATTTAAAATAGTTATTGGGTAAACGATTTGAGGCGTGGTTTGCAAGCTCTTAGGCCCGCTTGGCATAAATCACTGTTGCATTTAGCGCTAAAAACGTAGTTCTGTTACTGTCATTAACTATGTATTTATGAATGACGACTCTAATAGTAATTCTGTGGATGATGTCAATTTTAAACATTTATCATTACTTAGTAACTTTTATTGACACTATCGCATTTAGTTAAATATTGACATTGGTGCCGATTCCCTTGTTCACAAACTAAACTAAATTTAGGTTTAATGCATCTTTTTCTTTCTATTTCATTAAGAAAAGGACAGAAGATAAATTTTAGTTTAGTCCGGTCAAATTAATCAGCGCTTGACGTAAATTGACGTAGTTTTAGTCGGCAAGTTTATAATCACGTCTAAACTTGTATGGAGTAGTGACAGGCGCTGATTAATTTGACAGGACTAAACTAAAATTTATCTTCTGTCCTTTTCTTAATGAAATAGAAAGAAAAAGATGCACTGAACTTAAATTTAGTTTAGTTTGTGAACAAGGGAATCGGCACCATTACCTGACTGACCATTTTAATCAATTACATTTTATTTAAATTTACATAAATACTACTGACTTATTATAAATTAATTTACTTAATTGGTAAAAGCCTCCCATAAATATATATTTGGATGACAAAACATAGAGAAACTTTAATATAACAATTGTAACATCTTGCAACTGTGTTATCACAGTTGCAAGATGTTACAAGTGCCTGTTTGAAGAATCAGAAGAAAGAATCATTTGAAGATAACTTCAAATGATTCTTTCTTCTGATTCACACGCGACGCGACATAAAGGCATCGCTCGTAGCGCGACACGCGGTACCGTTGTGTCGCGTCGCGTGTCGCGCCTGTGTGTAGGAGCCTTAAAGACCGATTGATTGCTTGGTCATCTTTAAAAGATTCACATACACAGAAACGGTGTTTTTAATTTATTTAGCGCTGAACGTATTAATTTAGTGATTTGTTGTGCAAGTGGGCCTCAGAGATAACACGTTCAAACAATTATATTGCAGTTATAAAGTTTTCATTCATTTTCCTGGTACTGATCTATTTATGGGCTATTTACGACAAGGGTGATGATCAGGAACAAAACTTGTTTATTCAATTGCGTGTGCAATAAAACCATAATGGTTTTGGCTCGTAAAGATGGATTAGGGGTTTCCTTTGTGAAATATAGTGAAGTATTCTTTGTATGGGCAGAGCACTGGTAGCCCAGTGGAAACGGCCGCGACTTACGAGTTACGTTACGGTCGTAGGTTCAAACCCAAGTAGGCACTTTGTTTAAATTATTTCATCAGTACTGCTCTCAAAATGGCGAAGGAAAACATCTTGAGGAAACCGGCAGGTCCTAAAACCAAAAAATTCGAAGACAAGTGACATCGACCAAACCGTACTGGGCTCGCGTTGCGGATTCCCTCCCAGTCCCTCTCACAGAGGAGGCCTGACTCCCAGCAGTGGAAACATTATAGGCTGATTATTTCTATTCTTTGTGTGTACTCATAGTTTCTCGTATAGACCATAGGTATGTTAAAACCCTGCTATCTAAATATGTAAAAGAAGAAACTGACTCAGTGACTGACTGTCATATCAACGCACAGCCAAACCGCTGGGTCTAGAGATTCCAAATTTGGCAAGTAGGTTCCAGGTCTAGGGGTGCACTAAGAAAGGATTTTTGGAAATTCCACCCCTAATGGGGTAAAATAGGGGATGGAAGTTTATATGAAAGTCCGTCAGTTTTGAAGTTAGTCTCAGCGTTGTTGATAATTCGACCCCCGAAGGGTTAAAAAGGGGGATGATGTTGAAGAGTTCTTAATTTTCGAAGAGAAATCACTAAATTTACTATCTAGGCTTATGGTTGGAAGCTAACGCAACGGTGTTGTTAGAATTTCAACCCTTAAGGGGGTGAAAAGGGGGATGAAATTTTGGTTTTAATTAAAGTTCTTTATTTTTTAAGTTAATATCACTAATATTTCGGCTTATGGTTGGAAACAAACAACATAAATCATTGTTTTTTTTTTTTTTTTTCATCCCACAAGCTTCTGAAAATGGGGATGAAGTTTTGTTTTGAAGTTGTTCATTCGCTAAATTTTGTATTCAAGTAAAAATAATAGGTATATATTTTTCGACATCCATGCGGGCGAAGCCGCGGCCAAAAGCTAGTAAGTATTACATAAGTTATGAGTACATACACCCACAAGACCCCTCAGTCGCCATGACAATGACTTTTTACCTCATACCACGTAATACATTAGCTAGTTTGTTCAATGATTATGTTTATACTATACCAGTCATCATTCCTCGATCACTGGTTGGCAATAGTTCAAATATACGTCATACTACACGTCACATTTGATGTTTAGTGGCGTAATGGCTCATTTTTATTAGTTGATAACTCGGTCGATATACAGCACGCGGGGTAATGACTAAAGAAAGTCATAAGTCGATAACGTGGTCGGTACACTGTCTGAGACTCAAACACAATGAAAATGAGCCCTCAAAGCATCTGCCAAACGTTCGGTGCAGGTTCTCCGTATACAGCGGTCGTTCCCTATCGACTAATGAAAACGGTTCCCCGAATACGGGCCCTATAGCTTGCGTTATAGAAATCTCCCCCCTTCTATTTTTATTATTGTTTATTCACAGAAAATTAGATGACTTATTATTAATCTTTTTTACATTTTTTATTTCAATTTTATTGCAATATTCTTAAATAATTGGATATCATAAATCACTAATCTTGATCTTTTTATACTAATTTGATTTTCCTTTTTATTTGTTTTATTCTATTATTAATATTTTTTAATTGAATGTGGTTTATTATCGTGTTGAATTTGTTATTTTAATTACTTATGTTTGACATGTTTTTTTTTTTTTTTACAAAATCTCTACACAATGTATATTGTTTCGAAATAAATGACTTATGACCCCGCAAACGAGCCCTATGGACCAATAAAAATGAGGCTTAATATTGTCGCGGTAATAAATGCTAGAAATGGGGAATTAAGTCCATTATGGCTAATGCTTTCTTCGCTTGGCTTTTCTCTTTATGATGATATCAATGTAAAAGGTCAGGTTGCTGCCATTCAATCTGATAAAATCTAACCTACTATGTTTGAGATCCATCATATAAATGGAAATTAAAATGAGAAACTATATATACTTAACAATTTTTAATTCTTTGGTGTGAAGTCTGAAGTCAAAATATTTTCTTAACCACAAAATTCAACTGAATCATATCATCAATATCATCTATCTGGAGTTTCATAAACGTATCGTTAAACAGTTTGGGCCCATAAACCTCATTAGCTCTCTAGCTGCATACTTCACATAAATACGTACAGACTCATCCATACGTTATTTATTAATGTTTGACACATGTTTACCACAAGATAACATTTTACCACATTTTTACTGTAAGGAATGACACATATCGACGACTTTTGGATTAACAACCGTCAAGTAACGTTGGAAAACATTTGTGGATCGCGCAGTTGCATAGTTTGGTTTGACATTCAAGAAAAAAAAAAAAAACTTTATAATAATGATATAAGAGCTACATTGCAATGACAGTCGGCTTTACTTAGGCTAAGCTACGCTTGTCGAGATCGGTTCATGGATGGGTGACCATCCATTACAAATCGAGACCCCTCCGTGCCTCGGAAAGCACGTTAAACCGTTGGTCCCGGCTGTCAGTAGATCTTTGACAGTCGTTACGGGTAGTTAGAAGCCCGAAAGTCTGATAACTAGTCTTACCAAGGGGTATCATATGACCCAGTAATTGGGTTGTAGAGGTCAGATAGGCAGTCGGTCCAAGTAAAAATACTGGTATTCAGCTGCACCCGTTTAGACTGGAAGTCGACCCCCAATACAGTTGGGACAAAGCTAAGCAGATGATGATATCCTGACATGGATATGGAAAAAAAAAATCCTAAGAGGTATGTTATGTTGTACACGTAAGTATCCCAAGCACTGTTTAAAAGGACAGTAAATAACAAAACCTTTGACCTTACAGTCATCAACAATCGGCCTGATCGGCCTGTCAGGCAAGAATTTATGGCAATACCCCAGAGGACCATTGTAATCGTATCTACACATAAATACATACCTACCCACTACAGTTAAGAGTCAATTCCCTGGGGCCTAAGTCTACTAATTTACAAACGTTGCAATGGTCTCGCCATTGTGAGTATTTGACAGTGTTTGTATGGCAAATCTGTCAAAAACTCACAATGAAGAGACCATTGCAACGTTTGTACATTAGTAGACTTGGCCCCCTGTATTAATGTTTCTTTATCATAATGAAGACCACTTATGGCTAAGGATTCAATACTCGACATAATTAGATTTCTCGAAATTTAAAGAAAAGTTAAGCCAAAGTTATTTTTTTTTAATGTCTCAAAAAATGGCGAAGTGGTGCGTTTTGTGCCTATGCTTGACAGAGACGGCACTACTAGCATCTGATGGCAAAAGTTTAATTTTTTCACGAAATCGTTTTTTTTTGGGGTTCCGTAGCAGAATATTTTACCCTATTCATTGCTAAACCTTCGCTGTCCGTTCATCGGGCTATCTGTCAGGGAGCTGTATCCCAAGAACCGTAATAGGTAGACAGTTGAAATTTTCACAGATTGTGTATGTTTCTATTACCGCTATACCCACAAATAATAAAATTAAATAATATAAAATACGTGTTAATTCAAGTATATTTTTGATAGTAGTCAAGTACCCTATTATGTTGATTTAACAATTATAGTCGACGCAAGTAATTAAAAAGGTGCAGCCACACATCTGAACTAGATCTTAGTCGTGCTAGTTTAGATAAAAGCAACGTTTACGACTAACCACATTTAAATATAGGAAAACGTGAATTCTGAGAAACGTGCTATCAAGGCCACGTTAGATCAATGTTTTCCCTATAGACTAAAGAGAGAATATAAGATTAATATTATTGAATTATGCAGACGGTCTCTAGGGAAATAAGATAAATATCATAGATGGGTAATGTTTAGAATTCGAAGGGCAGTATTTGAGATTCAACAAAGCTAAATCAAAATAGCTTTTCATCAAAACACTAGAAATTATAACATGGTACTACGAGTATCCAGCCAGTAATTCATCGGACAAGGACTAGAAATGTGCCTCCGTTAGATTTATTTAATAAGTCATGTACCACAAAATAAGACATTATCAAAGAATACAAAAGTAAATCTACAACTATTATTATAAAGAGAGAGAGAGCGAATTTTGTGAGTTTGTGTATATGTGGACGGTAATCTCCTTTCAACAGCTCCTATTTGAAAAATTCTTTCACCGTTTGAAAGGTACATTATTCCAGATGGGAATAGGCTTTATATTATTTAATTATATACAAAAAGAAGTAATTAATAATAGCGATGTTTCCTGGGTAAAAAAAAAAAGAAAAACTGTTTAGTCCGTCAATCAGATAATAAAAAAATATTAGACACGTATTTTTGGCTTTATCATATTAATAAAAAATGACTTAGTTATAACACATTAAACTTGGGAAGTGGGGGCTCGTTACGTTACAGCTACGTATAAAATCTAGTGAGCAGTAACGTCATGCCATATTTGAACTCAATGTATTGCCGTAATGTTTTGATTACGTAATAGTACATTACTTACCAAGGGCTGTAAAAGAAAGAAAGCCCGAAATCGCAGGTATTTGTGACCCGAGCCGCAGGCGAGGGTTGTAAATATGCGATAGAGGGCTTTATTTTTTACTGCCCGTGGTGAGTACACAATTTTACGTCGTCATTTGGCCATAATGCGAGTTTTACCACACGCTACGCGTACGGTAAAACTCGCATTATGGCCAGGTGTGACGTAACAAAAAAAAAAATTCGTGTCCAATATTTTTTAATAATCTACATGAGAGACAAAAAAAAAAATTTTTAGTGTTCATCCCTATTCTAATGAAACACAATAAAATAAAGGAAAACATCGCGAGGAAACCGGCATGTCCTCGACATCTACCAACCCGCACTGAGACCGCTAGGTGGATAACGGCCCACTCCCTCTAAACGAGAGGAGGCCACAGTCCCAGCAGTGGGAATATTATAAGCTGATTATGACTATCTTGAATTAATGCGAGCCTAGTACTTTTTGTTAGGTTACTGCTCAGAATTTGTGCACGACGTGTGGTGAACAGAAAACCGTCTTCACATGTACAATGCGCGTCACGTAAAAAGACCGCTGGCCAACCGCACAACTGTAAAGGCTCCTTCCTACACACTGGCGCGATATCGCGGGCGCGACGCGACACTAGTAGCACAATTTCTTTGTCGGTGCCTGTCGCACCCGCGATATCGTACGAGCCTTCACGTTGTATAGATCGTGTCACGTAAAAAGCGCTGGCCAACCGCAAAACCATACGTTGTATTAGTTCGCGTCACGTAAAAATGGTATGGTATGGTTGTGCGGCTGGCCAGCGCTCTTATTACGTGACACGATCTATACAACGTTGCAGTTTTTCGCTAGCCAGCGGTCTTTTTACGTGACGCGAACTATAAATTGCACCCGTGCGAAGCCGGGGCGGGTCGTTGTATAATATAAAAGTTAGGTTAACAAAAAAATCCTGTGTTAAAATATAATCTAAAGATAAAAAATAATGAAGACAAAAGCAGCTAAAGGCATTCCCCTCTAGTGATCAAACGCCCACGTCCACAACTTTTACAAAAGAGAGAAATGAAAGAATACAGCATATTTCATTATTCTATACTCCACATTCTACGTAAATTAAATATCACAGACAAAATAAAGTAGGTCGTTGAGCTGGGAGATTAATCTGAAACGCGAATTTATTACAATATTCCACGTATATTAGGTGCCTTCATTCATCTCGTCAGTGTGGGTGTTAGGTTTTTCTTCATTAACCTTTCGGTATATTTTATTAGGCTACACCTTAGTATTTAATCTAAATAAGTAACGCTACACAAGGTACTATTATCTATTCCAGCGTTTCCTAACCTTGTTCAGCCTCGGAGCCCTAGGAAATCAAGCGCAAATATCAAGGACTCGCTTAATAAAAATAAATAAAAAAAACAGCAATATATTTCGGACCACTTATTTTAGTACTATGTTCTAGCGCAGGTCATTGTCAGGTTGTATTTTGATCAAAATATGATTCGCGACTAGAGTTGTGTTGATTATTGATTACTAGCTTTTGCCCACGGCTCCGCCCACGTGGGTGTCGCTTATCGCGTAAAAAATTAGCCTATGTCCTTCTCCATATCCCAGACTATGTCTGCCAAATTTCATGACGATCGGTTCAGCGGTTTAGGCGTGAAAACGTTACAGACAGTTACTTCCACATTTATAATATTAGTATGGATATATCATAGTATGGCAAATTCTGTAAATACATACTTGTTGCGGTCGCAAACCATATTTTGATTAACATACAACCTGATACTAACCTGCAAATTTCAAAAAACGTAGGAAAATTTGAAATTCGCGGGGTACCCTGACGCTTTCGCCTTTAGCAAAGATGCTGCTAATGTACAGTAAGTACGGTGACACATGTTGGGAACACTTTACAAGATTTAATTGGACTTCATTCCAAACCATAATGGATTTATTGGGGGTTTACTTGTGTGATAAGTTCCCTGGGATTCGTCGAAAAGTAGGCCACTTTTCGACAGCTTTTGAAACAATCGATGTTTCCCCATTTATTAATTCCTTACAATGAAAATGTGAGTATGTTGTGTTAGTATCTTCACTTTTTATGTTTCCTCTATGTAGGGACCGCCTGAGGCGGTAAAAGTCTCCTCCAAATGTTTCCAAACGTCGCGTTCTCTGGCTGTTCTTGCCCAAAATTTTCCAGATATTTTCACAATGTCGTCCTCCCACCTTTTGAAAGGTCTGCCTGTTTTTTTTTTTTTTTTTTATATTTCTGGGGGTCCAGTTTGTCACAACCTGGTCCCATCTTTGTGGTTCTATCTAGCCTTTGAATGTGGCCTGCACAATATGGGAATTAGCACTTAATATATTCCTGCTTAAAATCGAAGCCAGCAGTTTTTTGTGTTCACAAACTTTAGCATAATCAGCTAATGTTCCCGCTGCTGGGACACAGGCCTCTTCTCTTCGAGAGGGAGTCGGCTGTAATCTACTACGCTGACCCAGTACGGGTTGGAAGATGTCTTCGAATTTTTGGTTCTAGGTTCCTCACTATGTTTTCCTTCACTGTTTTGAGAGCAGTGGCGATGAACCCCACAACCGTAACCACTGGTCCAAACCCTTTATAATCATACTGACTAGAAATCAAAACGTCTATGCCAAGTATTGCCTACACCTTAAATTGACTGAAGCACAATCAATGCTTACCTTGCAATATGTCTATACAGTATTTGAACTAAACCTTATTCTGACTATGAACCAAAATGCCTACCTTGCAATATGTCTATTATTTTAGGAGAAGAAAGGGAGTACCGTTTCTGGCGTTGTGTGGTCACAGTTCTAACCTAAACTAACCTACAGTTCAGAGGCCCTAGTGTGAGTTTATTTTATAACTATCTCGACTACTTAGAAATTATTACATTTTAGACATTTTGCTTATTAAACATTTTGATCTCTAGGCGATTTACAGCTTAGGTAATTTGCTGTGTAGACATTAATTTTAAGCATTTTGCTTCGTAGGCGAATTGAAAGTTAGACACTCTGAGCATAGTGTCCGCTCTCAATTTTTCTTGAGCTCTTCGGTCTCATAACTGCTCTCAATTTTTTAACAAAATCTTTAGCTCACATTATTTGTTCGATATTAATATTTTTATACAATAGCACACGATTGCTACTCTGTGTGGTTCTTTCTTCAAAAGACCATTTCAGACACCAGTCTACATGGTCTTCACATGATTTGACCAAGATTATGTCTGGACTTTAAAAGAGACTGTGACCTCTGAGTTTGTTTCGGTCTTTCTTCTCAGAGTAGTCAGATACGAAATGCCGACCTCATCTAGTTTTAAAATATGATTGACGTGTAAAAGTGTTTGTAAAAACCTACTTACAGAAATAAAATCATTTATCATTTATGAGTCATTGACACAATTACTAACGTGCCAACGTACGGGAAATGATTATATGCGATTTTGTTATTGCTCATTGTAATTAAATTGGTGTAGTTGCTTTTTGAATGTTAACATGATTGAAATTCTTCTTCCGTGTTTACTAATCTTTGCTATTGTTTGTGTTAGTTAGGCAATAATCTAGGATTACGAAGCCCGGCATTATGCTAAAGACCCGGAAATGAGGCCAGTATAATCAAGCAATCCCAACATTGCGTTTGAAAGCAAGATCTCAAAGAGAGCTGTTGAAATGAGTTCCATTTTTTTTACTATAAATTTTTCAGCAGACATCAGGGATCAGTGAGTTTTTACAAAGGGTCGCGTTTAGTCAAACAATACCAAGATAGCGAGTCTCAGTTCAGGACATGTTTGTTTTACAAACGAACACGATGATCCCTACAGCTTTATGCAGGGCACAGATTGGACTAACGAACCTGCAGTAGCCAGCCGAATCAAGTTTGTTGTCCTTCACCGACCATGCAGTCCGCGGCCGTCAAATCTCGGCGTTCATTGACCCCACCTGAACTCAACATTCTGTGTTGAATTAAACTGTGGATATGACCTGAATTTGTATTGGCAACTTCATCGCAGAGTGAATCCGAGTCTAAATCATTCGTTTCAGTTCACCTCGTATTTACTGAAGTACTCAAAATAAATTGCTGTTTCAGCATCGACAGTTTATAATTTACGCGGTCTAACAAAAGCTCGTCAATTTTTCTGGTAGTCAGATTGAACATCCCATTAGTCAACCTCCTTTATCCGGCCGTTCGCGTGATTCAATAAATATTGGGTAGATCGACTGGTATTTAGGACACGTAAAATGGTTGCGCTCCCTGAAAATGTTAAAAATCTTTCGATATACTTATCAATATTCAGTTACAGGGATATTTTCGAGCAAAATATCATTTAGATGTGATGATTGCAGATCTATAAAAATAAATTAAATTGCTGTTTGTAATGAGAAATTAACAGCAAATAATATACGATACACATAACAATTTTTTATTTTTTTTTGGTTAGTCTGTTGTTTGTTTTTTAGTTGTTTTTTTTAGTAAGTCTGTTGGTTCCGGCTAATCTCGGAAACGGCTGGACGGATTTTGACGAGATTTTCACTAGCAGATAGCTGATGTTTTAAGGTGGAACTTAGGCAAATTTTATGTTAGAAAATAAAACGCGGGCGATGACGCGGTCAGCAGCTAGCAAAATAAAAATAAAAAAATCGAATCTCATCTGACTTTTTACTCCGTAATTGGATCATTTGTAGGTAAGTATTGAACATTTTGTTGGCATTTATATTATTAGCATAATAAATGAATGTCCGTAAGTATGATTTATAACTCGCCTGTTTATTTCTGACGAGATCCGAATGGTGCTTAGTGATAATTGGGGTCTTTAGCCATGAGCACAATAAAATATTAATAATACGTTCACGATGCCAAAGCATTTTAGAAAAAGAATAGTCATAGAGAGGAAATTCTTGTAAAAAAATCGTTTAAATTGACAAGGACTGTTCGCCAGCTCAACATCTATCACCAACTTTTTCCTCAATAGAGCCTAAGACATGATCGGAATAATAAGTAGCCTACACATACGTTTTCCTTGCGCGGACGTCTGCGACAGAAATGGACAGTTATCAACATTTTAAATTGCGCGTTCAATCCAAGAAGGTAAAACATTGCTTTTTCATTTGAGACCTGAATCAGACTTCTAATAGAGTTTGTTTCCCTCGGCTTTTTTCATTCCCGGAATCCGGGAAAACGACATTTTGAATTCCTTGCATGGAACCTTGTAGCTGTCAGCGTTTTTAGCATCTCCAATTGAAATGAATTTCATAAAAAGTATTTCTGCGTCAATACCATCATATTTCGGACAAGTATATAAGTACTTATGCACAGGTAGATAAAAATCGCAATTTCCTGGGAAAACCCTACAGCCGATCGATTCTGTAAAAATCTCACCGAGTAAATTTCGGTCAAGTGAGCTTGAAATGAGCTGCCTATAGTGTCAATCGTTAGCTGGAATGACAGCTCACTTGAAACTCACTTCACCAAATTTTCACGGCGTAATTTTTACTGAATAGTTACTACAGGTATATCAAGAAAGAGTCAAGTTCGCAGTTTTCATTCAAGGAGGCCGTCGTATAATTTTAGTCTGTCATCATCCAACTTTCAGGCGTTGTGTTATTTTTCTAATGACGCCATTATCTTATCTGGAGCTATCCGCCAGATAAGGCTGGCTAAACATGATAACTCCATTGATTGATAGGGATAATCTTGACGGAGTCAAACAACGCAGTGATGTCATATTGTATTGTGCAATTATTTTTAGTACTGTTCAAATATTTAAGAACTTTATAGTTATACTTGTAGAGCAGTGGTGGCCCAGTGGTAACGACTGCAGCTTACAAGTTGTAGGTTGTGAGTTCGGTCCCAGGCAGGCACTTTACTTTGCGTATTTAATTTCATCACCACTACTCTCAAAACGGTGAAAGAAAACATAGTGAGGAAACATGTCATGTCCTAGACCAAAAATTCGAAGACATGTGACAGCCACCAACCCGCACTGGGCCCGCGTGGAGGATTATGGACCACTCCCTCTTACTAAAGCCTGTGTTGTCCCAGCAGTGGGAATCTTACAGGCTGATTATGAGATCACTGGCCATTGAACCATTCACACAATGATTATTTCAAAACATACGGTGCAAATCAATATGATTATGATGACAAAATTCCAGTAATAATTACGATTTTGAGTTCAATTACTTAACTATAAGTAATTAATTTACGCCTATTGTAGCTCTTGAAAAGAAAATACTTATCAGAAGAGGGCATACTACAGTCCACTAGCGCCACTCCTTTAATAGTTATTTATGCAACTGTTGTATAATAAGGGGTATAATAAGGGGTATTAAAACACGAATGTGGGTTAATAGTAATAGTATCACATGAGTGTTTTAATACCTAATTATTACAGTTGTATACAAGACTACACCCATGACATGAATCCTCTATAAAAGGTTCTGAAACAGTTTTTGCAATACTAATATCGAACAAAAATGGCGGGACACGACGCTATGGTATAGTATAGTGAAACGCGCGTGCGTGACAATGTTCTTTTTTTGAAACTCATAAAGATACCACGAATTGAGTAGTGAGAATGGAAGGGAGGATGATGATCCCTTCCTTACTCATCAAACAGATGTGTAAGGAAGGGATCATCATCCTCGTAAAAGCAAAGGAGTTGCATTATGAAATTCAGTACAACATTATAACTCCCGTTTGGATGCTATTATGGTTACTATGACACTGGGTGTTTTAATGTTGGCAATAAGCTAACTGTTTCAGAAACTTTTATACAGGATTTATAGCATGGGCATAATAAAAAAATATTATCTCGTGACTGAGAAAGAATTATGAAAAACGGCTCGTAAAACTGTTTTCTTTACATGTCAATAACTCCGAATTAGTCGTCACTCTAAAGTTTTGTTGTCAGTTATCGAACTTTTAAGTGATATAACATCGCCAAATGCCTCGAACTTGACTGCTTACTACTTATCGACCTCGCACTGAATGATTCAGAGTTCTGACTCATTGGTGTTTACCACATAGATGTAACGAGTGGCAGGGTGACTGATTACGATCGGTTGGGGGAACCTGGCGTTTAATTCATTGATTTGAAGTGTATTTTCTTTAAATTGGTAGGTAAAATCAGCATTACTTACCTATAGTACACAGTTCTATTCCTGTGTAAATATATACCCTAGTTTGTAATGTCGGACCGAGATCTTTTCTACTTACGCGGAGTTAGCACCCAAATATCACTAAGTTTAAAATACGAAAAGATGAACGTACCTATGTATACTGCGATAAGCTCTTCCTGTAGTTGATAATTATTCATGTTTTTCAGCGTGATAAAAAAATCTACGTCTATACTTTATCAGATACGCGGATTTTCATAAAGAATAAAGTATCTGCAAAAATAAACTGGAGTTCAACGGACTTGGAACAAAAAAGCCTCAAGTTTGGCCCGAGGCGTTCAGTTCGACAACAACAAGAACTTTCAATGAAAAAATAAAAACTTTGAATTAGAAGTAGGTATGTACCTCCCTACTATATCCTATCTGACTTCATCAGTTTGTAAAGAACTTTGGGATTGTGACTATTAATAAGCATAATTATAATAAATTATATTTGCAACTGGCAGCAAGTTCGTCATTCTCCCTTATATGTCACTGCTTGCGGTAGCGCCGGGGGTCGGCTTGCCTCCTTCCCTCAAATATGGCGAGGGGGCTAATGGCTGATCTTTGCGTTATGCTCGTGAACGGGTGCTACTTGTGGTGCCTGGTCGTCTTGCTGCAGTTTTTTTTTGCATTTTTAGTTTTTTGCTTGAGTATAGTTTTTCACATTTGCTGGTATATTGGCGTGAGCTAGCTGACATATGGCAAATAATTTACTTTACTGTTCTGTGTCTCGCAATGTTAATTACTTTGCATACCTACTATTGTACAGAATCAAGTTTATCTAATTGAACAGACAGACGTGCTGCTGGGGACTTTGTTCCGCCACTTCTTCTTCCCAGCTAAAGCAAGTGGTGAAGAGCGGGCGTTTTGGGGAACTGTCTTATGTAATTTTGACGTTCGAAAAGTGCTGATTTTCAGCCTAATTTGAATAAATGACTTCTGATTTTGATAAACCACGGATAGGCTGTACCTCGAATTTGAGCAATATCTTTAAAACATGCCTTACGAGTACCGTGTAGTTTACTTTGCCAGTAGCGTGCGCGCCGCCAGTATCGGCCACAGCCTACCAAAACGGGTATGAGCACATCCAGTTTTATAAGATGATGTCAACCCACAGGCTTGCTAATACGTATCAGCCTTTGACAGCAGCAGCCTTATAAGGATTTTGGATTAGGCTTTTTACAGTGCGTCACTTTTACAAAATGATTATTGACACAATGCTTTTGAGGAACCATTTGAGGAGCTCGTGGCTAAGTAATAACAGCCGCACGGGTCGATCCGTCAGGTTAAGCTACGCTTGCCGGGGTTGGTCCGTGGATGGGTGACCATCTTTACATACCAGACTCCTCCGTGCCTCGGAAAGCACGTTAAGCCGTTGGTCCTGGCTGTCATTCGCGGATCTTCGACAGTCGTTACGGGTCGTCAGAAGCCCAAAAGTCTGACAGCCAGTCTTACCAAGGGGTATCGTGTTACCCAGTTACTGGGTTGTGGAGGTCAGATAGGCAGTCGCTCCATGTAAAATACTGGTATTCAGCTGCATCCGGTTGGACTGGCAGCCGACCCCAACATAGTTGGGAAAAGGCTAGGCAGATTGATTGCTCTTGAGGAACCATTTCTGGGTAGTGTTTCTCGGCTCTTATATGGAACTTGCAAGGATAGCAAATTTCGAAAATTAATCTTCATCGCCAATTTGTTTGGGGTCGGCAATCCCTAAATATCTTAAATGAATAAAACTGTGACACAGAACGTCTTATGTTCACACACACTTAGATAAACCTACAAGGACCTACATTCTAAACTAATTGGAGTGTCAGACTCACTTCTACAAGTCCTTCAAACGTATTTCAAAGGTACGTAAGAGTACATGCACACTATGCAGACAGACGGCTGTCTACTGGTTTTGTTTTACAACCACCGGTGCATGACGGATGCGTGCTTACTTCCCATGACTTCAATGACTTGTACTAAATATATGCGAGCGATTTCTTTGCCCTGTGCGTAGGGGAGTTTCAAGGATACGATTATTTTCGGAACGGTAGAGTATCGTTTACTAATTCGTTTTGGGAGTATCGATTCAAGACGGAGGGAAGTTGCTTTCTCCTTTGAAATAAAAATAGAATCGCTTTCGACACCAAAATAAATTGTACATTTTTGGAGGTAGCATATCGAAGAGGGAGAGAAAAATTCCCATTAGGAAGACGGAAAACGTAACAAAAACTGGAATTCAAGCCATTAGGTGAATCTAGCAAGAGAAAACTACGACAAGTAGCGTTAAGCCATGTATGGAAACAACTCGCTAGATTAGCTAGTCAATCGCCCAACGCATTAGGACATTTCTCCTCATTATGCTTTCACACAAATCTAGGCGCATAGCCGCTTATGATTTGATGGTGCAAAATTCCTAATGTGTTGTCGGCAAGGGAGATAATTGGAAAGAGGATCATGAAAATAAGACAATACAAAATACAGCGCATGATAATAATCGATCGATATTAAGATCTTGGCTGTTTGTTTTATTGCCTTCGTTGAAGACGCTATAGGCCTCAACATATTTGTGCGGTTCAACAGGGAACAAAATATATTAAAAAAACTGTCATGATGGGACTAGTCGGCATAAGAGATCGTAATGCCGTTTGTCGTCACGGCATACGAGTCTACTCTCAAGGTGTGTTTCACAACATAAACTCCTTCGGAGCATTCTTACAAAGGACTTATGTATAAGTTACGATGTCTTTGGAATCGTCGAAGACCGCTTTGTGCCACGTCATGAGAACCCTGATTCACACTAATCTGACATCAAGTAAAATCTTTAGAAACATATAGACATTTGTTTCTCCTAAAGTTTAACGAAATAACACGTTTTGTCACGAGTCAGTTAACCAGTTACGTCGGTTACAGAAATATTTGCACAATAACGTACGTTTCATTACTCTTTTTGGTAACTTAATATTGTTATGCACAAGCTGTTTATGTAATTTTACTTATTCTGCAACTTTGATATTGCTTTTGTGGCAATTTCGTAGCTATAGTCCACTTTAGGTACTCTGTAATTATGTCTGAACTTAAGGCGACGATAACCGACTTTTAACGATTTTATACTGAAGATCACGTCTAAACGAGTAGTTTTAATGATTTGGAATAAAATATATCTTAGAACATTTTCTTAATAACTTAATACAGCGTGTTACGGAAAGGGTATATACATATCAAAGGCACGGATTCTTTTGGTGATAACAAACTACAGGGCAATCTTTTTTAATACCTATACCTACATAAATAAAAAGTTAAGAAACATTTGAACTAAAAATCAAATGTTTCCAATTGAATTCTACACATCACTAGACCAAGTCAGCTGGGCCTCAAGTCTGCTATTACAATAGTGTCAAAATGGTCTCGCCATTGTGAGTATTTGACAGTGTTTGTATGGCAAATCTGTCAAAAACTCACAATGAAGAGACCATTCTGACACTATTGTAATAGCAGACTTGAGGCCCTGATTGGTGTCAATAAACTACACACAAAAAAACGGCGGTAACACGTTTGTTATGATTTAAATTTAATAAACTATCGAAATAAAAAAAATATTAAGCATTTTCTAGTTAGGGCTTTTGAGCTGAAATTTTGTACAGAGATTCTGAACCAGATACACTCTTCACCCCGTTTGTATGGATATACCCTTTCCGTAACACGCTGTATATGAATATTTTAGATTAATATGTTTAATATTACATTGTTAAATTAATTTGTAAAATTATGTCTAACGCGGATAAAAAACTGAGAATCCCACAAAATGTATCAAACGTATTTTTCTAAAACCTTTATTTTTTTAAAGATAATTTAATTATTAATTTTTTAGTATACGTGTTTTATTAAAATACCTTTTGTTTTATGAATAATAAATTAATAATGCGTCTGATTTAAGACAGCGCTCCTGGATGAGCGAGTCTTATTACTGGCTAGACGTACGACGCGTTTCATGAGCTCAGCACAGAACACGCAAGCTAACCACTCAAGGTTACTGGCATATATCTGCGTCGTTAAAGTACCTACGTTAGAAAAAAATTGATCTCAGTGTTTCGATGACAATCTAACTAAATAGAGTCAGCACAGAATTTGGCCAAGAGTTTGGCACCATCAGCTCCTGCAACGTGCAACAGGACACACTGGACACGATATTAAGAGCCTCATTGATTGTAGGACAGCACCACATTTATACTTGAAAATTGTTAAAAGTTGTTAGTTTAGTACCTACCTATTTCCTCATTAAACCAAATTAATTTAATTCCGATTCGTTCCCCTCCTTTTTTATAAACTTGTACATATTATTATTATTTTAAGACTGTTAGCTTTTAAATTATGTAAATATTATCTCCGCCGTAGGTTCGAACCCTGGAAGGCGCTTTTATTTGTGTAAATTATTTAATTACCACTGTTCTCAAAACTATGAAAGAAAACACCGTGATGAAACCGGCATATCCCAGAACCAAAAATTCGAAGACATGATGTGATATCCACCAACCCGCTCTGGGCTCGCGCAGTGGGAACATTATAGGATGAAAATATTATCTTGGAACCCAATGGCTTGGCACGAGACGATGGGAAGAGACCAGACGGAATACCATAATGTCTTGGAATATGTAGGCCTTTGGTGTGGGATGCAACGTGTGTCGACACCCTTGCGCGATCCCATCTTCTTAGCACGGCGGGCTGTGCTGCGGCGGCTGTTGCAGTTGCGGAAAAGCTCAAACGGCGCAAATACTCCAATCTTATTGGAATTTAAATGTTCGAGCCGTTTGGTGTCGAAACACTAGGGCCATTAGTATTTCGAGACATCGCCAAGCGGTTGGTCGACTCTTCACGTGACCAGAGGACTGGCCAATTTTTTGAGAATCTGCATTGCCATAGAACGTGGCAATGCTGCCAGCCGTTTGGACACCTTTTTCTGCTGACAGCGATGCGGACGAATTTTTTGAAGCCCTATGATTATTTTCCATTATTTTTATACGTATACATAAACATGTATATGTACATAAATTATTATTATTTTATGACTGTTAACTTTTTAAAGTATGTAAATGTCACTGTCATGTTAGCTGTGCTCGTCGGTTTCTTAGAAATTGAAATAAATGAGAACTTCACGTTAAATGGATTAAATACTTAAAGTTTACAATAAGTATCCTTTCGTTCTTCACATGTGACCTTTGTACTTGTACTAAAAGGACAACAAGGCTCATGAGTTAATTACAAAAGACTATTAAAGTAGATTCAACTTTAACGATTAAGTTAATTATCACGACACACGGTTAAGAGTTAAGAATACTAATTAATCCTAATCCCTTTTAACAAGTTTCGCTTGGCCCTAATTAAAAACGTTCGTACATATCCTTTGGTAAGAGAGCTCGATGAAAATTGTAGAGCTGATAAAGCGGAGACAGCGATTCATTATCATCTGCCTAGCCTCCATTTCTAAATTTTTGTCTGACTGTCTGGTTTCTGTCTGTCTATTTGTTCCAGCTAATCTCCGAAACGGCTGGACCGATTTTGACGGAACTTTCACTGGTAGATAGCTGATGTTATAAGGAGTAACTTCAGCTACTTTTTTTTAAGTCTCGCGGGCAAATCCGCGCCAGCAGCTAATCATATAATACGATGACATTGGGCGTTTCACAAGTTACGAATGACATGATATCAGCATAACATTCACATATTATTTGAATATATATATATATATATGCAAACTGTTTCAAACTTAATTTACACAAAAACATGAATTTATGATACAACTAAAGACAGCTGTTGAAGACGTTATGCGATACTTTTGTATCCATGGCTAGAAAAGTAATAGAAAAAAAAAAAAGTTATTATAGTTTCTTTTGTCTATGATGTTGTATCATGCAAGAGTTCAATAAACTAAAAGACGTTATATGCACACTTTAAATTGTTTAGCGTATATTTTTGACGTGTCTTTCAACGATAATATCAGTAGTGAGTCAGTGCTAAACTGATTAGCAGATAAAAGTGTTCTGTAATCAACACGTTTTTTTTTTTAATGTTATGTTTGAGGTTATTATGGTGGATACACTAAGGTAGCCCACGAAATTCAAATTTTCTTACGTTTATTGCAATTTGCATGTCAGTGTCAGTGATTTAAATACGATTCGCGACCGTAAAAAAAAAAAATTCGCGGGCTTAATCATTTTATGTCTGAAAATGTATGTTACGGATAATGATCGTACCTACATTTTGGACGAAGTTTGGGCCTTTATAAGTAAGGTTCGGGTTTTCCCAGACCACAAAAGGTACGATGGTCGAGTTCCACGAAATTTTGCAGGTAGAGAAATTGAGGGATCCCTTTGTGTGGTGAGTAATAGCGACACCTTGGGCCCGACACACGTCTCATCCATCATAATACGAGAGAAAATTTGCACATATATTCAAAATACGCTATGAATTCGATTTTGAAATAACGATATAACGTTTTTTAGCAAATAGTAGAAACTTATCCGAAATCATCACCATCATCATTTCAGCCGAAAGACGTCCAAAGGTGGAAATTAAGCCTCCCCCAATTGGGGGGGGTTGCCATAATCGCCACGCTTGGCTGGCGGGTTGGCGATCGCAGTCTAATGTCAAAAATGCATAGAGAACGCTGCTGCCCATTCTCTAGTAAGTCCCTTAGTCGCCTTTTCCGACACTCACGGGAAGAAATGGGGCGGTGCTATTCTTTACGTCCGGCACCACACGGTACCGAAATACTACATTAAAATAGAACAGAAGAATCAAATTATACTTTGGGTAGGACCTCGTGCAATGTGCTTAGAGCCTAAATAAATATCTGGAAATGGTTAAACCAACCTTATTTCAGTATAATCTGGAGCGATTAATCAGTTATACTACTACTTTTGCCTGAAAATGTGTAGAAACTTTACAGATAGTTCAAATATCATATTCAGCCCAGGATTGGATTAGTTTGCTGAGTCATGGGAGTATTTGCAGTTCAGTGAGAAGATTAAGGGGTAGGATTTTCGTAATTTTGCTTTGTTGGCTTTTCGCTGTACTAAATAAATAATTATATGCTACAGTTAAACAAATAACGCTATAGTAACAAATTGTCACTCACCCATAAATCCTATTAATGCTAGCGCACTCATGGTTGCCACGTAAAAGGAAGAAGTTCTCGGGGTACTTGATCTTGTAAGCAAGGAGTAGACATATGGTCTCCAGTGACTGCTTCCCACGATCCACATAGTCTCCGAGGAACAGATAATTCGACTCGGGAGGGAAGCCTCCGTATTCAAACAATCTGAGAAGGTCGTAGTATTGCCCGTGAATGTCACCTGTGGGAGAAAAAGGGGGTTTAGAATTGGTTATAGATACATACTTAAAATCACGCCTTCCCATGGGGGTAGGCAGAAACGCCACTTGCTACGCTCCTTAGGGGGCCGTCCATCGTTATCACGTGATGTATTTTTAGCATTTTTTAACTCCCCCCTCCCCCTTGGTGATACGTGGTGAGGTTTAAGACTACACCCCCCCACCCAAAATTACGTGTATTTTTAGAACTTACAATATATATTTTTTTTAATATAATCTTTAAATACAGGTATAAAGTATACCTAATCTAATTTTATTCAGGGACCATGATAAAAATGTCTAGACAGAAAGGTTGCAGGTTATATACGTAAGGCAGCACTCCGATTGGTGAAGGGACAATCGGAACGCCGAACGCATTCGATGCGTAAAATCGAGATGGTTAAAAGTAACTGACACTAGGGCCCCTGAAGCCTAATTTCGTATCACACTATCGGTAGGAATCGGTTTCATTTTGACAATTCAACAACATTCATTGCGTTGTTATGACTTCGAATATATGAAGCGATGCTGATTCCTGCTCCGCGCGCAGGTTGCGAATTGATTAAAATGGATACAAAATATTGGTTATTTTATTTTATCAGGATGCACAGGATGAAAAAACAGTTTATATTGCCATGATCAGCTGTTGATCAAATGAACTTGCAATAAAAGTGATACTTTATTATTGGCCTACCTTTATTTTCTAAGTAAAAAAAATATATCCTACTGCTTGGGTACAAAAATAATAAAAACAAATAGAATCTCTCCTGCAATAACAATAATATTTTCAATAAAATCTATACAAAAAAAAATTAATTGAAATGTCCATTTCTGATGTCAAAATAACAGCTTTTTACTAAATGCATAAGAAAGTTTATTTATGGTACTTATAACAATTTAATTTTTATTTTTGTCTGCCTGTAGGTACTTTTATTTTAGAAAAATCCACGCGAGCTAAGCCGCAGGCAACAACTAGTGGTTAATCCATACTAATATTATAAATGTGAAAGTAACTGTCTGTCTTTCTGTTACGTTTTCACGCCTAAACTGCTGAACCGATCGTCATAAAATTTGGCAGAGATATCCTGGGATATGGAGAAGGATATAGGCTACTTTTTTACGCGATAACCGACATCCACGCGGGCGGAGCCGCGGGCAAAAGCTAGTAAAATATAAGTCATATGGTTTAACTTCCGTACAATTATGTCTCATATTTTATTTATTTATTTTTCCCTATTGCTATAGTAATAACATTTTTATGCCGACTCTGGATATAAAAAAAAACTTATGCATTCCATATTATAATACTTCCTTAGGTTACCTACTATTGAACGAAGAACTCGCACTACAAAACAATTCAATTTAAACGACTAACATCAGAACAATCATATCTGATGAATGTGCAGTCTAAAGAATTTTAATTACTTGTTTAACTACTGTCACAGAACTTTCACTCTTTGTCATTTATTTATGAATTATTCACCATTGAACCCAAGAATAGCAAACATTATTTAATTTATTCATTTTAATTTTTTTGCAAATAATGTTTGCTATTCTTGGGTTCAATGGTGAATAATAAATACACAATGACTACTGGTCAGGTTTAACCACTATTGTATAGTAATGATTGATTATGCAATAGCTGCCAATTGTAGATCTTTGACAGTCATTATGGGAAAGTCAAATTAAATCTAATTTGATTAATCATTTAAGATAACATACTAGTGAAACAGTACTGATAACTGTACCTTGGTTTTATAAGTTAGGAATTTGTATAATGATATCTGATATTTAGGTATTCGCAATGTCAATGATATTAGTTTAAAATGTTAGCAACATCTGCATAACAAGGCATGTTCCACTTTATCAAATGTTGAACTTAGGTTTACCCAAATCGCTTTAGAGTGGCAATAGTGGTCATTGACCCACCTACATTTTGTAGCATTCTTTATTTAAAAAACTGAAATAAAGTCTGTTCACGTTCTGAATCAATACCTATCATGATCTTCAACATGTTTCAATAATGAAAAACCATACATAGTTTATTGTTTGGGCTACTACGGGGCTATATTATGGAAAGGGCTATGACCACTAATGCCATGCTAAAGTGATTCTGGTATAGTAGAAGTGCTTAGACCTTTCTATTTTGTAAAAATAAGTGTGGAACTGCATTTTTTTTTTCATTGATAATATCAAGGCTTTGCTTGCTTGTCTAACAGAATAGAGATAAAATTACTAGTACATGTTGTAAGATTAGACAGAGTACCATTGAATAACAATAATAATTAAAAATAACATATAAAAATATAAATAATTATAATAGGTAGATTATAACTTTAATATTAATTCCCATGACCAACGTGAGTGTTTTTGTGTTTAAGTGTGAACTTTTAAACACAAAAAATACTTAACATAATTGGGTAAACAGAAATAACCCTGGCCTTGTCAAGTGCATAATTAATTAATAATATGTCCTTTAGATAATTATTTCTCTTAACAAGAGCTCAAAAATAATTATTGTGAAAGGGTGGCTTTTTGGCCAGTAAAATTGCTTGTAATTCTAAATTTTATATGGAATAAGGATTATTGTCCAAACTGTTTTCAGATGCCCACGTAGTTATAGTAGTAAACTTTAAGTAAAATAGTTTACAAGAAAACAAAAAAAAAACTTTAAATTTGTATTATTTACAAAATCTGTAAGACTACTACAAAATCGGTTACTCAAATAGTACAAAGTAAAACCACAAGAAAATTGTCAAATGAGGGTAATTATCAAGTTGTTCGACGAAATACCTTACACATAACAATGTTTTACAACAAAAATAACCTTTTGTAAAGTTCAACAATGACATAAACGTCTAAAATGCAGTTTCATCATTTCGAAAGCGGAAGGTAGCATTGGAAAGTGTATAGAAGTATTGGTTAGAAAATGGACATACGACTTACCGCAAATTTTAAGCGGCGCTTCCAATTCAAGTAATATCGGTTGTGACAAGAATATTTCCCGCGATTTCAAGCATAACCCTTTGATCTCTATTTCCGTTAACTGTACATTCATTCCAGGCTTTTCGCCCCGAACTGAAAACAAACGTAAACATATCACAAACACGTAAAAAACACAATTTATTCACACTTTTAACACTTTTCTACACCAATATTGTAAATATTTCACTGATTCTAAGGTGGAACACTTGTAACTTTGTTTATTTCAAACAGTATCAACATTTACCTTTTAACAATTTTTTTATTACATTATCGATGTTTAACTCATCTGTGTCTCTGTCTGCCATTTGATATAATTGTGGTGCACGGAATATAGCTAAATAGAACAGGCAAAGGAAGAAAGATTGTGAAGATATTTGCCGATTTGTGAAAGGTACAACCTATTTCAATTCTCGGCTAAAATGATTTCAATGGCGGAGACATCACTCACACACACAAACAAGCGAAACACACATCATCGGTGTTCCCAGCTTGAGGAACACGTTTCCCCACAATTTAACAAAAATAAAATAAAATAGTGGGATATAAACTGAAGGAATAGAAATAAAGTCATAAATTTCCATGAGCTAAACTTTAAAAAATAAAGAATCGCAGTAAGCATAGGGCTTAGTGCGATTTAATATTTTTTAAAGTTTGGAAAAAAGTATTTTATTTTTAAATGGTTTTTAGATGAAAATAAATAATTATACCAAAATTCCACGCACACATGCAACGAAATTAATTTAATTATAGAGAAGATAAATTGATAAACTGAAATACTACTTAATATTTAATGTTCCTGATAACATAGTAAACTAAACCATATTTGCGAGTTTTATGGGATGTTTTTGCTTACTTAAAACACTGTAATTTCAGTGCTGCCAATTAATTAACAACCCATGCAATGTTGCAATTACACAAAAAGTTCAAAATGTTGCCACCGAATAAATAAAATTTCTACTACTTTTTAAATTAACGAACGTCATACTTGTGTGTCCTAATCCTAATATATTGTTTGAATCGTTTAAAATCGAACGAGAAAATTTGACAGTTTGTGGTAGGTAACTTGATGTGCTGGCCACCGTACATTATTCCAGATAGACATAGGCTATATTATTATGTAAATATGTAGAAAAGAAGTACTTAAAAATACTATCTTGAATTCGTGCAATGGCCATTTTGACTGTACTGTTTGTTAGGTTAGGTACTGCTCAGAATTGCGCACAACGTGTGTGAACAGAATACCGTCTTTACCGTTTTACTTGACTGTGATAGTCACAGTCAAGTAAATTGCATCTGTGAGAAGCGGGTCGCTTGTATAATAAATCTGAAGAGTATTTGTTTATTTGTTTGAACGTGCAAATTTCTGAAGCAACCAGTCGGATAAAAAAAAAAAAAAAAAAATTGCATCTAAGTAATAGATCATTCATGAGAAAGGTATTTTTTTTAAGGCTATTTAACATGACGCTACGACCCTTATAAGCCGAGTAAAATGAAAAAGAAAAAACAGTAAGCGGAAAACGAAGTAATAACTTCGTTTTCCGCTTAGTGTTCTTTCTCATAGGTATCTTGCGTTATTGTGCGGCCAGGCGATGTAATGCGATGTGGTGGTTTGGGGGTCGAGGGAGTTTTATAAAATTTTAGTATATTGTGTAACTTACGACTAATATAATAAAATAACATTGTAAATACTTCACTATTATATTTATTTAGCACTTTTTACAATAATACATCCACAAAAAATCCAGAACTAAATTTTCCAAAAAGGTGTAATACAATAATCAGCTTAGCTGTAATATTATGATAATTATTCAACGTTGAATAAAATATAAATAGAAAAATATAATAAAATTTTACTTTCTCTTTCTTCTTATTTAGTCTTTCTTTCCTCGGAATGGGTGGCGTTTACTGAAAATAGAAAAAAAACATGTTTTTTTTTGTACCTACAAGCGAACACTAGGTGGCATTTATTTTAAATGTTATTTGCTCGTTTATTTTATCCAGTTTACACGCTATTATAGTTTACGGGTAATGCTGACACAATTATAATATTTTTCAAGGTTTATGCCACCGCCGCGTTTATGGTGTTTGACGTAACGCACACCGCGTTACGTCAGCGGAATGTTGTCGCTTTTCAGGATTTCGGCTTGACAGATAATTAGTACCCCATCTCGTGTAAATGTGCCTGAAAATAGAATTTGTGCGTCCAGCCGATCCAAAGATGTTCACGAACAACAGATTCCGCTGGAGTAACGTTACCCCAACGGCAAGTTTTTTAACCGGCGCGCGGCGCGGCGGTCGTAGCTGAGTACAAACTAGCTACTTAGTTAGATCACATTTTGTGCCTAACTGTGCCCAAAAAATGAAATTTTTGCGTCTTGGGGTTTCAGAGTTATTCAAGATGCTGCTGGGGTAACTTTTAGCAAATTGCTGTACCTCAAAAACGGCATGACATACAACTACGATTTTTTTTACTACGGTGGGTCTTAATTTGTGCTTATGCTGTGAAATTTAATTTTTTCTATAATCGACACCGTTGGAAAATAAGAAATAGATTTTCAAAAACCCTAAAATCGATCCTTGCGCTTCAATGAGAAACCCTAGAAAGTTTCCAATTATGGTGGTTTGTACCTTTTATGAACTCAAAGCATCATTAAAGATGTTTCTAATTTTAATTGAATTGTTTCTAATTGAATAAAGGTACTAATTATTTGTCGAATCACAATTACCGTCACTTAATAATAACTCGTTTAATAGAGTGTTACATTTTAGCCTAGCCAGATTTTAATTAAAATGGAATAGCTCTCTGAGGAGTTGGAATAGAAACATCTAATTTCGCAAGATGCTTTGAGTTCATAAAAGGTACAAACCACCATAATTGGAAAGTTTCTAGGGTTTCTCATTGAAGCGCAAGGATCGTTTTTAGGGTTTTTGAAATCTATTTTTTTATTTTCCAACAATGTAGATTATAGAAAAAATAAAATTGCACAGCATAAGCACAAATTAAGACCCACCGTAGTAAAAAAAATCGTAGTTGTATGTCATGCCGTTTTTGAGGTACAGCAATTTGCTAAAAGTTACCCCAGCGGCATCTTGAATAAATCTGAAACCTCAAGACGCACAAATTTCATTTTTTGGGCACAATTAGGCACAAATGTGATCTAACTAAATACCTAGTTTGTACTCAGCTACGACCTCCGGTTTAAAAACATGCCGCTGGGGTAACGGTACTCCAGCGGAATCTGTTTTTCGTGAATATCTTTGGATCGGCTGGACGCACAAATTCTAAAGGCTTCCACACACTGGTGCGATATCGCGCTGGTGGTTGTCGCGGGCGCGACAAGGGTCGCGTTGCCTGTCGCACCTGCGATATCGCGCCAGTCTGCACGAGACTTAAATTTCGGGCACATTTACACGAGATGGGGTATTCATTATCTGTCAGTCCGAAATCCTGAAAAGCGACAACATTTCGCTGGAGTAACACACACGCGTTTGTGTTATTGGAATGGAGCTTTGCGATAGGTGAATTAACGGACAACATAAGTTATTTTCTATATTGAGGTTACAAAACAGTGAAATAGTATTTGAGCTTAACTTTTTTAAAGAATGACATAATACAGAGCTTTCCGTAATATGCGATTGTGTAGTTATACAGGCCGTCATGCCGATAGTCTGTAGTTTATGTTTACTTACGCAGGAATAGTGAGGGTATAGATTTCGAATTTGGTGTTAATATCCTCGAGGTGGAATATGTAATCGACGTATTCCTTGTCGGCTGGTACCGCTGGCGTCTCGAACACCAGGTTCATTATGTAGTCCTCCACGCAACTAAAACGAAAAAAAAAGCTTTTAAAAAGAAACATTTATTGTACGCATCCATTGGCCCGCGCCGGACGCACCGCACGCACGGCACGCAACGGATTTTAGTTTGCTTTGTATGATTTTACATAGCGCTGCGTTCATTATCCGCGCCGCCCGCATCGAAAGCATTTATGGACAAAAAATGCGTTGCGTGCCGGTGACGTCACACAAATCAGCTAGCCGCTGACATCGCCCACTGCCGCACGTGTTGTTTTGTTTTACCTACCTGAGATTACGACAAAAAAATAAAATGGATGACGCATTATTGATAATATTGGTAGAAAGGTATGATGAATTATACAATTTAAAACATCCACATTATTTTAATGTGCAAAGACGATACAATACTAAAGAAATAAAAAAAATAAGAGACAATTTTTTTTTTTTAATTTACTTATTTTAATCTTTCTTCATCATGAATTAAATCGGGAAAAAATAATGAATGATACTGTCCAAAAATTCGTCGCTTCAAATTGATATTATGAACCCACATTATACGTTTAGTTTTACGTTTTTTTTCATCTTCCAACAAGCAACTAATAATAATAATATCTCGTCAATCCCCATGATCGAATACGTGAACTCACGACACGAAAACACTCGTAACTAAACAAAAAATCCGGGTACAGTGGACGCATGACTTCGGCAAATCCGTTCAATCCGTTGCGGGCCGAGCGTGCGGTGCGTCCGGTGCGGGCCAATGGACACGTACCTTAATACAACGGTTAAAATCGGAACTAACGCCTACATCCTGTTTTTCAATACAAAGTCTTTCTTTACTGCTAAGTTTTGTCTTAAGAGGGCATACTACGGTCCACTAGCGGTACTCCTTTAAAAAAATATTATCTCGTGACTGAGACGGAATTATGATAAAAGGCTCAATCAGCGACCTCGATAAATGTGTCTAGAATTTTCGAATACCTTTTATAAAGTTTCATATTGAGACCCGCAGCAACAAAATACAATCTAGAGGAATGTGGCTGCTTTTCTTTAGATCGAAATTTGTGGTTTCGTGTCTCAATATGAAACGTTATAAAAGGTATTAGAAAATTTTAGACACACTTACTGAGGTCGCTGATTGAGCCGTTTTCATAATTCCTTCTCAGTCACGAGATAATATTTTTTTAAAGGAGTGGCTCTAGTGGACCGTAGTATGCCGTCTAAAATAAGAATTTGTATTGTTTTGTTTTTTTAATGCCGCATTATGCTTCTATTAATTATCATGTTAAACTTACTATGCACAAGGTTGGTAAGGCACGAGCTTCTCAATCCTGTTCGGTCTTATGATCTCTACGTACGGATCTGCTACAAGTTTTGCCCCTCCAATCGAGCCTTTGCGGGCTTTAGGCGTTGGCGCTGGTGGCTGACAGAGAAACATAGGAATAAAAATATAAAAATGGTAACAACAAACGATGGTCGAAAATCATCTTCATAAAATTGGAGGCGCTCTAAGTAGAGTGCTACAAGGATGTTTTGGTTTTTGAATGACATTGATAGGGGCGCGTTTTTGGTAAAAAATTGTGAACTTGTATTGAAAAATCAAGATGGTAAGCATTCGTTCTTATTTTTGCCACGTACCCAATCTACACAGCTGTATTGACAGGAGTTTACAATCATTCCTTATGATTGTAAAACCCTGTCAAAATACGTTTCATTTAAGTATTGTCTCTATTTTGTTACGTTCATTATGATCCGTGTCACACTATAAAAAAAATATACGTCTCAGTAAAGAAGAACGTAAGTTATAATATTAGAGTAAAGCTTTTTAAATAAAAAGCCAAGAAAGTCATCACAAACCTTGATAGCACCGTATACAACTTCAATAAGACTCTTAACTTCAGCCTCCAGGATCCTGAGAAACTTGGAGACGTTCCACTTGGTCACCTCCTTGTGGTTCCCGAGAAGAGACATCAGCGAGGTGCAGTCGCATTTCGCTAATCTGTGAAAGATTGCGCATCAACTTAGAATATTTTAATTATACAGGCTGGATTTTTTAGACGGGGCAGTAAGTGTAGGTACCTTATCCGTTGTATGTACTTAGTTACAGAAAAACGGTTTCAGGAGACTGTCCATATTTGTTTCAGAAATGTTGATCCTCATTCACAGATTATGAAAAAAACTAGTCAGCAAGAATTGGTCATTTTCACAAAAAACTTTTTTTGATGCCAATCAATGCTGTTTCTTATAGGGATCAAAACATTTTATGCGACCAACTCAAAACTCAAACTCAAAGCATTTATTTCAATTAAACCATTTACAGGCACTTTTGAATTGTCAAAGAGACTGTCAGTTAGTCAGAAAGTTGAAGCTAGATGCCCATTCCAATACGTAGATCACTATGGAGAAGAACGGGCAAGAAACTCCAAGGACACTCTTTTAAATCAAGGTATAACAAAATCCTGGGTACATTATTCTTGTTGCTTCTATATGTGAGACGATGTAAAAACTAATAAAACAATTCAAAATAAAAAATAAAAAATAAGCCCTGGCAGTCAAGAGGTGACCAGTGACCAGTCCCAACTGACGGCGCCCGTTCACGAACATGACGCATGGATCAGCACCATCCAGCTCAACCATTTTGTAGGGAACCGAATGATCCAACACACGCGCCACCATTAGTGAGACATTTAACTGCCATGCTATTTGACTCTCAACTGAGGTTTGAGTACTATAAAAGTCAGAAATCGCAAAAAACTTTTCCCATACATTTCGTAGGAAATAAAAGACTCCAACTTAAATTTTTATGATGAATTTTAATTCCGCGGGCTGAAAAGTGATCAACCGCCATTGTTCGCATTTCTACGGTAGCCAGCACATAATGTTACCACCAACTGTCAAATTTTCTCGTTTGATTTTGAACTTAATCATCAAAGATTTTAAAGTTTAAAATCGTTTGGAGAAATTTGACAGTTTCGTGTAGCTGTACCTTATTTATTATATCCTAATGGTGCTCACCTTACAAGATCGTCAATACCCCTCAGAACTTTTGTCGTAATGGCATCGGCCATATTGTTGTCATCTTGCTTCCGTTGTGTACTCGCTCGTAGACCTTCCATCTGCTGCGTCATGGCCGCTATTCTTTTGTCTTGCTTCTCTTCCCGTGCTTCGTTTATATCGCGCTGGTCAACTGGAATTCGGAGCTATCGTTTTTTGGCGCGTGGCGAAAATCGGAACTAATGCCGCCATCTTGTTTTTAGGGTTCCGTACCTCAAAAGGAAAAACGGACGGACCCTTGACGGATCACTCGTGTGTCTGTCTATCACAGCCGAATCTAATTAAATTTATATTGAAGTACCTACACCAAATTTTACCGATTAAGTTAAAATTTGGTGTAGGACTGTAGGTACTTCAATATAAATTTCTGTGACCCGAACACGAACGTGTAACGTAAAAATTTTGAAATAAATTGTTTTAAAGTTATATTTAGGTCAACAGAAACTACCCTATAAATTTTGATTCCCTTGAGAGTGTCGAAATATAATATACGTTTTTGCTGCATAAACGGCCGTATCTTTTTTTTACGTTAACTTAGACGTTTGATTTTTTCACAGCTTCAAGGGTCTGTAGACCTGAGTACTTATATGGTAATTTCAACTCGATACCTCCACGCGTTCCCGAGATAAAGGGTCTTAACAGACAGACGGACAGACAGATAGACAGACGGACAACAAAGTGTGCCTATAAGGGTTCCGTTTTTTTCTATTGAGGTACGGAACCATAAAAAATACCAAAATAAAAGCGCATTGTTGGATTATCAACTTTCAGCGCCGAGTCGAGCGTTGAAAATTCAACAGCGCGCTTTTATTTAGGCTTTCGTATATATGTGTTGTCTGTTGTTAGTGAAAACATCCCCGACTAAATAGTCTCCCCGACCCTTGCCCGTAAGCGAAGCGCCAGCTGAGCTTGTAGCTTAGATTCCCCCGATAATAATAATCAAAACACGATTTTATCCAGCCACCGTCGGTCCCTTGCCATCCTCCCTCCGACGCTGCCCTAAGCCGAGGTTCGTACTCCACAGGGGGTGCCCTTAGCGCGCAGTCGTTTAGTTTATAAGCTTTACGCCCTGGCTGGAGGCATTAAGTTTCGTTAGGAGCTTAAGGCAACCACAGGAAAGTCTGGTTAAAGAGTCTCAACCTCTCTAGGTTAACTCTGAAAAGCCCTCGTTAAAAAAAATGTGATAACAAGCATTAATTATAATTATTAAATGTGTATACTTAATTATTAAGTGCCAGAAAAAGTTCATCCAAAAAAACTCACAAATCCTTTGTCTTAACGTTTCCACTTCCCTCCTGAGGAGAATAGCCTCCTGTAGAACTTCGCACAGTAGGATGAAAACGGAGAAGTTCTCAATCTCACCCATTTGGAAGTGGTTAATGATCGTAGGCACTCTGTCGGAACCAGCGTAAGCCTAGAAAACCACATTAAGGCGAAGTGCCTTAGCGAACGACCTTGAGCGTTTAGTTCTCTGTCCCGCCCCCTACGCACGCTGAATTCACAAATTATTTGGAATTATTTTAATAAAAAAAAGCAAAGCGATGTTTTGAAATAAAATAAAATGTGAATTATTTAGATTGTCACGGAGGACAGAAAAAAGAGGAGATGCCGCAATTATGCCAATTAGGTCTTGCGACTTCAATTAGGTCATGACATCACAGTGAGACACATTACATGGAGATTTTAAATGATGAACACTAATAATGTGCTTTTAGATCTAGTTTATTTCTCTTAATTTATGAATTAATAGCCTCTGAAGAACACACTATTGCAAAGTTTTGCTCTTCACTTGAACGTGCGGAAGAAGCGGAATCTGAATGTAAGCGTAAACTTTAGGAGGACATTACTTTCTAGGCAATTTAAGGGTTATTATTGAAGCGGTGCAACACTTTCTTAAGAGCGCTATCGCGGGTCCACTAGCACCACTCCTTTAAAAAAAGACTATCTCGTGACTGAGAAGGATTTATGAAAACGGCTCTATCAGCTTCCTCGGTAAGTGTGTCTAGAACTTTCTAATACCTTTTATAAAGTTTCATATTGAGACACGAAGCAACAAAATACGATCTAGAGGAATGTGGCCGTTTTTCTTTAGATCGAATTTTGTTGCTTCGTGTCTCAATATGAAACTTTGTAAAAGGTATTAGAAAATTCTAGACACAGTTACCGAGGTAGCTGATTGAGTAGTTTTTCATAATTCCTTCTCAGTCACGAGATTTTTTTTTTTTTAATAGTGTTACTAGTGGACCCGAGATAGCGCTCTTAAACAAAAAAGGCCATGGGTTATTGCGAAACAGGTTTGACAAACATGTACCTACTATTACTGTTTGTCGAGTGATGTACTGTTTGTCAAGTGGTGCAGGGCGTAAATTACCTGTAATAAATACATTTATTTCAAGTAAATTACTCCCATAGCCAAAATTACATAAATAGGTAATACATACAACGAAACAATGTAAATTGCAGAATCATTGCTTTCGTTTTTCTTTTGATATTCATATTTGTACTTCACTTACAAATATTTCTTCAAGCAAAGCGTCGTGTCTCGCGATTTCTCGTTCGCAAGCCTGCATCTCTTCTAGCCGCTTCATCTCCTCAATCTCATCTGCCTCACAGATTCTCCGAGAACCTTTTACTCGCAAGAACTCTTCTAGCTTCGCCAGGTGATTCAGTTCACCTTCAAAAGATTGCATCTCCTGCAAAAATGTTTCGGAAAATAGAAATCATACTCAAAACCCTTAAAAAATAGGGTATTAACCATAAACACCCGTTCAGTACGCTGCTGGCGAATTTTATCTACTAAAATCGAGCAATTCTCGAGAAGTTTCTATAGATGTATGAGGAACAGGGTGGAAAGTTCACTCATTCTCCATAGAAAAGGGAGGATCGTCCGACGAGACGGGTGCTGTGTCTGGTGGGCAACTGCCCGACGGTCGGATAATCCACCCTTTTCTATGGAGGATGCGTGAACTTTACTCACTGTTCCTCATACCTCTATACTGGTGACCCCGAACATGAATTTCAGCGCAGCCTTCGTGCACCTAACTTAGCGTGATGTCATCATTACTTCCTCAAGCTTTCGAACATTTATACAATCTTGGAATTGCTATAAACTGCTCGGTGTTGTCAAGACGTCATGGTTTGCCCGTGCAAACGCATACATTAGAAAAAGTTCCGCGTTGTACACACGGGTACCTACATAGTATCAAGCTATACCTAAATTTCCAGAATAAGCTGACCTCTAATTACATGGAAATCCTAGCATCATAATATAATCATACCTAGCATGTATAATTCCGTTTTTTTCTTTTTTTTTTTCTTTTTATATTCTATCACATTTTAAATTAAATTAAATTAATTTTCTTTAAGTAGGTACGCTGTACTGGTACAGCGTCTTAATAATTGTTTGTTGCACCGGACGACGTCATTACGTCAACGCCGGCTGTCGCTGAAAACTAGCGCTGGGGCTCTGTCTTGCATAGGGTCGCAGCATAATGCTGAACGATAGCCGTTTTTTTTGGTGTTTATGTTCTTTATTGCGTCATGTTTACCGCAAATAAACGTTTTTTCTTTCTTTTTTTCTGCTCTCTATACAATGCGAGATTAGCTTATACTGGAAATTATAGCTTGATGTGTAGCCGTGTGTACCTAGAGCGTCGTCTCTACCACAAACCATACCTGTGTAGTCTTTTTCGAAAGCTTGATTTGTCAAAGTAACGCCCGAGTCATCATTTTAGCCGAAAGACGTCCACAGCTGGACATAGGCCTCCCCAAGCACCGCAATTTCGACCGATTCTGTGCCTCCCGCATCCAGCGAATTACTGCGGCCTTCAAAAGGTCTTTGGTCTACCTTGTGGGAGGCCTTCCAACGCTACGTCTTCCGATACGCGGTCGCCACTCCAGAACCTTTCGGCCCCATCGGCCATCTGTTCTGCTAGCAATGTGCCCTGCCCACTGCCACTTAAGTTTGGCATTTCTTCCGGCATGTCGGTTACCTTGGTTCTCCTGCGGATGTCTTCATTTCAACGCTCGGGTGCCTACTGTTAAATTACCGATCACCTTAAAAAGTTGTCTGGGACAGTCTTGATGCGGAAGCCGAGGGACAGGATGTTGTGCCGCAGCTTGGGAAAGGCCTAAGTCGGCTACGATAAGCTGTGCTGGTTGATTGACTGCAAAATGATGTAAAAACCATTTTATAGCTCTCTTAATACGTACAGCAATATCTCTATTCAGTTGGAATAGTCCTTTCCACTTCAGAGCCTCTAGTTTCCGACAGCACTCGTCCCTGTTTGCGAAGGCCGCGGAGGCTATCTCGAGTATATCCATGAGGTACATCTTCCCTTTTACCAGCTTGCCTATAGTGCGATTCCATTGTATGTTGAAGCCGTTCCTGGGTCAATCATAACTTAGCATTATTGTCTTTCGTTCGAAGCGAAATGTCTGAACAAATTTTTGCTTAAATGAAAAAGAAAAACCAACCCTGTGCGTGTTGGACCCCCCTTAATGAAGGGTTCCGCAGTTGGGATGAATTTATCCCAAGAACAAACTTACCATTATAGTTGAAAAAAATGTTGCCCCATAAATTCCAACTGCAAATGTAAGTTTGTACGCACAAAATTAAGTGATTTACCAGAGTTATTTGAAGACCATAGACTTCTTAGAAAGGTTTTCCTGTAATCTATAAGTATAACTGTTCTATGTATTTTTTTCAAATCTCAGCAATTTCGAAAATAATGGTAAATTATCATGTATTTTCTTACTTTAAAACTAATTATTTTAAAATTATAAAAATATATATATATATATTTGAAATCCTCATAACAAGTCCTTTCATTTTATGTCACACGGTACAGTTTGCTATATTTTTTTTTTATCCCTCATAAGTGAGCCCCATATTCAAAGTTCATTTATTTACGTTACAGGTTCGTGTTTGTGTCACGGAAATTCATTCGGAGCAAATAGGCTATGACAGACGGACAGACAGACAGACACACGAGTGAAGCGTCTGACGTGCACAACGCCAGATCAATCTGAATCTGAAGTTCAGATCCATCCAGAGAGCCGCATTGCATTGCAGCTGGATTCAAAACCAATATATTTTATTTCATAAAACCTACATGGACACATATGAAACGTCAGAAGCCAGGTGCACGGTTCCAATTGGTCGTTTCCTATGGAGAAGAGCCGGACAGAAACTACTCGGTTACTCTTTTAAAAATAATTGGCTTTTACAATATTTTCAAATAACAGTGTTAATAGGTATGGGAGGACAGTGTAGGCCTTTCAACAAGTACTAGGTACTTAACAAAAATAAATAAAAACTCAAGTGAATTGATAACCTCCTCCTTTTTGTGAAGCGGGTCAAAAATAGAAAATAGTCAACAAAACAGTCTACTAGGCATATAATTATATAATTAATGTATACAAAATATTGTTAACATTATAAAAGGGTAAATGTGGAGTTTCTTGCCCGTTCTTCTCCATACGTAAACTTTTGGAAGAGTAACAACTTTTTTTTTTGTCAATTTTTACGTTACAAAGTGCCTTTTAGATGCCTATTTGAAATAAATGATTTGACTTTGACATGTTACCTACGTTCAGTGATCGACTATTGGTTATGAATATTGTTTTGACGATCAATAGCGACTGGCCAATGTCGATCCACCATCAGTTGCACCTTGACATAAAAATTTATTCAGATCCACACATATGCTACACTATACCGTCGTGACCGCACGGCGAAAAGATCTACAGGATAGTCAGACAGAAAGTCTGGTTAAGGAGTCACGACCTCTCAAGGTCAACTCCAAGAAGCCATAGTTATTAAAAAAGGCATAAGTACATTTAACAAGAATCTTTTCGTCACTAATAACAGTACTAACCTCTCAACTAGCAGTCTGTGTATCTCTTCTCTCACTCGTCGGTTATCCGTATTGACCACACAAAACCTCTTGGTGGCCAGGTCCAGTCTGTTCTCCATACGTCGGAGACGGTTGTTGGCATTCTCTATCATTCCTAGTTCCTGTATATTAACTTCTAGAAATTACGAGACTCTTCCAAAGGAATGAGTTTTAGAAAAAGTTCGGAACTTTGTATCTGTCACTGACTGTGACTCATCGCATTTTACACAGGATGGCAGGGAAATCGACGCGCAAACTATGACAGTTTGCGCGTCGATGGTCCCTGCCACCCTGTACACACAACTGCCACATTATACTATACGCCAGACGGTATTCTATGTGACTGACTGTCTATTTCTAAAGATTGCCAAACCCGCGTGCGTGAGCCAATCTGCATGATACATTATGATCAATTATTTTACCACTGATTTTGCGTCACTGTCAAAATACATGTGTATCTAAGTGTGAGGAAAACTTCTCGACGGCATGAGTAGCCAAGTCAGATGCTCATGGGTGGCAATAAAAACTCTGACATCAGGTCACTTACCACATGAAAAGAAGAAGAAGACTGTCAAAATGAAAGTAATCTTTATACTTGTTGCCATAAGGTTGGTGGTGGCTTGCTTTCAGAGGAAAGAACTGTAAAATTTTACTGTGAAAGGACTGTAAAAACGTCCTAATGTCCTAACTCTGGGCTATTTTCATGCCATTCTTGAGTAAGCGAAGATAAGAGTTTGTGTACATAACATTCACGAAATCGATACAAAAACATGTTGTCTCTATGTAAATTGAAAACCAAATAATATATCAAAACTTTATTGAAGTCGGAATAAACCAACAATTTTGAATTTTTGTCGAATCAATAAGCCGTATGTATCCCATTTTTGCGTTTTTGAGTACTCACATCAGCCTCGGTAGGAACTTTCTTGGAGAGTTCAATGACATTCTTCTGCGCGAGGTAGTTGAGGCAGTCCAGCTCCACTTGCTGAGCCCTCTCGTCTCTTAGCTCACTCTCCAGCTGCTCATATTCCACTATGGACTTGTGTGTCCCACTCTTCACGTAAGCGTCGCGAACTGCGTGCTGGCCTTTTCTGGCAAGCTGAAGATGAGTGTAGATATAATGTAGGGTAGGGTTGTGCAAGATTGCGATAATGTACAAGAATACGCAGAGCGATTCTCCAATCAGGAAACTGTCTTCTGCGGCCAACTTCGGTTAACATTGCACCATCAACATTTTAAAATTGTTGGCACAAGAATTTTCGCTTTTCATACAATTTTCGAAGATTTATTCGACAAAAACTAAATTTGATAGGTCTGTGTTACAATATTTAAGTGCTTTGAAAACGTGCTTCGAAAGCTGTATATGTGTTTATTTCTATCAAATTACTATCGAAACGTGTTTCGCTTTAGTTATAATGACGTCCTGGCCAAAAGATGGCAGTAGTGGTATTTCAAAGAACTTTAGTGCACCATGTGCAAGAGTGCGCATAGCCATCGTGTACAAGAATACGCGCGCAGTCTTGTACACTGTATCAGACTTTTATTTAAGATGCTATGATGACACTGAACGGGAGCGGAGGGCGTTGTCGGTTAGAGCGAATATGCTGGCTCGCAGGTTTGCATGATGCTCACTTCCTGTTAAAATTACGCTCTTTCGAGCCTACTGTACTGCTTTTTACACGTGCAGCCTGTGGGCTAGATAGACGTAAAGATCGTAAAGCGATCTCCGCGTGCAATATAATAATGCGTTTAGGATAATGGTGGGGCTGCCCCGTTTCTGTAGTGCGTCAGGGATGTTCGCAGCATTGTCAACACTTTCCATACAAACCAAGCGTGTCACCGTTTACTAGCACTACTGACGGCTTTGAAGGCGGTCCGTGACATGTTGTAAACTTAACGCCCTTTCGGCGAGAAGCACGAATTTTATTAGTAGGCGCTGCTGGCGCGGCGATTCTCTGCTCTATGGCATAAATAAAAAATAAACAAGATTTGGACAACTAACATTGATGCAAAGCAGGGTTTCTTTGAGCTCATACGTCAGAATGTTGAGCTGCTTCTCCTGTGGCGCCAGCTGCGGTATACCACCAGCTCGCTTCTCCACGCTGCATTGTGGCGCAAGTTTCAGGTACTGTGGGCAGGATTAGACAGTGTTATAATTTAGTTTTATTTTACCATATAGAAAATTAGACAAAAATCTAACACTCATCTAAAAGAACTCTATACATACATTATCGTCTTCTATTCATCCGCTTACATGTCACAGTCAGGTTTAGCGTTAAAGTTGCGTCAGGGGAATGAAGATAATTATTGATGCTGGTAGTGCTTGTAAAATTTGTAATAGGTAAAAGATGTCTTAAAGCAGAGCTTTTTACTCCAGAACAGTATTGTGGCGGCCATCTACAACGCCACATGCGATCTACGCATTAAAGACCTGACGACACAAATCCTGCATCGCGCAATCAGAGTTTACCGCGCGACTAGCATATACATATACTACATCCCAACATCAACCGTCGGGCACTTGCCCACCAGACACAACACCCGTCTGGTCGGAGGATCCTTCCTTTACTATAGAGAATGAGTGAACTTTACACCCTGTTCCTCATACCTCTAGACTGGTGACCCCGAACATGGACATTAGCGCAGTCTACGTCCAACTACTTCAGCGTGACGTCATCCATCACTTCCTCAAGCTTTCGAGCGGTGAGTCACATAGCCAGCACACAGCCAGCCAGCACCCACAGTTTCAACAGGTAGCATGACCACCAGCATGCAGCGAACGCGTATACCTGGTCATCACCCTGAGTCTCATCAGCAACACACTGCACTTTCGGCCGGTCAACAAGCAGAGCCCTTGATACCTCTCCTGGTCGACGCCAGCAGTCAGCCTCAACCCGGCGCTGTACCATGTCCGACTCACTGGGAAATCACCGTAGTCAGTTCCGACTCACCGTGAACTATGCGGCACCCGGTTCTGACTCACTGGAACCACAACTGGCCCTGGCAAGCATCATATGCACTGATTCAGCCCACTATCGACCTCCGGTGTCTGGCGGGGAGTGTGTGGCGGCCATCTACAACGTCACATGCGATCTACGCATCAAAGACCTGACGTCACAAATCCTGCATCGCGCAATCAGAGTTTACCGCGCGACTAGCATATATACAACATCCCGACATCAACCGTTGGGCAGTTGCCCACCAGACACGACACCCGTCTGGTCGGATGATCCTCCCTTTTCTATAGAGTATGAGTGAACTTTACAACCTGTTCCTCATACCTCTATACATATATAATACTAGGTTAGGATAGGTTAATAGCTGACACGACAGAAGTCCTGTCTAAAAAATAATTCTTTAAAAAATCCCGTAGAAAAAAGGACGTTCAGGTTATTGCGAATATTAAAATTTTCTGGGTTTTTTTTTTTTTTTTTCAAATTTTCTTTCCCCAAAACCCGATTTCGGATTATTTCGAACATTTTGAAACAAAAAATAGCCAAATCGGTCTAGCTGTTCTCAATTGATGCCTTTACCAACAGCATTTCATTTTTTTTGGTAGAGATAGATTGTTTCGCTCTTGTACCTCTTGTACTCAATTTTGCCTGATGGAAAGCGATGGATAAGGTCTACTAAAAGAAAGAAGAGTAAATTGGAACCCATCGCTGTATCAACTTCTTAAAATACATCAACCATCATTGATTTATATTACTTTGGGAAATTACATCAACGAAATTCGTGGCAATAGGTACTAAAATCTACGTCAGGACCGTGAGCCTCGCTACCAGCTTGATGATTGGCTTCCTATATTATAACTAGGATATGAGCCGTAGTATTCTACAGGATACGAAAGAAGAAGAAACTTTCTTACAGTTCTCACGGCATTGCTGAGTTCTGCTTCAGGGTCCGCAACCTTCTGCTCCACCTGTTGTGGTTTCCGTTCCACTTGGGGCGGCATTTTGGTAAAAAATTACTAAAATATAGAAATACAACAAAATAAAATAAGATTATAATGTCCAGTAAACAAAAATCTTTTTCGTAAGACATTCACGTTGACATTTTAGGCGTTTTTGAAATGTATATTTTCTTCTTTATTTTTGAAGTTCTTTGTTGAGGTTGCCAAACAGTTTAAGAAGAAAGGTTTCTTAGCTTTCTGAATCGAGATTTTTCATGATTGAGAGTGTGATGAATCATGCTCTATTCTGGGACCTTGGAATGCCTTGACGCATATTTCCCTTTCCGTCTTCAGTTCAAAATACTGCTTGCGTAAAATAATTTTGTAGCACGGTACCGACGAAAACAGTTGCAACAGGTAGGCAATAGTTCAGTTTGCATCGGATAAACACGACCGTAATCGACACATTACACGGGACTTAAACATATCTAGCTGGTGAAATGTGGGCGTGTACCTAGAAAGAAGAGAAGTTTAGTTCACCCTGACCGTGACCTTTGTCTCATTATTGTAGGATTTTTAGTGCTTGAAGCTGTTGTGTTAACATTATTAGGTACTGTTGTAAGTTCATTCGGCAACTGAATTTTCCCCCTTCTACCATCGGATATCTAGACGCATTGCAAGTTACCACCCCTACCTTACCTAGTTGATATTCCGCCAACTCGCACTACCTAAGCGTTTTCAAACGTCTTTTATAATGCGCACAGCAAAGGAGTGGAACTCTCTGCCTGCGTCTGAGTTACCGAACGCATGTAACCCTCATCTATTCAAAGTGAGAGTGAACAGGCTTCTTCTGGGTAAGCTCACTCCATCGTCGACTTTGTCTCTGTCACCTCTGACCTAGACTAGAGTCAAGAGCAAACCCATCTTAAAAAAATAAAAAAATGTCATGAGAATCTCTTTCACTTGCTGAATTTTGTCCTCCTTCCTCCTTGGTACAGCCACATTTCTCCAGTTATGTTTAAGTCTCATGTAATAGGGGGGCGAGCAGATCACCAGGCAAAGATTCCGGGTTGTTACTGAGAAATTCCTGATGGAAAAACCTCATAACATTTTGTCCGACTTGGGAATCGAACCCAGGACCTCCTGTTCAGCTGCAACCAGTAGACCATCGAGAGTAATATTAATGTTTATATTTTCTTAACCAATAAAAAAATAAGTTTTTTTGTGGCGATTCTTCACCAATTAGGAGATGTAGGTAATAAAAATACTTATGATTTTCAGTTTAAACTCATTCTTTATTTATTAATTCCATAAACATAATTAATTATTTATAATGATATTTCTAGTCACTATTAAGATCTTATAAATTACGATTATTTAAGTACTTATGAAAATGTGTTTATTAAGTACACTTGCACTAATAAAACGATGGATTGGTTCATGTAGTAAAATATGTATTAATGTACATAAATAATTCGAATGGATTTATTACATAAAGTGCAAAAAAATGTCTTTGCAACCAAACGTTACCTTACTAGGTCGGTAATGAAAAAAGTACTGTTTTTAATGTTTCTCTCCAGCAAAACAATAAATTATTTTTAAATGTAAAAAATGAAAATGTTGCATAGAGAGTTGAATAACATTTTGCTTAATTTGTAAAATCAAATGGTACTGAATTTCAAACCGTCTGTAAGTATTTTGAATGCAGCGAATAATGTTGGTTGGTTGAGTAGTAGCTAATGTAATAAGTCCAAAGAATTTATAGAAAAATGGAATGACTAAGAAGTTATACTCGCCATAACAGTGTTTTGTGCTAATAGAAAATAAAGTTAAAATACAGAAAACTATTGTTAAGATACTTAATATGTTTTGCAAATTAAATTTCGGATACAGCAACTATAAAATCAATATTTAAATTCAATAATTATTAGTTCAGTCTTAAAAATAAATTAAGTACAATAATATCTCTTCCGAATAAGTGATGAAAATTATTTTATTTTAAATCTTATTACAATGACATAAAGTATAAAGTTGATCGTGCAACTATACACATATAAATACATTTTGCAATAACTTATATTGCTTTTGCATTATCCTATTGCATTGTTAAGTAAAATATTAATATCATAGAATATAAAAAAATGGAAATTTATATTTACCTAGTGGTTTAAAAATATAAAAATGACACCAGCGCCCCTACCGGTTAATTGTATAACTAAGCAAGATGAAATTCGGTAGGTATCCTATATTTCTCATTCTTTTATAGTCTATAAGTAAAACAAGTTACACAGAATAATATGAATTCATTAATTAATATTATTTCATTGTCATTTAATTAATGTATTTTAGAAGTTCATTTGAGTTTAAAGCATAGGTATACCTAATTTTTATAAATGTTTTTTGTTAGATCTGAAGAGACAGCGAAACATATTTTTGTAAAATCATAATGTACGTTGATAATAGTTTTCGACTTCAAGAGAACATGTTTTGCACTATGTTGTATTTTTAGGTATGTTTTAAATTGAAAACAAGTATTCAATATATGTATATGTGAGCAATATATTATTTCATATACTTGAGCATGTTTATAACATAGATATTTAAATATATTATTTGTAGAACAGTATAATATTTATTTTTCTGAACCTATTCTTACTGACAATGGTATGGTAAAATTTTACACACATAGATATTTATTATTTTATATGCATAAATGCAATTAAGAGAGCTTTATTAATTCTCCCGGTTGTTATTGTTATGGAAGTAAATGTGCTCTCATTTATTTGTTTCTAAATATTTAGAAAACCGTTGTCGAACTTGGCTGGTCACTGCCACGCACGAAAGTCACGATGTGACGAAATAAAGTTGACGTCTTTTTATCTACAATCTAGATATATGTAATTTAATAGACTTGTTCGACGAACAATTGATTGGTTGTGATACGCCGTGTCTTAATATGCGATCATCGCGTTCATTTTGTTCGGCGAACTCAAACGCGTCGATTGCATATTCACTGAGACGATCGCTTATGTTAGGACACGGCCTTATCCTTAAAGTTTTCTTTGAGGTCAGTGTGAAAATGCACCAGAATATTTTCTAAGGCTGTATCGGTATAATAATATAAATACAATTGACATTCCTATAGAAAAGGCACTTTACAAGGCCAGGTACTTTTAAGGCACAGAACAATAATTAAGTACCAACTACATTACTATTGCAAAACAAATTAAAATGTATATATTTATTTAAATATGTGATATTTTACTAATATTCGTGAATTATGCTACACACAAATTATTCTAAAAAATCCACCAGATCATGTTAAATTCGCATCTGTTTTTTTACTACTGGTCAATGTCGACATTGGCTGGCGAAAGCGTGTCATTGTCTTGGTTATTATAAACAATGTTTATTCAGAGATATCAAGTTTACAATGACGTAATCAATAAAGATCAATGAAAAGATAATGGCGCCGATTCCCTTGTTCACCAAGGGGATACAGCAGTGGCGTATGTCTAATGAATCCAGAGCGGATAATTGACATTTCATGACATTCAGCTCGAGAAAAGACCGTGGGGTGACAGAGATGTCAAATTAGTTTACTTGAACTTCGTTGTTTTTTACTCTATGGGTTCTGATTTCTCAAGTATACGTGTGTACGGAAATTTTAAGCTAACTAAAATTGACAGCTCTAATATTTATCGTCTCTTTCTTTACTTGTTAGGGAGAAAAATATGAAAATAGCCCAAATAAAGTTTAGCTTCTACCTAACAGAATCGGCACCAGTATCAATATTCGCCGGTCAATGTCAACATTAGACGTCAAAGGCTCCACTTTGACGTCTAATGTTGACATTGACCTACCAGTATTCTGTAAAACATTAGTAGGTAATGTAAATAATATGGCTATTAAATGTTTTTCATTATTTAGCAATCTATTTGTATTATATCTAAAGGCCTGTTTTACCACTTTTTTATAACTTATTTAGTTAAAGAGACTGAGTAATACCAGATTAGAAAATAGTTCTAAAACCTTGTCTTTTAAGGCAACCCTAACATTTAAGCAGCTTTGACCGACTGCACTTAATATTTAATGTAAATTCTACCAATGGTAGAGTTGGAATCCTGTGATCTTCAAACTCATTAACCTTACGTATGTAGATAAAATTGTTGGTCAGAAATGACTGAGACCCAATCTATAGCCCCATTTATGTGTATCTACTATCTATTATTCCATCTTGCTTACTATCAACTAAGATTTTTTCTAATAGAAAAATCCAATTATAATTTCGCCTGAACCGGGCGTTCAACCCCTCAGGCTTGCAAGACTATGCAAAACCAATCCTTTTATTTTTCTTTTCATTCTTAATAAGTAGGTAGGTATTACTCAGCCGCTTTTAAAAAGATAATAATTTTTATTAAATTATCGCAAAACTACCTAATTCGTATTCTCCGTGGTAGAAACAGGCGGTTAAACTAATTTTACACTTTAGGTGCACCAAACATCTCACTTGAAGTGAAGATTTACGTATAATTATGTATAAGTACCAACTATACACACATAGTTAAGGTAATCTCAATTTATTAAAACGTTATTTACAAATAAAGCAATGGTAGTAAGTTAAGTTTTAAAATGGCTGTAGTAGGTATTAAAATGGCGGATTAGGTATATGACTTATTTTACGTTAGAGTTCATTTTCGTTTCACATCGAATCGTATTTATAATTCTATCGTTAGTCGTGACACGGACCGAAGATGTAATATCTCTTGGGTTTCTGTCCGTCTAAATAAACTTAGGTATCTGTTGTACTGAATCCGCCCTATTGGGTATTATGAATGCTCAAATGCCATATACCAGCCATTTTACAGTGAAAAACTAAAAAGACACAATAAAACATTAAAAATTAAACGTAAACTAACTATAAACAATCTAACTAGGACACTAACTATCACTGCGATAGTGTAAACATCACACGGTTTATAAAATAAAATTAGAAAATAACCTAAAAACTCGGTGATCGCGGACACGTCCGTGCGGTAAACCAAGATGGCGGTCGCTGCAATTAATTTGGATAGATTTTTGTACAAAAGTATTAAAAATAAACTGTAGGCAGCTGGTAATGTTGATGGATGGTAATATTTGATGATGATAAGGTAGAGAGTTGATATGGTAGACTGGTCTATGGCTTCATAGAGGCGAACCAAGAGTGGGATACAACAGATCACCGGTGAAAAAATCCGAGGAGTCGAGAGGTTCTGGTGGGGGGAGGCTGTTCGGGGAGCTTCCTTCGCTTCTCTTGCGTGGTCAGCTTGTGTTTCATCTGCTCGTCGATGAGTTCTTGCATGTCCATCTGGAATGTAAGAAGAGTAATGAAGTAAGATTTTGGAAATATTAAGTAACCAAATCAGTCAGGGTCTTACAAAAAATAATTACTTCTATTATTTGAATCATAGTTGTCATAGACACACTAAGAAGATAAAGAATTTTATTGTGATAGGTCCTGTGTGCCTTATATTCAATTATGTATCAAAGGACCAACAATATATTCGATTATTTCATTTAAATACCTACGGCAATGCAACTAATGACCTTAAACTTGAAAAGTATCAGAGCTGCACGGCGCTGTTTCGTTTGGTTCCACAACTCAGCATTTATTTGGTTGGTACCTATTTGAACGATACCTACACCTCAAATTAGTCAGGCCTATTTAAATAAGACTTCACGTTCATTTTGAGTAAAATGTCAGATCCAGTACTTATGATAAGAAATTAGTAGACCGCGAATGATTTTGGAAAGCACATAAAAAAATTCTCGGTATGATTCACGAATTTTTTTGGGAAAAAGTCCTAACTTTTGCCTTCGTTTTAATTATTTCGTGATTTTATCACGAAAAGAGAAATGTTGGAAGGATGTTAGCTGATAGAGCACCATACTTGACTTTATCGCAAAAACAGAAAAGAAGCGATCGAGATACTCTTTGTCGCCATCCTTCTTCCTCGAAAGAAGGATATGTATATAATGTAAAACCATCCAGGCTATGTTACGTACCTGCCACTGTTCCAGTTGCTGCCCAAGGTCCACCTTCTGGCGTACAGCTTCGTACAGCTGACTGTTGGCTTGCATCAGCTCCACCCTGGTCTTGGCGAGGGACACCTGAAAAGTAAGTAGAACAAGTTAAATATTTGCCGTATTGTGACCTTTTTATTGTTGTAATCTGACTAACAAATTCTTGTAGCTTTTCTACTATTCCATTTGAACTTGCTGACTTGTTCGGATTTTAATCGCAAACTGCAATATCTGGTCTTATTTGTCAGACGTCTTGTTGGACCTTACAGAAATTTGGATGCAATTACTGAATGGCTTACTCCAAGGTCTGTATTGAGATAAAATGTGAAGGTATTTACCTCAGCAGCCTTCTTCCTCTCCATAGCCTCGTCTCTCTCCTGTCTTGCCTTTGTGACGGCCTCGTCGTTCTGCAGACTGCTGTAGTTGGCGTCGTTCATCAGATTGTTGCGCTCCTCGGCAGCTGCGCGGAGTTCCACTTCAGCCACGGACAGCTGGAAAAAGAGAATTGTTTTAATATTAGTTATCGTTTTGTTAAAGGGACCTGCAGTGCTATTCTGTAACCATCTCACCGTGAAACCTTAGGTGAAGTGAGCGTGAAGTGAGCTTTCAATAGTGTCAAACTCAAGCATCAGGTGGAATTACACGTCACTTCAAGCTCACTTCACCGAAGTTTTCACAGTGAGATTTTTACAGAATTGCTCTATTGTTTGGTGTTTGGTCCGAATACCACGCCAATGGTGCCGATTCCCTTGTTCACAAACTAAACTAAATTTAAGTTCAGTGCATTCATTGTTCTTTCTATTTCAATAAGAAAAGGACAGAAGATAAATTTTAGTTTAGTCCTGTCAAATTAATCAGCGCTTGACGTAAATTGACGTAATTTTAGTCGGCAAGTTTTTAATCACGTCTAAACTTGTATGTAGTAGTGACAGGCGCTGATTAATTTAACAGGACTAAACTAAAATTTATCTTCTGTCCTTTTCTTAAATGAAATTGAAAGAAAAAGATGCAATGAAATTAAATTTAGTTAGTTTGTGAACAAGGTAATCGGCACCACTGTCACTGACTATGTTTTTTTTTTGTCACTCTTCAACTATCAACACCTGTTGTTACTTCGGTAGTTTTTACAGAGACGTTGCCGACCGTTTTTGCAGATGGTATTAGCACTAACGGTTAATACAATATTTTGATTCAGTGATAAACAAATTTCCTCAAAGGATATCTTATCATCTGCCTTTTCCCAATTAGTTGGGGTCAGCTTCCAGTCTAATCGGATGCAGCTGAATACAAGTATTTTACATAGAGAAAATGCCTATCTGACCCTGACCACAGCCCAGTTACTGGGCAATACCCCTAGGTAAGACTGGTTGTCAGACATTCGGGCTTCTGGCGTCCCGTAACTATTAAAGATTCAATGTTTGTAAACGCACTCACAATACAGGAGAAATTCCTAGTGTGGAGCAACGTTTTATAAAAAAAAAAAGATCCTCGAAAGTCAGCCGGGGCCAATTGCTTAACGTGCTTTCCGAGACCGAGGATCCGAGGACCTAGGACCAACACCGAAAGAAATGTTTGCATAACTGTAACAAAAGTTTTGGTTACTGTTTACACAAAAATTGTGACTTGCGAACTAGATGTTATCTGTTACAAAACCCTGTTTTGCAAATTACAAAATCGTTTTGTTAATTGCAAAGTTTATTTCCTTTTATCTAAAGTTGAGTTATTTTTGAAGTAACTTAATTAGTTCGGCTAATTATTTCTTACAGTGTATCTAAAATTAACGTCGGAAACTTTCTAAGACACGGGCAAAATAAAGCCTCGCCTGTATGCTAATGAGCAGTTCGTGACTGATTCCTTTAAGGAACGCGGATCATGACTGTAGGTACACCCAAAAAAGGCTAGGGCGATAAAAGGTACCTACTTATTAATTTTGTAATGGACTGACACCTAGGCCACTTAACTAAACTACTTAACCAACATAACAATCTACAGACATTTCATTCATAACAATGATATTTCATAAACTCCTCTCACAAACATCGTTTTCTCCGGATTTCCCACGGTGGTATATTTCCGCATCAACTGATCCTTCCGCGAATTGCCCGGGCGCGGTTCAACCATTGTGTTCGCACGTCGTAAAACAACGTATTGTGATATTTGTGATTTTCGTGTGTTATCATAAGTAGGAAATGAGATTGCAGCATTATTATAGATATCTTAAAAAAATTGGAAGGAGACTAGAGTTTTAGTCTATTCGTCTGATTTCTTATACATAAATTACGATAGCTAATAATGTAAGTACATAATTACTAAACTAAAGTACTAATTACGATCTGACTCCAAAATACCTAATAAGTTAGGTTCTTTGGTCCGCAGTAAAAGTCATTGACAAGTTAAACCAAGAGATGATAATAGACAAAGAAAGGCAACATAAAAACTTTGACATTAAATGGCTCCAAACTTGCAACCTTGAACAGAACAATAACAGAATATAACAAAAAAATGATCACGGCCGTAATAAATGACCAAATATAAAAAAAGAAAGTGGGCCATTGCATGTTACCCACACATTTATGGTAGATTATAGCTAATGTGAGAACTAGCCTTAATACATTATTAAAAGTATGTGTAAAAAAGAATATATTCTCTTTGTTGTAAGGCTTGAGACACATTAGTGGTATGGTTATGCGGTGTATGGTGTTGCAAGAAGTTAATGATGACGATAAATTAACATCGATGTGTTATCAAGCTGCGAAGTCGTGATTGATTGACACGGAAAAGGTTTTTCCCAGTTTCAGAAACATTCTGAATCACTATTTACAAGAAATAAGAAAGAGTAAGAAGATTATTTTAAAATACATAGTACCCTAGTAGGTATCTAAGTTAACTCCGACAATGCATTTTGAATGTTTAGTTGGATGGTTGGGACAACCACCTCAAAACTTCACGCTCTAAGGACTAAAGCGTTTATTCGTCGCACATTTGTGGTTTTCTTAAAAATAACTGCGTCTTTAAAAGGTTTCTCATTCAGTATGGGTTAGTACCATAGATACATAAAATGTCACACACATATAATAAAAATCGACCTGAAATTGTCATCTATATGATATACAAACCAAAAAAAAAAAAAACCCATGGGACATGAAACCGCGACCCGTAGCCTAGAAGCCAACCATTGCGCCAAACTCCTAGGTATTTTTAAGTTCATCAACCTTATTCATTGTTTTTAATAATACCTACCACGTCTAAGAACCTGATACTAAACGAACGACAAAAACAAACTTAACAATTACTCATTTTAAACACCGAATCAAAATGGCGTCGGTAAAAAGGCGCGAATTGCTAAAAGCCTACTCTACGTCCGAGCTGAGGTGATTGACCTTTGTGACGTGTGTCTACGTCACTAGGGTCACGCCATGCGGTTAGCTTGCAGTCTAGTGATTAGGCTAGAATTCTAGATCGCTAGTTTTGATTAGGAACTAAGGTTATACATATACTTTATTTAGAACTGAGTACTTTCGTTTCAAGATCTGATAAGACCAATTTTAGTAAGACCTTTGCTTATTCGAATTGCCGGTGGAAATTCGAGGTTGTATATTTTTTTCTGAACGGTAATTATACTGCAGTGACTGATTTTCTCGTCTACCAACTGCCATCAGCACAGAATGAATTGAAAATGTAATCAGCAAAAGTTTGCCTCTATCCCTCTGAACAGAACAGCGATTTTCACAGCTGCTATGCTCCTATTTTCAATTCTCTCGTCAGGTTTAGGATTGGTTCTTAAATTGCTCTAGTAAACACAACTGCTAACATGAGTTCATGATCAGTTTTTCAGGAATCAGGGAAAGACGAGAAGATGGTCTTATCCTTTCGCACTTTTGCCTTTGAGTTTGCAATTCAAGGAGTTTATAGAGATTCGAGGAACCATAGAAATAGATTATATCTATGTGAGGAACAGTGTTTTAAGTTCTTCATCCTGCAAGGAAAAGGGAGAATCCTCCGACTAGATGGGTGTTTTGTCTGGTGGGCTACTGCCCGACAGTTGATGTCGGGATGTTGTAAGTACATATATTATGTATAGGTTAATCGCGCGGATAACTCCTTTTGCACGATGCAGGATTTCGCGTGTCGTCATAGTAATGTTTCCATAAGTTAAACTGACAAATGAAAAAAATAAATGTTGTTCGAAGTATTCGAGTACCAAACGAATGGAAACCATATTCGGTAATATGGTTATTAATATTATATATTCACGCAATTAAAGCAATAAGGTAAATAATCTTTACGCCTATTTTTCAACCACATTTAAGGTCATTATGAATATAAACATTACTTATATAAAAATTCCAACACACTTTCATTTATTATTAAAATTTGACTCCGAAAATTGCTGGTGTGTGTAAATTTAACTATGAAAGTTTAATGAAGGGAAGTTACATAAAGGTAACCAGTAGGCTTATCGAACGTGACCGAAAATGTTAGTTAAACATAGAAATATAACAACAGTTAATATAACAGTTAGAAACTAAAGAATATACTTTTTGAGTGGTCATCTATTTGTTTGCTTAGCTCCGAAACACTGACGAACCACACAACAAATTAAGCAACTTGCACATAATGGTAACCCTAAATTTGTGTAAATTGCTAATGGACAAGGGGCATCAGAGCAAATCTTTACTATACTATTATAAAGAGAGAGAGAGCGAATTTTGTGAGTTTGTGTATATGTAAAGTGTAATCTCCGGAACCATAGCTCCTATTAAAAAAAATCTTTCACCATTTGAAAGGTAGGTACATTATTTCAGATGGACATAGGGTACTTACAAATTTTTATTAATAATAAAAAAAATATCGAAGCCGGCGCGGCGTGTCGGTAGTTATTTATAAAATGTATCCTAAAAGATCAATTAATGCGTCAAATCTTTAATTGTTACGCGAATTTCGCATCTTGCCGTAACCATCCTATCTACGAGTATATTCTCTCATTATTTTTGGGAACGAAAAATCATTCGTTGTTGATTGCTCTAAAAATCAATTTTGTCACAACCAAGGTTAGCCTAACAAAAGTCTAGATCTTGATGAGTAACACGCCTACCCACACCCACGCGTGGGCAATAAATATCCTCTTACGGCTATCCTTAGGCAATCTAATTACATGTGAGGAGTACAATAAAAACTGGTTCTCGTTTTATGGAAGGATTTGGAAACCGGTGAGGTCATGTAGTGGAACAATGAGGACATGCTGTGGTTGAAAGAAGTCTAGATTTAGCGTGATAAATGTACGGCTTTTTTATTTAACAAACTACCTACTGGTCTATTTCTATTCAGATAATAAATGAAAACTAGACGAGGTCGGCGTTTCCTATCTGACTACTCCGAGAAGAAAGGCCGAAACAAACTCAGAGGTCACAGTAATTTTAAAGTCCAGACATAATCTTGGTAAGATCATGTGAAGACCATGTAGATTGGTATCTGAAATGGTCTCTTGAACCACACAGATTGAGTGGACCTGTCCAGGTCGTGCACGCATTTGTCGGTAATCGTACAGCTCAACTCGGAACTTAAGGAGCTCAACGATTCGGCGAACAATATCAAAGAAAGGACAGGTTCGGACAAAGTTCGGCTTAGTTCGGGTTCATGGTGATACAGTAGGTGGCAGGGTAATGGGAGCTAACGTTTTTGTACTCACCAGATGGCGCCACTGGCGAGTAAGGTCCTGTCAGTACTTATATTTGATATGTTTTGGATATGTTTAAGTACCCATTACTTCATATAATTTTTATTTTATTACATTTTAAAACATCAAATTAATATTTACATTATAATGTTCCTACAAAATGTCCAAGCATGAAGCACACAAATATTATTCTTCCTCCAATTGCTACCAAATATGGATTCTAAGTTGTAACTTAAAATTTTAGCCATAATTAATCAGGAATGGAGTATATCCTTTTTACCCGCTTATGTATCCAACCTTGTTTATATTAGGCAGTTAGGCGTGAGTTCGCACTTGTCTCATATTTATTTAAATTAATTAGAGGCAAGATACATAACGCCAACATATTACGGTTGGTGTGTTTGAGTGTGCCCGACAGACGTGTGGCGGCGACGGCGGCCTCAGCTGCTGGCTGTCATCGATTTAGAATACCCTAGATACACCGTCAACGCTTGAAATGTGTCTCGATACAACTGTGCTTAAATTACTTCTAAGCACAATTGCGCTCTCAGTAACGCGAGCTTCGTTATCGGGTGAACATGCCAAAGTGCTCCGTAAAAAAGTGCAAAAATAATACTTTAACCACGCTAAAAAGGGATGGCATATCGTATTTTCGGTAAGTACTGGTAATAGTTTTATAATGTAGTGAATTTGTGATATAATACGCCTTCAAACTCATTAAAAACATAATTTTTTAAAATTTATTTCAACACGTATCTTCATTTGACGCTACGCAGTTGGCTTTTTCCCTCACGCAGCACTTGTATTAAGTGGAAAGGAGATGGAAGATGTATGAAGTGGAACGTAGTCAAATATTAAATGAATAGAGTCGCTTATTGTTTTTTTCTTTCTGCGGTATGTCAATAATATGGAATTAATATAGAATAACTATAGCCGGTCCGGAGATGGGCAAAATTTCCCAGCTGAAGCATTAGGAAGTGGCGTTTTGGGGGACTGTTTTATGTAATATTGACGTTTACAAAGTGCTGATTCTGAGCCTAGTTTGAATAAATGACTTTTGATTTTGAGTTTGGAAATTAAGTAGGTACGGCCCAACTAATCTTATGTCAATAGGCACGTAGCCCCAAAAATAGTCACGTATTAAACAGAAGACCGTTTCATAACAGTATTTAAACAGCAAATGAGCTAAACGTCTTACGCAACAAACTAATGTTCGTAACGGCGGCGCGGCGGGTGACGCAAAATGCATTACGGTGCACTGCTGAGCCTTTATGATCCGGGTGTATATTGAACATGTAATGTTTTTGTAAAAACACAGTGCAGTGCAAAAAACCGATGTATCGTAATTATTGGGTTTGTATCTGCTACGCGTGATTGTTTTTCTGGGTGTTCATTTTAAGGGGGAAGTGATAATGTAGCCCGTGAAATTACATGGGGCCAAATTACAACCCTTTGGGGATTACCTGCGTGAAGTAATGCTGTTTCTTTTTTCAGCAGGTTAATGCTAAATGGTGATTGTAGATTACAGGTTTCTAGTAAGTAAAAAATTACCAATGCTTTATTGGTACTTTAATTCAATCATTATCAATCTAAAAACCGGCCAAGTACGTGTCGGACCAAGTACAATGATGGGTTCCGTGATGGGGAGTTTATTGAACAAACTTAACATTGTATGTAGTTGAAAAACAGTTTCTTCTATACATTCCAACTGAAAATGTAAGTTTGTTCGCACAATATTGAGAGATTTATCATGGTATATTAAGACCAGAGATATCTTATTATGGCTTATATTTTTGGCTCAGTACTTTCGAAGATAAGAGGGGGAATGGTTAAGTTTTATTTATTTCTTAAATAACTTTAAAACTATTTATTTTGAAATTATAAAAAAAATTATCTAAAATCCTTACAATAATCCCTTTCATTTGAGATGCCACACGGTACAGTTTGCAAAACTTTTATTTAAAATTGTCTTCTTCTTTTTCCGTGTTTGGGTAATAAAAGTTCATCATGTATGCCCAATTTTAACTTCATCGGTCCAATAGATTCGTAACAAATTGGCTGTGACCTATAAGGGCTCCGTTTTTTTCCTATTGAGGTACGGAACCCTAAAAAGTATATATCAATTACCTAATCGTCGATATAATTAACGTGTTTTTTGCATCACGCAATATTAACGTCACGATCAAGATAACAACTAATCGGCGGCAGATCAATACATTGGAAATTTTCAAACATTCCTTAAGGCGAAAGCGTCAGGATTGCCCGCGAAATTCAAAATTTCTTACGTTTTTTGCAGGACAGTATCACGTTGTATGTTGATCTAAATCTAAATATATAAATAAATATGATTCGCGGCCGTATCAAATAACTGTTTAAAAATAAAAATTAAATTAGGTCATACAAAATTACATTATATGTATGAAAGGCGAAGGAAGCGCGTGCAACTATGCCCCCGCTTCCGGCTGTGATACAGCCCTGAGCCTGGCTAGATCAGCCGCCGACGAACCCACCAACATCTGTTCCTGGAACTCATCAATACCTACAAGTCTCTAAGTTCATATAATCCTATTGAATGACAATTTCATGAAATCATGACTTTTAAGATTATGCTGACTTAAGAGGGCGTACAACGCAACGGTCCACTAGCGCCACTCCTTTAAAAAAAATATATCTCGTGACTGAGCAGGAGTTATGAAAAACGGCTCAATAAGGAACCTAAGAGTGTCTAGAATTTTCTAATATCTTTTATAAAGTTTCATATTGAGACACGAATCAACAAAATACGGTCTAGAGGAATGTGGCCGCTTTTCTTTAGATCGAATTTTGTTGCTTCGTGTCTCAATATGAAATGTTATATAAGGTACTAGCCTTTGTCCGCGGCTCCGCCCGCGTGGATGTCGGTTATCGCGTAAACAGTAGTGTCCTTCTCCATATCCCAGGCTATATCTCTGCCAAATTTCATGACGATCGGTTTAGCAATTTAGGCGTGAAAACGTAACATACAGACAGAAAGACAGAGTTACTTTCATCATTTCAGCCGAAAGACGTCCACTGCTGGACATAGGCCTCCCCCAATTTGGGTCTGCCATAATCGCCACGCTTGGCAGGTGGGTTGGCGATCGCAGTATGGTGTTAAAAATTCATAGAGAACGCTGCTGCCCATTCTCTAGTAAGTCCCATAGTCGCCATTTACGACACCCACGGGAGGAAATGGGATGGTGTTATTCTTTACGTCCGGCGCCACACGGAACATTTATAATATTAGTATGGATAGTATGGATTAGGTGGTAGGTGGTTCATTTTAGGTATTTCTAATTCTGGATTCTGGATTTTTTTGGAATTATCCTCGTTACCGAGTTTCCTCATAATTCCTTCTCAGTCACAAGAATATACTTTTTTAAAGAAGTGCTGCTAGTGGACCGTTGTACGTCCTCTTAAGGAGTTGTATTACTGATTCTAATGATTATAATTCAGTAAATATATATTTGTTACGGTTGCGAATCATACTTTAATCAACGGTACTTAATTCTTCTATCCGATGTTATCGTTGCTCTCAATTGAAGCGGAGCGAGCAGAGAGTCTTTATTGGTAAAGTGCATTACGAAATTGGGATTGCATTGCAGTGCTACAGTGGCGAAAGCACCATACAACACGATTCCTACTGGCTTCCCTCCGGAGGATCGTATTAGTAACTCGACCGCTATTGAAAAATGGCCCAGTCAATAGTGTCTACAATTGCCAAAAAAATATAGTTACACTGTTACTGGTATTTAATTCACAATAACATTCATACAACAAAAGCGCCTATTTTTAGCAACAACATTTTTTTTTTTACTAAGACTCCGTTGTCCATCCGTCCGTCTGTCACCAGGCTATATTTCATGAACCCTAATTTGGTCCCGTATACCCTTTGGGTACGGAACCCTAAAAAACGCAGAACAGTTCTTTTGTGGTTCAATTAGCGTCACATTTCGCAGTTTCTGATCCTATTACAGCCCACATGGCTGGCAGTCTTGTTACTAACTAAGGAAACCACTTCAATTCCTTACAAGATAAGCCTTATAAGTCTGTTAGACGATCACGTTTCACTTATTAATAATATGTATCTACCCTTGACTTCTGCTTCTGACGCAAAAGTTGGGGAGCAGTTTTCTGCCTACTAAGAAGGTCTAATTAAGTTTCCTTCAATGCCAATTTAAGAGCACTGTCACCGGTTCACTAGCACCAGTCCATTTAAAACATATTATCTCGTGACTGAGAAGGAATTATGAAAAATCGGCTAAGTGCGTGTCGGACCACGCACAATGAAGGGTTCCGTACTTGGAAAGAATTTATCCTAAGAACAAACTTAACATTGTAGTTGGTAAACATAATCTCCCATACGATACGATCTAGAGGAATGTGGCCGTTTTTATTTAGATCGAATTTTGTTGCTTCGTGTCTCAATATGAAACTTTATAAAAGGTATTAGAAAATTCTAGACACAGTTACCGAGGTAGCTGATTGAGTAGTTTTTCATAATTCCTTCTCAGTCACGAGATAATAATTATGTTTTTAAAGGTTTGGTGCTAGTGGACCGGTAACAATAACTTACGTTTTGCGTAATTCTTGGATAATTGAATACTCAAATTGGTCGGGTTAAAAACCCCTAAATATTTCTGTTTTACTTCCAGTTAATATTTTTTTGTAGCTTTATGATTTATATGTAGAAATTGTGTTCAATTATTCTTTCAGTTCTAAACTAGAAGCTAAAAGCAAGGAGAGTATGCTTAACCCAGGGGGTAACTGGTCGGACCTAGCTCTTAATATAGGTATGTATGTATCTACCTACATATTCTATCTCTTCTTTTGCATAAACTAGGACATATTATGTCCTAGTTTATGCAAAAGAAGAGATAGAATATGTGAGTGGTTGACCAAAAAGGGACCTGGAGGGAATGGAAATCGATTTTTTTTTATTTGAATTTTTCAATCTGTGGTCTTTTAGCTTTGTTTTGGTCTAACCAGAATTTTTTTAGTCAATTATTTTCCCTTGAGGTCCCTTTTTGGTCAACCACTCACATATGCTTTGTAAAATTTTGGTGTAAGTAACATCAAAATTTAACAAAGCTCATTTACAAAAACCATTAAAATTCAGTGTACAACGGCGGTCTTATCGCTAATTAGCGATAATCTACCAGACAACCTTTGAAAAAGATTATTATTATACTACCTCTAAGAATCATATGGTAATCCTAAATCTCAAAAATAGTAATGTCAGCACCCATTTATACATAACCATTTAACCCAGCCCACAAGTTCTTCTTCCACAACTATCCACTTACAACTACCAAGCTCTATTTACCTCAAAATAAAAAATAAATCGTTCAACTACAACGCTAAACGCCAACCGATCATCGATCTAACCGAATCGATTTCGCATTAAATCGATTTAGATCGGTTTAGAGCACAAACGGTATTTCAATTGGCCTAACGTGCAGTAACTGTGTAGCTAATGCATTGGGATCGAAAGTTAACTGTATCGATGAAATCGACAGCTCTTGGTCTATGGGTTCAGTTGGTGATGAATGGGTTATGGGATTTACACATTGGCCTAGCTTTGACCACAATGTTTGAGCTTTGATGTCGCTTTTATTAACAGTTCTCAATAAAATATTGTACCTACTTTTAGCGATGATTTCTATCTATGTATCTATCTATACACCATGGCATTTTAGTCGTCTTACAAAGACAGCCCACTTCATGTATCCAATGACTACTAATCATTCATTAAAGAAAAAAAATTTTTTGAACATTAGAATTTTCTATTTTTTAATTTTTTAATTATGACGCATGACATAGTTTAAAACACCCTGTTACGAGTGCAGTCCGAGCCTTGTGTTACAAGGACGCCGTGGAATGGAGCGGCGACATCTTTATCAGAGTTCATTCACCGTAACGCAAAAATGTGTTTTTTATTATTGCAACTTAAACTTAATCTAAATCCATTCTGCGGCGCCCTTGTATCACAAGGCTCGGACTGCACTCGTAACAGGGTGTTTTAAACTATGTTTTGCGTCATAATTAATAAAAATTATACTATACGAGAATAACCCGGTAAATCTTTAAATTTTTCGTGATACGAAGAACCCAAAAGTAGGGTAATTTGTTTTACACGTGTGTAAGATGAACATAGCCCTTTTTGACCTAGGTATTATGATAAATGATTTTATTTCTGTAAGTAGTTTTGTACAAACACTTTTACACGTCAATCATATTTTTTTAAATAGATGAGGTCGGCGTTTCCTATCTGACTACTCTGAGAACAGAGGTCGAAACAAACTCAGAGGTCACAGTCTCTTTTAAAGTCCAGACATAATCTTGGTCAGATCATGTGAAGACCATGTAGATTGGTGTCTGAAGTGGTATTTTGAGGAAAGAACCACACAGATTGAGTGGACCTAATTGTGATTTGATTCGCAGTCACAAAGCGCTACTGTTAGTTCCAAATACTAAAATAAAATCAATGTTCGGCAAAAATGCCCTATCATTGGTCATTGTAATGTCCTTACGGTAAAAATGGATACGTATCAGTCAATGCCTCATTGAAAACCTCTTTGTTGTCATTTTTTGTTGTCCCAGGCCTTCCGTTACTTATAGTTGTGTCATTGTGCGCTGATAGATTTAGCACGTGGTGGCACGTTTATAGAATTTTTATAGGTTTGACTTTTGAGGACGCTTACCGCCAAGGGCTAATCATTTTACATGACAACACGTATTACCAGTGTAACCCTGATTTGTTTGTCACTCTGCTGTAAGTACCTACCTAATATCCATTTAGAATTTTAGATCTACAAACTTTAAAATCTCCAGAGGATCAGTTTTCGTGAAAAAACCGTGGCCTTTCTAAAGAAAATGAGAGCCTTAAATGTCACCCTTTTGTAACAGCTTCCGTTCTTCGATTATTCAGGTCTTTCTTACGAGATATCTCTTCAGCTTAAGGAAGAAGCCTGGGTCTAGTACAGGGGTGGGCAAACTTTTTTCATCAGTGGCCAGAAAAGCGTGACTTAACGTAAATAAAATAAAAAATGCATTTTAAGTTGCAGCCATTTATCGTATGAATCTTCGAAGGCTAAAGGTGTGTTTATGTTTAGTTGTTAAAGTTCACCATGGCTCTAAACATACACAAACGCCAGAACATAATTTCTGAGAGCAATACACATTACGTCAAAATGACGTTGACGGGCCGGATTTAATCCCCTTTTGGACCGGAGTTGGCCCCCGGGCCGTAGTTACCCAACCCTGGTCTAGTACTTAGTGCCCTACCCAAGAAGGTACCAGAATAAAAATTACTAACCTTAGAAGACAAATCAGCAATAATTTCATTCTTCTCATCGATTTGTCTCTCTCTCTCCATCGCCCTGCGCGCGTGCGCCGCTATCGAGTCTCGCACGCGCGATCCTTCGAGCGTGGCGTACGCCGCGACTGCGTCTGCGCAGGCAGCGGCCAACGCGCCGCGTCGGAGCGTCTCGCCTTCCTCACCGTCGAGTGATGTGAGGGATAAGTCAGAGTGGAGTCCTGGAAGAAGGAATTTTGGAGTTATCATTAATAAAATAGAACAAACAAAGAAAGACCAGCAGTTCTGAAGTCGGGCTGTGGATGACAGTGAAGAAACAAAATACGCTTGCGTTGATCCGCAAGACCCATCGGATCCAGTTTTTTTTTCCACTTCGGTGGAGCTCTTGGCCTTGATTTCACTTAATGGTAAGAGATGATAAGGCTGAAGATGGAAGCGAGCTTCGCCCGGAATCCCCAACCACAGAAGAACCGGCTATCTTACGTATAACTGCCGAAACACAACAATGCTGTTAACATTGTTGTTATGACGACAGACTTAGATAAGGTGATGGTAGCTAGCCAAGCGGACTTAGAACAAGCCCTACCACCAACCATACTGAGCAGAAAATTTTGCTACCACTAGGAATCGAACCCGGGACCTCTGGGTCTGAAACAAGTAGTCTCACCACTACACCATAGAGGCGGTTACAAAAACATATTGGCGCGTTACACGTGCTGGCACAGCAATGGTAGAATTTACCCACTGATAAACCTTGCCGAGTGAATTCTTATATTATACTAGCTTTTGCCCGCGGCTACGCCCGCGTAGATGTCGGTTATCGCGTAAAAAAGTAGCCTATGTCCTTCTCCATATCCCAGGCTATATTATCTCTGCCAAATTTCATGACGATCGGTGCAACGGTTTAGGCGTGAAAATGTAACATACAGATAGACAGACAGACAGAGTTACTTTCACATTTATAATATTAGTATGGATTAGTATTGATAACAGATAGTAAAACGACACATGGTCACACTATGAGCGATAAAAACTATTAGCAATGGGACATAGCCTACTAAACTTATTTTACGGACAATTTTATCATTTTGTTCAGGTCAGACATCACGTTGTTTCAGTCAGATCTTAAAATCATCATTATAAGACCAGCTGTTATATGTTTTCATTTAAACCCAAGTTTATTATGGGAAAATTATCAAGCGAGTTCAAACAATAGTTAAACAAAGAAAGATAACAAAACAATTGCATATTAATTTGTTTTACTCACTATCCATAACGGATATTGTTGCAATAACAACCGATAGATGAACCAATAGCATATTAAACGGTAATAAAAATGTTATTGGAAGCGACATTTTCCATGGCATAATTGATTAGATGTTTTATGTCCATTGTCATGATCCTCCTGCCCTTATCTCTGTTTATTTGGCATTTATTCTTCTTCCATACTGTATCTCTATTAGTCGCCATCTCAAGTGAGAAGTCACCCCTTTCTAGCCATATCATCTTCCACAAAACGTATGTTGTCGTAGTCTACCTGCTTAAGGGAGACACGTTAAGGTAGCCCGCGACATCTTCCCGGAATCGGATTCTTCGTTCTTACGTTTTTGCAATTTGTAGATAAGTGTCAGGTTGTATGTTAAAATATGATTCGCGACCGTAAAAAATATGGCTTTACAGAATTATAATCATTAGAATCAGCGATACAACACCATAAGTTAGAATTGGCCTCAAATGTCATGATTTCAAGTTTATATAAGTCATTCAATAGCGGACTATGAACATAGAGAGTTGTATTGATGATTTTTATGATTATAATTCTATTAATAAATATTTGATACGGCCGGCCGCGAATTATATATAGATCAACACACAACTTGATACTGTCCTGCAAATGGCTATCCTGATGCGTTCGCCTTATGACCAGTAAATTCTTAATAACACACACATCTATATCCCAGAAAAATATAACAGCACTATGTAATGATCCCACTTTCACCATCTACCACTTTCCCATAGCTAAAGTGTTGAACAATTTCGCGTATTGTCCAGGCCGCATCAGACATTGCGGAAATATTACAACCAGATCAAGTGACTTGATGGATGATGACTTCTTAATAGTTAGAGAAGTAATTTGCTTTGTAATGTTGTGGTTTAGAAGTAGAAAATGTTGTTGTTTTGTTTTTATTGTGAGTTGATATTGTGTTATGTTTATAGGAAAAGTGCAACAATTCGAACTGGTGATGTCTTAGGCACAGCATTTATTATGGACTAGCTACTGCCCGCGGCTTCGCCCGCGTGGCTTTTTTCTAAAATAAAAGTAGCCTACGTTACTCCTTATAACATTAGCTATCTGCCAGTGAGTGTCCCGTGAAAATCGGTCTGGCCGTTTCGGAGATTAGCCGGAACAAACAGACAGACAATATTTTTTTTTTTTTTTTATAAGTATCGTATATATACTTTCATATGCATTTAGTGAATAGTTGTTATTTTGACATTACAAACAGACACTTAAATTTTATTTATTTCTATATTAGATAATAAATTCTGGGTATTGTCAACGCAGACTAAAAAAGTTGAAAAGACCCTTGCAACAAATCAAAATAGGACGAGAAAAGGACGGTTTGGTGTGCTATATGTGCGTGTTCCAGATTTTTCGCCTCAAAACATAAAGTTTTTAAATAGGTATTTAAGTTTCAGGGCCACGTTATCAATAGACCTATGGGACCTCTATGTCTAAATGATTGAACCAAGTTTTTTCCTAGTTTTATTGAATTCTCGCAAGGCTTTTCACCGACTAAACAAGAATAGCGTCATTCCAAATATCTACTTAATTGCTCATCTTTAACTACAAATAAGTCAACTTCCAGTGTAGAATGTTCAAGAACAATCACCGAACGAGCATTGACGAGAAAACTGCACTTGTTTGCAAAGCGCATTCGATGTAGTAACCAGCTACAATGGTTACGAAATGAACACGCTATTTGCACCACATCTGATTTCGGCTGATATTGAGAGACGAATAAAAACTGTCTCGAAAGGCTATTGACCTGAGATTTAAACAGAAATTCATGTTGGAGATGCAGTTTTGAATACATTAGATAATAATGAGAAGTAACAGAAATAGAAAAGAAGACCATAGTCTTGCTCTAGAAGAAGCAAATGAAAATAATGCAATAGCTCTGCATCTAAATCGTTTCGTCATATCGTATTCATTTGGACATGAGCCCTTGACTCTTGGTCCTAATTTTGAGACTCCAGAAAAATACTGGTTTGCCCTTACTTTGATTACCATAGGTCACAGTGTGTCTGTGCTATCACTATTTATATCAGCAACACAACTATGTAGGTATGTTATAATCAATGCGACTATTCATGTCAGGTCGTCGTTACTAAAACCCTGAAGTGGTGTCACTTCAGGGTTTGACCTTTCTAACTTCAGTTCTAGCAATGTCAAGCAAAAAGCTTCTGAAATAGCTACGCGTTGCTTTGCAAAATGATGTCATATACCGTCACGTCAGGTTGGAGCATGGTACGCCGTGATACTTCCACCCACGGCATGACGGCAGTCAAACGCCGCATGTTGGTAAATAATGCCAAAAATAGTACGAGTTTGCTCACGATTTGGAAGAAACTGATGAATGACTTCCAATCGAAAAGGCAGGGAATCGAGAAAATGAGAAGATGACCATGTTTTCAGGATCATCATCTAAAATTATCTTTCATCCACAGGCTATCGTCTTAATATATTAATACCAATAGCCTAATAGAGTTCTCTTCTGAATGAGCACTCTTAAATAATTTATCAGCTTCTTATACAATACAAATTTAGAAAGAATGTCTCTCAAAATTGACCTCTGAGATCTCTGGATTTTGACTCTTTTCCGTCACAAATACCATGAGGCAATCTGTATAGGTACATAATATAGGTACGGGATTACCGGCATCAAGTGCAATCTTGGTCATAAGCGCAGATTTCATCGTAAATAGTCCAAATAGGCTTTTGATCATTAACATTTTACAACGTAATTACACAAAGAAATCTAACTTCAAGATCGTGATTCGGATCGAATTTTAATGCTTTTCATACATCATCTAATGCTCTAATGTTTCCGTAAGCCAACGATCCAGGAACCGATTACGAAGGTCGAACACAATTGTCTGCAGAATTGCGTATACTGCCGATGTGTTGCCACTGTACAAATAAGTTACAGTAAACCGAGAGGCTAATACCAGTATCCTCCCCAAAGAATCTCCGCCACGGCGGCAAATCTCAATAGAGTCTAGGCAAGTATTATCCAGGAAATATTGTCGTGCACAAGTGTGTGCGCAGACACAGGTGTGAGCTGTGTTCCTTTACTCTCATTGTCTGATGGGATGGTAATCCGGCTCGACCGGGGAGAGATCAGGCGCACGCAGGACCGGCTTTACGTGCTATAACCAACTAAAAGACCAACACTAGACTTACGGTAGCAGAAAACAAAGGTAAAATAGAAGTAATGGTTTGAAATCGCTAATGATGATGAAATAACATTGAATTGCAAACTTGCTGATATCATACTTAAAATGATACCTTTTGGCTTTATTATGATAGCAGTGAGAGTTCTAAAACCAATAACACATAGTCCAGTGTTTGTCAAAAGTTCTGTTTAAGCTGAACATGACAGGGAAAACTAAGAAACAATAGGTTTTAGTAAATATAAGGCAAGGTCACAAAGTTAATTTCATAGTTAATGAAACAAATCACGTCACTGGGGCCAGAGCAGTGAATTGTCGATGATTTCACCAACAATGTGTCGAGGGTAACAGTGATGTCATGTCATTCAATAACAGGTGAGCACGGTGAGTTCATTAAAGTGAGTAATGTTACAGTCCATGTTAACATCGATGGTTATCTTTGATGCCATCGTTTTCAATAACATCCCTGTTGCGTGGTCATTTGGAATATGTCATGTCGAGTTCAGTCAGTAACACGAATCTACGGTGAGTTCATCAAATGAGCTAATGTTACAATCAGCACCCATAACATTACGATTTTTATCTTTGTTGCCATCATTATCTATAAAACCCCATATAATGTAGGAACCTCGGCTTGGAATTACTAATAATTAGTGTATGTTCTCTTTTGGGAAACGGACTCCAAAGACATTTATTTTAAAGAGAGACGAAGAAGAAGCATTAACAAAACCTTTGATACACATAATATGAATACCTGGTTCTTCTGTACAGATTGCATAAGTCGTCATAATAATATCAGAGACGAAAAAAAGTAGCACTTGCGGAGAAAACAAATACTATGTTTGTGACAGAGTAAAAGGTTAGAGACATTAAATCCCATATGGATTCTTCAAAACCCATCACATCGCACATCGGCAAGAAGAGTGTCACAACACAATAAATGTAGTTTTTGGGAAACCTTTTTTATTTTTTTTATTACCTAAATGTCCATTAAAATTTTTATGAGAGAATATATCGGAGAACTTAAGATAATAATATATTTAAGAAGACTAATGCTCTATTATATTTTTTATGGAAATTCAAATCTAAAGATATTTTTGATCCGTAAACTTCGTATTTTTATGTGTTGTGACACTCTTCTTGCCGATGTGCGACATGCACTAGAAAAGACAACAAGCTACGCAAGTATACTTAGCATCGCTTTGTATGAAAATCTGTAGTAGAAACAAAATAGGTTATGCTGCAAATGAACCACACGTAGTAAACTTCTCCGTACACATCCTACGTATCAGTAAACGTCCTACGTATCGTTACCTGATAAGAATAAAGAAGAAGGTGTTATAACAGCTGAGCATCTTCTGATAGCTTTTCAAACTGAAACTTCTGCCACTCGTCTATTGTATTGTTGCCCTACAAAACGGTCACGCGAGCTGAGGCTACATTCAACTGGATATTTATGCCGTTCCGTGCAGGAAGTGTGCTTGTGGACCATTTATTTAGTTAACCAACTTTTTATTTAAAAGTAAATACAGAAGTTGGATTTTCATTTGGCAAATATAAGAGATTTAGGAGCAAAACCTAGGGGAGGTAAGTAGTGGAGGTAGTAAAGAAATATAATAGAATACAAGCTCTCAAGGCAAAGTTTTCCTTATAGATATTTTGAAGGGAAGAAGAAGAAGCAATCGCTTTTATAGGATTTCGTATTAACATACATTTTTCGGTAGCTTATGCCAATCCAATCATCTGTGACTTTTCTATCATCGTTTTTGCTGATAGAATGTCACTTTGTTTAGGCCCTCTGGGCCTCAAGTCTACTATTACAATAGTGTCAGAATGGTCTATCATTGATTTCATAATTGTTGATTTTGACAAGTTTGGTAATCTACAAATATAATGGCGTCATTATGACTTTCCAATGGTCAACCACTGACACTCCATTGAAAGAATTGGTAATCTCGTACATAATGACAAATGAAACTTCCTACTAAACTGCCAACTTAACTTCAGATTGTTTATAACACTAATAAATAATATGTAAAAAAATATATAAATGAAATCTGGCATGAATAAATGTTCAAAATGCCATTGTAATACAATTCTATTACGAGACCATTGACCGACCAATGATCGACCATTATGAATTTAGCAGATTACGAACTTTTAGCAAAATGCCAATGGGATCGTGTTGGAGTGACGAAAATATAAAAATAGCGGACTTGGGCCCCTGGTCTGTGTTTGTATAGAATTGTCAATAATAATATCGAATCTAGGCCTGATAAAATAAGTTCCTTAAACACACACCCTGACACTGTTTAATATAGGCATTTCTAAAACAGTGGTATAACAAATTGCTCTAGTTAAAAATGACGCAATAACTACAGGGGTGGCAAATGTTAATGGCTTGTACAGGTAGCTTGAGTATGACGCACTTCTTTAGTAGTTAATTCAACGTTCACTTTAACTACCTCCTATTTATTATTTTCGCTGATGGTGCTATGCGTGGTCTAATACTTGAATACTACACTTTTGTCAATACATCTGACGAGCACGAGCTTGATGATATCCTCAAAACGAGAACTTCACTGACAATTAAAATAAAATATTATTATTGTTTTTTTTTTTTTTTTTTGTAAATAAATTCTGAGTAAGTGAAAAGAAACATAATAACCTTTTCCCATGGAGCAGTCATACTCGCTGCTACCTCAGTGTCTATCGAATTTTTAAAGTCCTTGAACAACTATTGCAGATTTCACGCGAATGCGGAACTTAGGATTAAGAGTAGGTAGAAAACTTAGGTTGAGTGGCCAGGCCATTTAAAGATTGGTGTAGTGTAAGCTTGTTCTTTCTTCGACAAAGATCAAAGATCGAGAAATTTTATAAGATGAACAAATTCTTAGTTAAAAAATTATGTTCATAAATAACATGTTGTATGCAGTTAATCCACATAGCCTGAACCCCGATCGATATGGTCGCGTGATGTCCGAACTAGTTATTGAGGTTATTAGGTATTTATTTGACGTATATGTCTGAGAGCTTAGATTTTCACGTATTGTGGTGTACACAAAATTGGTGTCGATCACTACTATTTGATATGGATACATTGAACTTCTTTGGGGAAATGGGGAGTGAAATCATAGGTAGTAGAAGGTGTACCAGTAACTACTATAGTTCGTAGACCGCTGATTAGCTATCGATCTAAACGCCTATTGTTTTACCCTTATTTAATGCTATTATCTTTATAATCATAAGTGTCAATTTCCTTTATTTTATTGCAAAATGCACTTCAATTCGCGTCGTCGCATTCCATCAGATCTAAATCGTAGCATAATATTGAAGAAAAAAAAAAAAAACTCCCAGGGCGATCACAATATTTTTTTTTTAACTATCGTAATGGTTATTTTTCTGTCATTATATAAGTTTTATGGCTTGGCTAACATCTTGTTACTGTAAGATTCACACACTTTGACTTTGCTAAGTCTCTGCCTGTGTCCAGCAGTGAGTCTTCACTCATTGTAGGTCAATTATGCTTTATGTTTATGCTTATATTACCACGTACCTGAATCGTCATCATGACCAGTATTAAGCTGTAACGCCAGCGTTCTCAGCTGCTTGTAAACCTGGACAGCCTCACTCCTCAGCCATCCGTCGTCCTGGTCTTCCGGCTCGGATTCCATCTCCGCATGGAGTGACCTGGCCGTGTCTGTGGTGTCGATGGGGTCTGGGGCCCCGATCCTTTCGGCTAGAGTGTCGTGGGATCTTTGCAGGCGCTCCAGTTCTTTCAGGGTGTTCTGGTAAAGATGTTCCTAGAAGAAAAATGAGGGTAAGTAGGGATACAAATAAAGATTGGTTATTGATAGCCCACTTTGTCCCATTGCTAGGCAATGACCGTCTACGTGACTTGATCGGCAATTACCTTAAGTCGAAAGCGTCCAGCGAAATTCAAATTTTCTTAAGTTTTTTGCAATTTGTAGCCCAGTATCAGGTTGTATGTTGATCTGAATATGATTCGCGACCGTAACAAACCTATTGGATGACTATTTCGTGAAATCTTAATAAAATAAAATAAAACATTTATAATTTTGTCCCACTCTAGGAATTTTTCCTGTATCGTGGGTGCGTTTACAAACATTTAACTGTTAAAAACTCACATACACAAACATCCAAACCCGGAACAACTACTTGTAGGTCATACAAATATTTATGCATATTTGATATGGTCGCGAATCATACTTTAATCAACATACACACCCAAACAATGAGCTGTAAATTGCAAATCATAAGAAAATTTGAATTGAGCGGGCTACCTTATCGCTCCCCTTTAAGTGGTTTTCTTTTCTACAACATTATACCAATAGGAGTAATCTAGATAAACTTATTAAGAATCCTTTTGCACCAATTTACCAAAATAATCAAAATTTTAAAATTCAGACTGGCTATTCACAATAAAAAAAGGATATTGTTTCAAAAACTTCAAATAACGTCAATGAGTAATAGTGGGGCATATGCACAGAATAACAAGTACGTACTAAAAACAGGTGTTCTGAAAACAAACAAGAAAGCCTTGGAAAACGTACCACCTGAGCAACGCATTGTGCAATTTATACTATACTGTGAATAGACAGGTTCATACGATTATAGACTTTACAAAATTGCAAGCACAATGATACACAAGAAGCATAATTATGAGTAAGAGGTAATGCAAGGATAAAAGAAAAGAATACTGCTGCCAACTTTTCTTGAGCAAGCGCGGTGATCAATGCTCCTGTCTTCTGTGTATGACAAGAGGGCTTTGCCCTGCAGTGAGACCCTGACAGGTTGCTATTATTATTATTACTACTGTTTCGTAAGTAAATAAATGCGAATAAGTGTAAAAAGAGCCTACAGCCTATCTCTTAAAGCCAGTCTTGCAAAATTCACTCGCGGCGAATTATTTGCGCAACTTAGTTTTTTTTTTGTTTAACTTATTTCACACAAATAAACATAATATAAGTAATAACTAGGTCTTTTTTTTAAGTTCATCTAGTTGGATTATGTAAGGTAAATCAAGCGTTAAATGCAGTTCTTTCGCGCCTATCAACATTCCGAGTTATGTTTGTATGCTTACTTTTTGGCAATAGATAATTAATTTGCAAAATCTGTCAGCGCATAATTAGCTCAACATTCTTATCTTATATCGTATTCTGCGCTGATTAGTTTTGATAATTATCTTTCACTTTCTTAACGGAGGTCACAATGACATCAAAATTCTCTGTTTTTATTTCTTAATACACGGTTTTTTTTATAATAAAAATGCATCCTTAGTATGTAATTATTAGATTATTTTAATGCCAAGAGTTAAATAAAGCAAATACTACTAAAAATAACACCTAAATTACCTTACTCTAATAATAATAATCTAAAGACCTAAAAAGACACTCGCACGTGGACTCGTCGCATGCGATTCTTATATTGAGCATTAGAAGACTAGGTCCATTTAACTACCTACTGAAATCAAAGGTGACCAACGGTTTTTATGATATTAATTTTTATTTTCTGTGATTAATATAAATTTAACTCACACACTTATTATATGTTTAATTTTTTTTTTTTGGAATATCATATACAATGTTTGTAAATATGTGAGCACCATGTATCTATCGCATTTATTAATTTTTCTATCATTACTTCACTTTTCATTCTTTTTACCAATTGTGGTAAGTAATTTTTATTTTTATTCTAGGTACATCGTCTTCACCTTTAATTATTAATTAATGTATACAAACTATTGTTGACATTTTATTATTAATTAATGTATACAAACTATTGTTAACATTTTAAAAGAGTAAGTATGGAGTTTCTTGCCCATTCTTCTCCATACATACATAACTACCTTTTGGAAGGCGCAACTAGAATCAATTACCTATTCATGTAATTTTTGAAGTTCAAAAGTGCATCTTCGTGCCTATTTGAAATAAATGATTTGACTTTGACTTTGGAAATTAAAAAGGAATCAACGAATACCTAACCTACAGACCCAACTTTATATTATTGGAAACGTGTTGGTCCCATAACTAAGGATACAAAACTAAGAGCGAGCTTAAGCAATTCAGAAAATAACCAAAATTTTCAAAATATATGTAGCTCTAGGTTCTAAGGTTTTATTGCTCCAATAGTTTAAGCAATGGCGTCTGTGGTCTCCTACTCATTTCTTGCCTACATGAGTTGACTCTAGTTGTCATCGTTACGAGTATTATTGTAGTTGCTAGTCGTGTTGAGCGATTACGCTTTGGGTGATAATCAGGTCGAAACCTATAATGTAATCCTACAGGGCCTCAAGTCTGCTATTACAATAGTGTCAGAATGGTCTCTTCATTGTGAGTTTTTGACAGATTTGCCATACAAACACTGTCAAATACTCACAATGGCGAGACCATTCTGACACTATTGTAATAGCAGACTTGAGGCCTTGATATACTGTAATAGTTGTTGATGCCTTGTGAATTAATAAATAAATAAATAAATAGACGAAGAAACTCTAGTTTACAATAAAGACCTTGAATAGCCTTGTTACAAATAAAACCACACGTAACTTTACACAAAGCGACATTCAAAAGGTTCCGTATGGAAGGACCATTACGAACAGATCAGAGCCCAAAGCATTGCCCAACAGAAAGACCTTCAAGCCGAGTTTAGTTTTTAATTACTGTCCATTGTTCTGGTCTAATCCGCCGGATATTGTGAAATGAAAGGATTATTTTGTTTAGGATTGGAATTGAATGAAAGGTCTAATTAGGTAACGTGCCTAATTTGTTTTGTCAATAAATTTACTTTATACCTATTTCTGCTTCTAAGTATTCATCCTCGAGAAAGAGCATTATTCGATTTGTATTTTTGAAACTAATTTTAGTTTTGCTTCAGTGTTGATTTGTATCTTTCAACTGCTCATTACGAAGACATTAAAACTCATCGGTAGACAGTCTTTTCTTGTAATTTTAACTTTGTTTATTTTCAATCTAGCTGTCTAACGTGTATCTTTTTCTATTGTAATACATACTACATATCTACTTCCTCATAATATCAGTACTCGTCGCCAACTACAAACCCTAAGCAAGGGCTTAGTACGTAATAAGGCGATACGTCGAGCACTTCCCATACAACTACATCATTATGAAGCCATACAAAACCGATGATATTTCTCACAATTGAATTATATCGCAAGTTCCACAGGAAATCATGTTACCTTAATACGCATGAGCTTAACTAAGGTAACCAAATGAAGACGAAGAGAAGACAATGGAAAGTAGAATGTCATAGGCCTAAACAAAGCCTGAGATATTATTTCCTACGATTTTATCAAGTAAACAATAATAATGGAAAAAAATAGAATGAAGGAGAAGAATCGGAAAGAAGATAAACTGTAAAAGAAAAAACTGTACAAAAATACTATGCTGAAAAAATTAAATTTAAGTAAGCTACATACTACAGTAAGTAACATCTGATCTAGATATACAAGCTCAAGTGAATGTTGCTCCAAATCAACAATCATCAATATTTTTGTTTCAGTATCGGAAGTCCTTGTAGTAAGACACTCGAGAAGTTGAGATATCAAGTGCGTTGCACAACACCGCACATCCATCATTCTATTTAGATCTGAATCAAATTAGGTACTTCCAATCTTGTAACCGACGTCATTAGAGTTATGAAAGTCAATTCAATAATAAAATATTACAATAGAGCTTACTTTGGAGGTCGCACTGAACACGTTGATTTTGATCAATGCAAAGCAAAAAGCAATGATTCAATAGAATCAGCTGACTGTGCGAGGTTTATTTTGGAAGAATAATGGATTATAAATAATGTTTTTCCCCATTTTTTTTATTTATTACTATCGACAAATTAGAAGGGCTAATTACAGAAAAGATGCTCATAAATACATTTTTGATCTTAAAGTGACGACTGACAACACGTTTTCGTATTATCAAGAGATCCATGACCATTAGCTGTGTAGACAAGAATTCATCAATGATTTATATTGAGATGAATCCTGAACAATTATATTGACACAATTCATTATCATTAAAGTTCTTTATTAAAATGCACCATAGATTGAAGGAAATACATGGTATTATTATTAACATAAGCGGGATATTTACCATGTTTATTCATTGTTCTGAGTTCCCGAAATACATGGTGCTTACAAATGCATGTTAGTGCTATAAAATTCTAAACACGTATTTCCCGGAAAAGGTGGAACGTATTTCTTGACTGTAATAAGTGGTCGCCACCTCGAACCGACATACTAATATTCAGTTTTAGTAAAGAGTGATACCTTGTTCACTCCTAAAACTTCATTTTTGGTAACAAAATCTTAGCGACAAAGCGAAGGAAAGTCTATTCTGACATTAGTCTTAATTACCTATTGTCTTATCGTTAACAAGAGGGTTTAATAACATTAAGTGTCCATGAAATGGGTTATGTCATTGAGGTAAAAAAAAATTAGACATTAGTTTATCTAGGAATGTTTAGTATTTAAAATGCTCCTTACTCATGTCACATTCCATTTATTTACTCATCATCATTATATAAAAAGGTGTCTATTTTTTCATCACCATGATTTTACTTACTTTTTTCGTTTTACTTTAGCTTAAAAATAATCTCTGTCTCCATACCTGTTCTTTCAGCTGCCTCTCCAAGGCGACGATCCTGTCGTTTGCTTCATCAAGCTGCTGCATCAGATTATCCTTATCGTGTAGCGATCCCGTCAGCCTTCTCTCCAGGTCTGACCTCTTGTCTGTAACCATCGCCAGCTCGGCTTTTAAGGATTCCAGACTTTGTACATGGTCCTGTTGGAAAATGAATTTGATTAGGATATTTATAATTTCTTTGATGAGTTTCCTGCCAGAGTCTGTATTTCCCAATACCTACGAGACCTCAAGTCTCGAGTGAGTAAGTAACTTCTAAACAAGCGTGCACCATCTTCAACCACAATATCATCGCTTCCCATCAGGTAAAAGAGTGTTCAAATTTGAGTCCGTCTATTATAAACAAATGAAGACAGATTAACCACGATTGCTCCATGAATAGATCTTAGGATTGCATAACTAGCATTCTATGCACCACTCACCAATTAACAGATTTTAAGGTTCAGACTTCAGGGTTATTAATTACAGAAGTGCAATTGTATTTGTTAACTTCAAACAAACAAAGATTCTTTTATCCCAGTTAGTTGGAACGAATTCGATAATTTAAGTAATTCTGTCGATTGTTGAAATAAAACATCAACAGTGGATTTTTCAGTTGACCGTTGAATTATTGCCTATCGCAATAGCCCTCTAATTTGAGTTATTATACGATGTTATCACGAACCTGTAAGCTGGTTTTCCTCATAGAACATTGGTCCTTTAGCCCCTCAAGTTGGGCTAAAAGGAGTGCTTCTGTGGCTGATGACTCTTTAAGCTGCACCGTCAGTCTGGAGTTCTGGGCAGTCAGTTCCGCTATTAGGCTCTGCTTTTCCTCATCGCGCTGTGGACAAAGTTTAAAGATAAGTAATGTTGTAATGCTATAACTGGCATAATTTGGATGTACTATAGGTACACCTCTGCCTAATCCTTTGGTGGTGACAGGCGTGATGTTATGTTATGTGTTATTATTAAAGTCCATTCATAATAACTATTACGACTTAAAGTTATAAAATTGTGCAATGATGCCATTATGTCACAATCAAATTATTTAACCGAGGCATGTTAATAATTATTCACACACTAAAATCTAATTTCACAGATTACAATAACTAAACAATAAGAAACGTTAGCTAGTGTAAATAATCGTGTATATATATTCCCCATTGTGGTAGGAAAACAAGCAGTAGATGAACAATAATTGATGATAGGTATATCAGTCATGTGAACGGGAGCATAATTATTTGACCTTTGGCTGATTGCAATTAAGTAAATGGACTGATTAATTGTTTTGTGGTTAAGCTGTTCAATTCTAGCAGTGTTTGTACGAATATTAAGGTATATTACAAAGATTCATTGATCAAATCTATTCAAGAAAGGGAAAAATGACTTAAACGAAGGAACTATATTTCATTTTATAATAGGTATATGTTCATCTCATATTTTTTAAACAGTCTTCATCTTACGACTTGGGAAAGTTGACAAAAGCTTAAAATAGAACCTCAAATTGTGTAACTGAGTCATATCTGGAAGTATTTATGTGATACATAAAGCCCAAGGCCAGAACATTTTCATGGTTGTGGTACGTGAAATCATAAAAAGCGTAAAATGGTAGTTCTGGTTAGTTTATTTATATCCATGGAAAATTATTGTTTTCAAGACTCACTATACCATTCATAATGTGTATCATGTATATAATAGATGATTGGCATTTGAATATTTGTTCGTAATAAATATTTAGGTACTAGAAACAATATTTTTTTTGTGGTTTTTCAGTAGATGAAGCAAAAGGAGTATACAAAATTCGTAGTAGTCGATGTTCCGTAGTTATTGCCTACATCCATGGGACAAATGCGTGAGACATCATAATCCTCCAGCCCTCCTAGTTTAACAATGGTTTATTTTTATTTTATGCAACCAAATTATTTTATTACCTACCAATTATCGAACATAACCAGTTAACTTTTAAACTTACTAACTGATCAGTATCATTTCTGTGAAACATTGATATCACCTTTTAGAAATAAAACGCTAGCGTTATCTAATCTTAATCCAGATAAAGTATAAGAGCTGACCCTCGAAATTCACCAGTAAACACACCAACTAGCGAAACAAATGACTAATAATACACTTTACTGATACCGCAATTAAATATTTAACCATACTTCTAAACTACATTGTTGCTAACATCAAGCGTGGTTAATCGTCTTAATAGGTATAACAGCATAAAGTTACAGCAATCTCAACTTTCATCCACTAGTTTTAGAGATCATTATATCATCCACATAATTTGCGAAAGAGTTTTTTCCGAGCCGTTTTGGAAGGACGTTAGATCAAGAGGCGTGACGCGTTTCAACATTGTCTTTGGGTACAATGTTTGCTTATGCTTTAAATCTGCTTTATTGTCATGATACAGTCCATATTGGGGAGTAATATGGTGTAGTGTCATTTGACAATAACCTTTGGCATGATCCAATAACGTTTTAGTTTTCTATGTAAACCTGCGCATAATTAGGGGAAATCCAAATATAATATGGCCCTGTGTTTTCAATTGCTTTGGTATAATGTAAGTCCGTTTGGAAAACCACAAGGTAAAAACTATGAGTAAGACTATGAGTATCTTTTTGAAATTTTTCGTCTAACTAATTAGTTACTCTGATGTTTTTCACCATCTTGAATTACCAGACAAGTTAAACGCATCTTCACTACATAGTATAAAACAAAGTCGCTTTCTCTGTCCCTATGTCCCTTTGTATGCTTAAATCTTTGAAACTACGCAACGGATTTTGATGCGGTTTTTTTTAATAGATAGAGTGATTCAAGAGGAAGGTTTATATGTATAATAACATCCATTAAATAGTGGAGAAGTACTGTTATTTTTGAGGTTTCTAATGTGATGTCGTAAATAATTACATTTTTTCCGCTTACATTGCAAACGCAGGCTGAACCCTACGAGTTTTATCAAAATAATGTACTAAGTATTGTACACATTGAAAAGGTCTTCAGAAAAGTCAGTGATGGTATATGTCTATCTCTTATGGATAACCCACAATAACTTTTTTTTGTCATTTACTTTTTACGACAAATAATGGCTAATTTTCGAAGCGATTTTAACCAATACAGCATTAATCCTTAACCAATTAAATACCTCGAATACATTGTTCATTTAATATAGATCTATATGGCCCTTTACACCGTATGATTTAAGTGAATATTTTCGAAGATATTACAGATTTAAAAATTGCGGGACGTAGCGTTTGCGGCGGTACCGGCCGGCCGCCCGGTGCGGCAAGAGCGTGTCTATAAATAGCGCGTCTGAGGCCGCGGTTTTCCCCCCCTGGCTGGAGGCGTAAACTTCGTTTAGGAGCTTGGGGCACCACAGGAAAGCCCGGTTAAGGAGCAGGAACCCCCAGTGGTTATACATACGAGATGCCATACACAAAAAAAAAAAAAAAAAAAAAAAAAAAAAAAAAAAACCGCGGTTTTCCCTATAGCACTTTGAATTTAGCAGCGATCGGACGCGTTTATTATAAAAACGTGCTTTTCAGCGCGACAACGTATCAGTAACAGTAATGAATAAATCAAAACTACTGAATCGATTTTAATCACATAGGCTATATATTTTATACCCGTGCGAAGCCGGAGCGGGCCGCTATGTTTTTATATACAACGTTCACAGTTTTTCTGTAGTGTATTTAGTATCAGCATTGCACCCGTGCGAAGCCGGGGCGGGTCGCTAGTCAAATCTAATCAAATCTAAACGATGCTAATCAAATAATGATTACGCAGAACAATATTTACTTAACGAACACATCTTTGCTATGCTCGTTACCCAACTGTTCGGCTGGATGCTAATTGCCAACACAGGTAATTGCTGAGGATGTGATGGGACGGAAGCCAAGCTATGGCATCCTGGCAGGAAGACCACGAAGGTCTACATAATGCCTTGAACTAGAAGAATCTGATGATTTTTTGTTTAAAGAGAAAAGGACACATTATTTCCATGGTCATTTTGTGAGGATGGGAGAGATAATGAAGGTTATGAATGTCATTGTTTAGTGTGACAGCGACATCATTGAATTAAACGCTTAGTTAATTTCACATGAAAAACCAAAACCGAAAAAAAAAAAATCGTATGGATCCATTAACTGATTGATTGATTATTATCGCTAAAGATTCAAAAGAATAAGATCTAGATTTTGCTAAAGAAAAGTTTCTGGACTTGAAAAAGATTCGCATTCGCAAGTCGTAAATTAGTGTCTATTCAAAATCCATTTCTTAAAGCTTATTATCAAGTCAAATAGATAAGAACGAAAGGTCATAATGACAAACGGTTGCTAGATAATCAAATGAAAAGTGCTTCAACAGGGTGTGGCGCTAATTGGCCCTGAAAGCTTTCGGGGGTCGGCCCGATGACTATAAATTCCCTAGAATTGCGTAATTCTAACGTGTAATGTCACTTAGACCTTGACTTTTCCGCTATTTTCGTTGGCGTTACATACCCTGCGATTATTATAATTATATATTTGAAGTTTCCTGGAAAAGGGTACTTTATTTTCAGTATTAGTTTGTTGTATGGAAATATTAATGTTCCCAGTGGGAATATTTGTGTAGTCTTTGGAATTATCATCTTGTTTACCTTGACAAATAGATACATATATCCAGGAAACATTAATAATGTTATATTCAGCCTACAGTTATATGATCGAAAATGGTTTTTTAGTTGTTTAGCCACTTAAATATTATAAAACAGACGAAATCAACAAGAGAGCGAGGCTATCAAGATCAGACTGTTTGGAACCAAGGTTGATCACTGGCTGGATAAGTTAGCAACTTCCCATCTACATACATAATATGTGAGTCAGTCATTGTGTAACAATCACGTTGACGAACTCGAAACATTAAGACGATGTGACTAAATCAAATTGTATCGCGGTATTGTGCCAAAGCAAGGTCTGGGTTCAGTCTAGGTGTATTTAAAAGTTCTTAATATTACATAACATAATCATAATGCCACTGCTTGGACTGCCTCTCAAGGGCCGAAATCCGCCAGGCGTGGACATAAACAGTCAATAAAAATAAAAGTCTTTGAATCTTAACATGCGCATAATTTTTTTATTCTCAAAAATATCATGTTTAAGTGTTAGAATGCGAAACATCTATTTATATATATTTATTAGAAACAATCACTAATGGTGAAGTAATAATTGCAAGATTTCTAAACACTTTCTTCACGTCACTTCCAATTATTGATGCATCATCTATTTTATACACATTACCACAAGAACTTTGAACTCTTCTGTAATAAGTATGTGTTGTCCCAAATAAATAAACTCAAACACAACATTACACGTACACATATTATCCTCATCAGAATTATTACGAAAGTACGGAGAATTTGACAGTCGACCTCTCACGTACTCGTATTTTTTCGAGTATTGAGATTTTTTGCTTAGGTATCGGAATCTAACGGAGTTTCATCACTCTTGTCGGTTACGTCCATGGACAGTTGATTGGTGTAAAAACAGCCCTTTAGTGATGGACGGGCTTTCACGAAACGTGCGCTGGGCCTTAGCCCAGCGCACGGCTAAACGGCGTCACACTTACTTATAAGTGTGACCTGGTTTTTGAAGAAAAACAGTAAGTTTGAGTACGTTTTGCAAAAAGTGGAGTATTTTTGTTTTTATTGGTATGTCGAATTAATAACAACTTTACTTTATTATTGGTCCTTCGATTCGGATAGAACCAAATTTCAAGTAGGCGCACAGTGGAACGAATGTATGGGAGCGGTTGGACGTAGACATGTCCGAAAAATAAGAGTAAAATTATGACAAACTAATGATGCCATCTTATTCGATTACTTAATGCCTTCATAAATTGTGGTGATGAATTTCTTCATAACTCCCATATTTCGGGAGTAATTTGAGAAAATGTGAAATTTTACTATGAAAATGAGTGTATCGAGCTCTCTCCCTCCTGATTCCGGGCTTGTTTCAAGTAGCGGTCTCTAATATCGTAATGCTATTACTAAGAGCTATATTTAATACTAAGACACATAGTGCGCCAAATGTGCACTTTCTGGGATAAAAGGAAATGAAAATTTAAAAAAAAAAAGTTTTTTCCCCATTTGTATTTACTTTAAACCGCAGACAGACTTATTAAGAGGTCTATAAATATATTATATATATACAGAAATATATATTAACAAAAATATTCACAAGAACTGATGAGAGTATGACTTTTAAGTAAGTTGATAATAAATTACCTAGTTTCATTAAAAGTACAATAAATAATTAAGATGTAAGCTCTAATTTACTAAGTTACACATTTTAAAACAATAACATCATTTAATTATCTTCGTCATCATCATCATCATCAATTAATTCAAATTCAGAATCGATGTCCGCTAAATCATTTATGTTAACAAATTCGATATCACTTTTCTCAGAATCCGTAAGCTCATAAAATTCCTTAAAAGAAGATTTTTTTACAAACTTATTTCCTTTTGGACGGATACTTGTAACAAGTGGATCAGAAGACAGTAAAAGATTGTGCATAATATCTTCATTGCATGAGATACTGCTATGCTTTCGAGAATGCCCCTCTCTATATTTTCTAAAATCTTTATTTCTAGCCTCAGATGCCTCTTCGGATAGAAAACCAATGGGCACAATTGACATGTTCTGAACTATGTCTGGCCCATGCATTAAAATTTTATGAAGTGAAGAAGGCATATAATACCATGGGTATAACTCCACGTAAAGCTTAGCAGTATCAAAGCAGAACTCTCGGAATTTAGTTACGTTGATCTTCTCTCCTGATGAAATACACTGCAAGATCACACAGATTTTTCTTAAAAGCATAGCATCTATTCCGGTCAGTTCAGCAGATTTAGTGTAGTTTTCAAAAAATCTCCTTGCCGAGTTGCCATTGTTGGTGGATCCACTGCCTTGTTTCACAACATCGAGAAGTAAGCCCGTTTCTCTTCTTACAGCCTCTTGAACTCTTTTCTTCCTGTCATCAACTTGCCTTTTTGCTATATCACCCCTTACTTGCCATGATTTTATGTCTAATTTGTAGGAAATGTGTAATAAGCATTCCATTGAGCGAATCCAAGCGTGAAGGGCGCTTAAGCTATATTTATACATGTCCTCGTTTGCGTGTTTATCTTTGATTAACTCTAAATTATTCATTTCTTTAGGACAAGCCTTGCATATGTCACACACTGAAGCTGCTGTATTGGATATAATGGAATGAATTTTACCATCAATCATTGTCAACAGCAGTTGGTGTTTGACACTAATTCCATCAATGATGGTGGATGGAGTTAAGGCTTCAATCTCTGCTTCGATTTCAGCCATCTCTCTCTGCACATTTTCTTTGGTTTCCTTTATAAACTTAAACAATATTGGCCGGCAAAATGAAGTGGAAGATGGTCGCTCGTTTTCCCAAATTGTTACACCTTTTGAGACGAGCCGCAGTGGTACAAGACTAATCATAAAATTACTAGCAAGATCGATTTGCTCATCTTCACTCGTCCTTTGATGATAAATGCTTTGGCTAGATGATCCGTCAAAACCCCATTTGCTGGTCAATACGAGCTGTTGATTGGGATCAACAGGGGTTTCTAACGACCTAATAAGTCTTCTTGAGGTTAAATCCATCAAGGCTTGTAATTTGATTTTTGCAGAGCTCTCTGTAACTGTGAGATCTTCTTTGGCCGGATAGCACTTAATTTTTTCTTTAACCAACATGTAGTAACTCGGGTATTGAAGAGCTCCTTCTTGAGTGTTGAAATCCCGAAGAGTGTTATAGCGCCATTTCGATAAGTTCATCGATACATAAAGAGCCAATGCCTTCAAAGGGGATATTTCCCGTACCTGAATTGATTTACCTTCAATGAAGGCTTTGATTTTTGAGGCCTCTTCTGGATTCTCCGTCAAGTATTTCATAACATAAGCTGTATCGCTTTGTCCTGCCTTTTGAAGCGCCCTTTCGGCCGAAAACATAATTTCAGCGCTGCTACTGCTGCATGAAAGACTATCTTCAGTGCGTCTTCTTTTTTGCCGGTTACTAAGGTCCTCAAAAGATTTACGAGGACTAGGATGTGTACAAGTTGAAGCATCAGATTTAGCAGGAGAAATTATGGGCTCGATGACGTCACTTATATTTTCTGTAGAAGGTTCCATATTTTCATTCTGTAATTCCGGCCATTGAATTGCAGCCTGTAGCCAAATCTCATGTTTCTTCCGAAACTTATCTGTGCTTCTTCCAGACTGTGTCCATTTTGCATAAATGCGGTAGCAAAATCGACGACACCAGTCTTTTAAACTTGTTTCAGCACTTTCACATAACTGAACACAACTGTTATCTTTTAAAACACTGAACAAATAGTTAAAGTCGCGTAAATCTTTATGTGCGCGTGCGCATAAAGCAACGTGAATATCAAGATTTGTATTAAAATTTGGAAAATACATTGCGAGATTAGCTTGGATACAACGAGGTGTAAATCAACACTGATTTTAAAGTTACTAATAGTGACCTATTTATATAAAATCCAGGTATCCCAGGTATCCTTTGTTAAATATTGCAAGGTAATTAGTTATTGTGATAATTAGTAAATGATGCATGCTAAATTAGTGTATTAAGAGCCATTTAGTAATTAAATAATAGCAATGTTCTTATCAGTAATCATTAGTGCATCAGTTTTATATGTAAACCTTAAGTCCCTAATTATATATCCTAATTAGCTTATATCTTCTCTAATTGGCTGCTCAGAAATGTTATTGTAATAAGGTAAACCTTTAGAAAAACGGTTTTAATCAACAAAATAAACAAAAAATAAAAAAATTGTGTTATAAAATAAACATCACTCTTTATCCCAGAAAGTGCACATTTGGCGCACTATGTGTCTTAGTATTAAATATAGCTCTTAGTATTAGCATTATGATATTAGAGACCGCTACTTGAAACAAGCCCGGAATCAGGAGGGAGAGAGCTCGATACACTCATTTTCATAGTAAAATTTCACATTTTCTCAAATTACTCCCGAAATATGGGAGTTATGAAGAAATTCATCACCACAAGTTATGAAGGCATTAAGTAATCGAATAAGATGGCATCATTAGTTTGGCATAATTTTACTCTTTTTTTTCGGACATGTCTACGTCCAACCGCTCCCATACATTCGTTCCACTGTGAGGCGAGAGATTAAATTGATGACCGAATTGTGATGTTAAAGGTCAACGTTTTTTAAAATCTTAAAGTCGTGTCCTAAAATGCTTTTGAGAACTGTAGTGCTATTCTGTCAAAATCTCACCGTGAAAACTCTCCTATTCCACCTGATGCTTGGAATTGACACTATTGACAGCTCACTCCACGCTCACTTCATCTACGTTTTCACGGTGAGATGGTTACCGAATAGTACTGCTGATGTGCTCTATTAGTAGACCACAATTTTAAAGGTAAGTTCGAACCATCCGATGTCTCATCAACCATGCATAAACGGATTTATTTGACGTTCAACCATTTACAAGCTGTTAATAACATAAGTTAGTTAACAATATGCACGTTAAACGAAACCTGTTGAAGGACATTAGGGTAATCCTTCGCACGGTAATAGGATTACGATCAACGAAATCAAGCTCTGGCACGTTTTTTGAACAAAAGTAAGGTTTCAGCTATGGTGTGGTGCTGTTGTTGGCGGTTTTAAAGATTCGGCTTTCTTATTGTGACGTTTTTCACGATAATAATAAAAAGAGAATTGACATAATATTATTTTGATGTACGCTTAACAATAACTCTCATAGCCTACAGTCTCGGATTTCTTGTAAATCTCGCTAGCAGACTTCTTGATTTTATCTCGGTCTTTAGCCGTGTCCATCCAAAAATTGATTTCCTTGTCGGTGTAAGTCATGTCCTGTTTTAGGTTGTCTTTCCATGTGTAAATAGGTGGATCGACTTTATTGGATTTGGACTTTTTTGGCGCCTGTGAACATGTGCGAGATAGCACATCCTGTGGTTCTTTATGCGTTAGGTTACGGTTTTTCCGTCTAAGTTTGCATGCATTTTTTTTTTTATCTTGGTTTATTCCTAGCGTGGTTAACCAAGTCTCTCATGATACCTTTCTTATATCTGAGAAGATACTTGACTTGTTAGCTTTAGTGAGTGCCGATACTTTCAAACAGTGTATCATACAAGGTTCGATCACCATTCAATACATGAGTCTATACTCCATTTATTATAACATTAGACAAATAACTGTTCTCACCCTTTCGTTATTTCGATGTAAAAGTTTAATAAACTCCGTTATTTCACGATAAATACAAAGCACTGTAATCTATTTACCATTTACATTAAAAAATAACTCTAAAGTGCAGTAATTTCAACAATATTACACAATAACTGTCGTTATTTAGCCGTTATTTGTCTAATGCTATAGTAAATGGAGTAAAGCTAGTTTCCAGTCTAGCCTACATTAAAAAAATCAAGTGTCATTAAAAAATCATAAGAATACGTACGAGTAATATTTACCCCAACGTAGCTCTGGGTTAAATAACAGAAAAAGTCAGATACGTCATTTATTTCGCCAATGCTTTCATTCATGGCTACAAGCATATCCTTGTATTCTTTTGTGCATGACATTTTGTTGGCACACACAGTATTGTCAGAGTTTCAACCTATACAATTCTTCCTGACCTTGTCCCATGTTACCTACTTGAGGTCAGCACAAATGTTTTCGTCTTCCGTTCTCCCCTGACAGCCGCCACACTTTCAGTGACGCTCTTTTCGTCAAAGTTTTAACTATACAATTGTTTGTACCTACTTATATCTGCAGGAACTGTTTTCGTCTTCCATTCTCCCCTGACAGCTGTCGCGCTTTCACTGACGTCCTTTTCATTCATATCTTTCCCCTCTATTTCCTAAAAAACTTACTCCATCAAGTTTACCTTTGAAAAATCTAGTTGACAACTCGCTAACACAGGTAACTCGCCTCAGCCTTGACTCAGTTCACTAATAGTGGTAATGTACGTTTTCAATGTTAATTACATTGAAACTACGAAATTTGGACACAAAGCCTTTTTGTGCCAATTGGAGTGTCAAGGAGACAGCCACATTGTTTTAAATTGTGGCCATTTTGCATTATACACAGTGGAACAATGTGTAAAAGCTAATATTTTAACTGTCCTTATTGTAGTCTGACAAGCATAGGATATCTAGGTATACAAATAAAAAAAATTGAAGTGTCTGTTTGTATTGAAGTCATAGGTATTCCTAGTTTAGGAGTCAGGATTTCATTTTTTTTTAAATAAAATTATTGAGAACTTTATTATTGTGATATTAAGCAAATTGTAAGGACTTGTATCAATATAGTATTATTATTATTATTAATGTCAAAATAACAGCTTTTTGCTAAATGCGTATGAAAAGTATATACTAGGTACTTATAAGTTTTTTATTTTTAATTTTAGTATTTCTGTCGGTCCGTCTGTCTGTCTGTTTGTTCTGGCTAATCTCCAAAACGGCTGGACCGATTTTGACGTGACTGTCACTGGAAGATAGCTCATGTTATAAGGAGTAACTTAGGCTACTTTTATTTTAGAACAAGCCACGCGGGCAAAGCCGCGGGCGCGATAGTCTATGCTTTGGTTTGTTGAAAAATCAGAGCTTTTAAAGGACCCCTTGCGTGTTCTAGATACTGCCTTGTTGGTCTAGTGGTTACAAGCGCTAATGCTGAACATGAAGTCCTGGGTTCGATTCCCAGGTCGGGCAAAGTGTTATTGAGTTTTTCCATCAGGAATTTGTCAGTAGCAGCCCGGAGTCTGGATTCATACCCGGGTGATGGCAATAGGAATGCTCCCTATGACATGGGACTTAAACATAACTGGTGAAATGAGAGGTGTACCTCAAAACACGCCTGTTTCGATCGGCCATCGGAGAAGGCGTAATCTAACATTACGCCTTCTCCCTATACTTTATTCATTTACATTTAAGTTTAGAAATCTTTACTACATTTGGCTAAAGCGTTATTGATATCAGTAACCTTCGGCTATTAGGTGGCCTATTATTTAGTGTGTTTGTATCTCTTTCTACTGACCAGCCACTTTTTAAATATCTTCCGTATTCAGGATTTCGCAATCTTAGGCCTTTCTATGTAATGGACAATCTGGCAAGCACGACAGTTAATGCCGCTAATTTCTTACCTTGCAAAATGATTACCTAAGCTTCTTGAAGACGTTAACAAATTAGTACTTAAGTTAAGATACTCTTGCGTATAACATTACATAAAGTATAAGTTAAAGGCAGTAACCGTAATTATAATCATAGTCATATTAGCCTGAAAACGTCAACAGTTGAGTGTGGGCTTCCTAATGACTAGCTATAAGATATTGCTATAAGTTCTATCGGCAGACAGATTGGTTTCCATTCCGTCCTAAATGCAAAAAGCAAATTGTCACTCAGGTGCAAATTGCGCATTTACACCGCGTGTATCCGCCCAATCATGACCTATGCGAGTCCAGTCTTTTCATAGGCTAAACCCTATCTCATCCATAAGATGCAGACCCTCCAAAACCGTTTCCTCCGTAAGATGACGGTAGCCCCCTGATTCGTTCAAAACGAAAACCTCCATTTAGACCTCAAAATCCCTACTATAGCTCAATTCATGAAGCGCATTTCAAAGCGTTTCTTTGATTCCGCAGCCACTCACCGCAACATTCTAGTTGTTCAGGCCGCCAAATATACCCCCTCTCGTATTAGTATGACCCGCCGTCCACGGCATGCACTGACCGACCCAGACGACCTCAGAACTCTCCTCCAGGAGAGCAGTAGGGAAACGAGTACAGTTCGAAAGAGATTACACAATACACGACCGTCATTCCGACCTCGCCTCCGAGGCCCACCGCGAAATCCCCGACTAAATAGTCCTCCCCGACCCTTGCCCGTAAGCGAAGCGCCAGCACGCGCTATGGCTGAGCCTGTAGCTTTAAATTCCCCCGATAATGACACGATGACGATTATTGAGACACGAAGCAACAAAATTCGATCTAAATAAAAACGGCCACATTCCTCTAGATCGAATTTTGTTGCTTCGTGTCTCAATATGAAACTTCCAATTGTCAATTGAAAGGCATTGCAATTGTTAGTGGGTTACGCAATTACCGCTCGGGTATGGACCAGTTCAAAAAAATATCACAATTACGCGGAGTACCTATAACTGTCTCTCGGCTTTTTTACACTAGTAATAAAACATAACATCTTCACTTATTCTTCTTTCACTGTGGGCGAGTCTTTTGCCAATAAGATAGTAATATTATAAATAAAACCATGTCCTATTGCGTTAATAACTCTCCAACATTTTATTAAAAACATTAAATCTTATTAGAAATGACAATAATTCTCCCTAACGACTGGTTGACAATCAAATGGCATTGCATTATATTGCAAAACAGACATTATGTGTAATGTCCAAGTTATTACGGCAGGTGTTCGAACTGACTGCTATAAATGACACTATTTATTATCTACTTAAGTGAATGTCAAACTGAATAGTTGTACTAATGTTCTTAGTAATAGTTAATATTGTATTAGATGCGGTTTTCTGGGAAAAGGACCAATTTGAAGGCCGCCATACTATTTTATAAGAATTATACTAACTTACGGAGTTCTATTACTGAATCTAATGATTATTAATCTGTAAATACATTATTTGTTAAGGTCGTGAATCATACTTTAATCAACATACACCCAGACAATGAGCTGCAAATTGAAAAAATCGTATGAAAATTTGAATTTTGCGGGCTACCTTATCGGTTCCCCCTTAAGCTGTAATTTTAACAGATTATGTTTGTGGATTTTAGTTTGGCTAGTTACTAATACCATTATGGTGTATAATTGTTACGCTTATCTACTGATCGTAGCTGACTATAATGCTAATTTGGTCCTTTGACTGCTTATCTCCTGCAGGCTTAACATGACGCTTTCTATTTCTACGAAGAGCTCGGCTCTTTCTATACAAAGTGACATTTCGTTTCTCGATTTTTGACATCGCACCGTAGAAATCCTTCTACAATCTGTCATTTTGTCTATCGTTTCTAACGATCACTGTCTAGGTCCTTTTTTATGTAGACTATTTCAGAAGAAAGTTTTCTATCCCAAACTGTCAAAATCACACTGACAACTGACAGTTGTATATGTGAAGACAATTTGATTTTGTAATCGCCATGCTAAAGACAGTAGAAAACTTTCTACTGTAACTAGACAGTTACGGTAGGTATAAAGTTTTCTACTGTCTTGACAAAAGTGACGACACGGAACGTCACTTTTGTCTATTCTTCCGTCGACAAAACGGTTCTACCCTTCTAATTAATTGGTTGTGGATACTAGTATAACGAGCCTCGTGCCTCCGTACCTCGTAAAGCACGTGAAGCCGTAGGTCCCGGCTGTCATTCGTGGATCTTTGACAGTCGTTACGGGTCGTCAGAAGCCCGAAAGTCTGACAAAGAGTCTTACCAAGGGGTATCGTATTACCCATTATCTCGGTTGTGGAGTTCAGATAGGCAGTTGCCTCATCTAAAATACTGGTATTCAGCTGGATCCGGTTAGACTGGAAGCCGATCCCAACATAGTTGGGAAAAGCCTGAAAAGATGAGATGATACTAGTAGAACAGTCTTTTTGTAGTCGCATAGTTAGGAGAAGGCAAGACTAATGATGACTGAAAGTGTATTTTTAATACATATATTGCTACTATCGATTCCTGACATACGAGACACACAAATATTAACTTAACTATCAGGCATTGATGTATATAAAAGATTAGGTACGCGCTCCTCGACGTGGACCGCATAACCTATGCCGACCGGCACAATTAACCTTAGTCGCAATCGAACTCGCGTTTGTGTAGCACATGTGCAGCACGTTAAGTAAAATAACCGTAATCGTCTAAATAAGCAGCAGTAATGCCTTCCTGTGTTTTCAAAATGTGCACAAATAATTCACAAACCAAAAAAAGTTCCACGGGATTACTTTCCACTCGTAAGTACATCAAAACTTATTTTATTTAAAATTCTCCTGAATAATATTGCTTTCTAGGTCGCCATATGTTTCTGAGTTGATATGGGTACGTAACAGTGACAATTATTGCTATCTCGTTCCCGCTATAGCCCGCGTCATATCTCTCGCTTTTTTGGTTGACACTTTTTCGGTGCATGACATACGACATCGGGAAATGTAGTTGTGTGGATGTGCTTACATTTGATTGCTTCTAGTCCGATAATGTTTACGTGACATTAGAGCGGAGCCTTATCTGCCTCTTTTTATACATCAATGCTATCAGGTCATTTACTACGCACTTTGCCAAAAAAAAAAACGCTACGCAAATTGACCATGAAATCGTACAAAAACGTCCATGTCGTAACTCTCTCTAACTAGGTAGATAATAAAGGTGATAGGCCACCACGCTTGGATTATTAATGATTCGCTTTTCAAATCTACATCAATATAAAGATGTCGATTGAACTAGAGAAATGGCACAAGCTATAAGTATTTTTTTATGATTTTGTCACGAATTTTCTATGGAAAACAAGATGTAAATATGTTTTCAATATTAGCAATTTAATATTATATTATCTATTAGCTGCTTCAGTTCGGGGTTAAGGCGACAATAACCGACTTTTAATGATTTCATACTGAAGATCACGTCTAAACGAGTAGTGTTAATAATTTGGAAAAATATATGTTAAATTAGAGCATTTTTTTAATAACTTAATATATGAATATTTTAGATTATGTTTATATTACATAGTGAAATTAATTTTTAAAGTTATGTCTAACGCGGATCAAAAACTAAGAATCACGCAAAATCTATAAAGCGTATTGTTCTGAAACCTTCACCTTTTTAAAGATAATTAAATGATTGATCTTTTACGTGTACGTGTTTTATTAAAATACCTTTTGTTTTATGTATAATTAATAATGCGTCTTATTTGGGACAGCCCCCAGGATGGGCGAGTCCGATATTACTGGCTGGACGTACGACGCGTTGCGTGAGCTCAGTACAGAACACGCATGCTAACCACTCAAGGTCACTGGCATATATCTGCGTCTTAAATACAGCTGCATTAAAGCTAAAGCACCGATACGATTGCGACTTCCAAAAGGTTTTCGCATTTGTCAGTACTCACGATTTCTAAAATTTCAGCTCATCCTTCAGAAGCATTATTTTGACGTACAATGGCGTCTGAACTAGCTATAATACCACCTATTATAGTTGCATATATCTGCGTCTTAAGGGGGATATATAAAAAAGAAGCTGTAGGTATATTACAATTTTGACCTATAGAAATTACTCTTCGAAGGTGTTGACACATTTATAGATTTTCTGTCTGAGTTTGTGACACCACACAATTGTTTTCAGTTACATGTCAGACTTTCTACTAATCACTAATTCAACATAGAAAACAAAGACATCATTTTAACGTAACCCTTTTAATATATTCCTAAAATGATTTATAAAACGAAACTCGTTCACTTACGTTAGACCAACAACCGTTGCATCCTAATTGCATCTTTAGTATTAGTCATTTGTATTTATATGTATTTACCTAATAGATTTATGGTCTATATACCTACTCATGTATTCACGGGAGGTCGATGATGGTCCTTATTGAGTAAGAGTTATGTTGTAAGTAGATTACTTCATTGCAGTGACTAAGAGGTTGTATTAGGTGAATCAACTGGACGAGTAGCATAGTTTGATCGCGTTATGTTTCTGTGTGATTGTAAGATTTGAGACTAGCTATTTACAATGACATTTGTCTGTTACAGGATGAATTCGGCTGGGCTGAGCAGCGTTTGGGAAGCTTCGTCGAGTCTTCTCGTCGCGTATTCCACAGAGCTTAAAGACCAAGGTCTTCAATCAGTGCGTCCTGTTTGTTATGACTTACGGAGCCGAAACGTGGAAATTCACGGTATGGCTGGTTCATAAATTCAAGGTCTCTCAGCGCGCTTTGGTGTTTGGAGGCTCTGAGGGATCGAATCCGGAAGGGGTGATCCGGCAGAGAACCAAAGTTGTCGACATAGCTCACAGAACAGGCGAGCTGACGTGGCACTGGGCCAGCCATATTAGCCGTAGAACCGAGGACCGTTGGGGTATACGTGTTCTTGAGTGGAGACCGTGAATTGGCAAACGTAAGGTAGGACCTCCTCAGGCTAGGTGGAGCGATGATCTTTGCAGGGTGGCTGGTAACAGCTGGATGAGAGTTGCCGAGAATCGAGCTGAATGACTTGCAATTGGAGAGGCTTATGTCCAGCAGTGGACTGCTATAGGCTGATGATGATGAGGACGCTGCTGTACTTCTCCAATCGTTTGTCTTTTAACTTGATCCTCGGTCACTCTCTTCCAGCTGTTATCAGCCACCCTGCGCACATCGTAGCTACATCTAGCTTGAAGAATCGGTACTAAACTACTAATGTCGATGAAGAAGACCTCTGTTACATGAATTATTATAAATATACAAAGATAATAACGTTACGCACAAAGGGCAATGCTATGCTGATAGTAGGCAGTAACAAGCCAAGAAAATCGAATTCAGAAAATCGTTAAATGAAAATTCGCCAATAAGGACCAACACTGAAATCGAGGGGATGATCGTGCTTAAATAAAGGTCCTTGAACTACCTTTATTTAAAACTGATATGTGTTATAATATCTAACCTGTTTAACAGAATTGTCTCTGGAGTCGATCTTCGCCGTGAGCTCTTTGATATCATTCTGTAGCTCCAGCATCCGCGCCTCATACTCTCCTTGTGTTGTGTCCAGCCGTCGTCTTAGCAGGTGTTTCTCTTGTTCTAGTTTCTGAGGAAGAAGAAGAAGAGGACATTTAGTAAAATATGCATTATAAAGTGGTAAATTGTCTGCCAATAGTCTCCAAAAATGATAAGGGTTAAAACATAAATTATAACTAACTGTCGTCGTGCTCATCACTTGTCTATTATTTATCTATTACATTTGGAAAAACAAACAGTAGTATATTAAGCATAAACAGTTAAACTTAACAAAAATATACTACCCACAACATTTTCCGCAGATTACTATATTATATAATAAAAACAAGCTGATAGCAAACGTTAACTATAGCAGCCAACTTAATGAAAAATAAGCTAAAAGAAAAAAAAAAAGAAATGAAAAGTGAAGTTTATGTTTTTGTGATTATTGGTCCTTTTTTACAAAGCAATAATATTATAACAACTTCAAAGTCTAACGTTAATGCTCAGAAGAAAAAAAAAGTTCGAAATATCTCCTTTTTCATTTAAAGTAAAGCATAGGAATTAAAATACTTTCGCTGAAACTGAAAACCAATCCATAAAAAATATGGACCAAAATACCAATTTCTTCTTCTTCAACATCCTCTTAGTTTACTTATGACTTATAAAGTAAACAATTTAATTAAAAAGCACTGAACGGTTTAATTGAAACACAAGAATTAACAAAAAAGGTTTTATCATTTCCGCGCCGGAAGAACAATGTGAACGTAGCGTTTCCGGCCGCCATCTTCATTCCCATCCATTGTCTCTGGCTGTAAAGTGTACTATTAGAAAGCATAGTTTACGCGTTATCGCAAATAAACTTAATTATTGTTGTCTATGGGAAATATGTGAATCACGATTTAGTTTTATGTTAAAATTCGTGTAGGTTTTTACTTTTTATTGTGAGATTAAGTAAAAGCGAGCATATCTATATAATTATCAAATTGTCTATCGTACAAAAATGTGTGGGTAGTCGAAATATTCAAGGAAGGTACATTGTATAAAAGGTGTATGTATTCATATACGAAATATCTAGAGGTGGTAAAAAATCCATAGCAACGATTTTTGATTTTTTTGATCTGTGTTTTTATTTTTACATAATTATTATAATTTTTAAATTGCTTGACACATTTTGCAAAAAACCTTTACTTACTCTTTGAATGACTCGCCCGGAGGTAGCGACGCCGCTGCGCCGCCGCGCCGGTGGCGATGCGGTGCCTTTTGATAATTAATCATCATATCGAGTAATTTTTTTATTTTTTTTATTTTTATATAATATACTTAGATTTTTTTATTGTTCTCATGGCTTCTTTACCACCTATAGGTGTTTCTTTAAAATATTTCGTGTAGGTATAAATAGATACGAGTACACCTTATATAGGGTACGTAGGTAGAAACAACAACAGATAAACTCAATTAATCTTTTGACATTTTCAGACGTAGTTGACTACTCGCCAATGATTGTTCTACACGTACAAACACATATGTACCTAAATTTATACAAAACAACTTTTGAAGTTTTCGTAGTAGTCCTGATTTTATTATTTCAGTAAAACCAATGTATAAGTATTTGCAGCTGCCAAAAAGTAAACATCTATTTTTAATAACAATACCATTGCATTACAACAAAGGATATAATTAATTAGAAACGCGTCAGTTCGCCATATTGGACAAATAAAATAAATAACAAAAGATCAAACTTCGTCACAGCATACCTATTTATTACAATTTTGCATTTGTGTAAATAATCATTCGTAGCAATAAATAACCAACGCAGAGAGGTTTAACAGAATAAAAATATATGTCTGAAGCCGTTTAGGGCTTACAGAAAAACATCTCATCAACAGAATCGCCCATTACAAGAAAATAAACCAAACTAACGCAGAAACCTTTACTTTTTGAGTATATCTTGGACATTGCAGACATTGATAAAGGAAAATAATCGTGAGAAAACCTGGACTTACCTATCTATACAAATAAATAAAATGGAAGTGTCTGTTTGTAATTACAAAATAAAAGGTTTTCACTAAATGCATATGAAAGTATACAGGGTGGCAGGGACTTGCCAGGGTTGCGGGTTTGTCCGAAAGGGATACTGTGGCCCTGGAACACAGGCAACTGAAGGAACACGGGTGGGTTATAGCCAGTAAAAGTCTGATATCCGCCCTCCCACTCCGCCCGGAGCGGGAGAAGTTATTAGATAATTTCCCACCCAAAAAAAAAAAGGGTGGCGGGACATCGACGCGAAGCCTGTTACCACGAAAGCAGTCCTGAAATTGCTGTCGCATACATTTTGACCGCGTAGGTATTGCACTTTTGTGGGAAATAGCTGTTTTTTTTAAATAACCGACGAATAATTTCAACGCAGGATGGTCCAGAATCATGTACTGAATCCACGCTGTATACGGTATTTAAAGAAGAAAAATAAATTGTGTGTCTCTCTGTCTGTTCCGGCTAATCTCCGAAATGGCTTGACCGATTTTGACGGGACTTTCGCTGGATAGCTGATATTATAAGGAATAACATAAGCTACTTTTATTTCAGAAAAAGCTACCGTTTCTTTGTATGAGAAGAGAAAAAAAACAATAACCGACAAACAATAATATGAGAATAAACGGCTGGTATTTTTTAATTTTTTATTTATTTATTTAACAACAATGGACTGGTGACGAATATTTTCTTTACAAAAATACTACCGCAACTAAGATCTCATAATCTATTAATATCTACCACAATCATATTTCTCACTATGTCACAAATAAAAAAAAAAACGAATATCAGCGTATTTCACGATTCACTTTCATCACTTATGAATGTCTTCCTAATTATTTGGCAAGTGAGAGTGAGTTGATGACCTATACTGAAAGTGAGTCGATGTGGGCTTTATCTCTTTAATGGGCGATTGGTAAAAACGCCGCCACCGAAAACTGGGGCGAGTTAAATGAAAACTATAGAATAACTGCTCACCGTTTTGGAAGCTGAATTTATAGAAGCTAGAGCTATGGCTGGTGATAGAATTTTTGATAGAAAAGATACTTTGTAGAAGAATTATAAACGGAGTAGTTTCCTTCGAATGGAACGTGTTTGCAAAACGAATTTTGGACACTGAAAACTCAAACTCAAAGCATTTATTTCAATTAAACCATTTACAGCCACTTTTGAATTGTCAAGAGACAGTCAGTTAGTCAGAAAGTAGAAGCTAGCTGCCCATTCCAATTCGTAGATCTCTATGGAGAAGAACGGGCAAGAAACTCCAAGGACACTCTTTTAAATCAAGATAATACAAAATCCTGAGTACATTACTCTTGTTGCTTCTATATGTGAGACAATATAAAAAAACTAATAAAACAAATCAAAATATAAAATTAAAAATAAACCCTGGCAGTTAAGAGATGATCAGTCTCCACTGACGGCGCCCGTTCACGAACATGACGCGTGGATCAGCACCATCCAGCTCAACCATTTTGTAGGGAACCGAATGATCCAACACACGCGCCCACCATAAGTGAGACATTTAAGTGAGCCTGACATACTCTCAACTGCCATGCTCTTTCAAGTCAACATACATCATAATCTACTATATAAAAATAAGTCGGGTTTTCCTTCCTGACGCTATAACTCCAGAACGCACGAACCGATTTCCACGGTTTTGCATTCGTTGGAAAGGTCTCGGGCTCCGTGAGGTTTATAGCGGGTCAGCTAGTAACATAATAATAATAAAAAATATATATAATCTACCCAAAAAATCTAATCTATCTAATCTTTTTTTTTTACATACTTCCTTGACATAATCTTTTCATTATTTGACATTATTTACCTACAAATCGAATTCCAATTCTTTATTAGTGGCTTTTGTGGACATGATATTTATTCAGATTTGTTACTGTTATTGTAACGACAATCATGTCATTTGGTTTAAATAGGTTTTCATTTTAATATATATCTTTTATATAGATTATTTTCTATTTTGTGAATGTGAGAACGTTGTAGACCTAGTAGAGTGTAGATTTGTTGGCGGTTTGCTATTTTGTTAAGTACCTGGTAATTGTTGAAAGGCCTACACTGTCCTCCCATACCTATTATCACTGTTATTTGATAATATTGTAATGAAAATTATTTTTAAAAGAGTAACCGTGGAGTTTCTTGCCGGCTCTTCTCCATAGGAAACGACTAATTGGAACCGTGCACCTAGCTTCTGACGTTTCATAAGTGCCCATGTGAAATATATTGATTTGATTGATTTGATTTGAATCTTAGAACAAGTCGAAACTGCAATTTCATAACAAGTAGTGTTTTCTTCTTGAAACAATATTTTGTTTTATTTTATTTATGGAATCAGGAAAATTCACAGTAAAATCAATCTGCCTAGCATTTTCCCAACTATGTTGGGGTCGGCTTCCGGTCTAATCGGATCCAGCTGAATATCTATATATCTCTATATATTTTACATGGAGCGACCGCCACCTGACCTGCACAACCCAGTAACTAGGCAATACTATAGGTACCTCTTGGTAAGACTGGTTGTCAGACTGTCGGGCTTCTGATGACCCGTAACGACTGTCAAAGATTAACGAATGACAGCCGGGACCAACGGCTGACGTACTTCCCGAGGCACGGAGGAGTCTCAGTTTGTAAAGATGGTCACCTATCCACGGACCAACCACAGCAAGCGTAGCTTCACCTAATGGATCGACCCGTGCGGCTGAACCATGAGCTCCTCACAAAATTCACATGAATAAACAAAATAAAAGCACTAGGTACTTAGTTCTTTTGAAATCTGAAAGATAGACCACGATAAGCTATAAATAGATTAATATCAAGAACCCATTAAACGGATATTAAACCTGTGCATTCAACCTATCCAATAATACTTAGTTACAAGACATACAATTTCCTTCTATTAACACCGGATCAGTGTATCTAGCTAAATGGCCGGATCTAGCATAGGTAATAATACAGATTTATTTAAGTCTTAGATTTAATCTGAACGTTGATACGAAAAGCCTGCTTGAATGCGTAGCTCTAGAAAGTGGTCTACTGTATCAAAGAAATCTTTTAATAGTTGTCATTTGTTTAAAACTAAACAAAAGATAAGATTAATGTGGTTATTATATGACAACATCTTTAGACTACAATAATGTGTTGAGTGATAAGTGTTATAACATATACTGAACTTGGCTGTTGTGTTTCCATCAATCCTTTAAACTGGTACCTAGAAATGATCCCTAGTACTAAATTCAGCTTCCGTATTCCTTAATTTCCTTTCTGAATAGCAATTGCCTAATGAATTAACTTGGTTCTCCTAAGTTACCTAAATTATATCGCCTGACTTGCCCTACGTCCACCATTGAAATAGGATAGGTTAGTTCTGTTGATTCATATTTATAGCTTTGCTTAAAACAAGGCCAATATGTGGAATATGAAAGAAAGATAAATCTATCTAAAAAGGTTCTCGGGAGAAGCGAGATGCGATGACAACGAAAAATTACTTAGAACCAAACGATACAGCATCATTTAGATCTACACTCCGAACACAGTCAAGTCATCAACCCATTAAAAGAATAACTCTTAACAACACAACACTCAATTAATTACAGAGCAAAGAACAATTTTGACATTAGAAACTGCATGGAAACTAGGGTTGTCGAAAGTCATTGTTAAGAAGCGCACTGACCCAGTTATGTGCACCAAGTTGTCAACTTATGTGAACCCCTGAACCATACCAGATAGTGATGACTATAGGTACATGAACGGGGGCATTTTCACATCTCTTCATATACTTTTACTTTAACAATACGACCTTTAGATGTCTATTCTTAAGAATGACGGAGAAAATTGTATTGTCTAGGACGAATCGCGATTGTGGTGGCGAAATTGCTATTTCTTTTCTGATGTCAGTTATGATGAATGACAGATTAGGAATTTTTAATGGTTCATAGTTAGTGTATTGAAAAAGCATGAAGTTACATAATATAGCATAGCAATCAGCCTGTAAAGATCGGGCTATAATCTGCCACGCGGGTCCAGTGAGGGTCGGTAGATGGCACACGTATTCGAATTTTTGGTTCTAGGACATGCCGTTTTTTGAGAGCAGTGGGTGACATAATGTCACTGATAATCAATTTCATGTTTTGTGATCAATGTTGTGTGATAGAAAATAGTAGATTATTACAGAATTAATTGTGGTTCCCATTGTGGTTAGCATGAAAAAAAAAATCGTAGTAGCCTAAGTACCGGTAGAATGGATTAATTTTTGATTAATATTAATTTTTTATTAATAAAATATTATAATATTATTATATTATTTATTAAATATTTGATTAATATTTGGATTTTTGGGGGTTATTAGGAATAAAGTGATTGTAAGATATGAGTTGACATAAATTCTACCAAAACACCCTGAGACAGCTTATATTTTATTTCTGGTCTTGTTTACTTTTACAAATTTCGTACGAAGATCACAATTCGAATTTATATCAACTCAAATCTTTCAATTGCTTTGTAACAAATAACCCCCGAAAATCCAAATAGCTCCGTTCTACGGTATTCTTGATGTATTTGGATTCAGAATTAGTTTGAGAAATGAAAATTCAGTAATTCAGTACACAGGTTTCTTTCGAGTTAGTTCCCTAAATTCTAGACGACCGATTAGGAATTACGATGCTCACGTGTCGCTCATGTCGCGTCATGCGCAAGAGTCTACTGTCAGTCACTACGCTGTCATAAAGAGAAAACATGTCGCAGGTACGAATTTGATTTAATCCAATATGTTTTTCGTATAATTTCTATGAAGAAGATGATCTTATTCTTGTGCAGTTAAATCAACTTGGATCCTGTAACTTGCAATTTGGAATTTAGATAAATAGAATATAATTATTTTTGTACACTAACATTTTAAAACTGTTCATTTGCCAACAAAGTAATCTAAATATCTAAAATATTAATGTTACATACATTCAGATTCCTAAGTTCAAGTTTCTATGTTTCCGTAAAGGCGCCTACAAATACGCGTGCGACCCAAAGGCACCGCCCGTCGCGCGACACGCGGTGCCTTTGTGACGTGTAGGAGCCATAAACACGTGGCCAATTAGTAGGTTCATAAAAAAAAAATACAAATCAATATTTAAGTTATTGCTTTACCATACCATAATGTGCACTTAGGTGGGTAATTTTATACTCGTAATTTAGATCATTATGCATCCTGGATGGCACAACAAAAGGGTAGGAGAGAGGAATCCCTGTTTTAGGAGATCATTAAGTTGTATTGTGGGAACTAGTTTTAACTTATTTAAAATAATATTTCGCTTATCTATTATTTATGTATTATTTTATCTCCAAATGTACTTAAATATTTTAGATCAGTGGTTCCCAAAGTTGTCTGGAGTAAGACCTATCGAAAACAAGTTACCAAACTCGGGACCCTCCTTTAGGAAATTTAACCGTTACCAATATGAACAAAGGGTTTTTTCAAAAAAAAAAAAAAAACAAAGTTTCAGTACAATTTTTAATACTTAATCAAAATAATCTAAAATTTAGATTATTTTTATATACCTGCGCATATGTATTTTTTTTTTTAAATTTATTAAAAACTAGCTTTTGCCCGCGGCACCGCGTGGATGTCGGTTATCGCGTAAAAAAGTAGCCTATGTCCTTTTCCATATCCCAGGCTATATCTCTGCCAAATTTCATGACGATCGGTTCAACGGTTTAGCCGTGAAAACGTAACATACAGACAGACAGACAGACAGACAGAGAGAGTTACTTTCACATTTATAATATTAGTATGGATTGGTAAAAATTGTTTTTCTTTGAAGGTCAATTGCCATCCACCATTTATCTACGAATCTAATCCGCCTCTGTCCGTTGCGGGCGCACGTACTCGTAGCATACAATACATCGACTCCGGCGCAGACGGCATACATACCTACTACGCAACTGTCTGTCCTGCCTGATACACTTTCACTGATACTAATAAAGCACCAATAGTTCCAATCATAATAGAGAATGTGTTCGAGCTGTTTTCGCAGAGTTGAATAAGATTCAATTACTTACTGAAATAGATTGGGAGCCTGAACCCTAATCAGTGGCGTAGCTAGTCAGAAAGGGGCCAAAAAGTAAAAAGGGACCCCTTGTTGGGGTCCCTTTTTACCCGACTGCGGCGAAACTCCAAAGGAAGGGATTATTGTTTACAAAATAGCGTACTAACATGGCAGGGTAAGTTTCCATTGTAATTTTACTAAGAGAATGCAAGAGCGAGCGAGGTGAGCTAGAAAATTTGAGTATTCTGACTCGGATACTAGGTTGAGCTAGCGTTGTGATTCTACTAAGAAAATGCAAGAATGAGCGGAGCGAGCTCGAAAGTTGGAGCATCCTGACGGGGGTACGTTAAGCTGTGATTGTGATTTTAATAAAAAAATATCGGGGGCCCCTGTAGCTCGGGGGCCCCGTAACACACTAGCAGTCACAATTTGAATAATTTTGAAGGATATTGCTAATCCATTGCTCCATATGTTCGAAAAATGTGTCTGCTCAATAACGCAATGAATGTTGTTGAACTGTCAAAATTAAACCCATTGCTACATTTTAAGTGTGTCTCGTAATTACTCTACTGGCTGTATACATATTTTTTTACCCGAATATGGCATGTAGCAAAGCAAAACTCATCCCGTGGAGGGCCCTTCTGGTACTGAATGAGTTCATTTGTATTATATTTAAAAAATTCAAAGTTTTGCCCTAAACGTTGGTCTTTGTACTATGACTATGACCATAGGCCGTGCATAGGACCAATTTTGTTCTTTACATTTCTAATAGAATATTAATGTATTTCTAGATTTTCTGTGTTCTGAATTGACTGGAGTCTAGATTTTTACGTACCATGGTAATAATACCGGTATGTGCATGAGCTTCCGGTAAGTACGTAGGTACACTTGTAGGAAAAATAAACTAAATAAAGAATGTTATTATGTTCTAAGTGTTTTACGATCTAATCTAACCAGAATCTATGAAACTCGAATAAATCACTATGAATCAATTTACATAGATATATTACACAGAATATTAACATACTACACCGGTTTTACATAGACTAAATACAACAATTTATGTTAATTGCCACTCATTGCAAATTCTGTCCAAATCCCGGAACGCAGTCTACTATAGATAGAACCTATTCAAATGAACCATTTGTCATGAGTACATAGAATATTGCATATTATGTTTAGCCTGTGGCATTGGCCTGTCATATCTCAAAGCCATCTTTTAGCACTAAAGTCAAGGCTAAACACTAAATAAATGGCCAGGAAGTGTAACGAACATTGTGAACCATAGCTTGTCAAACTTTTTTGGTTCCATTGTAAAATTGAGTAAGGTCCATAATAATAATACCTACCTACAAGGACCTTTCAGCGCTTGAATGATATTGATGCGCTGTAGCGCTGTTTGTAAACATTTGTATAATCAGATCCAGCATGTCCCTTGCTGTCCTCTCCCAGCAACGCCCTAAGCTGAGGTACCCCACAGAGGATGCCCTTACCGTGTAGTCGCTTAGTTTATAAGTTTTTTGCTCTGGGGCTTTAATTTATTGCGCCACCCACAGGAAAGTCCGTTTAAGCAGACGACAACCTCCTAGGTTGACATGCGAGATGCCATTTAGAAAAGTAAAAAAAAAAGCTGTTGGTAACATTTGTGAAACAGTATAGAAAAAAAAATATGGCGGCATAAGTTCCGATTTTGATAAGTTTTATTTTTAAAGTGTGCCATAAAATAGTAGAAATTAAACGAGGGCGCCGATGGCGCCACTTTCTATGTAACTCACATTTTTTGACGTAAAATGCTTGCAACAATTTAGTATAGAAGTTTTTAGTTCCATGTTATTTAATTTCTACTATTTTATGTCGCACTGTACTTACATCTAATATATATTTCTGCAGTATTCGTTTGTAAAAAAATGTTCAGTGTAAGGTAAGCTTTACATTTATCTGCACTTTTTGATTGATTTTTAGAATAATTAATATTTAATTGAATCTTCAAATCAATCATGCTACTTCATAGGGCTCTAAGTTCGTCAGTAAATGTTTTCAAAATATGTCCTAAATTGTGTGTTCACAATTCAGATTGACCTATTAAACAAAACAAAGTTTGAGAATCTCTGTCTGTTGTAAATGACTAGCTTCTCTTCGTGATGAGTTGATGAGCTAATTCTTTTATTAATATATCCGCATGCACGAAGTTATAGGTAAGTAAGCATGTTCTAATTGCAATGTGAATGCTGTTCGATTCTATGAAAATATTAAAAAATATAACAAAATTGTATAAATCCCGGAAATTAATTTCAATGCTGCTATTAAGTTTATGAAAACTCAATCACATACCTGTTTATTTTTCAAGTGCTCATGTTTATTTTTAGTAAGTCCAAGAACCTAATATAACAATGCTACAAATAATCCGTCAAGGGCGTCGACAGCCGATGGCCCAGAGGGGGCAAGTTGATATAAGGAGGATGGGAAAAGTATGAATTGAAGGCACATGAAGCTGTACTGCGAGTCTTACGACGATTGTAATAAGAACGGACAAAGTGTAAAGCACCACGAGCTCTTTAACTGTACAATAAATAAAACTTGTAAACCAAGTTATTATATTTATTAGAAAAATTGAATAATGTTACAATATTTTAATAATAAAGTGCAAGCGCGACCCTTTTTTTGAGTTAATTAATACATAATCTTACTTTTTTTTTTTTTTTGGAAATTTCTCGACTATACCCAAAGTCTCAAATTCAGATAATTTATGTAAACAAAGGGGATAACATATCAAAAAAATATCTTCGTAATGGTAATTCACATAAAATGGCGAAAAAAGAGGTTTCATTTTCTTTTAAGAACTGATTTTAAGAAATAATAATTAAAAAAATAATCATACCGTAATTATTTTTATAAATTTTCGGTTTTAAACAAAGTTATTAAAAAAAGGAGATTTTCTGGTATAAAATATTTTATGATACTGGTAACAATGCAGGAGATACAAACATTTTCAAATTTTTAACATCTTCAACAAAACTAATATTACGACTCTCATTCATAGATCCATTTTGTAAGTAGCATATCTAGCCACATTTTAGATGAAAACGGCTGTACACTTTTTCGAGTAGAAATCGATTTTGGGAGGCCTACGTCTAGCACTGGACTTAAAAGGGCTGATTATGACGATCATATGCCGTGTCTCCGACATACTACACAAAACATTGTTTGGCAACGGTATTTTGTTTGCATAGTTCTTATAATTAATTCACTTTAATTTTAGCGATGACTATTTACAAAAAAAGAAATATGATAATATGTTTTGCACCACTGTCCTGTCATTTTGACAGTGACATTTCTTGACATTACTTTTTTTACATAAATTATCTGAATTAGAGACTTTGGGTAGGTACTTGATTATGACAATTTTCATTAATAAGTTTTCTGTGTTACACTAATCATGCCCAGACCATAGAGGCGATTTTCCCCCACAATGCTTCTTAGTTAGGATTTTGGTTGCTTTGCATATGGCTACATTTTTTTGAATCTCTAGGAGGGGGCAGCTACCCCCCTTGGCGACGCCCTTGTAATCCGTTATTAATCAGTCTGCAGTCTACCAACTATTTTGAGGTCAGCTTTCAGTCTAACCGGATGAAGCTGAATATCAGTATTACACATGGAGCGACTGACTTTTGGGCTTTTGATTACCCGTAACGACTCGCAACGCGAATCGCGCGCCACACAAAGGCACTGCTCGTCGCGCGACACGCGGTGCCTTTGTGTCGCGTCGCGTGTCGCGCCTGTTCGTAGGAGCCTTAAAAAGCAGCACACAAATAATCAATAATTTACAAAGATTTATCAATTCAAACAGACACCACTTTCATTCACAAACTCATTCACAGACGCATCGCACTAAATCTTTTTTACATCCCATTAACCACATAGTATTTATTTCAGCGTAAATAATTATTATGTACAGTCATCAAAACAGGTAAAACTCTATGATTGATGTGACACACATACTAAACGGTCATTTTTGAGCTGTGTGTTAGTAAATAAATGAATGTTAGTCTGATATTAATTAATTAATTGCCATACAACGTGGCAATGCCACCAGTCTCTTGAGTACATTACCGGTTGCGGTTACCGATGCGGAGGTATTTTTTGACGCCATATTTTAGTTTGTTAAAAGTGTTAGTTAGGTAAGTTTATTATATTTTTATTTTAACAATAATTGTTGGAGAAACTGGTGAATTATAAAGGCATGCGTAAGGATCCTCAGATACAAACATTGTTCCTTAGTTCTGGCTAAGGAACAATATTTGGATCTGTCCAAATCAATAAAAACCATTGAACTAAATAATTTATTATCTTTGTAGTTTAACGCTTTGTGAAAAATCGTAAATAAATAAAAATAAATGTTTATTTATTTAAATTTAAATTTTATAAATTTATTTGTTAGAATATTGTTGTTACACAGTTGTTACACATAATTATGATGTTACACATAATTTTGTATGTTTGTCCTCTATGCGTTCCTAAACCATTGATCAGATTGTGATAGAACTTTGATAGGGTGTTCTGAGGATGCTCGCGAGGGCTTCTGGCCCAAAAAATAATTTAAAAAAAAGTTTGACCAAAACATTTTTTTAACGGTACAGCTAGTAATTACCATACATATTATTGTTTACCTACTACCTACATAAATATCTGCTATGATTACCTTTTAACTCAAGTTCTGCGTGTGCCGAGTAGTACAAGACATTGAAATGTTCTAAATCTCTTCTTCGATAAAATATTCCACACACAATTAATTTGTTTAAGTCAAATATTTTGATTTATTTCTTGTACTATAGCAAACTTTTTGCTGACCGTACAGTAACTGCACTTTCATCTTTAAAACTAGGCGGCCTACATTCCTGGCATGAATTAGGGACACCACTGATTACAATCAGTGCTGCAAATACAATTAAAATGGCCGCAAGTTATGGGTGATAGCGATGGCAGACGGTACAAGTTTGAAAAGTGATTAGAATTTTGAAATGTTCTTTTTTTATCTCAACTTGTTGGTATGATGGTTTCAGTTATTTATTGATTTATAATAAGCACACCAACAACACTCTGTCATTTACAATTCAAATTAAATAACATCTAAAATTAGCATTATTGGGGTTTATTCATAAACGTTGCTTAAAGTTAAGTGACGTTCAAACGTCAAAAATGTATGGCTAAACAGTCGCTTATGAATAAACCCCTTAGTGTGCAAATACCAGGTTATATGCATGACATTGAAATATGAATATTAGAGACAAAGGAGAACAATAAAAAGTGTGTCTATGGACCTAAATCTAGAACACTACAAAACAAACCAATTTGAGCTACAAAGACGTGCACTCTTCGCATTGTTTAAATAGGGAGCGATTGTATGAAGCGAAACTAATGGAGAAAATATGAATAAGGTAATTTGTCTAGTTGGAGTTGTTGTAGTACGTGTTATTTGCTTTGGTTAAGTAGCTCCTATGAAAAGTATATAAGCTCTTGTTATATTACTTAGGTAACTACATAGAACCAATTGTTCTGTATATAAAACTAGACACCTACTTTATCAGTCTCTACCTTAAATTCATCTATTACAAGACACTTCCACATACTTCCTCATTACATTAAATCCTTCTACATTAACTAAACCCAACACTTCCGCATTACCCATTTACTTTTCTACCTCATTCTTTTTCAAAACACAATCAAAATTCCTTATACTATGGAGCTTCTACATCTTCCACCATCAAATCTCCCATAGCTTACACCACAGTACTAAGGTCACACGAAACGCTTGGGCAATGGCTTCCGTAAAAACGAACCATTGTTTCATTACAACATGCGCAGGAGTGAGCATTCAACTGTTTTGTTCGTGTGAGAAACAGATTGGCCGATCATTGTGTTGTATCGGTTTTAGATTTGTTTTTAATTTTATGTGCACATAGCCAGCTTACATTTGGGTGAATTATCATTATCTTATGTGTGTTATTGGGTTTTTCAATTAGGAATTTCGCAGTAGCAGTCTGGAGTTTGGAAGTTGGTGGAGTGATGCCTCTGTGCCTCGCGCGCATGTGTCGCCCCCGCCCGCGCTGGTCCTGCGCCTGATCTCTCCCCGGTGGTGTCAGATTGCCGTTTCATCAGACTATGAGAGTAAAGGAACAGAGAGTGCCCCTGAGTGTGCGCACACACTTGTGTATAATATCTCCTGCACACCTGGCTAAATAAATGTGTATTCCTTAAGAGGGCGTATATGGGTCGACTAGAGACACTCTTTAAAAAAAATATTACCTCGTGACTGAGAAGGAATTATGAAAAACGGCTCAACAGCGACCTCGGTAAGTGTGTCTAGAATGTTCTAATACTTTTATAAAGTTTCATATTGAGACACGAAGCAACAAAATACGATCTAGAGGAATGTGGCCGTTTTTCTTTAGAATGAATTTTATTGCTTCGTATCTCAATATGAAACTTTATAAAAGGTATTAAAAAACTGATGGAAAACTTAAATATACCAACAAAAAAAAAAAAAATTGTTTGACACGAATACAGACGAATTTCATTTCTGTGGCATCAAGATCATACAGCCTAAGTATTATTTTTTTCCCACCCAACGATATAAACTGTGAGGTTATATCATATCTCCAAGTTTCCCGTCCCCACTTCCATAGGAATGCGACAATCTTCTCAGCGTATATTTCAAGATAAAGCCTATCCAATCTTCATAACTGTCTCCCCGTTACAAGTTTAATTACGTAACCGTTTCTGCGATTACTGCTGCTTATTTAATAATCGTAAAAGAAAGGAAGCTTGAGGAATTTTATATCAATCCAGAGCGTCTACTGATCACGGTCTTCCGGTCATAGAAAAGGTCACGGCACGCGGCACAAGCTCGGGTTTGAAAACCTACTGAACCTACTCACCGAATTATTTTCAAATCAAATCAAACCAAAATATTTTATTTCACATAAACCTACATGGGCACTTATGAAACGTCAGAAGCTAGGTGCACGGTTCCAATTGGTCGTTTCCTATGGAGAAGAATCGGCAAGAACTAGTTTTTTTTACAATATTTTAAAATAACAGTGTTAATAGGTATGGGAGGAAGGTATAGGCCTTTTAACAATTAGGTACTGACCAAAATATTGCTGCTGTACACAATTGCCACAGTTTAGTTTAATGTTTGTCAATTGCAAAACCCACTAATATTGATTGACGCTAACTAAGTTGCGACGAAAGTACATAATATATAAAATGGCTTTCTCAGAGAAACATAGATGTATGTTCCTTAAGTTAAAGAGTCGACAGAGACCGCGCTTACTAGTTTTTGGAATCCATGGGAAACATATATTTTTTTTAATTCTGAAAAAAGTTATGTCTTATTTAAGAATCTGACAGACATGTAACCGTTTTTAATAACACGATTATATTTACTTTGCTGAATAGAAAAATAACCCAAAATTACCCCTTTTTGTAATGTTTAATCAATCTCATAGCCACAAAACAGATGTTTCTTTCTTATTTTTAAATAAATGAAAAGGTAGTAAAAAAAAAACTCAATTCGCTGAGTTTGTCTTGACAAAATGATTAAAATAATTACATCTTTAAATACCTACCAAATGCGCGAGGCAACAACCCGCCAATTCGCGAGCTTATTTCAGTCGGCTCGAGCGCTGGATCATAGCTTTAGATCAATCTCTAAATTAAATCTTCGTAGCTTTTAAGTCTATTACCACAGCTTCAGTAGATACGACAAAACCTAACAAGATCTCATCTCCTTAACAATCTGCCGTCGCAACAGTAATTACTACCCCACAGACTATTAGCTGTGGCTGTAATTACTAACTACGCCTGGTAATCAGTTAACGATCGGTGTTACTAATTGTTCGTAATAGATACGTGTAATAAAAACTACTTTTTAGAGTTAGGTCGGGATGGTAAGCTGTTTAGGATGACTTCTGGAAGTGGCTAACGATGGTGGTATGACTGGTATGGTTTTGCCAAACTAGTTTGGGGACGTCAACTCTTTCGGGTGAAATTCTGAACTTCTGATATTCGGCTACGTTTGGTCTGGGTAGACTAGAAGGTAACTTCAAGATTGGATTCCTCACTTGTGACCCTCCTATAAGTAGTTTTGACTTTTGACTTTATCATTTCAACATTTTAAAAGTCCTGACATAAAGCCGGACATTTGCAAAAAGTCCGCCAGGTTAGGGACTTAGTTTTAGGAACATAATTTAGTTCGTGTTGACTACAAATTTCTCTCTTTCAAGTGGTATGTTCATTTTGTTTACAATATAAGGTACTAACAAACAATGAATTCAGAATATTTTATTCATGGACTATAAGATAAAAAGCTTAGTGTGCATATCAATGCCCAAGAGCAATGGACCCGTATACAATCAACTCTAAAAAGTAACGGTACATGAGATTGGATAAGCTAATTTTCCATTACCTTTTTCATCGAACTCTATAATATTAAGAATACGGCAGTGAGTGCAATAATCTGTATTACAATGTGTCACGAACATTTTCCCATGATTTCCCCATTTTCTGCGAATGACAAACACTTTGACAAAGTGTTATAATTAACTTACCTACATGCATGAGAATTACGTTACTAAATGTGTTGCAAAAAGTTCTTAAGTTCTGAAGGAAATGTACAAATCGATTCTTAGAAGATTATATGATGGCGATGTTATGTATGAATTGATTAAGTGAACTAATTCATTCTTCCGTATAAATCCTACACTACCAGCCGCCATCAAATTATTGTCCTATCTGGCTCAGGATGCCAGACTTTAGGAGGCTTTTTCAGATTAAAATACTTGTGAAAAAAAGTTTATGAATGAGTTTGAATGATACTCACTAAGGATAAGGAATCTTAGAAAGAAGGACAATATTATTAGATATTTGCTGCAGTGTCCCTGTTAATTAATTATGCAAAACAACGAAACGAACATTACTACTTATCAGTTTCTAATATGACCGTTATTAACACGCAAAGCAAATAGGTTCTTGACCGCATAGATCCAGTCCACTTGCCCCAATACCACTGGTCATCAACCCCTATTAGCCTTTTATGATCCAAGGTGACCCAAGCGTTGAGGGTGGCCTGTACTTGAGCAGATCACAATAGAATGCCTACATTCCTAAAGGCCTACAGAGGTCTAAACAATCGACTATAAGAAACTTTAACATATAATGGAACCCACACAGCGTTCAGTGTAGCTAATTCTGCCGTGCTAACGAAGAACGCAGTAACTCGATTTTGGACGATTATGAGTTATACATTTGTTGAGTTATATATTTGGAGTCAGCGAATCGAAATCTATTAAATCTCTCTAAGCAACTTTTTATTGATCCTTCAGGAACTCGGTTTTTCAGTAAGCAAGAATGCTATACTAAAACATCATAACAAATTCAATAATCAAAAATAAAAGTCTCGGAAGCGGCAAAATCGAGTTACTGCGTTCTTCGTTAGCACGGCAGAATTATTAGGTATAGTGCAGTCAAACTCAATGGGGATTTAAGTTAATAAACTATCGCAGGAACAGCAAGCATGTCATAGAGAAGTGTAAAGGCGAAAGCGCCAGCGTAGTACGCGAAATTCGGACTTAAGGATGATTTCCACCAAACGGCTCTCTTCGCATCGGATCGGAAAGGATACGAACGGACGCGGCGACAGCCGATCGCTTCCGGCAAAATGTTGACGTATACGATCGGCTCCGTACCGTCGCTTGCGAACGTATCCGTTTCTGCGTCTAGTCAAATAGTTTAATTCCTACCCTGTTGCCGTGTTCAAATTTTTGAAAATGGTTGAAGTTGACGTAGTATTATTTGCTATTTCATTAGAAGAAGAAGAAAATAATCATAAAACACAGAAGGGGAAAAGAAAAATTTGGATTGATGATTTATGCCAAAAATGACAGCCGAAAGCATCCGATTGGATATGACGACGGGCAAACGGAGCCGATCGCGCGTCGCAGCATACTTTCGGCTACGATCGCGTGTCGCTGAAGACGCCCGCAGTCAAGCTGTTGTTCGCGGCTTGGTAATATAGACTTTAAATACTGTGTACACGATTTAATATTGTTTAAAGAATGTAAACTCCGTTCCGATCCGATTCGATAAGAGCCGTCTGGTGGAAATTATACTTAAATTTATTGCAGTTTGCGGGTTAATATTTCGTTGTATGTTGATCTGGATATGATTCGCGACTAGGGCTTGCAATCCGGATATCCGGATATCCATATTATCCAGATATCCGCCGATTTTCAAATCCGGATTTTACTTGCATCACCATCCGGATTTTTCGGATTTTACGGATAGTTGTATTTCTCTTTAAAATATTAAATAAAAAGCTGTCATCTGTAAAGTATTTACATAACAGTTATAACGTTATTTATTATTGTAATTTAGTTAATCACTCTTGCAATTATTTATTCACTTCACAAATCACAATAAGTCAATTTAGTGACGGAGATCATAACAACATTGAACACTTGTTAAGTTTATATTAAACTAACATCCATACTGCACGCATTTTCAAGATTGCATTGTATTTCTTGACCGCAACAAATCTGTATTTATAGAATTATAATCATTAAAGTCATCAATACCACTTTCATCATATAGTCATCATACTCTCTAATTTCATATTACCCTTATAGAATGACTATTTCATGAAATCTTGACATTTGAGGATTATAGTAACTTAAAGAGTTGCATTACTGATTCTAATGATTATAATATGTAAATACATATTTGTTATGGTTACAAATCATACTTTAATCAACACACACCCAGAAAATCAGCTCCAAAATGCAAAAATCGTTGAATTTCGAGGGCTACCCAAACGCTTCCCCCTTAAATGCTTTGACATCAATGGACGTGGTAACAATCTTACACTCAGAAAAAAATATTGTTGGCTATAACAATAAAACTTTAACAGGGGAGAGCCCACCATAGTGTATAGTTCGTGCGTCAATGTTTTTATTGTCATGAATTAAGTTGTCAGTACAACAATATTCCTTCAACAAATATATGTATTGATACTACAACAATGTTTATATTGTCAAATTAAATCTCAGTACAACAATTATGTGTATTGATACTACAACAATGTTTCTTTTGTCAAGAAGTAAATTGTCATTGCGACAATATTCTACAAAATATATGTATTGATACCACAACAATGTTTCTATATTGTCAATACAACAGTATTTTTTCAATAAAGTGTGTTTGGATACTACAACAATGTATCTTTTGTTTGTGGAACTAATTCAATTTAACTGTCACTTTGTTGTAATAACAATACTAAGTTATGAGCGCAACAGCTGTACTTTGTTAAATTAAGTATTCTGACTTTGTAACCACCATTAAAGCTTAGTCACGGTATTAAGGTTGTTTGACTCAAATCAACTCATAATTATCTACAGTAGCAAAGTTATTTGAATGCAGGAGCTACTCTACATCGTGAAAACAACAATGCTTCCTTTGTTATTATAAAAGAGCCTTCGTTCCAGTAGCAATGTTATGTAAATGCAGGAGCTACGCTACTTCGCGAAAACCACTATACTTCCTTCGTTAATATGAAAGAGCCTTCGTTCCAGTGGCACAGTTATTTAAATACAGGAGCTACTCTACATCGTGAAAACAACAATTCTTGCTTTGCTATTATGAAAGAACCTTAGTTCCAGTAGCAATTCTATTTAAATGCAGGAGCTATGCTACTTCGCGAAAACAGCTATACTTCCTTTGTTAATATGAAAGAGCCTTTGTTCCAGTAGCAATGTATTTTAAATACAGGAGCTACGCTACTTCGCAAAAACAACTATACTTCCTTTGTAAATATGAAAAAGCCTTTGTTCCAGCAGCAATGTAATTTAAATACAGGAGCTACGCTACTTCGCGGAAACAACTATACTTCCTTTGTTAATATGAAAGAGCCTTTGTTCCAGTAGCAATGTATTTTAAATACAGGAGCTACGCTACTTCGCGAAAACAACTATACTTCCTTTGTAAATATGAAAAAGCCTTTGTTCCAGCAGCAATGTAATTTAAATACAGGAGCTACGCTACTTCGCGAAAACAACTATACTTCCTTTGTAAATATGAAAAAGCCTTTGTTCCAGCAGCAATGTAATTTAAATACAGGAGCTACGCTACTTCGCGGAAACAACTATACTTCCTTTGTTAATATGAAAGAGCCTTTGTTCCAGTAGCAATGTACTTTAAATACAGGAGCTACGCTACTTCGCGAAAACAACTATACTTCCTTTGTTAATATGAAAGAGCCTTTGTTCCAGCAGCAATGTAATTTAAATACAGGAGCTACGCTACTTCGCGGAAACAACTATACTTCCTTTGTTAATATGAAAGAGCCTTTGTTCCAGTAGCAATGTATTTTAAATACAGGAGCTACGCTACTTCGCGAAAACAACTATACTTCCTTTGTTAATATGAAAGAGCCTTTGTTCCAGTAGCTAACTCTCCTTTGTTAAAACAACTTCACTTTCTTTGTTTAGACATAAAAACTTTTGTTCAAGTAGGAATATCATTTACATACAGGAGCTACTCAACTTTGCCAAAACAATTATATTTCCTTTGTTCATATAAAAAAAAAAACCTTTGTTTCAGTAGCTTTTATAAAAACAATTGTATTTTCTTTTTTACTGCGGATAAGGCTTTGGTTCAGTAGCTAATAAATATATTAGCAAATAATGTAATATATTTGCTACTGAACCAAAGGCTTATTCTTAGTTATAAAGAAAATACAGTTGTGTTATATAGAAGCTACTCGAACAAAAACTTTTTCATAATATGAACAATAAAAATATAATTGTTTTGACGAAGTTGAGTACCATAGCTCCTGCATTTAAATAATATTGCTACTTGATCAAAAGCTTTTATGTATATACAAAGAAAGTGTAGTTGTTTTAGCAAAGAAGAGTTAGCTACTGAAACAAAGGCACATTCATATTAACCTATGAAATATAGTTGTTTTCGCGAAGTAGAGTAGCTCCTGCATTTAAATAAAATTGTATTTTATTAGTGTATTGGTACCAGTAACTAATACTCATTGAATAAACTAGTTTGTCAACATACTTATATATTTCAATAGACTAGTTTTTGTTTGAAACACAAATGAGTATTAGATACATAGGTACTGGCAGTACAATAATACGTTAGTGAAACAAAGGCTTATTCGTAGTAACAATGGCTACTGCAATTAAATTCTAAACGCCTAAAGTATACTAAACAATATCAGCTAAGACAGAAGATAGGTTTTGAGTGTACCTAACAGTGGTCTAAATTATGATAAAAACAACATTATTTTTAAGGTATTTGTATTGTTAAACCGTAAATACAATAAATAACATATTCTCTTATAAGTAACATAATATAACATCACGCCTGTATTCCCCGAAGGGTTAGGCAGAGGTGCACCTATAGTACACCCACATTTCGCTCTTATAAGTAGGTACATAATAATCAGTTCAGTTATAAAATAAAATTAATTAGTTAAATTAATTAAATTTATGATTTCTTGCAATAAAATCTAACATTACCAGTAGTAACCCAAGTCTGTTATGTCCTAAGTTTTTTTTCGTTTTAGGTTCTTTGTATTGCGAGCCCGCAGTTTTGAGTAGACCTTAATATACTACCTAAGCATGGCCAACGACCACGAGCTATCACCCTAGTAGCATTTTTGTTGGCATTTAGTTGGGCCACTTACCTCTGTAAGTGGCCGAACTAAATGCCAACAAAAATGCTACTAGGGCAGTTCTTACATCAAGCATTATAGATAAAATAAAATTAAGGATTGCAATACAAAATCTGCGGGCACGCACAATACGGAAAACCAAAAACGAAAAAAAAAAAAATCTCACGACTTGGGGTACAAATCAATTCTGGTCAATACTTTGTATACAGGGTGTTAAAGAAATTGCGTGCCATAGCTTACAGGTGAGTTCAGTATCGATAAAGGAACCCGTAAAAAATACAAAAATTTAATACCTTTAAAAAAAGTTTTCAAAAACCGAAAATTATCATAAGATGAACCTAATGTTAGTACCTACTAATTAAATAGCAATCTTTTAGAATTGATTAAAATATTGCTTAAACGTAGTTTTTATTTTGTTTAAATGCTAATTAATAATTTCCTAGAGTCACCTACCTACTATCGAACGCAATGAAATACCTACGGCCGAACACTTCGATAACGCCGGGAGAAGGGTAGGTAACCTAGGTACGTAAATTACAATTCCAAGTATTTCTTCTTCCTACTTTAGCGTGCTTATCTCCTTCAAAATTAAAACCTACGTTCGATAGTAGGTAAGTAATTAAATCATTTAAACAAATAAAATAATTTCAATTCTACACGATTGTTATTTTAAGTTAGTAGGTACAAAATTAGGTTGATTTAGCAAAAAAAAAATCCTGACTTCCGACAATCGACAAGGGTTATCGACAAAGAATCTACCCCTAAGCTATGGCACACAATTTCTTTGACACCCTGTATTAGAAAATATTATAGTAGGTATGATTACACAAAATGAATTAATCTTATAAGTAGGTACATGATAACAAGTTTATGTTAGTACAGTTAATAAAAAAATTACGACTACACAGTTTAGCTATTGCAGCTTAGAGCCTGATTTTGATGATTCTTTTTTATTTAATATAATAATTGACTTAATATTATACTTGTTTCTTAACAAATTTACAGAAACTAAAAAAAGTTGCATCATCAGTTCTTATTAGTTTTAGGTGAGTTTTTTTACTCATTAAATTATTCGTTTTCAGATTATAATGAATAACAATGTTTCATCTCCTATAATATTCGTAACATATTAAAACTATAGTCAGTTGGTTTTTAACCATACCATTTTAGAAAAAAATTAATAACGTAAAATAAAATAACCCAAAGATTATTCAAAAAACACTCAGCCCATGCATGGTTCCAGTACGATAGTAAATCCGCAGGGGGCTTTTAGTGACAAAATACAAATACTAAAAAACATGCAATCAAATCATCTTAGTAGTTAAAATTACCGGTAGCTAACTCGAGCAGCTCAAGTGTAGTTTGATCTTGCCCGGAAGAACTTCCTTTCTCTGCCAGAAGTTCTAGAATCTTTGTTTTAATAATCGGGAATTTTTCCTCAAAAATTTTGTCAGCATCTGGGTACACTGTCTGGAAATCCAGGGATAACTGCAACAAATACAATTAAAACATTATAACATGTGTAAAAATAGAACTACATTATATGTAATTCAAGATGAGGGATTAAAGATAGGTATTGGATCTGAGCGGAATATGTCAATTTGTTGATGAGATCAGACAGGTTTTAAACGTCTAATGTCTAAAACAAATAACTCACCAGTTCATTTCCATCGGGCAAAGTGAGGGCAGGAAACCAGTCAGTGTTATTTGTATGATAGACCTTCTGCTTTCAGTTTACTGTTTCGTAGTTGAAGAGTTGTAAGCCACTTTGTCACCACTGTCTCTCGGGGCGATGATGTTCCCCGCAACCAGTTTAAACATTCTTGTGGAGATGAGGTTGATTCAAAATCAGAGTCGGCAACAGTAAAACTTTCTGGAAGAGGCCTCACACGTTTGGAATTATTATTTTCAGAGCAGCTGCTATCGCTCTCGCTGCTTAAGCTCCTTTTTGTTTCTGAAGAAAGAAGTAGTCGTCGATGTGTAATCAACCTGTTGTGGAAGAGGCCACTGGCCTGCACGACTTTTCCTCCGACGACATGGTAAGCGACATAATACACTTCGGTAACCTCTCCCTTGAATAAAGACCACCTCACGTGTCCATTCTTGCCAAATATTTTTTCGAATAGTTGTTGAAATGTCTTGTGTTTTGCTATTAACGCACGGTCGCGCGAGGTGAGCTTCTCTGAATTGTCTGCTTTTTTTAGTAGCAATTGCCCCAAAGTCAGAGATGTCAACAACTGTCATAAATTTTTGCAGCCGTCTGTTCCAATTCGACTTTTGACTATCCAAATTTTCCAACTCTTCGTCTAATAGTGAATTCCAGTCCTGTACAAAATATATAAACAAGTCATTATTTATTCATTATCACCTTTCCAACAAAAAAAGAATAAAAAAATCATACGGTTTAATTGAGAAACCTCCTCCTTTTTTTGAAGTCGGTTTGCCTGAATTAAAACTAACTGAATACTGGTAGTTTTAATATGAAGTATGGTTTACCTGAATTGACGTATCTACTGGCCCATCATCCGTTACTAATAATATAGGAGATGAAACATTGCTATCCATTGCAATCTGTAAAATAAAAATAAATGAATAAAACACACACCTTTAAAACGAATAAGAATAATAAAACTGATAATGCTATTTTTTTTAGTTTCTGTTAATTTGCTAAGAAACAAGTATAATATTAAGTATTAAATAAAAAAGAATCATCAGAATCAGGCTCTAAGCTAGGAAAGTAGAAAGAGAGAAATTAATGGTCATCTCTTAGCTGCCACGGCTTATTTTAATTTTTGAATTGTTTTATTACGGACGCTTCTAACGTGCACGTCTTTCTACAAAAAATAATAAGTTGGTAGAACTGTAGTACCTATTATTTAAATGTTTTTATTAAAAAAATATTATAATAAAGTAGGTAGGTAGTTATCTAATAATTATTGAACCACCAAAAACATTTCCTATAATTTGTAAGATGACAATAACAACGTTGTGAAAACGACAAAATTACTTTGTTACGATCAATTCATTTAATCATTTCAATCAAATCTCAATGTAGGTAGTTATGTACCTACCTAGCTACCTATTTAGATCATCATCATATAACAGCCCGGAATCACCCACTGATGGATAGAGGCCTCCCCTTTTTTTACCGACTTTTTTTTTATCCAGGTGTTTCCCGCGACTTTGACGATTTCGTTGATCTAACGAGCTTTAGGACGGCCCTGGTTTCTATGGCCTAACCTTGGCCACCACTCGGTGAAAGAATACTTGTACAGTGACCAGCGTATCAAGCTACACGAAACCGTCAAATTTCTCCAAACGATTTTAAACTTTAAAATGTTGAATTATATTCAAAATCGAACAGTTTGTGGTAGCTTGATGTGCTGGCCGCACATCAAGCTACCACAAACTGTAGATTGTCTTGTACTTTACCGTACTTTAGATGATTCGGACCATCCTTAGTTCATCTGTGATAAAAAGCTACTAAGTAAGCAAATAATAAGGAAACTTACCAATGAAACTGTCCTTTAGATGGCCCAAACGGGCAGAATCGAGAAATTCTTCCATTTTCTTTATTATTTAATATTGAACTGCCCATGCGCACGCACTCAACACAAATGGCCGGCCGCGGCGGCCGGCGGGCGCCGGCAGCCGGCCGGCCCGAAGGAGCGAGACAGACGCACGCGCACACGGCAGCGGTCGGTCGATAAATATGGACCCCAGTGTTGCCAGATGACCGTCTCGCGTTCTCCCCAAACCTTATCCGAAATGCCCACAAAATTGAGGTTTTGAAGAAAAAATCCCCCACAACCCACCAAATATTTTTTTTTATAAATGAATACACGATTTTATACTATTTCAGTAATAGCTTCCATAACAGGAGCTTCAGACGACCCTCGTGAAGATGCTGATTCTGTAATGGAAGCTATTACTGAAATAAAATTGTATATAAATTAAAAATAATAATAAATAAATAAAACTCGTATTTAATCGTTATTTAATCTTTACTCGCGTCGTCTGCAGTTCCGTACATTTTTTCCGAGTTAAATCTCTTTAGCATAAATTGAACTGGGTTTAAAAATGAACACATACTTCTATCAATGAATTATCTTATTTTCAAGATAAATTCAGCAATGTAAATGGCTAATCTGTGTTTATGCTTCTCTTTAATAAAATAAATGCCACTTGGAAGAAGGCTCTTTCCACAACTGCGTTAGAAAAAGGCAACGACAAAATTAAAAATTTAATATACTAGTAAGAAAAAATATTGTCTCTGTCTGTTTGTTTGTATGTACATACACGCATCACGCAAAAACAACTGGATCAATGTTGATGAGACAGTATTAGTTAGCATAAACTGCAATTTAAAACTTAGAATGGGTTTCATGCAGGTACTGTCATCCCTTAAAACGGGTATACAGTTTGTATGGATTTTTTTAAAACATGCATGAATGAACTTGAAATTTTGCATGTTGAAATATCGGGTTAAATAATTAGACACGGGCATGTTTATTTCCTGAAATTGAACCCTTAGCAGCATGAAAAAGAGAATTACTTACAGGAATATGTTCGGAACGTAATGTGGTACCTATTCATGTGTGATCATTAGCATTCGTTTGGGTTTTTTATCTATGTTTAGTAGTTAGTTTAATTAAATACTTTATTGGATTTGTGGTGGTGTCGGCGGTTGAATGAAACTAATCGGGGCGTCCATCAATAAAACCGTTGGCAACACCGATCCTATGCGCGGCCCCGCCCCGCGCAACTAACCGCAGCGCGCGCGACGTGTTTCAACAAGTTTTCTTGTCTTTGCCGTGAGAACAAAATGAGTTTTGTTAAATTTCCGAAGATTTTTGTCGGAACAATGCACAGAGTACTTTTACTATAATATTTTACTTTTTGGATCAATGTATAATCGACTTAAAAAAAAAGGAGGAGGTTTCTTAATTCGACCATGCTTACTATCCTTACTTCCTTACTAATATTATAAATGTGAAAGTAACTCTGTCTTTCTGTATGTTACGTTTTCACGCCTAAACCGCTGAACCGATCGTCATGAAATTTAGCAGAGATATAGCCTGGGATACGGAGAAGGACATAGGCTACTTTTTTACGCGATATAACCGACATATGGAGCTGCGCGCAAAAGCTAGTATATTATACTTTTTTTATAATGTGTGTTCGCGGATAACTTCGTCGTTTATGAACCGAATTTGATGATTATTTTTATGTTGGAAAGGAGATATCCCAAGGGTGGTACCATGATAAGGAAACCAGGATCTGATGATGGCATCCCAGAGAAATTGAGGGGAACCTACAACTAGCGACCCGCCCCGGCTTCGCACGGGTGCAATTCACATTACAAATCTTTGAATTTTTCGGCTTTTCTTTATTATAATATGTAATATGTAATGTAGGTATTATACATATTAACCTTTCTCTTGAATCACTCTATCTATTTATTGCTGAAAATTGCATTAAAATGCGTTGAGTAGTTTAAAAGATCTAAGCGAACAGACAGCGGAAGCGACTTCATTATGTAAAGATGTTCACATTGACACACTTGCAATGTTCCATTGTCACCACAGCGATATAATTATTGTATGACAAATGGTAGTTTAATGCACCGACTATAGTTATTTTGTAAGATTTATTTGCAATTTTCACATTGGCACACTCGCAACGTTTCATTGTCACTACAGCAAAATAAATATTGTCTGACAAATTGTAGTTTTATGCTGTGACTATAGTTATTTTGTTAGATTTATTTACAATGTTCACATTAGCATACTCGCAGCGTTCCATTGTTACCGCAGCCACATATATATTGTATGACAAATGGTAATTAAATTCTACGACTATAGTTAATTTGTTAGATTTATTTACAATGCTGACATTGGCATACTCGCAACGTTCCGTTGTTACCACAGAAACATATATATTGTATGATAAATGGTAGATAAATTCGACGACTATAGTAAATTTGTTAGATTTATTTACAATGTTCACATTGACACACTTGCAACGTTCCATTGTTACCACAGCCACAAATATATTATATAATAAATGGTAGTTAAATGCTACGACTATAGTAAATTTGTTAGATTTATATACAATGTTCACATTGACACACTTGCAACGTTCCATCATTACCACAGCCACATACATATTGTATGAAAAATGATAGTTTAATTCTACAACTATAGTTATTTGTTAGATTTATTTACAATGTTGACATTGGCATACTCGCAACGTTCCATTGTTACCACAGCCACAAATATATTATATAATAAATGGTAGTTAAATGCTACGACTATAGTAAATTTGTTAGATTTATTTACAATGTTCACATTGACACACTTGCAACGTTCCATTGTTACCACAGCCACATATATGTTGTATGAAAAATGATAGTTTAATGCTACAACTATAGTTATTTGTTAGATTTATTTACAATGTTGACATTGGCATACTCGCAACGTTCCATTGTTACCACAGCCACATATATTGTATGAAAAATGATAGTTTAATGCTACAACCATAGTTATTTTGTTAGATTTAATTACAATGTTCACGTTGACACACTTGCAACGTTCCATTGTTACCACAGCCAAATATATATTGTCTGACAAATGGTAGTTAAATGCTACGACTATAGTTATTTTGTTAGATTTATTAACAATGTTCACATTGGCACACTAGCAACGATCCATTGTTACCACAGCCACATATATATTGTACGACAATTGGTAGTTTAATACTATGACTATAGTTATTTTGTCAAATTTATCAACAATGTTCACATTAACACACCTAAAACGTTTTGTTGTTACTAAATCAATTTTTTTATTAACTTTAATGTAAGGACAAAGCTAAATTGTTCCTAGCACATTAAACGACGGGCAATCAGCGCACAATAAAAAAGTTGCTAATCTCAACTAAGCTCTTTCTGTAATAGTAACAAAGAATTTAGTTGCTCCGACAGGAAATTATCAACAAAGCATTTATTGTGGCTTTGTTGACCCATTTTTCTCTGAGTGTAGATTCAACAGAATATTGAGTAAAATCTTTTGCAGGAACATTATATTGCATTAGAAAATGGTGTAAAAGCTGATCAAGCTGGCTGGTTTTTTTTTTAAATTATTTATGTGGCTGGAAACATTTAAACATTCTATCAAAGTCAAAGTCAAATAATTTATTTCAAATAGGCACGAAGATGCACTTTTGAACGTCAATAATTACATGAATAGTTAATTGATTCTAGTTGCGCCTTCCAAAATGTAGTTATGTATGGAGAAGAATGGGCAAGAAACTCCATACTTACTCTTTTAAAATGTTAACAATAGTTTGTATACATTAATTAATATTTATAGGTGAAGACTATGTACACTAGAATAAAAAAATTAAAAATATAAAAAAAATTAATCAAAATTAAACTCCATACTTACCACAATTGGTAAAAAGAATGAAAAGTGAAGTAATAACAGAAAAATTAATAAATGCGATAGGTACATGGTGCTCACATATTTACAAACATTGTATATGATTTCCCAAAAAAATAAAAAATAAAAACAACATATAATAAGTCAGTGTGTGAGTTAAAATATTAATCACAGAATATAAAATTAATATCATAAAAATTATAAATTATACAGTTAAATTAGCAACCAGTTTGATTTTGTCTAGACTCTAAATTGTCTTATGGAGCAGGACCAGCATGTTTCCAAGCATTCTTATCTTGGATATGCAATGTTCATTGTCATTGCAAGTGATATTCATAATACTTGCTCAATTATGTACTCGTTTTAATGTTATTTCGCAAACGATGTTACGGTGAACATGTGTAACAAGTTGCTTTGCACAAAATTTTATCTGATACAGTAGTTGTTTGAAAATAAATGACTGGCTATATTCACAAGATTTTAAGTTTACTTAAGAAATTATGAGATGTCGTTCTTCCATTTATGCTAAACAGACATAAGCATACACACATTAGACATTAGCATTAGCATACACGCATTAAACATTTTGTTTTATTTATTCGGGAAAACAAACAATTACACATTAAGAATTACAAAAGATAGGATAAAGAAGTGATACAAATGTGAAATCAACCACGTTCTCCAACATTAGCAACATTAGCATTATTACTAACTACATTTATAGGTATTGATAGCCACTTTATTAGCAAGGTTTGTGTGTCAGAATGGTAACTAGTAGTTCACTATGTATGAAAGTCCCTTAGAATATGGTGTGTAGGGAAAGGATTTTATAAAGAAAAGCACAGATAGACAACACTAAGCATTTATTTCAATTAGGCTTGTCAAAGTAACGTTATTGAGAAAGCTAGTTGTCCGTTCCAAAGCTAGGTCTTCGTGGAGAAGAATGGACAAGAAACTCCACGGGAGCTTGGTTTAAAGTATTTTATCAACACATTTTTACATTATCATATTTTACTTTGTTTCAACATTTCTCAAAGTTAGCAACAAAATTACTTAACTTTTACCTGTAGGCCGGGCCACCGTCGTGAGAAAACCGGCAAGCCTGAGTGATATTTTTCGACGGCATGTCAAACCAAGTCAGAGGCCCATGGACGGCATAAAAACTCTAACACCAGGTTAGTCACTGACCACACGAACAAGAAAGAAAAAAAGAAAGAAGTCACCTTCTTACCATCGGACACCAAAAGGCACAACTACTTAATGCAGAAAACGAAATGGGCAGTCGTTTTTCCTTATCCAAAATGTATTCCGGATACTGTTTGCTAACCTTAGTACATAATAACAGTTAAAATGCCTTTAAATTCATCATATTCAGCCAAAAATGTTCCCACTGCTGGGTCCCAGGGCTCCTCTCATCGAGAGGGAATGGGCTGTAATCTACCACGCGGTACGGGTTGGTAGAAGTCACATGTTTTCGAATTTTTGGTTCTAGGACACGTCGGTTTCCTTACGATGTTTTCCTACACCGTTTTAAGAGCAGTTACTGTAGTGATGAAATTATTTCAATAAAGTAAAACGCCTGTAAAAGGTGGCTGGGACAGACTGGATGCAGAAGGCGGAGGACAGGGTGTTGTGGCGCAGCATGGGAGGGGCCTATGTTCAGCAGTGGACTGCGATAGGCTGAGTTGATTGAAAGCGCCTGTCTGGGTTCAAACCCACGACCTAGAACTCGCCGGGGCCGTTAGGGGTCATTCAAGTATTACGTATGCACCAAAGGGCGCATTCAATTCTTCTTTTTTCTTCTTCTTTTTTTTCTTTTTTTATTCTTATATGTATATAAAATTCTCGTGTCACAATGTTAATTACCATACTCCTCCGAAACGGCTTGACCGGTTTTTATGAAATTTTATATGCATATTCAGTAGGTCTGAGAATCGGCTACTATCAATTTTTTTTTAAGTTTTAGGTAGGTAGGTAGGGTAGGGTAGGGTAGGTTAGATAGGTAGGTAAGTAGGTAGGGGAGGGTAGGTAGGTAGGTAGGTAGGTAGGTAGGGTAGGATAGGGTAGGGTAGAGTAGTGGAGTTTATACTATAGCTTTTGACAGAAGGAAGTCTGTCGGGTCAGCTAGTAGTCCATAAATTCCTTATTTCTAGACTCATGAATAAAAATTAAGAAATATGAACAGATTAAAAAAAAAAAAAACACCAATGCGTAATCATAGAATAGGAAGGGTATGAGCTTTGCTTATTTTTGCTGATAAGAGATGGGGATTCAAAATTACTAAAGTTCTGCTTACGTAATAATTGAATGGCCCCTTACAACTGGGCCACCACTCTTGGGCCACCACTTCCCTTTCGTTCTTCGTACCAGATTATGAGAAAAACCATATTCAGCAATGGGTAGAAATACATAAGTTACCAGGAAACCATAAATCCGGAACTGCCTACCGTGTACAACTTTACTCTTAATTAGCAGCCACTTAACGGAGAGAGCTAAAATAATGCAGAAACATGCTAATTTCATAAAAGGCTTCATTTAACTCGTACTCACGTACACCGCAACGCAAGTTGGAACGTTATCACTGTAATCTCGGTGTGAAATCTGAGGCGACTTGAATGGACGACTGTACGCACCGATTACGTTGCTTCTCACATCTTACATAAAGTATAATGGGACATTCATGGGCAAATGTGTCCGAGTTTGAGATTCCAGATATTTGGCATATTTTAGAATATTTTGGCAAGTCGTTTACCTAGTCTGTTTTAATTTTATTTCTTATTTTTATCTCATTAGTTGCTGCACTGGTTGACGTCATGACGTCAACGCCTGTTGTCGCTGAAAACCAGCGCTGGGGCTCTGTCTCGCATAGAGTCGCAGCATCATAATGCTGTGACCCTATGCGAGACAGAGCCCCAGCGCTTCCCACAAAACGACCGTCGCTCAGCATACTGAGCGATGGCCGTTTTGCGCGTGGAAATGACGAATACTTACCCCCAACTTGTTCTTTTCGTGATGTTTACCGCAAATAAACGTATTTTTTTCTTTCTTAAACTTTTCCTTATTTTATAAATCTGCAGTTTAATTATCTATCATTCTCTTCTTCCCCATTCAATCATTCTCAACATCATGACCTCAATCTCTAACCTACTCTTCAATATCACTACCATCTTCAAAGCCAACATTATGTCCAACACATTGGCCCAACATTATCCCACGCCAGTATTGGATAATGTGGTTACCAAATACTGCTGGTAATACTTAAGGTACGTAAGAGATGATTTTTGCGAACCATTGACTGGTTAGATACATTTACTTAGCATTTTACACTTCTAGTAAACGATGATATAGTAATAGATAAATATCATGTTTGAGAAGCAAGATTTGTGCATCAGTTTAATATAATCAAATGCTAATTTCAAATATTGCTAATTTTGATTAATTTCAAAGCACAACTAATCACCATAATTAATTTCCAGTGTATCTAAGCACTAATGATGATAGTTATTTTATCCGTTTTAATGAAGCGGTATACCAGATACATTATTTAGAAGTAAAAGTGAAAAACGTATAGTGTTTTCCGCTTTCTCGATTCTAATAGTTTAAGTTAGTAGTATAGTTTTGTGTTGCGCGGTACAATTACCGAGATATTCACACATGTTGAGTTGTATAATGATTGTGTAATTACAAATCAATTAGAGATTACGTTTTTGAGTAGTTTAATGATTTTGGTTGTAATTATAACCGCGTGCCCAGTGCGCCTGTAAGGACGTTTCTTTATTTGAGCAATAGACTTTTTTTTGGTTTTAAAGTTTATTCAACCCAAGTTAAATGCAGTCGAATGATTTTGCTAATTGTTTATTGATATAGTAAGCACTTAATACCTGAAAAATGAACGATTTTTTATTTGTGAGTCTTTCATTGAGGTTTCTTTTATCCTTATCCCTTCACATTTGCTAAATAACTGATTATGTTATGTAAACAATAGTTATTACACGGTATGTTTCGTGTGGTGGGGCCCTGGTGATCTGCTATACATGCGATTCCTAGAGCAGACACCAGTTTCTCACAAACTAATATCTCATAGTTTTTAAGCATAGTTGTTAAAATTTTATATTTGAACACCATGTGTAATTGTATAATGTAAAAGGGCCACTATAGTTTTAAGACCATAGTTTGTAAACCTAGATTCTGGCAAATAAATTTGATTTGATTTGATTTGAAGCTTGTCTAAAATAATATGATGTCATTGTCTTGTTTATTACTGAACCAAATTAGATAAAATCTAGACATTTAATCCTGTTCCTGAATCAGCCAATAAGACGTAATATATTATATTTTATACCTGATGATTACATAGTTTATTATTTGAAATTGGATTGTAAAGAGTAATTTTCGCATAGTGGTAAAATATCAGCAATTTATGTGATAATTATCTATTTTAAATGTTAAAGACCGCCTGCATATCGATTTGAGATAACAATTAACCTTACTTACGGAGTATACTATACCTACAAAACTCATCATTATCAGCCTAGCCTTTTCTTAACTATGTTGGGGTCAGCCTCTCAGTCTAACCAGATGCTGCTGAATACCAGTATTAAACATGGAGTGACAGCCTCTCTGAAGAGATCCGCAGCATAGCAAAGGTAACCTACATAGCTCGAAGAATTGCCAGACTTAAGAGGAAATGGGCAGGGCACATTCCTGCAGAACAGATGGCCGTTGGTGCCGAAAGATTCTGGAGTGGCGACTGCGTACCGGAAGACGTAGCGTTGGAAGACCTCCCACAAGGTGGATCGATGACCTTGTGAAAGCTGCAGGAATCCGCTGGATGCGAGATGCACAGAACCGGTCGAAGTGGCGGTGCTTGGGGGAGGTCTATGTCCAGCAGTGGACGTCTTTCGGCTGAACTGATGATGAATGATGACAGCTTCTCTGACCTCCACAACCCAATTTCCAATTACTGGCTAACACGATACCCCTGATAAGACTCAGACCGGTTGTCAGACTTTGGGCTTCTGTCGACTCGTAGCGAAGGTCTACGAATGACAGCTGCGACCAACCGCATATCTTGCTATCCAACGCAAGGAGGTATGTAAAGATGGTCCATACACGGACCAACCCCCACAAACGTAGCTCAACCTGATCGATCTACGAATGACAGCCGGGACCAATGGCTCAACAAAAACCTTTTAAAACTCCTTCGTGCCTCGGAAAGCTATTTACCTACCTGATATCTATTTTAAATGTTAACGAAAGCCTGTGTGGCGGCTACAACGCCTCTTGCGAACTACGCACCGAAAGACCTGACGTCACACAAATCCTGCATCGCGCAAACAGAGTTTTATTTTTATAAATGGTATCTCTCAGTTCAACCTAAGAGGTTGTCTACTGCTTAACCGGACTTTCCTAGGGTGCCTCTATAAATTAAGGCCTCCAACCAGGACATCATCATCTTCCTGCCCTTGGCCCATGTTACTTGGGGTCGGCGCAACACGTTTTCTTTTTCCATTCCCCCCTGTCAACCGTCACTCTATCATTCACTCCCTTCTCTTTCTTATCATTCTTCACACGATCCATCCATATTTTTTTGAGCCTTCCTCTCCCTCTCCATCCATCCACATTTATCTTCATCACTCTCCTCGTCACATGCGTTTCCTCCCTCCTCATCACATGCCCATACCATGCCAAACGACGTCCTTTCAACTTTTCTGTCACCGGCGCCACTTTCAAACTTCCCCTTATATACTCATTTCTGACTTTATCCATTCTCGTCACTCCACACATCCATCTTAACATTCTCATCTCCGCTACATGCAATCATTTTTTGCCTCCAACCAGGACATTAAAAACTAAGCGACTATGCTAAGGGCACCCCACTGCGGGGGTACGGACCTCGGCTTAGGGTGTCGCTGGGTGAGGACAGCAAGGGACGGGCTGAACCGGATTATGATTATTTAGGGACGAATTTAAAGCTACAGGCTAAGCGGCACGGGCTGGCTCGAGCAAGGGTCGAGGCGGGGATGGACAGGGACGTCGCGACGGGCCTCGTCGGCGAGGACGATAGGACGGATATCGGGAGATGTGCTTTCTAACTGTGCTAGTGGAGGGACTACTCTCCTGGGGGAGAGTGAAAGCGTCATCGGGGATGGTGAGAATATGCCTCGGACGCCGAATCTTACTAATGCGAGAGGGAGTTTATCGGGCGGCGGCCGCAATCAGTGGTTTGCGGTGCTTAAAAGTCAAAGAAGCGCGCGGAGAAATTAGAGTTTACCGCACGACTAGCATATATACAACATCCCGACATCAACCATTAACACATCACCCGTCTGGTCGGAGGATCCTCCCTTGTCCATAGAGGATGAGCGAACATCCTGTTCCTCATACCTCTATACCTGTATAAAATTTCTGAGATAACAATTAACTTCCAAGTATACCTATAAAATTATAGCCAAACAAAATGGCGTCAGCCCACATAACTTACATTACATCATACATCTTAATGATTTGCCTCAGACAGTAAGAGTGTTACTAATTCTTACGCACAAACTATTCGGAATTCAAGTGCAGTGTAATTATTTAGGGAAAGTTGAGAAACTTCTATTTTCCGAGATCTTAATGCTATGGTCGTGACTAGAGTTGCTGTTTCGACTTGGAATTATGGCATATCATTGCATTCAGATAATTTAATTAACGATAAGGCGGTATGACACGAGAAAGACCGCGCTTACTAGTTTTTTGAATCTATGGGAAACATAAAATAGTGTTATAAAATTCTGAAAAAAATATATAACGTATTTACGGATGTGGCGGACACGTGGATCCAAAAAAAAAAATACTCCTTTTCACCCGACTGCCCCAGAAGGAGGGTAATATTTTTCGAGAGTACATATGTATGTATGTCTATTTCTTTGGCACGCTCTGTAGCCTACACGGCTTGATGAATTTTCACATGTGTCGTTAGATTCGTCTTAATTGTGGAAGTGACATAGGCTATAATATTTATATATTGCATCTACAAATACAAAAAAAAAACCCGTCAAGAGTGAGTTGGACTCGCGTACCGAGGGTTCCGTACCATCAAAAATAATCAAAAAATATTAATTAGTTCCACTATCGGTCAAGAGATGGGGCTGAACTAAAACAGCAATATTATAAAAAGTGTGCTATTTAGAGAAATCATTTTATTTTTCCTGTTATCTTTCCATAAACTTCTATTACATAAAATAATTTCAGATTTTTCTCTATGCAAACTTCAGAGATAAGGACGGTATTTTTGTTTAATTTTTCGTCAAAAGTCGAAAACCAATACCCTCAAATATCGTGTAACTTTTGTTTGTCCAATACCAAAATTATATATTATAGATTAGGTATAATGCTTGTTTTTCTCTTTTCAGTTATGTTTTTGCAGTCGGGTTTTTGTTTTTTTAAATAATTTTTGTAATGTTTAATCAATCTCATAGCTACAAAACTGTTCTTTTTTTTCTTATTTTTTGTATAAATGAAAACTTGCTTTCCGAGGCACGGAGGGGTTTTGGAATGTAAAGATGGTCACCCATCCACGGACCAACCGCGGCAAGCGTAGCTTAGCCTGATCGATCGACCCGTGTGGCTGTTATTACTTAGCCACAAGCCCCTCTACCAGTATACAGTATCTTAAAGTTTGCTCTGCCTCAAAAAAGGAGATACAAAAACCTAGTTTCCCAACAACAATTTAAAATTTTCCTCATTTAGCAACAAACACATGTTCGTGAAGTTTCGACGTCCCTTCAACAATACGATGTCGCAAAGCAATCAGCAGCTCGCAGCACGAGCGGCCTTAATTGATGTTGTCGTGCTACAGCGCAATAAGGAATTTTATTATGTCTACTTGAATTTAGCACGTTTTATTGTAAGATACAAATTAATGTTTTTGGGCAAAAATATGTAGAAAACATGAATGTATAAAAGAAGGAAGATTAGGTACGCCTCGACGTGGACCGCATAACCTATGCCAGATGGCACAACTGATCTTAGTCACAATCGAACAGACGTTTGTGTAGCACATGTGCAGAACGTGTAAAATTACCGTAATTTATTTATTTATTTATTTAAACTTCATGTACAATAGTGGTACATAGGCGGACTTAATGCCACAAGGCATTCTCTACCAGTCAACCTTTGGGTTAAATATAAAAACAGTGATAGGGTACAAAAATAATGTCTAAAATACTAACTTCTTGATTACGAGAATTTATATAGTTTTATTGATACTAATACACATATACAAATAAAATAAACTAATAGATATTTTAACAAATACCGCTTAATTATAATTACTATGACTAAACTCTTATGTGAGAGCTATTTAGTCTGACTTATGTAGTGGTTACGAACTGGTTTTTTTTTTTTTGTGTTCAGAAGGCTTTCTGAAACTGAGTAGATACTGAAGCTTTTACTGATTTCTCAAAATAACAAAACCTTACAAGTTCTTCGATAATTTAAGGCGAGATTCTTCAAGTTAACCTCTAGGAAATTTAATTTGAATGTCATTTTATTTAGAAACGGTATAATGATTAAACAGGTGAAAAAATTATATGTTGCTATTGATACCTTTCTGTAGGTACGTCGGGTACTCGTACCATAATTGGATGAAGTTCGCTCGATTGAAAAAAAATTCCAAACATACCCTTATTTTGTAGATTAAAAAAAAAAACAATATTATACGACATTATGTATTGAAAAGTACATCAAAATAAACGTCTATGATTATGTAATGTCCGTCGGGTTTAACATTGTTAATATCGTAAAACATATAATTTTCAACCCAGAATTAACGAAATTCACGGCACAATTTACTCGCGCCCAGCTGCCACCTCTAGAACAAAAATGCACGCTCGAAGAACCTCGCCTTAAGTCGTAAGAGTGATTGCATGTCACTTAAGATAATAACTTGCCCAGTTTTAAGCTAACACGAGAAACGACTTAAAGATTTTGTGATACCTATGTTGTGTTTGGTCGCACGTTAGATGAACGAACTTTGTAGCATAGAAAAAAACCTTTTAATTCGCTTACCCACTTTAAAAACTATACAATTTAATTATGAGAATTTAGATGTTTATGATTTTGTATTGTTCTAATATTGGGTTTTCCAATTGAGTAGTTTTTTGGCTGACTTACGCAAGTTTAATTGGTAGTGCTGTTTTACCTGTAATTAAACAAACATCTTGTTAATAAATTAGGAAGTAACATCAATCAAATGTAAAAATACATGTTGCAGTTGAGGAACAAGGCTTGATAAAACAAAAACAAAAAACAAAAAAATAAAAAAAATATCAACCAACTTGTACACACGGCTACATAACAAGTTATACGTGTCCACTGTAAGGTGATCTCGCATTGTATAAGATTTCCGTACATTGAGAGGTCGGCTTATACTGGAAATATATACCTTGATATGTAGCCCTAGCAGTTATAAGTAGATAATGGTGCCGATTCTCTTGTCACGAAATTCTCTAAACTAGAATAAAAATCCCCAAAATTTAGTTTCGCCGTCGTCGTCGTCGTTTTCGTTAGCCGTTCCATACAAAATGTATGAGAAAGTGAAATTTCTACATCATTTTCCTGAATTTTTCGTGCGTTTCGTGTTTAATAGTTATTCTGCTATTCGGGGCGGAGACAAATCCAACAAACCCAAGATCATTAAAATCGGTCCAGCCGTTCTTGAGTTATAAATAGTGTAAATAACCCGACTTGTTTTATATATTACTAGCGACCCGCCCCGGCTTCGCACGGGTGCAATGCTGATACTAAATACACTACAGAAAAACTGTGAACGTTGTATATAAAAACATAGCGGCCCGCTCCGGCTTCGCACGGGTATAAAATATATAGCCTATGTGATTAAAATCGATTCAGTAGTTTTGATTTATTCATTACTGCCCGTGGCCCGCACGCGTTAAATTTGGAGTAAAACAATCCCCCTTTCCCTATACCATGAAGATTTCCTGCTATCTTTGGAATATCTAAATTCATACACTACATTTTTACTTATTTACTTTTTACATTTTTAACTATTTATTTTATTTTTACAACATATTACAGAATGTATAAACAACGTTCACAACTTTCTTGTCATTAGACAATACAAACATGTTTTCTCTGGAGGTCACTCTTGAAAGAGCGACATACAGTTGTCCATGTGAAAAACAGTCAACGCTCAAATCTAAGCCTGCAACGTTGAAGGTTTGACCCTGCGATTTATTAATGGTCATTGCAAAAGATGGCGGCCGGCCGGTACCGCCGCAAACGCTACGTCCCGCAATTTTTAAATCTGTAATATCTTCGAAAATATTCACTTAAATCATATGGTGTAAAGGGCCATATAGATCTATATTAAATGAACAATGTATTCAAGGTATTTAATTGGTTAAGGATTAATGCTGTATTGGTTAAAATCGCTTCGAAAATTAGCCATTATTTGTTGTAAAAAGTAAATGACAAAAAAAAGTTATTGTGGGTTATCCATAAGAGATAGACATATACCATCTTGGACTTTTCTTTAGACCTTTTCAATGTGTACAATACTTAGTACATTATTTTGATAAAACTCGTAGGGTTCAGCCTGCGTTTGCAATGTAAGCGGAAAAAATGTAATTATTTACGACATCACATTAGAAACCTCAAAAATAACAGTACTTCTCCACTATTTAATGGATGTTATTATACATATAAACCTTCCTCTTGAATCACTCTATCTATTAAAAAAACCGCATCAAAATCCGTTGCGTAGTTTCAAAGATTTAAGCATACAAAGGGACATAGGGACAGAGAAAGCGACTTTGTTTTATACTATGTAGTGAAGATTACCACTTACATTTGTTTTACATAATATTATTAGTTCATTGTGGAGAAGAATGCCGTGTTATTAGAGTCAGGCCAGATAACTCAATTATAAGATTCAACCTATAATTACACACTGCTACGTAGGTAGGTATATAAAATATATTGTTCTAAGCGGAACTATAAACTCGGAGCAAAAGAAATCAAGAACAAAGCGTTGTCCTTGTGCAACAAAGAAGTGCTTCGATCATATCTATAATTTACACGTCGTTCATATTTTGTTATGTTCATTATACTGTAAATGACTGGTTACGGTTTGATACTGTCAGTTTCGATCTTGATGATCAGGAAGCTATAAAAATGTATAATTTTGACAGTTTCTTCTACTTTTCACGTATCGATGTCAACAATGTTTAGTAAAACAAAACAATATTTTTTTTATATCACACATTGAAATTCTGTATTTTGCTGTACCTACCTACACCACCTGTGCACTGTCACTCGTAAAACATGTCAGTTTGTGTTACTACGCGTAGAGTTCGTAACATTTATACTATAAATGTGTACATTAATAGTTATTTATGCAACTGTTGTATAATAAGGGATTGCGAATGTGATAATAGTATCACATGAGTGTTTTAATACCTAAAATACCTAATAAGGTACCTATGTACAGTTGCATACAAGACTTTATCTTCACCCATGTTATCTATTCTTTGATATTTTCCAATTCATGAAATCTTGGTACGCCTTTTCATATTGTTTTCTCGACTTTTCTGGTAATTATTGGTTAGAAATGTCCTTTGCTGCATTAGAAATATCTGGTGGTGTGTTATCAAAGCTTCTATCACTCATTTTTGTAAACAACAAACTTATAAATTTTTGCAATACTAATATCGAATAAAAATGGCGGGATGCGACGTGAACTAGAATACCTATAAGTTTTTTTTTAAATTACGGGTCTGTGGTAGTAAAACGCGCGTGCATGGACTTCATTTTAGATTCTTTTTTTTTTAATTCATAAATGTGTCTGTATGATAAGTAAGGAAGGGATCGAAAACGCAAAGGAGTTGCATAATGAAATTTAGTACAACATTATAACACTCGTTTGGATGATATTATGGTTACTATGACACCGGTTGTTTTAATGTTGGCAATAAGCTGTTTCAAATTTTTTTTACATAGAATTTATAGCATGGGTGTAGATAAAAATATTTAAATTGAACGCTCTACATTTTAGAGCGTTGAATTTAAATATTTTTATTGTTGTATGAAAATCTGATTAATTATTAAAAGTCGTAGAACAAATTAAGTTGTTGCTTATGATGTAAGTAATTTATAGTCCTGAGAGGTTGTTAGTGTTTTATCAATAACCCTGTATATGCTGACTGTCCAGGGTCGTTTACTGCTAATCTCTGTTCTTGCTGTTCTAATAAGCTGATTTGGGTAACTCTAATGATCAGCTTGTTTAAGATAATGAAGAGACAGAGTTAAGACTATTATTAGAAAAAAAATATTACCGTGTTCAAGAATACTTAGAGGATAAATCATTAATAATATAATAAAGGCTCCTTGCTCTTGTATCATGTTTATTATTGTGTGTGTATATATATATATATTTATTTATATGGATAAGTATCTATATGCTTTGTGTATATGTATTTATTGTATATATGTAAGTGGTACACCACTAAATACCTGCAGTATGGTCTCTCCTTCTACTTTTTGATCCATCCAAAGGTTGTCTGTAAAAGATCGCTTTTAGCGATAAGACCGCCCATTGTGACACCCTATGTAACAGTTCTACATTTATATCTGTAATTTTTATGGTGTACATAATAAAGAGTATTCTATTCTATTCTATTCTAAAGTAAAAATAACCTTTAATTCCGCTACATGCAAAAACGACATAATTTCATTATTAATTATTAGTATTACTACAATACAATCAATACAATACAATTAATTAACTATTATGCATTCATATTTTATTCTCTAATTCATTATTATTCATAATTATTAGTAGATTAGTAATAAAAGGTTTTGTTTTTGGAAATATTTGTACGCCATACTATGGCAGGATATGCTGGAACCAATATTTATAACATCTATTGTACCATAACCTAACAAATAAACATTTTTGATTTGATTTGATTTGATTTGAGAAGTAGACTATTGTACCTACATGGCTACTATCCAGTTTAAGAGTCGATTTTTAGCTATATGCCATTAACTTGACTAAAATCGTTTATGCAATCATCGCCCAACTCAACCAAAGTATTCCAAAATCTATACGATTCAATTTTATAATTCGGTTTCAATGATCTAAGATAGCACAAAAAATGTCAGTATCATAAGATTCACAGCATCTTTAACATGGTCACGATCTTCAGTAACAGTTAGTTCATCTGGAGTCGTGCTGGGAACGAGCTTATCTCAAACTGTTGCGTTAACTGCTCGAGCAGCTTACTGTTATTTCATTTTGGAGATAAAAAGTGGGCTTTTGTAATGTGTTATGTCACAGATGAAGATGGTCTTATTTTGATGGTACCTATACTTTGGGACATGACGGGTTAAGTAGGTCAGATTTAATCACGTTTTCTGAGAGTTTTTGATTTAATCTGTTGTCTTGTTGCGTTGATAAATAAAAAAAATAAAAATATGTATGTATGTGTGTATAATAAATATAAAAGAAAGAAAAATTGGTTTATTTGTCACAGAAACACGTGCATACAAAAAGACAATTAACTTGAGTAGGTAGGTATACAGAAAAATAAAAATAAACAAAATAAATGGATTAATTTTTTAATTATATTATTGTTTTTATTTTAGTCAACCAACAACATCATTATTTATTTATTTATTCAATATGTCTTACGAACTAACAGATTTGACATCCGAAACGCTCATACGATTAACTTTCTTAAAATTCAGTATTATGGCTTAATATACATATTACACATGCTCGTCACCTTATACACTAGATTTTATAAAAATAGCCATAATTCCAAGTCTATAATAATAAAAATTAATTACAACAATGAAATAATACGAAGAATAAAATGTCAGTTTAGTGTCAATTAATAGTAGTCAATGCAATTTAGTTCAGATAATAGGTATGGCTATAATATGTCATTTAAAATTATACGAAATTTATTATACAAATGTCCTAATCCATCGGCAAATAAGACAGCGCTGAGCAGTCGAGACTTTACCAGGCTTTCAGAACTGGTAGATTTTCATAATGACGCAGTGATCTTCCTGTTTTCTACTCTAGCGGCATCTATAAAGCCAAATGCGAACTACGCATCAAAGACCTGACGTCACACAAATACTACATCGCGCAAGCAAATTTTAGAGAAGAATGGGCAAGAAACTCTACCGTTACTCTTTTAAACTGTTTTACAATACTTTGTTTACATCAATTATATCATTACATGTGAAGACGATGTACCCAGAATAAAATTAATGATAAATGATAAATGATAAATGATTTTATTTCTGTAAGTAGGTTTTTACAAACACTTTTACACGTCAATCATATTTTAAAACAAGATGAGGTCGGCGTTTCGTATCTGACTACTCTGAGAAGAAAGACCGAAACAAACTCAGAGATCACAGTCTCTTTTAAAGTCCAGACATAATCTTGGTCAAATCATGTGAAGACCATGTAGATTGGTGTCTGAAATGGTCTTTTGAAGAAGGAACCACACAGATTGAGTGGACCTATCCATTCAGTGCACGCATTTGTCAGTAATCGTGCAGCTCAACTCAGAACATAAGGAGCTCAACGATTCGACGAACAATACCAAAGAAAGGACATTTGGGCAGGCCGCATAAATTACTCAAACTGCCATACCATGATCAGAAAAAAAAAAATACTGAGAAGAAAAAAATAAAAATAAAGACCCACATAGTCTTCACATTCACAATAATTAAAATAATAATATTATACTTCACAAGTAAATATTCATGTCAATGTGTATAAAGCAATCACAATAAAAAAAGTTTCAATATGTAAAATTTGGAGCAGCTCAATCCCAAGCCTTTTTGTCCTCTATATAATCTTTAATGGTATAAAAGGCTTTCTGGCACAACTTACGTTTAATGAATGATTTGAATTTATTAATGCTTAGATCTTGAACGTGGCTTGGAAGTTTATTATAAAAGCGTATACATTGACATCTGAACGAACCACCTATTTTCTTGAGCCGAGTTTTAGGTACAACATACATGTGTTTGTTCCTAGTATTTATATTATGGATATTTATAATGGATATTGATATTTGGAATTACTATACCACAACAGGTAACCAGGGCCTCAAGTCTGCTATTACAATAGTGTCAGAATGGTCTCTTCATTGTGAGTTTTTGACAGATTTTCCATACAAACACTGTCAAATACTCACAATGGCGAGACCATTCTGACACTATTGTAATAGCAGACTTGAGACCCAGCTAAACAACCAAACTAGGCACCGACTACAAAAAATTGTAAAATTTTATTATAGGTTAATCGTAGGTTAGGTTTAATAATATAGGTAGGTTATAGTATTATTTTTAACTTTTTAGTGCTTTTATTGCTTTTTAGTTTTTTCGGCGGTTTATATTTTTTTGTTAAAAAGTTTTTATTTTATATTTTTTTGTGGCTATAATTTGCTAATTACTATATGCTTAATTTTTGATTACTTTTAAATTTTACCTACCTTACTTTAGTTATTAACTGTTCTACTCTGTGAGTCAACAATAAATAACCCCTATTTTCCCACCCTTAGGGTAGGATTTTTTTTCCAAATATATGTGGAACCAACTTCGGGGTACACGCTTTCCAATAAAAAAAGAATTATCAAAATCAGACTACTCCGTAAAAAGTTATGCGTGGTCATACTTAAAAAAAATATATACGCGTCGACTTTAGAACCTCCTCCGTTTTTTTTCGTCGGTTAAAAAATTAAGCACTGACGGATAAATGAATTATGTGTTAGATACATGGTGCTCACATGTTTACAAATAGAGTAGATGATTTTACTATTTTTTTTACAAATATAAGTCAGTGTGCGAGTTAAACTTATCATAAAATTAATGTCTTAAAAATAATACATTAGGTATACAATTAAATTTTTAAATTAGCAACCTATGAGTGGCATTTATACAACATCCTGACATAAACCGTCGGGCAGTAGCCCACCAGACACAACACCCGTCTGGTCGGAGGATCCTGACTTTTATAAAGAATATGAGTGAACTTTACATCCTGTTCTTCATACTTCTATACTACCTTCAGGAAACTCTTTCGTTCAACTTTAACATCCGATTTTCGCCTCTATCTTTCCTCTGTTCTCATCCTTAATAGGCTGGCCAGTAGCGGCGTTAGGGCAGGGCGCCAGGTATGAAAGGGCACCGAAGGCCATGCGAGGGTCATGTCTGGTTTCCCGTCTCGTCCTTCCATTGAGAATATTGGTCACTATACCAGGGTCTCAAGTCTGCTATTACAATAGTGTCAGAATGGTCTCGCCATTGTGAGTATTTGACAGTGTTTGTATGGCAAATCTGTCAAAAACTCACAATGAAGAGACCATTGCAACGTTTGTACATTAGTAGACTTGGCCCCCTGTAACGGTAGCGAGTGGGGAACGGAGTTTTTTTAAGCTTAAGCTGATTAAAACCTATCTGCAATATCAATCGTGATTGATAAACTTGGCTACTTTATCAATGAAATTGCAGAAAACACAGACTTCGATGTCTTGATAAGAGAGTGCCGATAGAAAGGTATTTATTTATAAGTTGAGTAGTAGTAAGGGGGCGCCATAGAAACTTCACCCAGGGCGCCGGTAATGCTAAAACCGGCACTGAGGCTGGCTCTTTCTTTTTGGTGATTTACAAAATCTATGACATAAATCAAGTAAAAACACTCGTATCCTTCTTATGCCTATCCTCCTTCTTACACAATTATTCTCATTTCTCTCCTATTTTTCCCCTGAATCTGGCTGTATCTAGGGATTGCAATCCCGCAGCTCATTCAATCCCGCGGGATTGATATGCGGGATTACTCAATCCCGCATCTTTGAAATTATGTTATAAAATCAAATTGGAACTACAGATTTTTGTGTAAAAATCAGCGTTTATTAAACATTTCTACCATTAAACAACATAAATTATTTATTTTCTATTAATTAAGTATAAATAGTTAGCAATCTGTTTTCTTAGATTCATCTTTATAAATGTTTGGCATAGTTTAATAGTTTTGTTTAATTTTACCCTTACCTACAACAACAACAGTTTTATATTTTTGATTCAGACTTATTAAAAAAAAAAAAAAAAAATCATATATACAAAGTTTAAGCGCCAAATTTTTAATTTGCGGGATCCGCGGATCCGCGCTTTGAAGGTGCGGGATCCAGCAGATTAATAAAAGCAGCGGGATCCCGCGGGAATGCGTGATCCCGTTTTGCGGGACTGCAATCCCTAGCTGTATCTTACTTAAGACACTTGTAGACAAAACTACGTCACGTCAAATCAAGCGCACGTGTAACACGTTACACTCGTGTACATATCTCCGTCATTAAGCTCCAATCGATAGCCTTATCGTCTAACAATACGGCCACAATCACGCACAAACAGCATTGTTAAATTTTTTGTGTTTTTGTTTCTATATTTACAGCTGGGAAGCGGTTTGTATGCTACTGGGGTTGAAAAGACCGTGTTTTGTAGAGTCCCATGCATTTTCTTAACCATTAAGGCCTGTGTTCACCAACATTTAAATCAACTGTTTAGATATTTAATCAGTTGTTTACTCAACATTTCATAGGAAATTTGACATAAACCAACTGTTTATATACCTAACCGGTGGTTTGAATGTTGGTGAACACAGGCCTAAGGGGTTTATTCATAAACGTTGCTTAAACTTAAATGACGTTCAAACGTCAAAAATATATGGTTAAACAATAGTAAGCTATGTATCCCGAGATCCAGGACAACTCTAATGCGTAAAAGTATAATTATTCTGTATAGCACCAATTCTTTATAATAAGTTGCCAAAACATTGGAGAGAACTAACTACTGAAAAATTAAGGAATAGATTAAAAGCCTTTTGTTAGAAAAAGTCTATTACAGCACCGACGAATTTCTGACTGACAAATTAATAATTGACAATTAATCAATATTTATTTATTTATTGTCAATTACTTGTTTATTGACATACTAATTTTATTACTTTTATTCCAACACACTGAACTCTATTTTAACCCAGTACCTTCTGATAGGAGAAGAAAAGATTTGGTTTGTGCTAACTCTCAGACTAAACATGCTTTTGCTAATCGATTTTATTTATTTTTAGGGCCCTACTTGTATAACCAGTTTAACAGAGTGTTAAAGATTTATAGTTTAAGTTATAATAGGTGTAATTTACTGGTACAGGAATATTTGTTAAAACTCAATTACGCAGACACGGAAAAACTACTTAGACATTTTAAAATAATATCTCTAGCTACCTACTCTAATATAAGTCTCTTCCTTTACCTAAATATTAATGGTGTCCACTTTATCTACTTTAATATTATTTGTTAATATATTTAAACACAATATATCTTACATAATCTAGTTTTAAAGTCATAAACCTATTGTTGTCTTCTTCTTAAATGTTTGATGTAAATTGATGGCCTGAAACACAGGTTTTTAATAAACCTAGATCAGGCAGGTCTACATTACAGCTAGAATAAAATGTTCCTCGATTGTAATTAATCTATTGCAGGCCGCCAACTACACGACCCGCCGTCCAAAGCACGTACTGACCGACCCAGACGACCCCACCACTCTCATCCAGGAGAGTCGTAGGGAAACCAGTACAGCTCGTACTGAAACACAGGTTTTTAATAAACCTAGATCAGGCAGGTCTACATTACAGCTAGAATAAAATGTTCCTCGATTGTAATTAATCTATTGCAGGCCGCCAACTACACGACCCGCCGTCCAAAGCACGTACTGACCGACCCAGACGACCCCACCACTCTCATCCAGGAGAGTCGTAGGGAAACCAGTACAGCTCGTAGAGTATACACAATACACGATCCAAATTCCGACCTCGCTTTAGAGGTCCCGCGCGAAACCCACCCCGACCTACTATTATTATCGTCAATAATAATAATAGCCCTCCCCGTCCCTTGCCGCTTAACGATGTGCCAGCATGTGGTTTAGCTGAGCCTGTAATCCAAACTCCCCATGACAATAATCAGAACCCTGATTATCCAGCCACCGTCAGTCCCTTGCCACCCTCCCTCCGACACTGCCCTAAGCCGAGGTTCGAACCCCACCTGGGGTGCCCTTTGCGAGCAGTCGTCTAGTTTATAAGTAGCTTTTAGTAAAAACTCCCCTGGCTGGAGGCGTAAACTTCTTTTAGGTGCTTGCGGCACTACAGGATAGCCCGGTTAAGGAGCAGGAACCCCCAGTGGTTATAACTACGAGATGCCATGCACAAAAAAAAAAATATATATTAAAATCTAAATCATAATTTTACTTTATACTTGAATAAATTATATTTTATTTTATTTATTTATTAATAATTGCTTTAACATTTGTATTTTTTTAATTTGTATTATTTATGAGTTTATTACACTATTTGATTGTATTTTTGTTGTACCATTTAGTCAAGTATGGTCTAAATTGGATTGTTAATTGCTATATTATTTGTTGTGTGTAATGGACGAATTTAAATCAATTGATGCTGTGTAGCGTCCGACATCTTATATTTGTACGCCGTTCAGGCAAAACATGACTGCCATAATTATAATTTGATGTAACATCTTGCATGCTTTGTGTGTGTATACTCATGTTTTGGACAAATAAAAAATTATCTTATCTTAAACAGTCGCTAATCATTACTTAACTTTAAGCAGCGTTTATAAGAATAAACCCCAATATGTTGGCAGGTACTGTAGATTGTCAAATGATAAAATGATGAATAAATTTAATTCAATTGCTCGCAAGCGCAACTGTTATGCATGAGGTCCTGGGTTCGATTCCCAGACTGGGTTTTTCCATCTGGAATTTCTCAGTAGCAGCCCGGAGTCTGGATTTGTGCCTTGTTGATGGCAATAGGGTAATAGTCCCGTATTTCATGAGACTTAAACATATCGACGCTTGAAAGGCAATAATGACCAAACATGTTCCAAAAAAAAAAAAAATTTTTTTTTAAAGAAAACTTTAAAATGGAGTATTTTACATTTTTTTGAAAAAAAAAGCATTTTAAAGTTTTTTTTCTTTGAAAAAAAAAAAAATCTTTAATATGCTCTAGTGTAAAGTTGCCAACATGTCGTTTTGTCAATATTGCCTTTCAAGCGTCGATATAACAGGCGAAATGTGGATTTACTATAGCTGGTACACCTCTGCCTAACCCTTCGAAGATACAAGCGTGATGTTATGTTTTATGTCATAATTGCTTCTTCTTATATTACGTAGGTTTCAAATCCTTTTATTACCAGGGAAATGAATTTTTCACAGAAATATCCTAAAGAAGCTGTTTGCCGTAAGCACCGGATAAGAAAGCCTTTGATATATGGACTCCGGCGGTAATCGCTGGCTAATGGTTAGTTTCTAGATAAACGATTCGTTAACTACATTTTTAAAGCGGTTTGTGAAGGCGGTTTCTTTGTATTCTACTAAATAAAGATACTAAATATATATACAAAAAAAAAAGTGAATTGGGGTTTTGTGGTTAAATTGGTTAAACCGGTTTTCATTTAAAACAACTGACAATTAAGATTTTGCCAGATGATCGTCACACAATCGAGAGGTTTTTCGTATTACATACATACATACATATAAAATAAAAAATAAAACGAATGAATGTCCTTCTAGGGCGTCCCGTCGTATAACACTTGTTAAATTTATTAGAAGTTATCTAATAAATTTAATTAATATTATATTATTTTAATTTATTTAATTCTATAAAAAAAGAGACGGACCAGAGAAAAGATAGATAGATTGTGTGATATTTGATATGGCTAAGAAGGATGTGAATGCGATGAAGAAAGAGATGAGATTGATGCCTTCAATGGAAGAAGAAGACGTCATGCTGCGCTGCGCCAATTAAACTGAGATGAACGCTGATTATGATATCATCATCAGCCTCCACCCGAGTAAAGAAACTACCAAAATTAAAGTACTTAATTCTTTACCTTGACTCTTGAGGATCTCTTATCTCTAAAGGTCTCTGCACACAGCGGGCGCGGCGCGGCGGGACGGGACGCCGACGCGACGCTGAGTAGTTGTAATGTACGCCACACAGAGCCGTCCGGCTCGACGCGACGCGACGCGACGCTCTGTGTGGCGTCGTCCATAATATCTAGTACATTACAACTGCTCAGCGTCGCGTCGGCGTCCCGTCCCGTCCCGCCGCGCCGCGCCCGCTGTGTGCAGAGACCTTTAAGGTTTTGGCATAGAATTGGCAGAGTAAAGCTTCTTCTCCTTTCTTATTTTCGTGTGGTTAGTAAATTACCTGGCATCAGACTTTTTATGCCTCCAAGGGCTTCTGACTTGGCGTCACATGCCGTCGAAAAATATCTCTTAGACATGCCAGTTTCCTCACGATATTTTCCGTCGCCGTTTATTAAGGCGAGGTTCTTAGAGCGTGCATTTTTGTTCTAGAGGTGGCAGCTGGGCGCGAGAAAATTGTGCCGTGAATTTCGTTAATTTTAGGTTGAAAATTATATGTTTTACGATATTAACAATGTTAAACCCGACGGACATTACGTCATCATAGACGTTAATTTTGATGTGATTTATTATATTGAAATAAAATTATTTTAATCTACTAAGGGTACTAGTCTCAATGTTTGGATTTTTTTTCTATCGAGTGAACTTTATCCAATAACATATGTAACGAGTACCCGACGTACCTACAAAAAGGTCTCAAAAGCAACATATAATTTTTTCACGTGTTTAAGTTTTCAGTTGTGTTAATCATTACCGTTTCTAAATAAAATGACATTAAAATTACATTTGCTAGAGGTTAACTTGAACAACCTCGCCTTAAGCAAGTGATAATTATACAATACGCACATGAATCGAAAGTCAGAAATGCATGCCTTGGGTTCGGACTCGAGACCTATGGACTTGGCATTCCCACGACGGACCCGCCACCACTATATTGTTGTAACACATTTTAAGCGAAAAATATGAAAGAACGTAAGGCTAAATAACATATTGAACGAGTCCTACTTCTTCTTAGTAAGTAGGACTGGAAATAGGTATTTAACGTAGATTGATATGTCTGTGTTGTATGCAGGCATACAACACAGACATATCAATCTACGTTAAATACCTATTTGACGTGACGTGTGACGAATATTAGGTAAGTTGGGTAACATAGTCAGTTCAGTTGCCTTATTTTCTGAGTCAGATGACGGAACTCCACACATAATGTTACACAATGACAGATGAACTAGTAGAGCTAAGCTTCAAATATTGTGTTATTGGTCAAAGTATGAATAGCTGTTAGGCACTGTCACTCAGTCACTTTTTTGTAGGCAACCGCAGAAAATTGGTTTGACGAAGCGTCGATTTAGATACGATTTTTTAAGGTTTAGAGATAAACAAAGCTTGTTGAGGGCATAGACTGGAGTCTAGTCTATGCCCACAACAAGCTTATCGCTAGACTTACCCAAATACATTAATAATTAAGTATAATTTGCATAGAAGAAGCCTTGTAAGACCTACTTAGATACTACGTACTTACAAGAGGTTTCAGTTGAAATTCCTGTTTCTTTTCTCTTTTATATTTATTTTTTTGTGTCGTTCTTTCTTGCTCTGTCAATCTGAACTTCTAGCATTAATTTCGACCTGTATAGGTTCCAATTTCTTTAGTTTTAAGCTTGTGAACGATCCTTTCTTTCACTTAATGCATTCTCCTTTAAAATAACTTGTCAACCACAGCTCCCTCACGTAAAGCATCGAACTGTATGTATTATATAGACACTAGGTAGGCGTGAAGACACTTATGTTGCATAGAAGCAGGCGTAAAGATACTTATATTACATAGAATTACGCAAGTTCCAGGCAATTGATATCACATTACGGACGTCGTCGACGCCATTGGAGGATTGTGTTGCATAGGCTGCATAACGTGTGTGCCTAAGGTTTTCATTTTCATCGGGAGTGATGTGGTGTGAACTGGAGTGTACTTAGAATGTTGTGTAAGGAATCATCGGTGGAAATTAAAGCTGGAAGGCACAACAACTTCCGCTATGCTGAAGGGCTTACTAAATGGCTCAATATTTTGTATTATATTTTATTTATTAGGGTGACATATTACATTTTGTAGGAAGAAATACAAAAACGATACGGCCAAATATGTAACAAACAGCATTTTCCACGGAATACACATAAAAAAAATCTTTACAAATCATGCTGTTAAAACTAAAACCTACAAATTACAATAATTTAAGTTTTATAAGACAACATTTTTTGTGCTAAATAGTAAAACAAGTAAGTTATCTTGATCTCATCTTCATTTATTTGAGATCAGCGCAGCATCTCTTCTCCTTACATACATCTCTATTACTCATCAGTAGTCACACCCTTTCTAATTGATATAAATACAATCTCAAAATTTCTTGATCATCTTATATTTCCAGAAGATTCCTAAGGAAATAATCCCAAGTAATATTATAAATGCGAATGTGATTTCGTTTGTTTGTTTGTTACGTTTTCATGGCTAAGCGGCTGTACTGATTTTGATGAAATTTGGTATGGGGATAATTTGAACCCTGTGGAAGACATATACTACTTTTTATCGACAAATCATGCAGCCGCGGGTGGAAGCTAGTATGATAATAAATCCTAAATGTCACGCCATTTATTATAAAAAAGTTCGACTATTTAGAACGTAGTTCCTGTCACTCATAGGGACCTAGGTATGTGATAGCCTATCTCTAAGACTCATAGTGCCAAATAAACAACCGAATACCTCAATCCCAAAGCGGTTCGCTTGTTTCTTCAATTATTTTAACACTCAATGAGTTTCACGATTTGATTGGACTATCGGTGTGTTATTTTTACAGTTTGTTTTTATTATCGAAACACGTGTTTTGAATACTTTGAACTTTCCAATCGTTCACCGGATTATTTTCGAATTGCGACTTGATACAAACAACTATTTTTAGCAGTCTTGTTAATATTTGAAGTTATTTATTTTGTGGGAGTCTATTTTTTTTATTTTTATATAGCCAATCAGTGCGATTAACACCCGGTGCCGACAGATTGGCAAACTCATGTTTATAGCTGTAATTGGCTTGCTAAAATAGGTAGGTACAGATAATCAAATTACTGGACATCACTTCGACAAGCTGTCAGCGGCTCCTGTTAATCTTTCTCTTTGAATCGACATCTTTATACACATCCAAGAAGCACACGACACAAAAAAAAAAAAAAATATTGGACATGGCACCCAAAATATACAATAAGTTGCCAAAAAGTATCACAGATATACACAAAATACACAGATATACAGATATAACAACATAGTTGCAAAATTAATGATTATTATTTAAATGAAAGATGACTGATTTTATCTGAAATGGCACCACAATATAATGATTATATTTTGGTGCCATTTCAGATAATTTAATCTTTCATTTAAATAATTATTTGATTTGACATGTGTATTTTAACTGAAATAGCACCACAATATAACCATAACAATGGCACTACAATATAATTATATTGTGATTATAGTGTTATTCAACTGGCTAGCTCTTACAAATCTAAAGATACAGAATAAGATGCCTGTGTGTGACAGACAGACCGACAGACAGCCAGACGGCATGGAACTCTAATACGCGGGGTAATTGCATTACATACTACATACTAACAATTCCAATTTCTTTAATTTTGACAATTCGAGAACATTCATTGCGTTATTTATGTTGTGCAGTAGACGAATTAGGAGTTTCCTTCAAAATCTGATTGTTTAAGAAAAAATGTTACGGAATCGGGGTGCTGCTACCAAACCATAATTCCAGCAGGCAATTCTATCACTTTCCCAAATAATAACAAAGTAAGAGTGGTAGGCACTGCGTGGTAATTTTACTCGGAATACATTTACAGATAAGATCGTATTAAATTGAATACGATCTGTTTCGATTCCGATTGTGTTTCGACTGAGCTGATAACTGATATCTCAAGCATGGTTAAAACGAAGAGAAATTGAAAGTACGGGATATATTCCACTGTCAGTTTCTGTGGTCAGGTTTTAAGTTACCAGATAGGTACCTACCACAAAATAATAATAATAATGTTGTATGAATGAATGATGAACGAATGAATGAATGAATGAATGTCTTTATTTGATAGAATATTGAATATGACGTGGCATTGCTGCCAGTTTTCTGGGCACGTTTCCGGATGACGAGAAGTAAGAATTGAGTATTGACAGCTATGCGGATGAGTACTCAAGGGCGTCGCAGGGAGGGGCAGCTGCCCCTTCCTAGAGATTAAAAAAAATGTAGCCAAATGCAAAGCAACCAAAATCGTATATAAGAAGCATTATGGGGAAAATCGCCACTATGGTCTTTATGGTTTAACTTATTAATGAAAACTTACAATATTTTCATAATCAAGTGGTCGAGAAGTTTACAAAAAAACCATGAAAGATTATGTTTCAATTAAAAAAACTCAAAAACAGGGTCTCGCTCTTCCACTTTATTATTAAAATATTGTAACTTTACCTATTCAATTTTTCTAATAAATGTAATAATTTGTTTTACAAGTTTTATTTATTGTACACTTAAAGAGCTCGTGGTGCTTTACACTTTGTCCGTTCTTATTACAATCGTCGTAGAGGTAAGACTTGTAGTACGGCTTCATGTGCTCTTAAATTGACTGTACCTTCAATTTACACTTTGCCTTTCCTCCATATATCAACCTGCCCTACCTCTGAGACATCGGCTGGCGACGCCCTTGTGAGTACTTCGATGCCTTAAGTGTCCTATTATTTTTGTATTTATTTTATATAGTAGGTTAGTTAGGCTTTTAATTTATCCCTAGTGTAAATAATTAATTATGTTATACAAGAAGAACACAGGAGATAGAAAGAGGGAGGGGGACAGGGAGCGAGAGAGGGGGGGGGTAGAACAATAAAAACCTTGCAGGACTGTATTACTAACATCACAAATAACAATTTTTGTTCTATGACTTTTTACAAAACAATATATTTACCCAAGACAAAAATTCAGGATTTCGTTGTTCTATCTACCACATTTCAATTCTGTGATTTGTTTTACCTACCTACGTCAACGTAAGACACGGCAGGTTGTTTTGCTACGCACAGAGTTCGTAACATTTAGAGCGTTGAATTTAAATATTTTTATTTTTGTATGAAATCTGATGAATCATTAAAATAGTCATAGAACCAAAGTTGTTGTTTATGATGTTAGTAATATAGTCCTGAGAGGTTGTTAGTGTTTTATCAATAACCCTGTATATTGTATATAAGAATTTTAATGTAGGTATATGAAAGATATAGAATATCATTATTAAGTTATTATAATTATGGTGGTGGTAAATTATTTAACGTCTCGGTCGTGCAAATATTAAATGTATCTAGTTAAAGTTAACACTGTATTTTCTGCACTGTTTCAAGAAGGGGATCCAAGACTGGATTAGTCCAAGGCAACTCTTCATCTTGAAACAGTCAAGCAAAACCGAAGATCAGAAGCTGTTTCATATCATCAATCGACATTCAGAGGAATGTCTAACTTCCACGAGACTTCACCTACAAAGAGGTAATATTAATAAAATACCATAATTCAAGAGTACGACATTGGCAATGGTATTATATCTCCAGTTTATGATGCCTACACGATGTAACTCGGTATACGATACATTCGACGTATTAGACTGACAGCTTTGACTTTATCGTAATGACAATAATCATTTATTTGCAATAAGTATTGGTACAGTTTAGTCTTAAAGCCAGTAATTAAGTTCCTTATACATAGTCAGACATTTGGAGTGATTTGTGGCAAAGTAAGCTCGAACTGTGCCGAGCCCAACATGAGTGTGGCACCCCTCACTTAAAATACAGAAAACAATCAAGATATGGAAAAGTTGATAGGCAATACTTTTAGCACATATATTAGAATTAGTGTCTGCTAGAGGACAGCCTGCACTGATTCACGCAAATTAACATAAAAAACTCTTTACAAGACAGATAATTAATCTTTTTATCACATCTATTCAAAAACAGATCTTTCAGATTCGTATTTACAGATTTGAATTTCGAATGTGGATATTGTTAGTAAAAGTTCCAATCACCAAAGAGTTCAAGCCTGAACATTGTATGAACAAGTAACAGGCTGTATGATAAAACAAACCGCACGCGAGCCAAAATAAAAAAAGTTTGTGAAAAAATAAAAAACGCGCCAAATGAATTCCGCCTTCGTTCGTAATTGTTTACTCAAATTCGGATTTTACTTAGTTTTATTAAAAAAATTGTAAGTCTTCCTCAAGTAGTGAGAATTAAAGTGTTATTTTAACTTCAGAAAACATTGTATTGGACGCTAAAAATGTGATAAAAATAAATAAACGTACTATTTTTATTCCGTAAGTTCCACTTACTTATTTTTTCATAGAGGGTGATAAAAAGTAGAGTGTCCACCTCGGGAGCAACACTATTTTAAGCTTGAGTGACGTACTTTGAATCCCTCGCTGCGCTCTGGATTCAAACAAACACTCTTGCCTTCAAAATAGTTGTTTGCTCCCTTGGAAAACAATGTACTATTAAGCATCTGGTTGGCAAAGCCCTTCGCTCTTCGGAAGAAACAAAAAACCGAAATGAAACATCACACTCTAATTCTTAGCACAGCCTTCACGATTATGTAGGTCACTCTGTGATCGGCTCGACGCCGACTAGCTGAGCCACTGTGCAGGAAGATGCATAGGTTCATTCAGAATATTGGGTCTTTTGATCCGCCAAGAAATTCCTAGGAATTGTAAATTACTCGGGAATTTCATATGGCAGGTAATCGGAAGCAGAATACAAAATATTTAGAAAAAATTGATTGTCTGTAAAGTTGGTTTACGGACGATAGTTTAACGTGACAACGTCATAACAAAACATTGATGCGGCGCAAGCGTTCAATGAGCGTAACGGGACAATGAGAGTAACGGGACATTTTCGTGCAATCAGCCGGCGTTCATCTATTTATTAGACGTTGTCACGTCAAAAAAACGAAGTCAAAATTCTTTTTATTTAACTCTTAGTTCGATGACAACGTAACAAAGTTCATATCAACACTGGTATTGGTACATAAACCGCATCTAGTATTTTATACAGGGCCTAAAACGACTTTTATCAACGCGACGCCGCTATACATAGGATACATACGCCTCCCATCATGTTTTTATGACCCATAGGATACGCAACTAGTCTGACATGTCCGTTAGCTGCCACTAACTGTAATTTGACTCCATTTGTATCCATTACATGGTTTTTGTAGTTTGAAAAGGAAACACCAGCACCGGTAAATACTGTGATGAATTAATTGCAATTAAATAAATTAGAAACTGAAGTCTTTAGCAGTTTATTTAGATCTCAAAATAACAACAAATTAACCTTGTATTTCAATCATATAGATATGTAATTAATAATAAATTTTTAGGGTTCCAAACCTCAAAAGGAAAAAACGGAACCCATATAGGATCACTCGTGTGTCTGTCTTTCCGTCTTTCACAGCCAATTTGCTCCGAATCTACTGGACCGACTTCTGTTGGCACACATAATATGAATTTCTGTGACTAATAAAATAATAATGTTAGTAATAGGGGTCACTTTTGGGGTGCGAATTCGTTTTTTTTTTTTTTTACTATATTACTTTCAAAGTTATTCAAGAAAATAGATGAAAATTGACCATTCCCCCTTATCTCCGAAAACACTGAGACTTAATTATTATTATTATTATTTTTCTTAAATATTCAGAAAATAGTTATTTATTTATAGATTACAGGAAGACTATAAAGTCTATGGTCTTAAAATAACATGGTAAATCTCTCAACATCGTGCGTACAAACTTAATTTTGCAGTTGGAATGTATGGGAGATCTCGTTTTTCAACTACAATGTTAAGCTTCTTTTTGGGATAATTTTATCCCAACTTTGGAACCCTTTATTGTGTGTGACACGCACTTCGAAATTGTAATACCTAAGTAGCCACAAACATTTTAGGATTTTCAGCATTTCATGAAAACTACCAAATCCATACTAATATTGTAAATGTGAAAGTAACTCTTGTATGTCTCATAGCCGCCTCAATTATGCTACACGCGTCAAACTAAAAACAAGATAAATACCGTAGCAATTATATGTAAAATATAATTGGTAGCGCATTCCTTGTAAATGTAGTAGGGAATAAAGTGAATGGCTGACATTTCTGACTAGTACCTAAGTGACTGGTCACCTGTTTATGTGAACATGACCTATTCTTGATCGGAGAGCGTTCTCTTAGTGATAAATGGAGATGGAATTTGAAAGTCTTTGTGTGTCTCATAAATCATTTATTGCTATTGCTAAAATGTTCATCGCACAGTTCGTTCATTCATTTTTCTGCGAAATAGGTCGGTTGTAATAAATACTGCCTCGGTGATAAAATTATGGCTTTAGAATTCTTTCAGAAAAATCACGCGCACCAACAAAACAAATTTAAACAGGGCTTTACAAGATAAATATCACGTTTCTTGAAAAATGCTGAAATCAGCGGTAGACGTTTAAGGGGCACATGCACAATATAAGAATCGCGTGCGGCGAGTCCACGCGCCGAGCATCTATTTAGGTATTTTGAGATTATTATTATTATCGTTAGAGTAAGGTGATTTAGGTACATTTTTTTTAGTATTTTCTTTATTGAACTCTTAATGACATTAAAATAATCTAATTATTACAGACATACGAAGCTTTGTTATTATGAAACAAACCGTTTAATAACAGATAAAAACAGAGAAATTTGACGACATTGTAACAACCGAATTAAAAAAAAATTAAAGATAATTTGAAAAAACTAATCAGTGCATTTTAAAGACGAGAATATTGAGCTAATTATGCGTCAAACAGATTTTGTAAATTAATTATTTATTGCCATAAAGTAAGCACACAAACATAATTCGAAATATTGTTGGGCGCGAAAGATGAACTAAAAAAAAAAATCCGCCGTTACTTACATATATTATGTTTATTTATATGCAAAAATAATATTTCATGTTTTTCCAATACGTAGGTATTTTGCTTAAAAAAAAATACAAAGTTGCGACTAAAGACTGCAGCCTACCGGCAGAAAATTTGGGTTTTCTGAAAACTGTAGTCCTTAGAGAAATCAAGTAAATATACAGTGACCTGCATGATTGATTTTTATTGCTGCTGTAATATTTTCATCTCTTATAGTGAGAGAGACATTTTATTTTACGACTTGCCGCAGTCGTTGGCCGCTATATCTAATGTTTAATGGGCTATCAAAGTTCGAGTATTTTTACAAGGATTTATTTAACTTGTTTTATAGGCAGCATCTGTTTTTTCAGAATCGAATCTTATGGGAACATCTACTAACATAACATCACGCCTTTAACGAACGGTTAGGCAGAGGCGTACCTATAATGCACTCACATTTATCCAGTTATGTTTAAGAGCAACAAAATACGATCTAGAGGAATGTGGCCGTTTTTATTTAGATCGAATTTTGTTGCTTCGTGTCTCAATATGAAACTTTAAAAAAGGTATTAGAAAATTCTAGACACACTTACCGATATAGTTGATTGAGCCGTTTTTCATAATTCCTTCTCAGTCACGAGATAATATGTTTTTAAAGGAGTGGCTCTAGTGGACCGGTGACAACGCTCTTAAGTGCCATGTAAGAGGGAGCGAGCCTATTGTTAAATTTTTAGGAAGATCATCTACCTTTACAATGTTTGTAAATATGTGAGCACCATGTATCTATCCCATATTTAATTTATGAGTCATTACTTCACTTTTCATTCTTTTTACCTATGGTGTTACAGTATTGCATTTTTAGTTTTTTGCTTGAGTATAGTTTTTCACTATATTTGCTGGTATATTCATATTCATTTATTCACATTTAAATAGAGTAATTACAATAGGTGGTTTCACATGTTACATTATTTGATCTTATATTCTATTTAGCCTAGTATGGTATATGAAGCTTAATCATGCAACGTAATATTAATGTAGCATAATTTTGTTATTATTTTTTATTAAGCTGCTTTCAAACTACGCTATAATATAATAATATATAGCTCATAGCACAACCATATCGCGCACCATACATTGTTATGGACACGTTCACACTGTACTGTATTATATATTATTGGAATACATGGTGCGCGATATTGTTGTGCTATTAGCTATATACTATATGCTATTTATATTATAGCGTAGTCTGAAAGCAGCTTGAGTGTGTGCTAGCTGACATATGGCAGATAATTTAATTTACTGTTCTGTGTCTCGTAATGTTAATTACTTTGCATACCTACTATTGTACAGAATCAAGTTCTTCTAACTGAACAGACAGCTGTGCTGCTGGAGAATTTGTTGCGCCACTTCTTCTTCCCAGCTAAAGCACTAGGAAGTGGTGAAGGGCGGGCGTTTTGGGGGACTGTTTTATGTAATTTTGACGTTCGAAATGTGTTGATTCTTAGCCTAATTTGAATAAATTACTTTTGATTTTGAGTATGTAATTTTATTCTAGGTTCCTTCACATCCTATCCTAACTGATATTATAAATACGAAAGTAAGTTTGTTACCTTTTCACGCCTAAACATCTTTTGCATATACGTTGTCAAGTGTAGAGAAACGGACATAGGTACCTTTCATCCCGAAAAAAAATACTGTTCCCGAGGAAAACAACAATAGCTTTCTTATGATAATAATCGATGGCGCCACGCCTATTTCGAATCATGAATCATATTGTTATAGAAACTTTAGTACCTAGTGTATATGAGTTTTTTTTTTTTCAACTTAAGCGCAAGCGAAGCCGCGGGCAAAAGCTAGTATATAATATAATCAATGTATCCAAAACATTATTGACATTTTAAAAGATTAAGTGTGGAGTTACTTGCCCATTATTTTTCATAAGTAACAACCTTTTGGAAGGGGCAGCTAGAATCAGTTAAATTTTTTTAACGTTCAAAAGTGCCTTTTTTGTGGCTATTTGAAATAAATGATTTGACTTTCATTTTGCCATCAACCGGGTACAAATCCAAACTCCAGGCTGCTACTGAGAAATTCCCGATAGAAAAACCGAATAACACTTTGCCTGGGAATTGAACCCAGGACCTCATGCCCAGCAGTATTCAGGTGCTATCTAACAACACAAGGCCATTTTCGGCAAACAAAAGACAATCACATAAAAACAATGGCCTATCATAGACTGTCAGTGTTACATTTTCTGCCCCCATTAATTACATAATCAGAGCATCAACAATGCTATTTGTTTATATACAAGTCAGAAAGAGACAAAACATCTTCCCTTTCGTTTGATTGACGGCACATTGTCGCAATTTTTCGAGATCACAAAAACTGTATCATAACTTCTATTGTCTTCAAAATACGGATGATATTTGAATGGCAAGATGGGAAATAAAGTACTGACAAGACAATGTAACTGGGACAAGCGAAAGTGATCCGATGACAGGAAAATTGAGACGGATTTTCGAAATCAGTTTACTTTATTATATTTTGGAGACATGAATGCAAGGTCAACTATAATAGGTGGTATTATAGCTAGTTCAGACGCCTTTGTACGTCAAAATGATGCTTCTGAAGGATGAGCTGAAATTTTAGAAATCGTGGGAACTGACAAATGCGAAAACATTTTGGAAGTCGCATTTGCATTGGGGCTTTAGCTTTAATGCAGCTGTATTTAAGACGCAGATATATGCCAGTGACCTTGAGTAGTTAGTTAGCTTGCGTGTTCGGTACTGAGCTCACGCAACGCGTCGTACGTCCAGCCAGTAATAGGACTCGCCCATCCAGGAACGCTGTCCCAAATAAGACGCATTATTAATTTATTATACATAAAACAAAAGTATTTTAATAAAACACGTACACTAAAAGATCAATAGTTCAATTATCTTTAAAAAGGTGAAGGTTTCAGAAATATAAGCTTGATAGATTTTACGTGATTCTCAGTTTTTTATCCGCGTTAGATATAACTTGAAAAATTAATTTCATTATGTAATATGAACATAATCTAAAATATTCATATATTAAGTATTAAGAAAATGCTCTAATTTAATATATATTTTTTTAAATCATAAACACTACTCGTTTAGACGTGATCTTCAGTATATAATCATTAAAAGTCGGTTATCCTCGCCTTAAGTAATACACAGGCAACTGACTTTAAAAGTTCTGGGAGAAGGAAGATGAAATATTGTCAAACCAAGTTATTGAATTCTCCATGGGATCATAAACAAAATTTCTGTCACATCCAGTGAGACTAAAAGCCGCGTGTCTTTTGGGGAAAGACTGAAAAGATATCAATCTATTACCAGGATCTTAATTCAGACACGGCTCTGAAGAACAAAAATTTATGAAAAAAATAAATATCTGTACAGCCCTGTCCTGCTTTTCCATAAAAGTCAAAGTAAAAGAGGTCGCAACCGAAATCCTTTTCAAAAGGACAAAAACTATTATTACGTACTTTTCTCCACCCGTAATCCTATTCCACACGCACCAAATACTGAGCCTACGAGTCCACTACCAAACAAAACTTCACCTTATTTGGAACAGTCGGGTAAACAACCTGTATGACTCACATAAGTCACAGCTCACAGAATACTACAGAAGGTCGGCTCCATACAACGGGCGAAAACAGACTCACGCACACATAGACGCGTACGTACGGCCCGGCCATCTCAAACAAACGCCGCTGGTCGCGAGTGCGCTTGCTCTCGCTGTACGTGAAGCGTGTCTATATATTTTGCGTGTATTTTGGGTCATCGTATGGTGCGTACAAAGACGCGTACGTACAGCGATCTCAGTCTATCTCTGCCGAATCCCAGTCGCAAGTGCAGTTGTACTCGCTGTAAGTGAAGCGTGTTAATGGGTGCGTGCGTTTTCGCTCGTTGTATAGAGCTGACCTTCTGTAGTATTCTGTGACTCACAGACTACGTTTCACAGACACATTAATTTGAGAACCGGGTCAGTTAAACCAATCATTCTATACATAACTGTTATTCATTGGCAATTTTAACCTGGCTTTTAGAATTTTGTAGTTCATTTATATTGTTGGTACTTATTATTCGTGTACGTATTATTATTCCTTCTCGAGACATGACCAAAGAGCTCCAGTATTCGAGACTGTACTGCTAATAGACGTTGTTTGATGCCGAGTTCTTTGAGTATGAAAACGTTTGTACGGAATTCTGTTGATGACTGACTCATGTAGGGTCAGAATCATTTACTGAATCCATGGTTGCGCGTTGTCGTCCCTGCCAGCCTGTATAAGGAAATTTTGAGCAAAATTTCATATACCTAAACCCAGAGGTTCAGGAAGTGCGTTGTCAGTCATCGAATGAATTTACGTTTTTACTAAGTCAACATTTCATCATTTCAGCCGAAAAACGTCTACTGCTGGACATAAGCCGCCCCCAATTGGGGGGGATTGCCATAATCGCCACGCTTGGCAGGTGGGTTGGCGATCGCAGTATGGTGTTAAAAATGCATTGAGAACGCTGCTGCCCATTCTCTGATAAGTTCCTTAGTCGCCTTTTACGAACACCCACTGGAATAAATAGGGTGATGCTGTTCCTTACGTCCGGCACCACAAAGCACTTTTTTTTACTAAGTATATTTAGCTAAAACGAAATAAATTTTACGAAAGTTTCAGAAAACAATCAGCAGTCTAGATTTGGTATTATAGAATTACTTAAATAAAATTCTAGTCTACGATTCCTTTTTATCTTGTCCACAAAGCATCGAAAATTAGTAACGTTGAGGTGAATTAAAGTAAAAATCGCATTTTCTCCGCACTATTATTAGAAGGACGTGATTTGTGCACGGTCTAAAGTATTAATTTGGTATTAAAATCTTATAGTTTTTTTATTTGTCTATAGAAGTTGTCTTCATTTAGAAACTAGCGACGAGATTAGAATAAAGATAATACTCGTAAATATAATACTAGAAATAAAGATAAAATAGATCAACCATTTTACAGATTATCTAAACTAAGTGCATCTTTTATGGGGTACTGTGTTAAATGTTACAACAAAATACCTTGTGATGTATTGCAATTAAATGAAGGAAAATTTAAAACACATATTAAAACTACACTTTGTAAACAAGCTTATTACAAATTAGAGGATTATATCCAAGATAAGAATGCTTGGAAACATGCTGGTCTTGCTCCATAGGACAATGTAGAGTCTAGACAAAATCAAACAGGTTGCTAATTTATGTATAATGTATTATTTTTAAGACATTAATTTTTATGATAAGTTTAACTCGCACACTGACTTTTTATTTGTACAAAATAGTACAATATTTGTAAATATGTGAGCACCTTGTATCTAACACATGATTAATTTATCCGCCAATGCTTAATTTTTTTATTGTTACTCGTATTACCTGTTGTGGTATAGTAATTTTATTCTAGGTACATCTGTGTCATGTCTTCACATGTAATGATATAATTGATGTATACAAAGTATTGTAAAACAGTTTGAATCAATTTTATTTCCGTGTAAATTTTGACGTACAAAAGTGCCATTTAAGTGCATATTTGAAAAAAAAAGAAGGTATGTAGAAACAAAAATTAAACATCAGTGAAATTAATTGCTAATGCAAAAACCAATAATCTATACTTTTCTCATAATATCTCCCATCGGATCAAAGACAATCACAATACTTATTACAAAAAAAAAAACATTAATAAAGAAGAAAGAAAGAAATTTATTTAATTAAAAAGTTCTAAATACATCATCAATCTACATAGAACTGAATTCCAATATTTCCAATAAAAAAAGCAAGATCGTTGACAACAAAAGACCCAGCCAACTATATCAGGATCTCCATAGCACCGCAAAAAAAAACGAAATGTACCAAAAACGGAACACCACGTCCAGCGAACCAAAAATAGACATGTTCTATCATGCGCAACCGATTCCTTAATCGATTAATCTAGGCTTTAGACAAACGGTACTAGAAACAGATCATCCATGATGACTGCTCATCTACTAAAATAACGGTAAGTTAGAACATACGGGAATCACAGAATAGATAGATACAGAAAGTTGGCTCCATACAACGAGCAGGTGCACGCACACATAGACGCGTACGTTCGGCGTGGCGCGGCGGCGGTGATCGCAAAACAAAAATGCCAGTCGTAAGTGCGCTTGCAGTCGCTGTACATGAAGCGTCTATGTGTGCGTGTGTTTTCGCTCGTTGTATCAAATTGACCTTCTATTCCTACCTATTTTGTGGTTATGTGCGCGAATGTATCAAAGAAACCAGTATAAGATCGCGTGAGAAGTAAGGATTAAACTTTCGATTTTAGCCGACCGTATTGTTCTGTCTGTTACTCAGATTGGCACGCAGAATTTGGAATACACTGTTAAATTGTAGTTGGGTATTCGCCTTCAGAGAACCGAATCATTAGGCTTGATTGTTGATGCAAATTTGCAAATTCTTGGTTCCCGTAGGGCTAGTAACCAAGGAATTTTATTTATTTGGCCAACAGTGTAATTTACAAACTAGAAAGTACTTAACACAGATGTAACATACATACCGTAGGTTATGTGAATTTATAAAGTACTAGCTTTTGCCCGCGGCTCCGCCCGCGTAGATGTCGGTTATCGCGTAAAAAAGTAGCCTATGTCCGTCTCCATATCCCAGGCTACATCTCTGCCAAATTTCATGACGATCGGTTCAGCGGTTTAGGCGTGAAAACGTTACATACAGACAGACAGACAGACAGACAGACAGAGTTACTTTCACATTTATAATATTATAGTATATAGTATGGATTTGTATTTAGGTAAAATACAATAAAAGATTTAAAAGAAAATATGGGAAAAAAGCAAATTTAACAAATAGAATAACACTTAGTTGTAAAACAAAATAAAATAATCAAAATGCAACCAAGTGAACTAAATGCAATTATTTCTACTTACACTGAAATCAATATTTAGCCTAACTACTTCGGCTATTTCAGGAATAATCAAAGTTTGACAAGAGTTTATAAAAGTTAACTTGATTTAGTAAAAGTGATTTGTCTATAAAAGACAAAACAGCCTATGTTATTTCAAGTAACATTAGTAACAAAAACTTTGATTAGCTCTAAACATATTGAAGTAATAATAAACAGTTATGTCCGATTTTAAGCATTATCATTGTATATTTCGTCCATCTTCACACAAAATCTTAAACATTGCAATATATCAAAGTTGAATACCAAAGACAAACTATCTACTTGTATGTTGAAATGATATAAAACGGATTTTCAAAAGTTGACCAAGTCGAATATTTTCTTATTCATTTGGCCTCACCTAAATTGCCATAAAAGAATAACAGTAATTCTTCGCAAAAAAGTATTTTCCAATGATGACATCATGTACGTATGTTGTGATCTTACGTGAGATTCTTTTTGTATTCATATTTACTTACACGATCTCTTGGATTAGTCATAAAATTATGAAACCTGTTCATGATCGCGTTTACCTTCATTTTTAGCCCCTGTGTGAGGTTAGCAATGAATTATGTTGGATAAACTTTTAAATAAAATTGAATCGGTAATCGATTGATTAATTGACTATGACCATAACATGGGCCTTTCTTAAAAAGGAATATCAACATTCACGATGAGCTAAAATAAAAGGATCATTGACTCATTAACTCCGAAATAATCAACACTATTTGTGTGAATGGCAATCATCACCATGGTTAGCCTGCGCACATCCTATTTTGCTTAGGAGTGGCGCAAAACCACTTCTCCCAATCACCCCCTCATGTTCTGACTCTGGTGCCGTAATATGACGTTTTCATGCCATCATGATTCCAGTGCAAGAGAGAGATGGAGCTATACATGACCGTTAGCACCGTCCCTGTTTCGATCTGGAATCCCTATTATTTAGAGTTGGATATATTTCATTTAAAAACTAAACCAGGTTTTTCAGTATTTACTTAAACTGATCATATATCAGTTCTCAGTACTAAATACAAAAAACCTTGGTCCTTCAAGTTTTCTTCCGTAGTTCGTAAACGTAGGCTAAGTTAAACTTATGTCTGAATCATACACAACTCTTGACTTTGTGCCTACAGTTCCACACGGATGTGTATGACCTCATACAGTCACAATCGTGACCACACTTTTGAGTCTGAGGGGCAAAACACAAGCCTACATCATGGTGATCTCAACTCATGTAGCTTGCCAATTCATTATTTAAGTTCATGTATTGGTTCATGGGTTGGATCGAGCTGACTCTGGAAGAAGATGCATGAAAGGAAGGTAGGCCTTTGCTTAACAGTGGGATTGTGTTCGCTAAGGAAAAAAAAAAAAAAAAAAAACGTACGTAATGTTCACTGGCACATAGTGTCTTCCAAGATGTCTAATAGTAAAGATATTAATCGTACTTCATTATGAAAGAGTGGTGTAAATCCAGGACGAATAGCATCATCTCTGGCATTTTCGCCAGAGATGATGCTGGCGGGAATATAACTACTTTGACACATCAAAGTAAGGCTTCTGATCTCCACAATGTGTTGGGTGATATTGTAACAGATAAAAAGAGTGAACATAATCACCTTATTAATTTAGATGATCTTCAAATGTTCATAGATCCAGTCCTTAATACAAACAATGAAATAAAAAAAATATTACAAAAAATAGAATAGCAAGAGAAACAAAGCAAGAGCAAAGAGAGTGCAAAGATGAATATAAAACAAGAAAATATGGGGCAATAGACAAATAATTAAAAAAATTGTATAAACAAATAAGAACACCAAAACCACTGCAAAAATTAATAACGCAGCAAAGCAAACAATTTTTACGGTTTCCACTCAATCCATTAAAATTAATTAACTTAAAAGTGCTTACGTCACTTGAAAACCTTGAGTAAAAAGCCTTGCACATACATTACATTAAAGGTATTATAATATAACTCAGCCATCAGCGGCTACTTCAATTTTGCAATACTACATATTTGTAATTATCATTTTATATCAAATGACTGTAATAAGTACCTACTTTGTTCTGACAGTGATGACAGTGATGGTAATGAGAAATCAAAGTGATGATTGTGTTGATTATGAGAATTAATATTATCATCAATTCCAGGCGTCAAAATATTATTTCGATTTATGTCAAGAAGCGCAAACTCTTCGAGAAGATTTTGTGTACATATCTACAGAAAAAGTATAAATATGGACTATATACGACTAAATTATATGCGTAGGTATTTAGTTACAAAACACAAAATCATCAAAAGAATCAAATAACAATAAAAAATAATGAGACCAAAAATTACATATCAAATCTAACTGAAGCAACATGAACCAATCCATATTTTTAAGTATACATAATATATTCACAAAATCGGAACTGTTAAGAATTAGAACATTTATTTTAATGTCACGTATTTTGTTATAATGCAATCATATTCACATGTTTCCAGCCTGCCTTTTCGGATTGCTACACACACGAATTACAAAAGGTAATAATGTAACTTTTATATTGAATGTGGTTAGAGTGACTTATATTGTTATGTAAAGAATCATTGGAGTGAATTTATGTGAGAGTTGCAGTACGTTTGACATCATCCTTGAGTCTTCCTATGACACCATAGTCTGCCACTGTCTCACTGCAGAGCAAACACCTCTTATAAGGCACGAGCATTGATTATATTATCACTCTTACTCAAGACGGGTTGGCGATTTCAGACTTTTATTAACTACAAGTCGTTTCCTCAAGATGTTTCTCCTTTACCGATCAGTAATGTCCAAGATATACTCAGATGGGGCACCAAATTATTTCATAATGCTTTGTCGACTGGTCGAAAAAATGAAGAGAAAATAATTAATAAATCATATGATAGTAGCTGATCAAGAACTCTTAAAAAGAGTTTACACATTCAATCAACATTGTATGGAATTCAACATCATTACAACCGCCGCGCCGCCGCGCCGCCGCCGCGCGCCGTGACAGGGGGTCTACTCCCTAAGTCCGTCAACGAAGTAACGGGCCCGTCCGTTAGTAGTCCGACACGTCGGACTGAACCCTACTCCCTAGTAATTTCGGATTCATCAGTTTCCAACGGAATCGTAGACAATATTCGTGAACGAAAGACGCATGGCGATTGATGACAATAGAGTTGTGCTATTTTACCGGTCGATTACCGGTTTAATTATTTTGTGGTTTTCAAGCTAAATAAACAAAAATCAATATTTTTTCTTTAGAAAATGACTACATTTTTAACAATATACTTTTTATTATAAAGATTAGAATTATTTTTGACATTTTTGTCCGGAAACCGGCATTATCCTGTTGATACCTTTGCCTTTTTCCTTTTTGACATTTTGACGGAAATTTTCAAATTAATTCAACGATACTAGCCGGGAAGTTTGAAAATTATTTTATTTTAGTTTCTTTCTTATTCATTTCGTAAAATGGCCCCAACCGCTGCAGAAACTCACGGACACGGACTCTGGCCGGAGGCGCGCAGGAGCTGGGCAGCCTCAACGTGCTTTATATAGAATTTTTCACTTTTGGTGTGGAAAAAACAAAAAAAAAATACTAACATGTTGAGTTTTAAGGGTTTGGGGTATCTAAAAGGGGGTCGAAATTTTCATTATTTTTGCGATAGGACGCACCATTTTCGAGATATAAGCAAAAGAAAAGAAAAAAATATATACAGTAACCATTGATATAAATAGTAAAGATACGGTCGTCCGAACGTTTGCCGGACACGGTCGCCATACAAAAATACTAACGCCATCTATTAGAACTACTATGAACTACGATGTCAATCGGCGTGGTCTGCTCCTAGACGTAAACTTGTAAGAGCGGGTATTTTTCGAGGTACAAAGAAATAAAAAAAACCTTCTATTTTTCGAAATTTATATTTATTGCAGTTTGTTTGTGTTATAAAATTTTCATTGGCCTTCGAATAAAACAATATTTTTAAACTTATTTTTTTTAACTTATGACACGACTCCAAACTTTATTTCGCACGGAATCAGAAGGAAATCTGCAAAATAAATACGTATTTCACTGTACTTACAGATTTTTTTGCAGTAAGTACATAAAAACACATTTTAATTTGCTTTTAATAAACAATAAAAATAATTTTATACATAATTAAATCATATAGTAATAATAATAAATCTTTTCATTTCATCGGATAAAAACGCGCGCCGCTGCAAAGTTATGTCGCACTTTTACGCGGCTTCGCGTCGTCTTTGCCAAACGTTGAGACAAATTAGAAAGAAATTTGTTTTAAATAATGTTAGAAGTTGATATAATTACATATTTTTAACTTATCGGTGATATGAAATGTTATCCATTGTTTTATTGTGCTTTTTGTCGTAGTTCACGCAACCCTTCACGACACAACTTGGCATTTTTGCTTGTAAAATTTTACGATCGCTCCCGAAGACAGCCGAACGCGTTCTAGTTCACTTCGTTATAGGGAAGACCATTTTGGGACCAAGTTCGAGGCGTCATTATAACATGCGGTCCGCCCAGTCCTTACGCAGTAATATATATGTCAATGACAGTAACAGTACTGATTTTGTACCAGTAGTCGAGATGTTGGTGTGAAGTTTAGTTCATGACAACTAATTGATTTTATTCTACATCTTTTTAATCACGATTAATAATAGTCAGATTTAGTTAGAAAATCTAAATTTTAGTTTAAAAACGTCAAATTCAGAATAGCAAAATTGCCAAATAGCTTAAGATAATTCAGTAACGTCGGGAATACTCGCCAACCTAAATTCTTGGCGTAAATATTGTCGACGTTGCCTCCGCTCTTCCTATATAGCTTTGTCAAGCAATAAAAAAGCAGCCATACTTAGGAATTCCTTACTTTGTCTCTAAATAGTATAAACAATTATAATCGTTCGTCGACAGAACGATAACTATTTTGATGTCGTATCAACTGACACAAGGTTCCGTCAAAACAAGCGTCAAGTTCAACTTTTCGGACGGGCAAAAACGCATCGGGAGTAGGGACAGTTGTCAAATCGTGTTGTCATTCATTCTTCGTCGGGCCCCGAACGAATCGTCCGTCCGTTGGTGATAGGCAGTAGGAAACGCCCGAAACGAAGCCCGAAACGACGGACTTCGTGCTTAGGGAGTAGACCCCCAGCTTCGTTGATGTTGCGACATTAGTTTTAGTAGCCGTAGTTGGATTAGATGATTGTCTTGTTAACTACAGTTTGAGCACCGCATGTATTATTTTCTATAGAATTTTAGATCAATTGTTTCTCATTTTGATTTTTTTCCCTTCTACTTAGCGTTTCCATTGCAATCTCGACTGGGTTGGCCCAGAGAGTTTGACACCTTCAATAGCTTTCATCAGCTACGTGTGCAGCTATTTGCAGGACACGCTGGACATGATATTAAGTGTCACTTCGTTTATTTCATAAGTAAAGAAACATCTAATTTTTGACCTTTGTAATCTATGTTATTTCTTCGGCTATCACCTCAGATTAATATATTGCCTAGACATCAGAGATATATGCGCTTCTTTCAGAATTTATTTTATCTCAAACAAATGGTCAATTAAATAACAGTCATGATTTCGAAGTAACCTATCACGAACAAATAGAAAGTTAGCTCTCAACACGATCTAATGTCATTGAGGACATTAGGATGCTAGATTTAGATACCTACTGACCATCTTTGTATAGATACAAACGAATGTGAACGATTGTAAACTCGTCAATAGTGTCCAAACATTATAATAAGAAATAGATTGCCAGATTACCATGGAGACATCTAGCCTTTTCCCAAATATGTTGGGGTCGACTTTCGGGCTTTTGACGACCCGTAACGACTGTCAAAGATCTAAAAATGACAGCCGGGACCAACGGCTTAACGTGCTTTCCGAGGTCTTGATATGTAAAGATGATCACCCATCCACGGACCCACCGCGGCAAGCGTAGCTTAACTTGATCAATAGACCCGTGCGGTTGTTATTACTTAGCCACAAGACTCCTCATCACCATACAGACCATACATTAGATATTCCTATTGATAAATAATGACCTGAGAGAAAACTGGAAGAACCTCCTTAGAGAAATATTGCAATGAGAAGTGTTAGAGAATATAGGAAAGTGAGTGAGTGAGTTTTAAGTTTAAAATGCCGTGCCCTACAGGATCTTAATATATTTTAAGGCACCACTTAATACACATTGTGGAGTGATAAATTATTGAGCATTCTCTGGTTATGGTAATATTTTATTTCAAATTTATTTATATAACTTACACATTGTTCTTTAATATAATATACAAGTAACATGGTATGAAATTCTAATTAACAGAAGACTCAGACCGATTTACCAGCAGCTCCCAAACTAGGCTCAGTAATTGGTGACTGAAACACTACAAGAAAATATAATAAATATTGTAAATTTTTGTTATGAACTTAATTACAATCTTGCGCCAGCAGAACTAAAATTTACAAAAATGTTAGTACACTAATGTATGTAATGATTATGTTAGAACAAATCTGTAAATCAATAGGAACTTAATACACGAACTTTTTGCAAGAAAATGAAACGAACCATGGTTAATACGAAATAGAACCACGAGGTAAAGCATGTATTTTACTTTGTGACAAACCGCAGAATTATGTACAAGTTATGGAACCGCTGAACATAAAAAGCAAGAGTTATCGATTGACTGAAACATTGTGCGAACAAGCAACCTGTCTCTGCATTATTGAGTAGAATAAACCAAGCAAGTTATTGTTCTAAACAATACAATATAATAGTATTCCTGTCCAATTGCAGATTTAATATTGCAAAACTTGCTAAACAATCGCAATTACTATATCGATGGCCATCCACCGAATAAACGTATAAGATTGGTAAAAAATAAGCTATAGACTAGGCGACTCAAAAAGCATGTAATTATAACATAAACTATTAATCCTATAATTTTAAAATTAATTATTTCCCTAGTATAAAGAAATTCACTATTATAATAGGCGTGTTTTGTGTCTAAAATTCATAAACAAAATTAAGTGGGTGCAGGATATGCAAAAGAAAAGAAAAATGTAAAAAAAAAAATCGTGTAAGAAGCATTGCACGTTTATTCGGTGGGGCCATCGATATATGGTTGTGTTCGAAAAAGACTTGATCATTATGACCATTGTAAGGGGGAATAAACTTATGTACTCTAATAGTACATAAGTTTATACCCCTTTACAATTCCACTTTTATGGGTAATGAAGCGCTTCCTAAATTAAACAAAGTTAAAATGTTGACAAACACACCAAAAATTATGATGAACACTCTTCCAAACCAAACAAAAGATCGAGCAAAGGACAGCAATAGATACAGATAAGTGGAAGGAAGGAAGCGAGGCTTTTGCACTGCAGTGGACTCCAAAGGCTGATATATAATTATAACCATGCATCTAAGTTAGGATATCATTCAACAGTAGCTATTCTAGTATGTTCGCTATTTTAGACCGCAAAACCGGTTTTGTAACAAACGGATTTCTGATCGCCGAGCTGTTCGTTCTACATGCGGGGACGAAAGAAGGCCACGCAAAATTTTAATTCGCAACGCCTTACCGAACTACGAGTACTGTTTTGGTAACTGTCTATGATATTTAGTTAAACGATTAACTTGTACGGTAGTTATGGGGATTTGTAATGGAATATACCAAAAACTGCGGAAATTTTTGAATGTAATGTTTTGTTTCTATATTTAGAAATTAATTTAGTATTAACAAGCCGTGTGCCCGATGGGATTTTCATACAAACTTTCATCCCGTATTTAACCCCTTTAGGGGGTGAATTTTTAAGAATCCTTCCTTAGTGCTCACTTTCGCTATATAAGAAAATATAAAAGTTTTCGCTATATAAAATTTCATGAGCGATTTAGATCAAATTAACAAAACCCAGGTGTTAAATTAAAAAACACACGCCATTAAATCAAACACAAATCGATTCTTGTTACTCCTCCAAACATACATACAAAACTGACTCACAATACTACTTAAATCAAAGCTACATCGAAAATCAAAAGTGGTACTCCCGATAGTACATCGACAAACATGAGCACATTAGCAACAAACTTCAAAGGAACACTTACACTCACAGAATACGTAATGATATTTAGAAACACCGACACTGAGCCTGTATGAATGCTAATACAGACTATTAATAAAATAATAGATATGCACTTGCTGATTGATGCACGGTGCATTCATAATTTGGCTATTGTGATTGCTTTATTATAGAAACATAGAATACGCAAATATTGGAAGTATTCCCGTTTGAGCACCTATTTTTTGAGCACCTATGCATTGAGCACCAAAGGTATTCTCAAATGGGAACCTTTGGTGGTCAATGTACAGGTGCTCAAATGGGAATACTCCAAACATTTTACATGAAAATTGTGGTTAAGATAATACTCCTTTGCCATTGTTTGGTACTTTTAGCTGGTAATTATATTGAAATGCTTGTCTTCTGTTGTAATGACGTTATCCGGGTTTTACAAAAGTTCGAAGAAACCAGCCAAAGTAAAAATAAATCCAAAAATTTTAGTAGACACATTTATGTACAAAAGACCGTAAGTATATCAATGAGCAGGCCCCATAAAATATTTATAGTTGCACAAAGTTGTTGTTTTTAATGCGTGACAGTTTTTTCATTCAGTGTATCATTTCATTCATTCTAGGTAGGTATCCGGAGTTTTATTCCCGTACAATTGTAAAACAGAACATATACAATTTTTTTGTAATAAGTGTACAATAAAGGCTCCTACAAACGTGCGCGACTCGCAACGCGAATCGCGCGCGACACAAAGGCACCGCTCGTCACGCGACACTCGGTGCCTTTGTGTCGCGTCGCGTGTCGCGCCTGTTTGTAGGACCCTTAAGGCGGTTTTATCGTTAATATCGTATTAGTAGAACGTCAGGAGCCAGATTGGGGACTGCTAATAAGATCTTGGGTTCGATCACATGAGTTGGACAATGTTATTTTGTCTTTCCGTTAGAAAATTCTTAGTACCGAACCGTAGTTTGGATATGGAGACAGGTTCGCCCTTACTTTATTGCATGGATATTATACAGGGTGTGAAAAGACCTGTGCTTATGGGTGCATTCGACGGTACAGGAGTTGTTGAAGGTATTTAAAGTTTTAAAGGTTAAACTTTTAAAACTTATTTCCGTAATCAGAGGGTTCCAAAAAAAAAAAAATTACAATAACGGGGAGTACAGTGGTTCTCGGCTTTGATAAGCGTCATTTTACATCCGTTATGTTAAGATCGAATTATAAAGATATTTTCTGGAAAGTCCACATAATCAATGAGTAGAACTGATTTTGAGTCCAAACAAGATTCATTGATAGTCAGAATGTTAGTTCAGTACCACCAACAACCGGAAAGATTGGTCATTTGATATCCCAAAATAGAATAGCCAATAGATTACAATTGGTTCCGCAGTTTTCAATCAATCTCGTTCACAAAGAACGCTTAGATTGTTAGATTATAAAAACGGATAAATAACTCTCTAAGGGACAAAACTGCTGTTTTTGTGATCATTTCCAATGGTTGTGCAAGTTTAACTAAGGATTGGGTTGGATTCATCATTTCCTGACCCTATAAACAAAAGAAGGATGAGTGAAGAGTGGGATAGTAACCAAAACCTGAAAACAATAATCAAGCACGATGTTTATGGTATCATTTTGCCCGGGAAGCCCCCACTACTGTTTTAATAACAAAATATTCACTTAGTAACAATAAAATATGTTATAAGAAAACATTTTAACACAGAAGAAAGAAATTAGAAAAATATTTTTGCCAAGGCACAAAACTTTAACAAAACAAGAAGACAAGCTAGCAACCTTTCATTTTTCTACACACCTAGGCCCATTATCATAATTTCAAGTCCACCAAACACTTCAAAATGAAGAAATAAATAATTATGGAGGACTTATACCTAAACGCGAACATCATTATTCAAAACAGCCACCATAACCAAAAACAACAAGTCCCATTCTCGTGAACTTTCTCGGCCACTCCTCAACGCTGCGACCATGGATTTTATAGTGTATAGAAGTATACTTAGTTACAGTATACCAATGAGTAACTGATGATGTCACTCTGTGACTCAGTCGGAGGCTGCCCTCATACCGGACCTGAATCCGAATGAGGTTTTGTTCGGACCGAGGAAAAGTAAGGCGCGTTTTGCCGTGTAAGTTATGTTGTAGCGATGTTTTACTATGTTATCTTTCGTTTCGATAAGCTGCAGTTTCACTGCCAATTCCGGATAAGTTCCCTTAATATTATATATCTTGCAGATAATGTCTTTTTTTTTTTCAATTTAGCTTGTAGTTAGTATTATCAGTACCTACTTACGCTGTGAAATTGGAATTTAAAGTCGGCGGAAAGCTATTCAGCTATTCTATTGGTGGTCCAATAAATAATTATTTCAAGTTATTTGTTGATATTCTTCTGAAGTTTCTTCAATAATTAATAAATTAACAACATTTCGTTAGCCATACACGTCTTCCTACCCCTAAGGTAAATCCTGGCATGTTGTTGAATGCGTGTGTTTTATAATTATCATAATATTTTTTTTTACACAAACTTTAATTATACTCGTAAGTTAAAAAATCTTATGGCGCTATGAGCTACAGACATCCATGTTATGAGCCGACTGAAAAAGGCTCGCGAAGTCGCCAGTGGTTGACTCGCGCATTTGGTAGATGTTTAAACATAGAAATTATTTTAAACATTTTATTAAGACTAACTCAGCGAATTGTGCTAAAGAATCTTACTATCTTTTCATTTATACATAAAATAAGAAAAAAACGCCTGTTTTGTAGCTATGAGATTGATTAAACATTACGAAAAGGGGTACATTTGGGATTTTTTTCTGCGTATATAGCAAAGTTAATATAATCGTCCTATTAAAAGCGATTGCATGTCCGCCATATCCTTAAATAAGATATATCTTTTTCAGAATTTTATAACTCTTTTTAATGTTTCCCATGGGTTCAAAAAACTAGTAAGCGCGGTCTCTGTCGGATAATACCGCCTTAATAAGGAAACAGATGCTCAACCCTCAAATTTATTTTTACCATGTTTTAAAACATTCGCCGTTTGTCATAGACAAAACAGTACTTACTTCCTTCCGCTCTATCAGCTGTCCTACCCACAATGTTTTGATAAAAAATGCGCCACCGGGGAATTGAACCCCGATCCCTCTTGTGGTAACACGTGCTACTCATATAACGAGGATAAAGAACAGTGATGTGTGTTCTTGTGCGTCAGGAGCGCAATATGAAATGGCATCTGTTTTTAATTCTACTGAACATTAATTTATATTATAAATTTTCAGTAGAATTAAAAACACATGTCATAAATAAATTACTTGTTGTAGGTATCATCTGGGACAAACAGGATTAAGCTAAATAATGAATTAAAGCTACAGAACATAAATCGTGTTTTCAAGTACTTCCAAAGTTAAACAAGCTTTTAACAGCGCCATTTTAGCGGCTCCGAACCGGAAGCTACTTGAAGCTCAAGCGTCAGTCGGAAGTTGTGAGAGGAGGCTCAAGGAAAGAGCTTTTATCTTAATTGACGCCCAAATAATATAGATTGTGGATAAGAAGGTAAACAAATGCCTGTTATCCTCAAGAACTATATTTATTAAGTGGATGTAAGAATTGGGGGATTCTGTTTACATATTTCCTTACATATCGTTGATGAAATGGCAATACCTCAATCATCTAAGCACTCAAGTAAATTAACCATCTAAAAACTATTCAATAATTAGCCTATAGGTAATGTTTCCACTGCTGAGACTGTGGCCTCCTCTCGAAGAGAGGGAGTGGGCTGTAATATTATCTACCACACACATAATTGATTAACTATTTTAACTTTAGGTCTTGCCAGCGTAGTAATCGTCATCATCGTATTTTTGAATTGCCTACATCCACCTTAAATTTCACATTTAATAGCCCCTTAACACGTATGGCCAGGCAATATAATGAAAGGTCCAACTTGACAGATTACCCTATTGATATTTTCTCCATAAGTTTCGCTTCATACAGACGCTCCTTATATAAATAGTGCGACGGGCGCACTTCTTTGTAGCTCAAATTGGTTTGTTTTGTTGTGTTCTAGATTCTAGATTTAGGTCTTATAGGTACACACTTTTTATTGGACTTTTTTGTCTCCAATATTCATATATTAATGTCATGCATACCTGTTATTTGCATGGTTATTGAAACGACTATTTAAGATGTTATTTTTATTTGAATTGTGCACTGAAAAAAATGTTTACTTATACATAACCAAACTTTCGTCAACATGTAACACAAAAAAGTGACCACATAACTTTATGCAACATGTAACCAAAACCTGTGCTGGCTGTTGTATATCACTTTTATTAAATCAAGTTAACTTTTATAAAGTCTTGTCAAACTTTGATTATTACTGAAACAGCCGAAGTAGGTAGGCTAAATATTTTTTTCAGTGTGACACCAACAGGGTGTGCTTATTATAAATAAATAAATAAATATAAATATATATATATATATACACACACAGATATCACATGTCTTCGAATTTTTAGTTCTCTAGGACGTGCCGGTTTCCTCACGTTGTTTCTCTTCACCGTTTTTAGAGCAGTAGTGATGAAATTTTTTACACAAATTAAAGCGAGTGGGTTCGAACCTACAACTCTTAAGTCGGGGCTGTTATTCGATTCGTGCAAATTTTATTTACGTACTCGTATTATAATCAAAATTAACTTAATCACTTGGTTTAACATAGTGTGCAGATCAAAACTGACCGAAGTGACGGCAATTGCTTCTTTGGCTATCACAGGACCGATTACGTTCAATTCCGTTCAGCAAACCTTACCAATGACAAGTTCAAAATACACAATTGTTTTATTTGTAATTACAGGCACAAACATAAGGGGGTTTATTCATAAACGTTGCTTAAAGTTAAGTGACGTTCAAACGTCAAAAATGTATGGTTAAACGGTCGCTAATCATGATTTAACTTTAAGCAGCGTTTATGAATAAACCCCTAACTGATTAAGTCAGTTATCCCGCAAAAAAAACTGCAAAAAAGATTACATAAATTGATTTTCCGCATTCGATTATGAAACTCAATGATTCAATAAAAGATTTTCTTTCAAAGAAAATTAATTACCTATTGTTTAGAACAATAGATATACAGCTGATTATAATGGCAACATGGAAGCCATTAAAATATGGTTATCATTAAAACGTTACATTGACAGATAATAAAGAAGATTTTCTTACGCAAGAATGTTATTAAAATAAAGGAAGTAGGGATGAAATAAGATGGTATTACTACTGACTGCGTAGTGCATTGTTTGAAGAATATACGTAAAGATATTCAAAGAAAACCGCGAATTAGGATATAATTTGGCCAAATTAGCATATAGTCAACAAAAGAATGGTGCACACTTGACTAGAAGTAAGGCGCTTGAGGCATAGAGATGTCCTGGAAAATAATTAAAATAAACCAGTCAATAAAGTTACAACATGCCACTTCGCAGGCAAAATTCGCTAGAAACTGACTCTAGTCATTGCTGGATACACATCAAATTAAAAAATAAAAAAAAATCGGCATGTTCTCACTTGTTCGATTCATTAGTTCGATTTTACGCAAAGCGAGCGAAGCGCTTCCAACAATCCAGAAGTAGGAGCCCCGGATGGCGGGGCTCCGTCAACACGTTTTATTATTGCTTGGAAACAAATTTAATTACAGTGCTTCGATTCATTAGTTCGACGATCGAACTAGTGAGAACAAACGATAAAATTGACATACATATTGAAAAAAAAAAAATATTTCACTTGAACACCCTAATCCACTGCACATTAAAAGCCAGCTGTGCCACTGAACCTAATTCCGCCAGCTAAATAAAAAACTTACAACAACAGTTAAAGGTACTCTCTTAATCCCATTTAGGAACATACATTATTAGACAAAAACTTGACAGCTGCCTTGCGCACGCGTCAAGGTGCATTTGCTGACATTTCCACAAAGGACTAACAAAGGACCAACTTGATCTCGTATGCAGCTGCCCTAAATTCCAAAAGGGTTAGCATTTCACTTGATAGTACACGTTGTAAAAAATGGGCCATATTTTTGTATAAATTGATTAAATGATGGTCAGTGTCCCGATATGTCATTGCAATTAATGCAATTAATTATCGGGACCTTGACTATCAAAATTCAAAGTAAAGTAAATATCAAAGTTTAAATTGCGACCATTTTAAATTTTTTACTGACCAAAATGGCTGACATAAATACCTATACTCCATTATAAATTATAACATTAGAAAAGTAACGGCCAATTATCGACAGTTATTTGTGTAATATTGTTGAAATGAGCTGCATTTTAGAGATATTTTAAAATGTATAGTGTAGATTATATTGCTTTGTATTTATTATAAATTTATAATTAGCTTTGAACGCGGCTCCGCCCGCGTGGATGTCGGTTATCGCGAAAAAAGTAGCCTATGTTCTTCTCCATATCCCAGGCTATATCTCTGTCAAATTTCATACCGATCTGTTTAGCTTTTAGGCGTGAAAACGTAACAGACAAACAGACAGACTGACAGACAGAGTTACTTTCAGTATTTATAATATTTGTATGGATGGATTATAGGCCTACATATTATGCAATTATTTAAATTTTAAATAATGGTCCATCTAATCAAATCTAAAGAAAACAAAGACCGCCCTAATTAATATATTTATAATAATATATTTTATGTATTCCAATCACGATCGTCTATAAAAAATTCTAAGTCATGTACAGGGTATTATTTGTTGTACTTCATAATATCCACGTACCTACTTACAATTGCCAGAGTACATCTTCCACAGTGACACAAGCTATAAATTCGTATCAATTTATTGTTGACTTCAAGACACCTTTACATAATGTACATATACGTTACAAACACTATGGAAACAATCAGATAGGGAAACAGAGACGCATTTGGGCATAGGGTTAGACTTCTTTTTTTTTTCCTCATATTGGCACCAACTATATAATTATTTATTAATTTATTTAAATCACAATTATAAGCAGACACACGAGTGATCCTGTACAGACTAATTCAAGGCGATGTTATGTCACAATGACTACACAGATGTACAAAAAAATAAAATGACCTGCAAGCAGATTAAAACTAATAATAGCCTGTGATGTGGTTAAAATATTAGCCAATCAGCAAGGGTTTAGCGGGGTTGAGTACCAATAGGTAAATCCAAGTTACACTATACACTCACATTATCATGTTGATAACTTGACATTCAACCCATGTATAGGTAAGTATGAACTTACGATTGTTAAGACGCTTTGATCTGGACTGGTCTTTTGGGACAACAAACACAGAATTCTTATGTCTCTTTATTGTGAGGAGAATTGCGGGCTACACTGAAAGAAATATATAGCCGAACTAATTAATTCAAAAATAACTCATCTTTAGTATAAGGAAATAAACTTCACTTAAATTAACAAAACTGATTTGTAGTATGCAAAACAAGGTTTTGTAACAAATAACATCTAATTCGCAAGTCACAATTTTTGTGTAAACAGTAACCAAAACTTTTGTTACAGTTATGCAAACATTTCTTTCAGTGGAATTGCGTAACACACAGTAGCAATAGTTTTCATTTTGGCAGTTGAACAACATTCATTGCGTTATTTACGTTGTAGCGCAGACAAATTTTTTGAACACATGAAGCAATGGATTAGCAATATCCTTCAAAACCATTCAGATTGTGATTGATAGTATGTCACGCAAATATGCTGGTCTGTTGGGACAACAAACGAACAGAATTCTTTCACACAATATCACTCTTTATTGTGAGAAGAACTGATAAACTCAGACTCAAATTATTTATTTCAATTGAACGATTTACAGGCAGTTTCGAATTGTGAAAGAGTCGGTCAGTTAGAGAGTTGAAGCTAGTTGCCCATTCCAAAACGTAGATCTCTATGGAGAAGAACGGGCAAGAAACTCCAAGGATACTCTTTTACACCAAGATATTACAAAATCCTGGGTACATTCTTCTTGTTGCTTCTTTATGTGAGAACAATTTAAAAAAAGTAAGATTAAAAATAAGCACTGATATTCCTGCTTAAACTGAAAACTAGCTAGAACTAGGGGGAACGGTTACTTTTGAATAAATATGTTTTGAATTCGTCTCGTCTAAAGCCAGCCCTGTTGTACTTAATAGTACAACAGGGCTGGCTTTAATAATTTAAACACAGCCTTATGTCCAGTACCAAGGACAACCTAACTAATTGTATGCTAATATAATTAGCACAAAGAATACTAATGTTAGTTATTCCTACGATCAAAATATTTCAATACTTTTATAGGCTTCGAATAATTTATTCGAAATCAGTTGGTGGGAAAATTGGCTGACAGTTTTTCCTTGAGTTTTATTTGAAAGAAAAATCGTTATATTGAAGCCGTAGCCAAACAAATTGGAGGATTGCTGATAATTTCTGGAATTATCCTGGAGAGGGTTGTAAGAATGACAATAACCAAGCGAAAATACCTAAGTACTTTGGCTTTTAGTATCTACGTACTTTCGGGCATTCTACCCAGATAATCTTGCTCACAGGCTTGTGAGATATTTTTTTGTTTTGGTTGCTAAAGTAAAAGGTTTTTAGTAGTAGTTTTTAGGATTCCGAACGTCCGAATAAAAATACGAAACCTTATAGGATCACTCGTGTGTCTGTCTGTCACAGCCGACTTGCTCCGAATCTACTGAAACGATTAAGTTGAAATTTGGTACCTACACATAGTTTCTATGATCCAAATACGAACGTGTAACGTAAATATATGAATTTTGAATATGAGAGTCGCTTCTGGGCCACAAATTGGAACATAAAAAATAATAGTTTTGCAAACTGTACCGTGTGGCATATCGAATGTGAGGGTATCAAATATATATTTTTAAATAAAGTTATCTTATCTTCAAAATTATCTTAGACACTTACCTTATTTTTTTTTAAACAATTCAGAGAATGGTTCTTTACATACAGATTACAGGAAAACCTTTAAGAAGTCTATGGTCTCAAAATAACATGATGAATATCTCAATATTGTGCGTACAAACTTATATATGCAGTTGGAATGTATGGGAGAACATGTTTAAATCAACTACAATGTTAAGTTTGTTGTTGTAATAAATTATCTTGGAATAAAAACATGGTAGACAACATATTCATCGTACTGAACCCTAACCACACGAGTTCAACTCGCACTTGTCCGGTTCTTTAGGTTAAGTTTTGTTTTTTTCTAAAGTTTTAAATTTACTATTAATAACATAAACGGGATATTTACCATGTTTATTAATTGTTCTGAGTTCCCAATATTTCGGCGCTGTTGCAAGCACCATGATCACGGATAAACTGAAGTCACTGCGGGTGGGTGTTTATGAGCAGACAAAACGGTCTACCCTCTTTCTTGTTCGTTTAAATTTACTTATTAGGTACTTCACCGGAAAAATTGATCATGAGACAATTTTTTTTTTCTACTAATATTGTGTTTTTAAAAACACACATAACTGAATATTTGTACCTAAATGTCTACCACGACTAATGTAGAATCATATCAATTTCAACACATTGTTATAATAATATCTTGTCAAAACTATGTCGCCGTGCCACTAACCGCGGACTTGACAGTATAATCGAATTTCAATATCAAATAGATCAAATTATATCTAATTTACGTCTTCGTGTAACCGGACCTCGACAAACATCAAGGTTCTTTTATAAGGCTTGACTTACAAGTTAATAAAACATAAGTTTTTATGTTAGGTATACTAGCTGACCAAAATCGGTCCAGCTGTTTCGGGGATTAACCGGAACAAACAGAAAACAAAAGACAAAAAATAATAATATATATATATAAAGGTAAATACAGCGTGTTACGGAAAGGGTATATCCATACAAACGGGGTGAAGAGTGTATCTGGTTCAGAATCTCTGTACAAAATTTCATCTCAAAAGCACTAACTAGAAAATGCTTAATATTTTTTTTTATTTCGATAGTTTATTAAATTTAAATCATAACAAACGTGTTACCGCCGTTTCTTTGTGTGTAGTTTATTGACACCGATCAGCTGACTTGGTCTAGTGATGTGTAGAATTCAATTGGAAACATTTGATTTTTAGTTAAATGTTTCTTAACTTTTTATTTATGTAGACATAGTTATTAAAAAATATTGCCCTGTAGTTTGTTATCACCAAAAGAATCCGTGCCTTTGATTATGTATATACCCTTTCCGTAACACGCTGTATATATATAGGTAAATATAATAATTACCGTATACAGGGTTATTACTAAAACACTAACAATCTTGCAGGACTGTACGAGTATTACCAACATCATAAACAACCACTTTTGTTCTGTCTTTTAATAATTCATCAGATGTTTAAATGCAACACTCTAAATTAATTGATATATATGTTACACTAGATCAGTAATTACCGCGCTAAGGCGTTGCCCCTGGACATATGGCCATAGCCATATGCGTAGCTAACTTCAGTTCCAGTGCTCTGTGTGACGCCAACCGAAGTGAACCTAAATATATTAATAATAATATATTTTTAATAAGAATAAGAATGTATCTTATTACTTTTAAATGTTTAGTGGTGTCAAAGCCGCGACGTCGCGTTTAAATAGTGGTTACACTTTTTCGACACATTTTAATGAGGTTTGCTTCTCTAGTTATTTAACTCAATGTTACAAACAGACACTTCAATTTCATTTATTTGTATGATAGATTATTCAGGAGGATGTAAATCAGCGTCTAAATTACTGTGTCGCTGGTCTAACGCGACTCCTAGGTGCCATCACCAGGTCAGGACTTTTTCATTAAGAAATTCTCATTAACGGCCTGGAATCTGGAGACCCAAGACTTGAAAATATGAATTACAATTATGATTCTCATAATTGTAATTCATATTTTCGTATAAATTGTATAATTGTATTTTTATTCAAATAATTGTTGTAAATTAACTATAATTTTGCATGCCCGTAATGTGGGTGAAATATGTCCTGTGCTATAATTTAATTTAACATCTTATGTAACCATATTTCATGCAAATAAATGATTTATTATTATTATTATAAAAAAAGATAACTGACGAAGTTTGGAAGTTCCTATGCAGAATACCCCTTCGAATAACCTATAAAATATTATGTTATAATTTTTGCGAAGAACACGACGTCCATAGTAAAGAAACCATAAGAAAAATGTATCGTTAATTGTATTGTGAAAGTGTACATGCTCATACAGTAATGGGTTCTGTCACCATCGCTTATGGCCACCGTAACTGCACGCTTCCTCCTGATGATTGTCACGAGTTTCAACATGGATGCCTTGCACATTCTTCTGTTATTTTAAGAGCATAGAACTAAAATAAATTTTAATAGTAAACTTGACTACTTATTAATACTTAATTAAAGGTGTAAATTGAATTATCATTTTCTATTCATTTGTTTTCATTTTAAATGCTGCAATAAATCAGTTCGAAATACAAACGTCAAAACTCCCGCCAATTATTAATGTCAATTGTCAGTTTGAATTCACTTTTTTAATCAAATCTAATAAACTGAGTGGTAGCCTGTAGCAACCTCGTGGTTTTCCATTTGAAAATGGAACACAAGCATAAAAAACATGGCGGCTCATATCAATAGAGAAACGTCAAAATGCATGACATGTGAAGTAGCTCTTGTTATTTATACTGAAGTGGCAATGCTCTAGTTATTTCGATGGAAATATAATATTCGTAGCTAGGAGCAGGCCGTTAAATTCATTACCTCATCATAATGAAGTTCTGTACAATAAATGTAGGTTTAGTTAATATTATTTAAATTATATTGGTAAAATTTTAAATTTATTTTTATTTTCGTTATTCCTACCAACACTACTCAAAGTTTTGAATCAGGAAATAATTTATTGATTAAAGTGTTTGCAATAAAATCATCAAATAAATCCAAATAAATCGAAAGGATGCCATCATAATAAATTATACGTATATGGCAATAAAACATAGATAACAGTAAACAGATAATAAATAAAAATGTCAAGAAGATAATATAACTGCACTTTACAGTTACTTCGTCGTATGATACGTTTTCTAAGAACACTTTATTGAAAACATAACACATTTACGGTTTTATTTCTTTCAACACTTGACTCTTACACAGGTAATTTATATCTTTAAGTCTCCTTGAAGGAATACAGTTACACAAAATTCTTATTTTAGTATTACTTACTCAGTAACATTTGTAGGAGGCTGAATAGAAGCGTTGTCCTTACCTGTAAGAAGAATAAATCAATATTTAAAATGTTGCCAGAAAAAAGCAAGAAATAAACATCTATTATGGGTATTTATTTTGAAACAACAAAAAAAAAAAAAAAATATCGCTTCATTCTAGAATAGTCCTTAATAAGAAAACCGCTGCAAACATTCCCATACAGTGTACAAAATTAAATGCCATTTCATTTGAGTCACATTTTTTTTAAACTATACTCTATTTATAACACATAACATTAGACAAATAACAGTTCTCACCCTTTCGTTATTTCAATGTAAACGTTTAATAAACTCCGTTATTTCACGATAAATAAAAAGCACTAATCTATTTACCATTTACATTAAAAAAATAACTCTAAAGTGCAGTAATTTCAACAATATTACACAATAACTATCGTTATTTAGTCGTTATTTGTATAATACTATAGTAAAATGCAGTATAGGCCTAGTAACTCACTCATCGTCATCACACGCTCACTATTATCAAATAAAATGTCCTTAAGCCAAGAAAAGAGATGATACGTAACCGAGACAGTTAGCGTTACGTTACGGTAATCCAATAACGTGGTTATCTAGACGGATTGACACGCAATGACTGCGGTTAGCCGCTAAACCTGACATAACTAAATCATTCCTTGCGGTTTTTTTAACTGCAATTTTTCTTACAAGATTTCTAGTGCCTGAAAAATGCGGTCACGTGCGTTTTTAGTGCTGGTAACATTAGTTAAAGGGGGTATTACACAATAGACGGAATTCAAGTGCCGGAAAAATTACCTACAGACACATGATATTTTCGCTTTTTGTATCTATCTCTTGGGGTCAGGGGTTCCTAGGACTGCAGTGAACGCCATATAGCGTCCGTAATTTATTTTCATTATTATGAGGAAAATTTATTATTTAGCTAATGGAGTACAGCTTGGCCATAAAGAGTAGAAATTAATTAAAATGGAACTAAAAAAATTCCATACTAAATTGTTGCCATGTTTAAGCATTATACGTCAAAAATGTGACAGTTACGTAGAAAGTGGCGCCCTCATTTAATTTCTACTCTTTTATGTCACACTGTACCAACTTAAATTGTCCGTATATTCAAATCAAAACAGCTGCTGTCATTCTTTGACAGTTGTATGAATGGCTATAATATTGACGTAGTGTATCAGTTTGTTATCCAAATTTTTTTCTGACTGTACTTTAATGTTCATAACAAACGGAATAAACGCCAAATTTTTATGAACAAGAAGTCTTTTCCATTTTCTTCTTTCTTGTTCAAGCAGTGGGAACATTATAGGTGTTACTGTGCGAAAGGACCTTATATACCCATATTATATTATTAAAGGAAAAGCACTTTTTAATGGTAGCAATTTTTACTTCCTTTCTTATTCGCTAGAACAAAAGAACTTAAAGAGACATCATAATCAATAGACAAATATTATCAAAAACATAGAGAAACTCAAGAAGGTGCGTTATGCACAATAGGCTATGTAAGGCCTGTGTTCACCAACATTCAAACCACCGGTTAGGTATTTAAACAGTTGGTTTATGTCAAATTTCCTATGAAATTTTGAGTAAACAACTGATTAAATATCTAAACAGTTGATTAAAATGTTGGTGAACACAGGCCTAAGTCTTCATTCTGTACTGTGGAGTTAAAACACCGATGCTTATGAATGAACAAAACTGTTGGTTAACATTGACCAACCACATTGCATGCCAATACAAACTGATTAAAATTCTACCAGTAGTGACAGTGACATCGAGGTATAGAATTATTTTACTTTTCGGATTCTCACTTGACAAAGCAATATCAACCCTATCTTCAAGACTAACTATTCCATTTTCCTCTGTGTCAATGCAGTGGTAAAAATGCTGACAGCCAAACCCAATTTAAACTCTATTGTTAAAGGAAAAGAGTAGTTTTATCTGTGTAGCTAATTCGTATGTTTAATTTTACGATTGTACAACACTCGTGTGAATATTGCATTATTTGATACGAAATATGAATATTAAAAATGAATAAAAAAGTAATTTCTGTTTTATAGTGTTTTTTCGCCAAGTACTTTAGTTGAAACTTGAAACGTGTTTCAGTGATTTTTAAGTCGGTTTCAAAACCAAACTAGTTTTTTTAAAACTTAAGTCTCCTTTTGGGCTTTACCGCAGTCGGATTAAAAATATGGAAAACTAGCTAGGTAATGCTCGCGACTTCATCTGCGTGTATTTGTATTTCACACAGATATAGATAGACCTAGATAACGCAAGAGTAACTACTTCGCGTTCCCAGCTTACGAACAAAAATCGTAAGTTACTTACTACTCTGTCTTGTTACTCTGTCACAAAATCGATTAATTAATCAATTTAAACGATTTTTTTTTTTTTTTTTGTAATAAATAATAGTTAATTTTAGTTTACATGCAAATCTATTTTCTGTCTACAATCAGCCAAATCTAAATTATGATGTTTGCATAACTCGTCATCGTAAGTCGTTCGTCTTTGCCTCCTCTGCATAAATAATCCACTCAAGCAAACATTTGCTGATTTATTGCTCAGTCAAATATATCGAAAATAGCTAGGTAAGTATTATTCTAGGTATTATTGGCAGGCAAACGAATATGGGGCTCTTCGACTTATTCAATATGTTACATGTATGTATTCGGCTTGTAAGTCAAATTGAAGAATTAATTATCTCTGACTCGACCAAAATCCTTATCAATAATGGCTCTAATTGCTAAAATGTGATATTTTTTAGAGAATCTAAACAAAATCTAAAAAAGTTTAGTAATTATCTAAAATAAACTCTTGAACTACAATATTATATGGCAACACCTACTAAAATAAATTAAAACCAAACACAATCAATTTTATTAACCTAAACCAGCTCGCACTAAGCGTTTTCAAACGTCTTTTATAATGCGCGCAGCAAAGGAGTGGAACGCTCTGCCTGCGTCTGTGTTTCCGAACGCATACAACCCTAATCTATTCAAAGTGAGAGTGAACAGGCTTCTTCTGGGTAAGCTCACTCCATCGTAGACTTTGTCTCTGTCATCCAGACCTAGACTAAAGTCAAGAGCAAACTCATAGTAGAACAAAAAAAAAAAAAAAAAACATTACCTATTACTATCAACAAAATAAAAATAGTACACTTCATTCAAATAGGAAACATAAATTGAAATTCATATCACACCTATTATAAAACGTACTTGCAGTGACAAAAGGAACACCAGAATACAAAAAACACTACATCAATAAGCCAACAACTAAATAAGCGCAGGCACACACACAATAACGATTGCGACAGATAATCGCTGCGATTGCAACGCATGAGGAAATGGACGAGAAGTAAGCGCCCATTCTCGTTTTCCCACACTGCCCGTGCGACTAAAATTATAACAATAGCAGTTGACAAATACAATTAGAAATTAGATACTTTTTTGGCCAATTATTATGAACTAAATAATTATAGAATTGATCAAAGAAAAGTTACAGAAATTAAACCTTGTGAAATCAAAGCCCAAAATAATGATAGCTAAGCTGACTCACCTCTATTTAGGAAAAAAGTAATTCTTTTTTGTTGAAGCAATTTCGACATAAATCATAATGCGCGAGGGTTTTTCCACATTGTCATTCATAGTAGTTCATGTGACAATGTCATAACTTGCACACAAAGGACAGCCAAGACTACGGTTCAGCAACCATTTATGGTTTACAGGAGGCAGGATAATGTAGAGGAAAACTCGAAAGGTACCTACTGGTATCCGTTCTGTCTAAAGACTGATGCTTTTAGGAATATTGATAATGTATCTCATCTCATTGTATTCAGCACCAGTCGATATCATCACGTCAACGCCGGCTGTCGCTGAAGACCAGCGATGGGGCTCTGTCCCGTATTATGATGAGCGATGGCTGTTTTGCGTGGATGTTACACAAATTTTCCCCAACTTGTTATTTTCTGTGTTTGTGTTCATTATTTGCGTCATATTTACTGCAAATAAACTTATTCTCTTTCTTTCTGTCCTAACTAAAGTTGGAGATCAGTACTACTTTGCAAAGTATTATCAGAATCTGTAATGTTATCAAATATATCACAGTTGGTTAAATTGGAAGTCGTCCAAGACTGTCGGAATAGCGTTGATATCACGTACATGCATCTTGACTGACCTTCAATTAACTTGAAATATTGATATTTGTAGGCAACTAGATTTGAACCCATCGGAAACTTGCTTGGTGAAAAAAATGAAGATAATGACGAGTATCTATGAAATTATATAAATGGGAGCAGTTGAATATGCATAGACAAAAATCACAATCGAATTTTACCACCACTGATCTAAACTACTATTTCTATGTTTGCTGTTGTATAAAAAATGTCTCTTTCATCCATTCACTCACAACCATTATTTATAGCTTGGATATAGCCAACTCTTAAAGGATATAAACTATCGTTTTTGCTTCTTTCATTGCCACTAAAGGCTACTGAACTAAAATATAATCGATTACTAGAATCGAAACGTTCACTCGACCTTGGCTATCGATTGGATCAAAACGATTATTCTTACCGTCATTAGGATATAATTTGTCCATTCCAGGTGTAATACCGGATCTAGTTTTTGTTGGATCAATATTAAGGTAATGTATATCTGTAATGATTGCATTGAAATTGTTATTTTATAGTTTAGGTTTGAGTAAATTATTATTTACTTCAATCGGTCGAATGGCTTCATATTCTTTAGTCATTTATTTATTTTCCCAGCGTTTTCTTCAAAATATTCTTTGTTCGAATCATTGTTTAATTTAGGTACTTTTTGCATTGTTCCCCTTATTAAAATATCATTGTCATCTGAATCATTCTCGTTGATTTTTTTTTTTAAGCAGATTGGATAATTCTGCAATTATCACTCCCTCTTCATGTCGACATCATTTATACAAAGTCACTAATTACTTAAACATACTTACGAATGTAAACCAGCACTAATGCCATAGCTTGCATGAAATAACCATCATTCATTATAATTATAACACGTTCTAAGTACCTTAGCAGTTTTGTAGTATTACGGTTAAAAGCTAGAGAGCAGTGGTGGCTAGGTGGTAACGACCGCGACATACGAGTTGTAGGTCGTAGGTTCGAAACCTGACAGGCGCTTTACTTTGTGTAAATATATTTCATCATAACTGATTTCAAACCGGTGTCGAAACCGTCATGTCCTAGAACCTAAAATTCGAAGACAAATGTCACATCCACAACCCCGCACTGGGCTTGGTGGACTACGGCCCACTCCTGACGTGTAACGTAATAAATGGATTTTGAATATGGGGTCAGTTTTGGGAGTAAATTAGAAAACTACAAAAAAATTGCGAACAGTACCGTGTGACATAACAAATGAAAGGGCTTGTTGTAAGGATTTCAGATATATATTTTTTATAATTTTAAAACAAATAGTTTTAAAGTTATTTAAGAAAATAGATGAAAATATTGACCATTCCCTCCTCATTTCATTCTCTCTTTCTTTTTATCTCCGAAACAACTGAGCCTAAAATTTTGAAAAAATTCCAGAAAAAATAAAAATTACCTACTTGATAGAGATAAGAAGTCTATGGTCCTAATATAACATGGTAAATCTCTTAATATTTTGCGTACAAACTTACATTTGCAGTTGGAATGTATGGGAAAAATTGTTTTTCAACTACAATGTTAAGTTTGTTTTTGGGGTAGATTCATCCCAACTACGGAACTTATCATTGTGTGTGGTACGACACGCACTTGGCCGGTTATTTTAATAACTGACGAAAAAATCCTACTTTGGGTTCTAGAATCATGTGCTGATGGCGTCGATATCCCTAAACACCATGTATACAAGATGCCTAATTAATTAGAACTACACCATTCGACGCATAAAATAACTGAGTTAAAATTAACTCACGCCAAGTAATAAGAACCGTAGTTAATTATTTTAAACGAGTTTTCAGTGGTTGTGACTTGCAACTTGTCCATTGTCAGGTTATTGAACTTATTTCAGTAAGTACTGCACACTCCATAGCTGCATAACATAGTACTTAAGTACTATTGTTTTTACCTTTTAAACATATCAATGCAGTTGCACCTCTTAGAATTCTAGCCAGGTGTGCTTGCAAAGGATGACCACTTCCTATGACAGGACTGACTAGGAAGAAAGTTGTTGTGCTATACAAGGTTAATTTTACTTTACAATTTAAACTAGGGAAGTCTCGATACGCCTTTTTGCCGATACGATACCGATACCGATGCTTTTATAAAAATATCGGCGATACCGATACCGATACGCTTATTGAATTCAAAAATGAAGGTAAAATAAATATAACACAAGTCAGGTTATTTTTTAATTAATATAAAAAGAACAAATAACAGGACAAACTAAATAAAACCTTTTCAAACTCACAGGTCAGTCAATAGTTTTAGTAATTAAAATTAACATTGCTGAGATTTTTGTTTAAAAAACAAAGTATCTTTAAGTTTTGCGGAGAAAGGCGATTTCGCAAATCTGTTTGAAAAAGACCTGCTGTAGAAAATAGTCTCTCAGATGTGACAGAACTCACTTGGAAACTAAAGTACCTACTTCTGCGACATTTTTTTCAAGTTTGGGTATAAGACGTCAATGCGCCAGAAAACGAACGGATCTGCGCCTCCCGATATATTAAGAGACCTTAGGTATCTCTCGACTTCTTCTTTGAGAGAATTACAGCTCATAGTAGACAGGGGCTCATCTTCCTCGGACTCTCTAATAATATTTTCACAATTGCTCCAAAGCCCGCTCGCCACTCGTAGGCATCTCAGAACTTACAGTCACAGTACTAGATGTAAGATACATTACATTTTTAAAGCGCGAAATTTGAAAAGTATCGTTGAATCGGCCATAAAAATATCGCCGATGCCGATGTATCGGCAAACTTCGAGTATCGCCGATATATCGGCATCGGTATCGGTATCGGATGCATCCCTAATTTAAACACTACGTGACGTGCGTGTATGACCTGCCGATCTATTCTACCGAGCTGTCATTCCACCTGTTGCTAGTGATTGACACTTTTGACAGCTGCACTTCACCTAAAATATCACAGTGAGAATTTTACAGAATTCACCGGCTTTATGAACGTAAACGAAGAAAAAGGAATATGTAAGGGTCGTAGGGTAGCGTTCTGTAGTTTCTGCCTACCTCCTTAAAAAAAGGCGTGAATTTATGTTTGTTTAGTTTAAACAATAGTTCGTCCAGATGGACCAGGAGAATCAATTACTATAATATTAGGTAGGTACTGTTTACGGAGAGCTTTGGGCAGCTCGCCGTCCGGTAAGGACCAGGCCCGGGTCGACTGCGCATTGTGCTCCACGGGCGCCTCAAAGAGATGTCAGGACGCACTGACGAGGTCCGCCATGACCGTTGCCTGCCAGGGTTACGGGTTTGTCCGAAAGGGATACCGTGGCACTGGCACACAGGCAACTGAAGGAACATGAGTGGGTTTTAGTCAGTAAAATTCTGACACGCCCTCCCTCTCCGCCCAGAGCGGGAGAAGTTAATTAATAATTCACCATACAAAAAAAAGGTAGGTACAGCTGTTTATTAGGGTTCCGTACCCGAAGGGTACCAAACGGAACCCTATTATTAATCCTCTGCTGCTAAGGCCTGTGCTGTCCGTCCGTCCGATCGTTTGTCTGTCAGCGGGCTGTATCTCATGAACCGTAATAAAGGTAGATAGATAGTTGAAAATTTCACAGATTGTGTATTTCCGTTGCCGCCATAACAAAAAAATATTAAAATAAAATAAAGTTAAAAATGTAAGGGGGTGCAAATTTTTTATTTTATTTTAATTTTTTCTGCCTTATCTCTATGAGAAGATGCCGTTGCCCAGCGGTGGGACAGTTATAGGCTGATATTATTATTATATTTTTTTTTCCTTACGAAACGTGTAGGTATTTATCGGCGTTTTTTGCTAAATATTGTACGGTGGTACGAAAGCCTTCGTGTGCGAGTCCAACTCGCACTTGGCCGGCTTTTATCACTTCAAATACTCCCAAAGTAAGGGAAATACCTATCAATTTAAATAGAGCATCTAGTTTCAGTCTAAAGTGCATAGTCTGGCAAAGGAAAAACAAAATGCCCAAAGACACGTTACATGTCAGTGAGAAAACCGTATCTAAAAAACACAAAATAGGTACGTACTGTTCATATATTTCCATTGATAAAAAAACAATCGATTTTAAATGAAATTGAAAATAAAATAAAGATCGAACGACTTAACTTTACCTAATAATAGTGCATTCAAACTATATATGCAAGCCAAAAATTACTGTCATCAATTTATCGTGGTATGATACCACGCCAGACAAATACTTACTCTGAAAGGTTAACGAAATCTAGGTCTTTGCCTAGACCGGTGTAAAACTAGACAATTATACACACGTAACACTAAAACTGGGGCACTGACAATAGCGTGGAAATGCTTAGTTTGCAAACGTGCTAAATGTTTAGAGAAAACACAAGCCTTTTGAAGAAAGCAAAAAATAATTATTGAAATAAGTATTTCGGACTTGCACATACACAAGAAGATATACAATGTTGATTGCACAAGAATGCCTAGACAATATTTATTTCTTCTTTCTTTCTTTAGCTCTCGAACTCTTAGGGCCCATTCACACGTACCACAATACAACCACCCCATATCGCAGCGACAAATTGTGGGCAAACAGTGGTTACATGTGAATAGTGTCGCTGCAACTTTTTGCAGTTGCGTTCTGCCATGGTTGCATTTTCACTATTAGGTGCGATGTGCTTATGGTGTGGCTAGTGTTTGCAGACAGATCTACTCCGCCTGTGACAGTGTGGTCGCGTTGTGGTTGCCTATTCATTTTCATACAAATTAGCGTGGTGTCGTTGTGCTATGGTTGTGGTACGTGTGTTCGGGCCCTTAGGTATGGCCGTTAGAATCACTAACGCTAGACGATGTCTAAATGGATGCTTGTATAAAAGCGCGCTGTTGGATTTAAACGCTCGGCTCGGCGCCGATAGTTGATATCAAACAGCAACACAACAGCATTAATTTAGAGGTCGCCTAGTGTTAGTAAAAACGAGCATTAGATAACCTACCTCGTGAATAGCTGCTATAAAAAGAAAATTTATAATATTTTTTTATAAGCAAGAGCTTAATTCAACGTCGAATCGAATTGGGCATATCTACTCAGTCAACTGATTAACGCAGAATAAAGTCATGAACATAAAAAAAAAAGGTAGCAACATAAAACAACCTGTACCGGAAAACAGTAAGTACTTCTCATCTTCACTTATTTTAAACATTGCCTGAAGCCCTGCCTACTCTGTATGCGTATATAGCGTGAAGCATGCAACCGACCCGTCAGCTCAATGACCTGGACATGCGAACAAAATTAGTTTAAAGGTTATCGGTAAATATCTAGGTCTGTGCCTAAAATGTGAATATTGATTTTACACGAAACATTCGGCGTTTTTATTGGGCATAATTTTGAAATAATTGAGAATGAGCAATAACTAGGATCTCAACAGAAAATAAAGGGATACCAAGGTCTCTGTTCAGAAAGATGTTGGGTAAGTGATATTACTCTTGTTTTTTGGCGGGTAAAAATATTTCAGCAACGATATTTTTGTCTGGCAGTACTTTATAAGCATTAATTTCCATAAAAAAATCTGAGGCAAATATGGAACAAAGGTGGGACAAAACAGGAACATCAAATGTGGAGGAAACTTTGTGAGGCGAATGCGGAACAAATCTTAAATTGTATCCAATGTCTCATTCCAATAAAGAAGGAAATATCCAAAAACAAAAACGCTTTTGTCAAAATTTATATAAATGTCCTGTTTTTAAAACATAATTACTAAGAAACTGCACTAAGCAGCTAAGTTACAGTTTAAAGTTAGCACTGCTAGCTTAGTAATAAGGTGTCAAAAATTTAACACGATTTGTGGCGTCAGTACATGCTAAACACGCGTATGTTTGACTTGGTTAATTATTATGAGAACAAACTTATACTTATGTTATTGTATTCAACATTTTTGATTTTGTCAGCAAGATTAGGCTCTTAAGGTGACGATCTTGCCAGGGTTGGGGTTTGTCCGAAAGGGATACCCTGGCCCTGGCACACTGGCAACTGAAGGAACACGGGTGGGTTTTAGTCTGTAAAAGTCTGACTCGCCCACCCGCTCCGCCCAGAGCGAGTTATTTGATAATTTACAACCAAAAAAAAAAGGCGAAGATAACCGACTTTTAATGATTTTATACTGAAGATCACGTCTAAACGAGTAGTGTTAATGATTTGGAAAATATGTAGGTATATGTGTTAAGTTAGAGCATTTTCTTAATAACATAATATATGAATATTTTAGATTATGTTTATATTACATAATGAAATTAATTTGTAAAGTTTTGTCTAACGCGGATAAAAAACTGAGAATCACGCAAAATCTATCAAGCATATTTTTCTGAGACCTTCACCTTTTTAAAGACAATTTACTCGTAATTATTAATCTTATAGTGTTTTATTACATGTTTTATTAAAAAACAGCGCGCCTGGATGGGCGAGTCCTATCACTGGCTGGACGTAGTACCTAAAACGCGTTGCGTGAGCTCATTACAGAACACGCAAGCTAACCACTCAAGGTTACTGGCATATACCTGCGTCTTAAGATAGCTCCAAACTTCCCCAGACATGTCCTAATGATCACTAGGTAGGTCTATCCTATTCCATGCAGATTATCAGCAAAATCTCGCTCATTACTGGCGAAATGTGGGAGCATAAACAGCCTACAATGGAGAAGCTCGTGGCTAAGTAATAACAGCCGCACGGGTCGATCCGTCAGGTTAAGCTACGCTTGCCGGGGTTGGTCCGTGGATGGGTGACCATCTTTACATACCGAGACTCCTCCGTGCCTCGGAAAGCACGTTAATCCTTTGGTCCCGGCTGTCATTCGTGGATCTATGACAGTCGTTACGGGTCGTCAGAAGCCCAAAAAGTCTGACAGCCAGTCTTACCAAGGGGTATCGTGTTACCCAGTTACTGGGTTGTGGAGGTCAGATAGGCAGTCGCTCCATGTAAAATACTGGTATTCAGCTGCATCCGGTTAGACTGCATGCTGACCCCAACATAGTTGGGGAAAGGCTAGGCAGATTGAAACAGCCTCCAATGTTCCCACTGCTGGGACTCATCCCTCCTCTTGGTGAGAGAGAGTAGGCCGTAATCCACCACGTGGGCCCAGTGTGGATGGATAGATGTCCCATGTCTTCGAATTTTTGGTTCTAGGACATGCCGGTTTCCTCACGATATCGTTCACCGTTTTGAGAGCGGTGGTGATGAAATAATTTACACAAAGTAAAGCGCCTGTCTGGATTCGAACCGACGACCTACATGAATGTGGGTGCAACTCTGCCTAACCCTCCTTCGGATATACAGACGTGATGTTATTATTATCAGCACAATAAGGCCTGTAAGATGCCTGTCTACTTCCCCAGACAAACACTATCCAAAAGATCTACTACTTCCATTCCATATCGATACATATTCGCATATCTCTAACATCATCTCATATAGCATAGCACTAAGTAGGTACTATCGGGGACATGCGAATCGGCACACTTTCAAAACATATTCACATCTGTTTACTGCCCCTTTTTGCGACGACCAATTAAAAAAAACCTTTTGTTTAAATAAACTTCTCTATCTCTGTTACAATAATCAAAGATGTCTGACCACCTCGGCTGGTTTTTTACGGTCTTTTTTTTTTCATTGATGCTACGATGCTATTGGTTGACTCAAACTCAAATCATTTATTTCAATTAAACCATTTACAGGCACTTTTGAATTGTCAAGGATTGATGAGCGTAGATAAGCGATAGTAGAGCGGCCGACCGCTGCAAACAAGAATAATCCTTATAGTGATCCGATTCGGATGTCTCAGATAGTACATATAACCCCGCTTAACTCGTCGAACGAGTGCCAATTTCATGAAAAAGGTCAAATGCGAACAATAGCGAGCCTTCAATTCCAGCATTACAGATTGCCCGATAGTGCATGAGAAACTCAGTCTAAAAACCTCAGTCGAGGTCATCAGACTGTTCGTGGAAACGCTAAATCACGATAAGTCACTTTATTCTCATTTTTCATTGTGGGTGAGACTGTGTGTGTCAGTGAACTTATGGGAATGAGGTGCGTGTGTGACTATGGTATCCTAGTAACGGATCATGTGTATTGTTGAGTTTTTGGGTTTCCGCTCTTCGTTTCTTTTGTAGTGTTGGCAATGATATCGCGCTTGAATTCGCCGCTAGAGGCGCTAGTGTGTAGAAAATGTCAAAATATGAAACTGAACGTTTACTGTTTGCGGGATTATCCATCGCGATTTTTTACTTATTATACATAATTGTAAAGATTGTGCCATTCCTGATTAATTATGACTTAAGATATATATATTTTTTTTTTCACAAACAATGGGGAATCTCTTGGCCTTCATCTCACCTGATGGTAAGTGATGATAAGGCCGAAGATGGAAGCGAGCTTCACCCGGAATCCTCAACCACAGAGGAACTGGCTATCTTACCTCTAACTGCCGAAACAGAACAAATGCTGTTAACATTGTTGTTTTGGCGACAGACTTAGATAAGATGGTGGTAGCTAGCCAGGCGGACTTAGAACAAGCCCTACGACCAACCAAACCGAGCAGAAATTTTTGCCCCCGCTGGGAATCGAACCCGGGACCCCTGGATCTGAGACAGGTGCTTTTACCACTGGACCACAGAGGCGATTAAAGTAGTATTAAGTAACAACATAGGATCTAATTTAGTAGTATTCGAATATGTTCATATGCCTTCACTTTAAAAGATAACCGGGTGGTTGCCGTCCGGATATCCAGCAGTGGAGATCTTCCGGATGAATAATGCTCATAACTATTGTTTTGTAAGGAAACATGGCAAAAATAAAGAAGAAATGATGAAAGAAAACAGAGGTATTTCTTATATCGAAATGTAATAGTGAAAGTAACATTACATACATTTTATTACTTACTGCCCCAGTAAAATTCTGGTATGTGGAGCATCTTAGTAAATCAGCTCATTTCCCGAATAATTGATGATTTATTTATAGTGTGTGAACATCAATCTCTCATCATGTGCACTATTCAATTTAACATCAAATTTATTTTCTTGCAGCAAGAAAGGTTTATTACAAAGTGTGTGAGCTACCTTGGTAAGCTATTTCATACACCGCTAAGTAATCATGGGAAATTGCCTGTGCCTTACTAACATTTTTTTTAAACCTATAGGGGATAATTTGGAATATTGGACCGGCTAATAAATTGGACCAACCTTATAAAAACCTCCAAAAGTAGTTTTTCAATTTCAATAGTGGCAACACCAAGCGATATGGGTCTAACTTCATTGCATATCAGCTTCATTGCATTGTTTTCGTTTTAACATGGAATGTTTGTGTTTTGTTTTTAAAATTTTGTTGTTGTGGTCGAATTTAGTTGCCGGTCCAATATTCCATACTTTCTCCTATTTATGTTTAAAGCTTGCAACACAAAAAAAAAGTCTTCTCTTGCATTTAAAACATAAATTAAGGTTTTTTTTTAATTTTCTCGACAATTAGCTGCAAAGTTTTTAAATGGTGTTTTATCTGCAATTTATAAAATAAATCTGTTTCTGCAAGTGCCTCGTTAGTCTAGTGGTCGTAAGCGCTACTGCTGAGCATGAGGTCCTGGGGTTCGATTCTCAGGATGGACTAAGTGTTATTGGGCTTTTCCATCGGGAATTTGTTAGTAGCAGCCTTAGTAGAAGTGTGCAATTTGTGGCCGATGGTGGCAATAGGTTCGCCCCCTATTAAATGGGACTTAAACATAACTGTGTACAAGGCGAGATGTTATGTTAAGTTATTTCTACAAGTTATCCTCCTAAGACCGGAAACAAATAAAGAAAACCATACAAAATAAGTGTGTATCAGCTCCGACGCACGACTGGAGTTAACTCCTCAACACGATTGTCTTTGAATATGCAATAGGCAAACAGGGTAAATAAACGTATCGCTTATACCTAATACTGAAAGCATGATATATTTTTATTCTTCACAATTTTAAATTTTTATATATATAAAAATTTAAAATTTGTCTTTGTCTCTGTCATCCAGACCTAGACTAAAGTCAAGAGCAAACTCATAGTAAAAAAAAAAAAATATATATATATAATTTTTTTTTTTGTAAAATATTATTATAAACAATCATGTGACATAATAGTACGGTGGCCAGCACATCAAGTTATCACAAACTGACAATTTTTTTCTTTCAATTTTAAACTTAATCGTCAACTTGATAAAAATTTGCACGCTTGCTTGCAGGCAGAATACAATGACACCTAGGTTATAAGATCTTACCTTTACAAAAACAATGTATTTCTGGCAAATAAACGTTTGATTTGATTTGATTTGAACATTTTAAACTTCAAAATCGTTTGGAGAAATTTAACAGTTTCGTGTAGCTTGATGTACTGGCCACTGTACGTTATGAACTTATGATACAAGTGTACTATGTTGGACATTATACTCGATGCAACTGATTATAAATATATATTGACGCTTGAAAGGCAGTATTGACTAAACGACATGTTGGCAACTATACACTAAAGCATCTTAAAGTACTTTTTTCAACAAAATAAAAAAAGAATACTTTAAAATGGAGTATTTTATATTTTTTGTGTATACCTACTCTAGTAGAGTATACACAAAAAAAATGCATCTTAAAGGTTTTTTTATTGGAACAAAAAATCTTTAAATTGCTCTAGTGTAAAGTTGCCAACATGTCGTTTGGTCAATATTGCCTTTCAAGCGTCGAATTATGTCTGAAAATCGATTCTTATGGAGTAAACTCTAAAAACTGGACAAACAAGAACACGTCATAATTTATCGATCAGACTAACAATAGTAATGACAGTGAAAGTAGAAGGTCAATCAGAGGCGTGGCTGACTGTTCTGTACCGTTTACCATAAATCGTTAGCTACTACTAAGAAATTGAGTAATTTCGATCGATACATGAAGAATATCGTCATGGCTATAAAGCCATTTTATTTTGACATAATCAGCATTTAACTCTTTATGCCAGTGGTTCCCAACCAGTGGTCCGCAGAAGCCAAAATATAGTCCGCGAATGATTTTTAAACATCGAGAAATCGCCTTGCGCTATTTTTATGATTTTCTTAACAACTTATTTATGTGAACAAGGATTTTCTGCTTTGTTGGTAATCAAAAACAAGGCGAGGAGTCGTTTGAAAGTAAGTGATGATTTGCGTGTAGCTTTGAGTAACAATATTAGTCCTAGGATAGCCGAACTCGTGAAGAAGATGCAAGCTCAGAAATCACATTAATACAAAATTACAGAAGTTTATCCTAAAAATATTATTATTTCTTGTTATGTAATTTCCTATTGAGTTGTTAATTAAAGTTTCAGTTTGATTATTACAGTTTATTTTTATTATAACTACATAGTGGTCCCTGCTAACAAGAATAATATAAAAGTGGTCCCAGACCAAGAGAAGGTTGGGAATCCCTGCTTTATGCGATAAAATACCAATTTCATTTTGCAAGCATGTTCTATCCTTGATGATCCTGTTATAGCATCTATGTAATACATATGGAATGCAATAAAGTATTGAGTATTGAGTATCATCATAGCGATCAATCAATAGAGCTAGTAAACTCTATATAAACTCACGCCTTCATCGCATGGTGATAGGCAGAATCTACAGAACAACATACTCCTTTTGCTTAGTTTAAGTTCCTACACGCAAGCCGGTTGCGAGTACTACGCAACGCATCTGACCTCTCTGAAGAACATCGCCAGTTAGGTCACTACTATGTCCTTCTAGGGCATCCCCTCCCGATGTTTCCACTCACATCTGCCTTGTAAATACCTTTTCTTAGTCGTCTTTCATTCATCCCCTCAACATGACCAAACCAAAGCATACTCTTTTAAATTTTTGTCACTTCATCTTCTCTACTAGTCAATAAGATAAAAACTATTAAATTACACAAAATTTTACTATTCCGTGCTGTCTAAGGTAACAGCATAATAAAAAAGTAGGTTACTATGGAAGTTATAGGTTGGAAAGTTGTAGGACATTTTAAGGGTAAATAAACTCAAACTCAAAGCATTTATTTCAAATAAACCAATTACAGGCAGTTTTGAATTGTCAAGGAGTTGGCCAGTCAGAAAAATTAAGCTAGTTGCCCATTCCAAAGCTTATTGGGTTCATATGGAGAAGAACAGGCAAGAAACTTCACGGACACTCTTTTAAAACAAAATATTGATTACATCATTCATGTTGAAATTATACATGTGATGCGAATAAAAACAAAAAACAATTTTTAAAATAAGCCGTGGCAGCTAAGAGATGACCAGTCCCAACTGACGGCGCCCGTTTACTTACATGACGCATGGATCAGCACCATTCAGCTCAACCATTTCGAATAAAATTGATTCTATCTACTGCCGACATTTTGGGGTCAACGAAAGAATAGCCCAGTAATTTATGGTACGAGGTCATTGCCTACTATTAATTTAGGGCTACGTTAGGCTGTCGTGTCCCCATTTAAGCACTTTCAAGAAGTTTCCTGGCAGATGGAGCGTTAGCAGACCAATAGCCAGCACTCTAATTGTGTAACACACTATCAATCACAATCTGAAGGTTATTGCTAATCCATTGCTTCATATAATGTTCGTTTTTTTATTTATTTTTATTAATGGCATCTCGCAGTTCAACCTTGGTGATTGTCTACTGCTTAATCGGACTTACCTGTGGGTTCCTCAATAAATTAAGGCCTCCAGCCAGCACCCCCCTGCGGGGGTACGGACCTCGGCTTAGGGCGTCGCTGGGGGAGGACAGCAAGGGACGGGCTGGATCGGATTTTGATTATTTGGGGACGAATTTAAAGCTACAGGCTCAGCGGCACGGGCTGGCTCGAGCAAGGGTCGAGGCGGGGATGGACAGGGACGCCGCGACGGGCCTCGTCGGCGAGGACGATAGGACGGATGTCGGGAGATGTGCTTTCTAACTGTGCTAGTGGAGGGACTACTCTCCTGGAGGAGAGTGATAGCGTAATCGGGAATTCGAAACATGTCTGCTCAATAACTTATATAACGCAATTAATTTTGTTGAACTGTCAGAATGATACCCATTGCTACTGTAAGTGTTATATGCAATTACCCCGCTAAATGATTTTGAATGGTATTGTTAATCCATTACTTCATATCGTCGACCGTAGGTTCAATTGATGTAAGGGACAAAATACCCAAAATGAGCTAAGTATACAGTTTTGTTCAGAATTTTTCGCTCTTTCGAATGGTGTATATGAAAAAATTCTAGCTTAAGAAAAATGTCCCTTACCCTACTGATTTTTTGGATCCAAATTTCGAATCAGCCCCATAATAACAATGTATTTGAAAAACTATGCAATATAGCAACTTGAAATGTTGTATTTACCGCCACCAATCGAATCAAATAAGGTAAGATAAGGTAAGGTAGGTAACGATTTCCAAATTTAAGATATCCGTACGCCAAAAGTGTGTACTTAATTTTCTGTCAACAATCTCTTTACACTGTATTTCTTTTCATAAATTTTTTCAACAAGTGATTTACACTATCTTTTCACAATTTTTCCACAATTTTTGATCCAACGTAGAGGTCAATTTAATGTAAGGGACGGGACTACAAGATACTTGATCAGTAAGGGACATTACTAACAAAATACGTTGGTGTAAGGGACATCTATTTTCTTAAATAGATAACTTATTTAAATAAATTTTACACAGGTAGATAGAGCACTAAAATAAAAGATTATGTGCGAAATCAGATCCGAAAAAGGTTAATAACAAAAAAAGTTATGGGCGATTTAGTCCGAAAAAAAACTTTGTCGGCCTCTCCTGAAAAATCGTATTTTGTCCCTTACCTCAATTGAACCTACGGTCGACGATATTATGTTCGAAAAATTTGTCTGCCCTTCAACGTAAATGGTGTATTCCCGCTGTCCCCATCGCCCGTGTCCCCATTAATGGTAAATGAAAATGGAACCATTTTTTTCCGCCATTTTATGTGAATTACCATTAATGAGGACCCGTGCGATGGGGCCAGTGGGAATACACCACGTAAATAACGCAATGAATGTTGTTGAACAGTCAAAATGAAAGCCATTACTACTGTTAGTGCGTTCGCAATTGCCACACGTATTAGAGTTTCATGCTGTCTGTCTGTCTGTCGGTCTGTTTGTCACAGGCTAGTATAATCTTTGGAACCGTAGGAGCTAGAGCAAGTTAACATTTTGGCAGATTATGTAATAATAAAGATTAATAAAGAGATGGGCCGGTGAGTCTACGAGTACTGTTAGTGTGTTAAGCAATTACCCCGAAGGTGGGTGGACGACCTAAGATAACGGGGAAGATCGCGGGGAAGACCTGGATGAGAATCGCGCAGACTAGGAAGCATGGCATAAAAGGGAGGAGGCCTATACTGAGCAGTGCCTGGAACATGGCTCCCAGGATGTTGATGAAGAAGTTTCCTCATATTTCCTCACACCATCGGGGAAAAACGTAATTAGAATATTGTTACATTTGTAAGACATACCAAGTATCAGGTTCCGATGAAGGATACAGTAAATTACCTACTACACTACTTACCCCAAATTAGGCCCAATCGCGTGCAAATAATCGTAAGTGTCGATATAGATACATGTAATTTTAAACCTAATCAGGACACATTACGATTGATAATTGCCTAACAAATTGAGGTTGATATAACACTTATCAAGCTATTTGTATAAGAATTAAATCGTGCGTGATTGTGTGGGGCCTTGTACGATTTTCCAATAATTCAAGCGAATCGGAAGGAAACTTAGGTATAGCTCTGCGTTGTACTAGAGTAACTTGGTAGGTAAGTCTTGTACGTATACTTGAAAAACATAGAAAAATTCATCATCATCTGCTTAGCCTTTTAACAACATGTTGAGGTCGGTTTCTAGTCTTACCGGATGCAGCTGAATATCAGTATTTTACATGGAGCGACTGCCTATCTGACCTCCACAACCCAGTAACTGTGTAATACGATAACCCTTGGTAAGACTGGTTGTCAGACTTTCGGGCTTCTGGCGACCCGTAACGACTGTCAAAGATCCACGAATGACAGCCGAGACCAACGGCTTCACGTGCTTTCCGAGGCACGGAGGAGTCTCGGTATGTAAAGATGGTCATCCATCCACAGACCAACTGCAGCAAGCGTAGCTTTACCTACTCAATCGACCTGTGCGTTGTTATTACTTAGCCAAAAGCCCCACGAAAACATAGAAATATTTTTGATTACTTAATTATTTATGTAGGTTTCATGTTTATGATTTCCCCGGGGCCAGTAACTCAACATACTCTAGAGCGGAGTTTACACAGCTCGTCGGGCATAGACTACAAATTATTTTCATTTGGCACGTTATAAGGCAAGATATCCTAAAACTGTAACATGTTAAACATCTAATGTAAGATTAATTATTTGAAAGCAAATTGACACCCCATCACGTAAATTATTCGTGTTAAGGCCCCCGCAGATGGGCGCGACGCGACGGTGCGACGCGATTCTGGTAGAAAATTTTCCAAGAAGTTTTCATAGAAATTGTTCTACTAGAGTCGCGTCGCGTCTATCTGCGGGAGCCTTTATAGCCATTTAAATTACAGTTGTAATTTGAATATACGGCAAGTTAAGTTGGTACTCAATTTGCTTAACAATTAATTTCCCTGACTTTACCTACCTACCATATTCTGACAAATAAATTGTTTGATTGATTGAAAACATAGGCTGAATCGTTTAATTTATTGGGTCAATATTATATATATGGTTTGCATAATCAAGAGCAATAAATAAATACTGATAAATATGCTTTAACGGAAACAAAAAGCGAGCAATTAAAGGAACGTACTTAACATCCAGAGGTCATATCCTACATACAATTATTACCTATTAAAAATACACCTCTTAACTAACAAGAAAATAATCCACAAAACATAACCTCCAAGTTTTACAGTTTGTTTCAGAAATCTGTGTGACCACACATTTCTGAAACACGCTTTTGTAAACACACATTTGTAAAACTTCAATACAGCTGGACCATACTATTATTGTCGTACAGGTGTATTGAAGTTTTGTATGTGACAGCTGATTATTTCTTCGCGATTACGATGTTGGTCCCATGGAAAAATTGTTGTTCAGTCTTATAGTCTGTACCACACAATGACCACAGATTTCTGAAACACGCTGTATAAACTATACGCCACGTAGACCGCATCCTTGGACTTAACAGGGTCATTTATTTCTACGTCAAATGCCAACCTCGGCCATTATAATGGGCCAATAAAGGCCATGCTGATAAAACCTGACTGATGTCTGTAGGCACGTAACAGGTCTATCTTGTAGGGAACAATGAGTGGATATCTATAGGCCTATAGCCTGGGAACGTCTTGAATGAATGTCGATTAGTGAGTAGGACACTGTGTTTTTGCTATAGGGACTGCAGTTAAGTGCTGCTGGGTGTCATGACAATTACTGGTATAATTAAAACGAGTAGGTTGAATTATTTTTAGCAGTGAATATGTTCGGGAAACATCTTTATTAATATCAGTATTCTGAATGTGAATTTTGGACCCAAATATCACTAATGCCTTAAGAGTCTATACAACCTCAGCGCTACCTTACTCTGTATCTCGCTCGCACACTATTGCTACCGGTCACGCGAGCAAGCGAGACAGGGCGGCAGGGAAAAGGCTCCAAGGCGCTGATAGTTTAGGTAATTTCGTTTTACGGTGAAAATAATGGTCATTTAAAAAAATTAAATAACATAAGACCTGCTTTATAGTCAGTTCAGTTAATATGCAAAGTTTCATTATCTAATTTGAAGTATTTTTTGAATACCAGCGGTTTATTATTCGGTTTGGAGGTAAGTTTGGATTTTTTTTCTATAGAGAAAATTTTATGGAATCGTGTTTTCGGCTAACATAGTACTTAACATTAATCCTCAACTTCACCATATATTTATTTCAAAATTAATGCTGCAGTATTTTCGACATAACGGAGGATCATGCTAAGCCATTTGAGGTAGTATAGGCCCTTAAGGCCCAGATATATGCCAGTGAGTTTGAGTGGCTAACTTGCGTGTTTTGTACTGAGCTCACGCAACACGTCGTACGTCCAGCCAGTAATAGGAATCGCCCATCCAGAAGCGCTGTCCCAAATAAAACGCATTATTAATTTATTACACATAAAACAAAAGGAATTTTAATAAAACACGTATACTAAAAGATCAATAATTAAATTATCTTTAAAAAGGTGAAGGTTTCAGAAAAATACGCTTGATAGGTTTTGCGTGATTCTCAATTTTTTATCCGTGTTAGACGTTTTATCTTTACAAATTAATTTCACTATGTAATATAGATATAATCTAAAATATTCACATATTAAGTTATTAAGAAAATGCTCTAATTTAACATATATTTTTTTCGAATCATTAACACTACTCGTTTAGACGTGATCTTCAGTATTAAATCATTAAAAGTCGGTTATCGTCGCCTTAAGTAAGACACGATAAAATTGTCTTGGCTCAATGCGCGATTTTAAAAAAACTTCTGGTCTCGTAATAGCTGGACAATGGAACGATTTTCCAAGGAAAGAAACTGCTGAAAATATATAGAAGAATATTTTTTTTACCGATTATTTTATAAATCGTCAAGGTATCCCAAAAATAATACGATATAACGGCACGCTTTAATTCTAAGACACACGCAAACTTTTATTCATTTAGTACTAGATTTCTGGGCGCCAAGTCTACTAATGTACAAACGTTGCAATGGTCTCTTCATTGTTAGTTTTTGACAGATTTGCCATACAAACACTGTCAAATACTCACAATGGTGAGACCATTGCAACGTTTGTAAATTAGTAGACTTATGTTGAGTTGCACGAAACCAACATTAGTTTAACGGAGACTTTAAATTCATGCCATCCCTTACATTTTGTATCAAAAAGAAAGTGACAGCGTCAATTTAAAGTCTCCGTTAAACTAATGGTGGTTTCGTGAAACTCACCCTTAGGCCCCTGGAAGCTTGTTAAGCAAGTCGCCTGTCTTTATAAAAATCCTCGGATATTACTCACATTCCTTTGGTAAGTTTTTTCCGATCGAGACTCTGACCATGTATGAGGCGATTCTCTAAAAAATGTGTGCATAATGAAGTCTTCAACATGTGGCACGGTCACTTGTGATTAAGACAACTGACCCCGTGTGTGGTCTTGTCTATGAAAACCACAAAAATAACACCTTATTGAGGTGTTCTTTTTTTTATATTCATAGACAACGCACTCCTTGATATTACCAGTCTACCAATATAATATTTATTCTTTACAGTTGGTCAACGCGAAAATATAATATAATAATAAATGTCATATGCATTTTGACATTTCTCTCAAGTCATGTCAAAATCAAAATATTTTATTTCACATAAACCTACATGGGCACTTGTGAAACGTCAGAAGCTAGGTGCACGGTTCCAAAAGGCGATGTACCACTGTAAGCACAAATATTACTAAGATTTGTATCATAAAGTATAGCCAAAATATTGCCAACCTGATAATCTGATTAGTTTGGGTTACTTAGCAAAGTTTTGGATATTTTTTCATCATCGTAAATCAAGCGAAACTATTGCAACAGTTCTGATTGTCGGCTTACTACCGTGAGTCGTGATGAAGTAACAATAACGAGGTTTGAATTTTTAAAACCCCCTTTGTTTGGTACGTTTTTGATTGTAGAGACTATTCAGTCAGGTATAAAATTAACAATAATAGAGAGAAAGAGAGATTTTTTGAAAGGCAATCTCGTTTTGGTAAAGAATTAAATTGATTCGGAAGGAGAACCGATTTTGGCAAGGTAGCTTATAATAATATATTAGGTACAAACTGCCACCCGCAGCTTCGCCCGCGTGACTTTTTCTAAAATAAAACTCTAAGGCCTGTGTTCACCATCATTCAAACCACCGGTTAAGTATTTAAACAGTTGATTTATGTCAAATTTCCTAACGAACTGATTAAATATCTAAACAGTTTATTTAAATTTTGGTGAACACAGGCCTAAGGCGTTTATTCATAAACGTTGCTTAAAGTTAAGTGACGTTCAAACGTCAAAAAACAGTCGCTAATCATTACTTAACTTTAAGCAGCGTTTATAAATAGACCCCTATGTTACTTCTTATAAAATTAACTATCTGCCAGTGAAAGTCACGTCAACATCAGTCCAGCCGTTTCGGAGATTAGCCGGAACAAACAGACAGACAGACCGACAAAACTTAAAAAAAAAAGATTTTTTATTATAAGTACCGTATAAACTTTCATATGCATTTAGTAAAAAACTATTATTTTGACATTACAAAACGTCACTTTGATTTAATTCATTAGTATAGATTAGCAGCCACATAGGTAGTTCTAGGTAAAGGTAGGTTCCTTAGACGAAAATAGTTTTCCGCGTTGATCGATTATTCAACTTTTGTACTATTTTTGAGAAAACCCTCCACGGTCGCGAAACAAAACTCTTCAAGCTGCGAAGTAATCCGTAAAATTCGTTTCGTTTCTCTCCGTAACGTTTAGGTTAATATCGGAAATCAATAAACTGTATCGGCAATTTTCTGGACAACATGAAACTGAAATTACATGAAATCATAATTATGAGGTATTAATTTGCCTTTGTGCAGTTTTTTATTTGTGCAAAAAACATTGAATAATATCATATTAACAACAAAGAAGGCGTCTACTGCTAGAAATTGGTTAAATTACCTTTTTAGGGTTCCACAGCCAAATGGCAAAAAACGGAACCCTTATGGATTCGTCATGTCTGTCTGTCTGTCTGTCCGTCCGTATGTCACAGTCACTTTTTTCCGAAACTATAAGAACTATGCTGTTGAAACTTGGTAGATGTATTGTGTGAACCGCATTAAGATTTTCACACAAAAATATATTTAAAAAAAACCATACATTTTGTATCTATGGACAGGTCTTCAAAAATGATATTGAGGTTTCTAATATCATTTTTTTCTAAGCTGAATAGTTTGCGCGAGAGACACTTCCAAAGTGGTAAAATGTGTCCTCCCCTGTAACTTCTAAAATAAGAGAATGATAAAACAAAAAAAATACATGATGTACATTACCATGTAATCTTCCACCAAATATTGGTTTGAACGAGATCTAGTAAGTAGTTTTAAACCGCAATTTACATTTCATTCAATCAACACAAATATAAAAATAAAAAAAGCAACTTCTATATTATGTTACTTGCTGCTACGGAACCCTTCATGGGCGAGATTAGACGGTTTCGTGTGGCCTGATGTGCTGGCCACCGTACCAACCTACTTGTTAATTAATTTATAATTAATATTTAGTGGCACCGAGTTGCCGTGTCTGGCCATACCGCTGTTAAACCCGCGATGGTTTGTGTGGTATGATTAAACCTCAACAAATGTATGTAAAAAGATTTTTTTGATTAATAAAAAAAAAAAAAAAAAAAAAAAAAAAACTCGCACTTGGCCGCTTTTTTTTAACTTCTTGCTGATAAAAACGACTGCTCTCATCTCATGTCCTGATTTTATATTTTAGTATATTCCGTACGAATAATACAAACTTATCAAGACATTGGCAAAACATTTATCATCCTGCCTCTCGATTCCTCACTTAGAATGTGAAGCAGCTGGTATTTTACGGAACTAACCCAAACCTAACGGAAATAAACCATTCAGAACACCATTCAAACTAAAAACAGCTATATCCATCACTCTCACCAAATTTTTATTATTCCATTTAAAAAAAAAACGCTAGTAGAACAGTCCCTTTCATATTGTCCGCCAGGTGTACCGTTAAGGGCGACCGCACACTGCACTACAGACATCTGTTTCCGACATATGCGACTAAACGCACTTTTTCTATGCAATTGAACTGCGCTTTTGGCAAGCAACACTTGATAGAATGTCTTAGGGAGCTTTTAATGACAATTTTTTGTTAAGGTACTTGAGAAAAAGATGTAAGGTTCGCAAATTGGTTTTTAATGTCTTTCAAATATTTTTCTTTCGCTAGGTTTTAAAAGGCTTCAGTGGGAACGTTCTCTAGATTGCCAGTCGCTTTTAAAAATACTTTTTGCTTTTTTCTGCCTTAAAAAATTAATATGTCGTATTAGGTTCTTGAATACTTGCACAATGATTGCTTATGTTGATATTTAGGTAGTATTTTCACTAAAAAGCTACAAAGCTATAAGATAGTTAGTTAGCAATCGGTCAGAGTAATACATAATACTGCAGTATTTTTGTATTGTGCATGCCAACTAAAAATAAACAGTTTTTTTTACAGAAACCATTTAAATAAATTACCTTAATGACAGTTCTGTCATCAGCCATCACTCAAATTAACCAACCAAAATACTAATAATGAAGAAATTAAAAATAAAAAGCTCCTCATATTCACTGAACTACAAAAACGTTTACAAACTACCAATTTAACGACTGATATCCGTGCTAACTCACAAGGGCGAGTAAGTAACAAATTAAAACTCATGGCCACGCCTTTCTCCCTTTTAAACAGCAATAATTATGAGCCTCAACAGAACAATGGACTATAAGACATAATTTGACCTGGTCACAGAGTAAAAAAATTACATGGCATTATCATAGTTAAATGATGATGACAGGTTATGACTATACTTAGATATTTTTGCCAACTATTTCCTAATAGAATATGACAGGTGGCGTAAAGGTCGTCTTATAAATATCAATTTTAATTTTGTTCGTGAAGTAACATGTCAAAGCAACGCATCGTTTGATTATCCTTATTGTGTTGTGATGACCTTACAAATTAGCAAGAACTTTAAAATAGTAAAAAATATGGTCATTGACTGTGTGTGCTTAAATTTATTTATTCATTTTTCAATTCTAGCTTACATGCAATTGAATATCACAAAAAATACAATTGGCATAACTTTTTGCGAAACATCGGAGGATAGAATCTTAAAAAACCGTGATGAATCTCGTCAAGTTCTCAATTAATACATTTAAAACGAAATAGTTACTTTTAATCTGTGTTTAATTTTCTCCAAAAGATTAAATGTTTTTAAAATCAAAATCGTAACCTTACTCGTGATGGTTACAAACACGACCCATCACTATAGCCGAGGCCACAGTACAACAGTAACCATTACATAAACTCAAAGCAAAAAATAATTTAGCAACACTGACAGCAACATACAATAGGTACCAAATCAGAGCAAAAATCGAGAAAGGTAAATCACACAGATGATACGATTATAACTGTGCATAACAACCATTCGTACAATGAACACAGGGTCCCTGACACCAGGTTACCCATGCGAAACGTGCCCGGAAGACTACCAGAACATGTACCAGATTTTTCTACTGGCAAAATGATGAATGCATTTTTTTAGGCTGTGGCACCTTAGTGTGTGAGTACCCCCTATGTCCATGCGAAAGTGTTTTTTTTTTAATAAAACTGTAATTATATAATAAAAATACGTTAAGTTCTGTATGGTCTGTTTTGAGCATCGTTTAGTAAAAAAAACATCATTTGTCAGCGTCAAATTGGCGAGTAATTTCTCTATAATATTTACCCAGTAAAACAATGATCTCATCAATGTTTTTCTGCAAGGACATACGGGCATTTTTTATGTGATGAAATGACGACACGATTTTTCCATTATAGAATTATAATAAAGCTGTACGAAATTTTCATTGCTATTGAAGTTGTGTTAGAAGATTTTAGACGTATGCAATCTTGTATGCAGGCTACATCCTTTCTAGCCTGCTGTGTTGCTAAAAGTAAGCAAAGAAACATTGCAAGAGGATAATGTCACTCTTTAAAAATGAATACGAAATATTTGTGATCAACACGCATGGAAACAATATCAAAAATTCAGGCAAAACTCTCTTCAATAATTCGACATCTAATAGTCAATTAGGTACCCACAAATGACGCAAACACCGACTTTTCCATACAAACACTTCACAGTATTGATCGTCCTTCGAAAAAACCATTAGAACTTCCACATGCTTTCCATAGCCATCGAATATCGATATATCAACGTGACTAGTTCAAGGGCAAATGTATGATTAATGTGAAATTATCGATCATAAAGCTTACATTCTACTAACGATGTATTGACATTTTCAAGGCAATATAGTTGCTAAATGTTAAACAACGTCGTATAATAAATACATTGTTGTATCAAAAAATGAGGAAACAAGTGAAAGCGAGTTTGGACGTCATGTTCGTATTCATACTGCTACTCCAATGGCTACTCCTATCTGGGTATATTTTTATACTGTGGCCGTAGTATATTGTTCTTCAGTTGTCATGTTCCTGTTGGATTAGACAAAACTGAAAATACGAGTATATAACCAAAAACAAAAAACAAAAAACTGCTTTTATTGTTTTTATATCTCAATAAATAAATGTCATATTACTAATCCACTTAGTAGTTTTAATGGAAACTTATTCAAAGATGAATTGTAAAGAATCAGATAAAAATCTACGGCATTTTTGTAATGTCATTTCTCAAAAGGACCTCTACCATGATCTATCTAGCCTGTATTCTCCTACACATGAGAAAAGTTCCCTCTCTCTAATCTAACAAACTTCTCCAACGATAATGCAAACTATATCCAAACTAATATTATAAATGTTGACAAAAAAATGTTGAAAAGGTTGACTGGTAACGAATGCCTTGTGGCATTAAGTCCGCCTATGTATCACTATTGTACATGAAGTTTAATAAATAAATAATAAATAAATAAATGTGAAAGTAACTCTGTCTGTATGTTACGTTTTCAGGCCTAAACCGCTAAACCGATCGTCATGAAATTTAGCAGAGATATAGCCTGGGATATGGAGAAGGACATAGGCTACTTTTTTACGCGATAACCGACATCCACGCGGACTGAGCCGTGGGCAAAAGCTAGTTAATTATAAATTTTGCAAAGAAGTATCTGCATAGCTAGAGAATATAAGATATCGTAATTTCTCATCAACAACACAGCACATTCAACTGCGCACCAAGACAATACCCATAACAAAAACAGCGTACTAACACTAAAACGCAAGATAACAATCATGTAAACCAATAGATTTCACGGTCCCGACCATGTAGGGAACGCGGTGAAACCAGCGCGTGCGCCTCTGTTCCGAATAGTGATGGACGTCAGTGTGTGCCGAGACTTTAATGAGCAAGACGGATTAGTCATAGTCACTTTATATTTTAGCAAAACAACATAACATTACGCGTATATTCTAAGAGGCAGGTGCAAGCAGAGTGGCATAGATATCAATTTTTTTTTTTTTCTTCAAAACTATGAAGGTTACCTTGTTTCGCCAATTATGAGAGAGGTCCATGTTATAGAGGGCGAGGCTACTGCCATCAAATGGGCATTAATCAATATTCCGGAATGCTTGTGAAAAGTAGCTTAAGGAAAAACACAATTCCATTCAATTCACTATAAAAAGGCATATAAAGAAGACAACAGTGAAATAGTAAATGCAATATCAACTGGGAATATCAATGTGCAAGGTAACTACTAAGTATATCAAACATACTCTGAAATGATAGTGACAGCAGAAATAGACGATATATATTTTTGCTGCTATATTGGCGTGTGTTAGCTGGCATATGGCAATTAATTTAATTTAATGTATTATGTTGCGTAAAGTAAATTATTTTGCATACTATTGTATAGAATCAAATTTTTTCCAACTCAACAGATAGCTTTGCTGCTGGGGAGTTAGTTGCACTATTTCTTCTTTCCAGCTAAAGCACTAGGAAGTAGTGAAGGATTAGCGTTTTAGGGGACTGTCTTATGTAATTTTGACGTTCGAAAAGTGTGTTCCCAGCCTAATGACTTTTGATTTTGATAATATTTGGTAAGGTGACATTTTTGTAATTTTACTTGCTAGTAGATTCAGTGGAACATCACAATAAAATAGATATACAGGAAATGGTACAGGCATTTAAATTAATTATTTGAGATGACTCCAATAATCTAAAACTTAAAACCAACAAATCTAAGCCAATTTAAAATCTTTGCAGATTACGGAATTAAACGTTATTCTTCAAGGTTTACAAGCTGTTGTTAATCATATATGGTCTTACAATTCAATAGAAGCATTTTAATCAAATCAGTCTTTACATCATCAATTATAACAATCTTTGTAGTGTAGTAGTCATCGATTTAAATGTCATGGTCTTCCATAATAGGATACACTATAATATCGATATTATGACGATATCGAAAAAAAAGCTGATTTCCTAGCTAGGTGAGGCTACTAAAGTAATCTATGTGACATTTAAAGCACCCACGCTGTGTTGGTCATCTTATATAGCCTTTACAGGTTTAATGACTTCAGTAGGTAATTATATAGCGGCAATATAACGAGGTATTAATCATCGTGACATGATAGACTTCGAATCATATTTCATGTCGTTACTAACACTCATTTGTAATCTAGTATTGATATCTAATGGGACCTAGAATGTAACCTTGAAGGACGCCCAAACAGAGTTGCTTAGAAGACGAGTCTGAAATAAAAACAGAAGTTGAAACAAAATACAGAATAAGTAGAATAAGACCACGAGTAATAAGAAAAAAAAAGTAGATGGAGTTTTTTATTATTACTATGTTATTTGGTGTCCCTAAGGGAGACGTTGCTTCTTCAACCTTCTTTGTGTGAAAAAGATCGCTCGGACTCTTGCAAACTTTAGTCTTGCATCGTCTTGCAAGTAATCCCATCCCTATTGGCACGCAAATGCCTTTCCTGATTATCAATACTTATTATCCTCACGCAATTATAACAACATTTAGTTAGTTATGTAATGTATTAACTGATGAATGCTACTAATTATGTACATAGATTAAATTCTCACTTTCTTTTTTGTTTATTTGTGTTGTTACGTTATTTTTCAACATTGTCTTCATTATTTTGCTGACTTTTGGTAAGAACTTGTCCTATGGCAGAAGCAAAATTATGGCAGAAGGGATCATGGTAGGTATTTGAAATTATGGGAGAAATATTGGATTTGGAACTCCTCATAACTGCATGATTTTTCATTACATTATTCTTAATTGAAGCAACTGAGCCTATAGTCGCATTAGTCACGAGTTAGATAGATTAGTCATTAGTAAAACGAGTACAATTAGTGGTCATGGTTTTTCCATAAAATTAATCACTATGCTAATTCTCTGCCAATCAGTACTTAAATACATAGGTAGTAAATATGCATCGTCTAAAGGTTCTATTGGTTTACTTAGAAACTTATAAATGACATGTTTCATTTATGTCATTATCATCTGCTTAGCCTTTTCCCAGCTATGTTAGGATCGGCTTGCAGTCTAACAGCAAGCTGCAGAATACCAATATTATACACAAGTGAGTGCCTGCCTTTCTGGCCTCCACATTCCTGTTATTACAATTTTTTAATTTTTTTTTTATCATTCTCACATCATTTTCCAATCCATATCAAACACGCATTTGTCACATCTTGTTTTAAGCATTGCATATTGTACTGACGTTACATGTACAGTCCCATGTCGAGATAAATACAGATTATTGTGAGTTTATCTCACTCTTATTACTATCAAAGGTGGAATCTATACTGTAGTAGGTTTTATCTGGAGTAATAACGTATTTCTTCAAGATATGGGCGTTGCCTCTAGATTGTAAAATCTGTAAGTGTATTTGAAAGGAGCCTTTTCTAGTTCAGCCGGTGTATTCTGTAAAAATCTCGTTGTGAAAACTGGGGTGAATTGAGCTCGAAGTGAACTGTCAATATTGTTAATCGCTAACATCGGGTGGAATGACTTCATGCAGATTTTTACAGAACAGCCGCACAGTGGAACGAATGTATGGGAGCGGTTGGACGTAGACATGTCCGAAAAAAAAGAGTAAAATTATGCCAAACTAATGATGCCATCTTATTCGATTACTTAATGCCTTCATAACTTGTGGTGATGAATTTCTTCATAACTCCCATATTTCGGGAGTAATTTGAGAAAATGTGAAATTTTACTATGAAAATGAGTGTATCGAGCTCTCTCCCTCCTGATTCCGGGCTTGTTTCAAGTAGCGGTCTCTAATATCATAATGCTAATACTAAGAGCTATATTTAATACTAAGACACATAGTGCGCCAAATGTGCACTTTCTGGGATAAAGAGTGATGTTTATTTTATAACACAATTTTTTTATTTTTTGTTTATTTTGTTGATTAAAACCGTTTTTCTAAAGGTTTACCTTATTACAATAACATTTCTGAGCAGCCAATTAGAGAAGATATAAGCTAATTAGGATATATAATTAGGGACTTAAGGTTTACATATAAAACTGATGCACTAATGATTACTGATAAGAACATTGCTATTATTTAATTACTAAATGGCTCTTAATACACTAATTTAGCATGCATCATTTACTAATTATCACAATAACTAATTACCTTGCAATATTTAACAAAGGATACCTGGGATACCTGGATTTTATATAAATAGGTCACTATTAGTAACTTTAAAATCAGTGTTGATTTACACCTCGTTGTATCCAAGCTAATCTCGCAATGTATTTTCCAAATTTTAATACAAATCTTGATATTCACGTTGCTTTATGCGCACGCGCACATAAAGATTTACGCGACTTTAACTATTTGTTCAGTGTTTTAAAAGATAACAGTTGTGTTCAGTTATGTGAAAGTGCTGAAACAAGTTTAAAAGACTGGTGTCGTCGATTTTGCTACCGCATTTATGCAAAATGGACACAGTCTGGAAGAAGCACAGATAAGTTTCGGAAGAAACATGAGATTTGGCTACAGGCTGCAATTCAATGGCCGGAATTACAGAATGAAAATATGGAACCTTCTACAGAAAATATAAGTGACGTCATCGAGCCCATAATTTCTCCTGCTAAATCTGATGCTTCAACTTGTACACATCCTAGTCCTCGTAAATCTTTTGAGGACCTTAGTAACCGGCAAAAAAGAAGACGCACTGAAGATAGTCTTTCATGCAGCAGTAGCAGCGCTGAAATTATGTTTTCGGCCGAAAGGGCGCTTCAAAAGGCAGGACAAAGCGATACAGCTTATGTTATGAAATACTTGACGGAGAATCCAGAAGAGGCCTCAAAAATCAAAGCCTTCATTGAAGGTAAATCAATTCAGGTACGGGAAATATCCCCTTTGAAGGCATTGGCTCTTTATGTATCGATGAACTTATCGAAATGGCGCTATAACACTCTTCGGGATTTCAACACTCAAGAAGGAGCTCTTCAATACCCGAGTTACTACATGTTGGTTAAAGAAAAAATTAAGTGCTATCCGGCCAAAGAAGATCTCACAGTTACAGAGAGCTCTGCAAAAATCAAATTACAAGCCTTGATGGATTTAACCTCAAGAAGACTTATTAGGTCGTTAGAAACCCCTGTTGATCCCAATCAACAGCTCGTATTGACCAGCAAATGGGGTTTTGACGGATCATCTAGCCAAAGCATTTATCATCAAAGGACGAGTGAAGATGAGCAAATCGATCTTGCTAGTAATTTTATGATTAGTCTTGTACCACTGCGGCTCGTCTCAAAAGGTGTAACAATTTGGGAAAACGAGCGACCATCTTCCACTTCATTTTGCCGGCCAATATTGTTTAAGTTTATAAAGGAAACCAAAGAAAATGTGCAGAGAGAGATGGCTGAAATCGAAGCAGAGATTGAAGCCTTAACTCCATCCACCATCACTGATGGAATTAGTGTCAAACACCAACTGCTGTTGACAATGATTGATGGTAAAATTCATTCCATTATATCCAATACAGCAGCTTCAGTGTGTGACATATGCAAGGCTTGTCCTAAAGAAATGAATAATTTAGAGTTAATCAAAGATAAACACGCAAACGAGGACATGTATAAATATAGCTTAAGCACCCTTCACGCTTGGATTCGCTCAATGGAATGCTTATTACACATTTCCTACAAATTAGACATAAAATCATGGCAAGTAAGGGGTGATATAGCAAAAAGGCAAGTTGATGACAGGAAGAAAAGAGTTCAAGAGGCTGTAAGAAGAGAAACGGGCTTACTTCTCGATGTTGTGAAACAAGGCAGTGGATCCACCAACAATGGCAACTCGGCAAGGAGATTTTTTGAAAACTACACTAAATCTGCTGAACTGACCGGAATAGATGCTATGCTTTTAAGAAAAATCTGTGTGATCTTGCAGTGTATTTCATCAGGAGAGAAGATCAACGTAACTAAATTCCGAGAGTTCTGCTTTGATACTGCTAAGCTTTACGTGGAGTTATACCCATGGTATTATATGCCTTCTTCACTTCATAAAATTTTAATGCATGGGCCAGACATAGTTCAGAACATGTCAATTGTGCCCATTGGTTTTCTATCCGAAGAGGCATCTGAGGCTAGAAATAAAGATTTTAGAAAATATAGAGAGGGGCATTCTCGAAAGCATAGCAGTATCTCATGCAATGAAGATATTATGCACAATCTTTTACTGTCTTCTGATCCACTTGTTACAAGTATCCGTCCAAAAGGAAATAAGTTTGTAAAAAAATCTTCTTTTAAGGAATTTTATGAGCTTACGGATTCTGAGAAAAGTGATATCGAATTTGTTAACATAAATGATTTAGCGGACATCGATTCTGAATTTGAATTAATTGATGATGATGATGATGACGAAGATAATTAAATGATGTTATTGTTTTAAAATGTGTAACTTAGTAAATTAGAGCTTACATCTTAATTATTTATTGTACTTTTAATGAAACTAGGTAATTTATTATCAACTTACTTAAAAGTCATACTCTCATCAGTTCTTGTGAATATTTTTGTTAATATATATTTCTGTATATATATAATATATTTATAGACCTCTTAATAAGTCTGTCTGCGGTTTAAAGTAAATACAAATGGGGAAAAAACGTTTTTTTTTTTAAATTTTCATTTCCTTTTATCCCAGAAAGTGCACATTTGGCGCACTATGTGTCTTAGTATTAAATATAGCTCTTAGTAATAGCATTACGATATTAGAGACCGCTACTTGAAACAAGCCCGGAATCAGGAGGGAGAGAGCTCGATACACTCATTTTCATAGTAAAATTTCACATTTTCTCAAATTACTCCCGAAATATGGGAGTTATGAAGAAATTCATCACCACAATTTATGAAGGCATTAAGTAATCGAATAAGATGGCATCATTAGTTTGTCATAATTTTACTCTTATTTTTCGGACATGTCTACGTCCAACCGCTCCCATACATTCGTTCCACTGTGAGCCGGTCTATTCCGTGACTATCTCAGCGTGAACTTAGGGAAAGTGAGCTGACATTCCGTCGTTTTCACGGTGAGATTTTTACAGAATAGATCGGCAGATCGGCTATTACAAATATAGGTAATATTAATATGGCTGCTCCCATTAAATAACTATGCAATATTACACTAAGTTACTATTGCACCATACTCAAACCCCGAAACCGGCCCTATTCCAATTAACTTTCGCTGGACGGCTCATAAATTTTATTTCTACCAAACTTTGTTTTACGTAAAGTATCTGACGTGCAATCCATTGTTCATTCAAATTTTATTCAAACCATTTTCCACTGCCGTGATTACATCCATAGCATGAAGATATGCGACTTTATGCTAATTTTGTTTTAAAAAAACCTTATTTGTTCGACAGAATCGAGCAAGCGCCTCAATTTCTCAAATTACAATACCCTTTCACTATGCAATGCAAAATAGGAGCGTTTTTGTGTGGAATGTCAATCAAGTATGTTTGATAAACAAGGCCGTTGGTCCTGGCTGTCATTCTTAGACCGTTGACAGTCGTTGCGGGTAGTCAGAAGCCCAAAAGTCTGACAACCAGTCTTAACAAGGGGAAACGTGTTACCCAGTAACTGAGTTGTGGAGGTCAGATAGGCAGTCGCTCCATAGTTAGGCAGATTGATTGACTAACTAAATATGTTTATCTTTCTTCATATAAACACGATACCCCACGTCTTAGGAATGCAACTACAAATTATGTGTGTGAGATGTTTGTATTTACATAAGAATGTCTTATTCCGTATCAAAACCCACGCGATCTTTGAGAGTATTTGCGTAAACTATCGGTAAGTGGTCAGTTTATTCTTCCCGTAACATTGCGCTGCTCTAAAAATTTCAATGCATATCCATTTGATGTGATGATCTGTTTTTATCTCTACTTGTACCGTCTCTTGCACGTTGACAATTTGTGCTGTAAGTATTTTACTCATGTTTGAGCAAATAAATGATTTTCTTATCTTATTATTTGATAATACTTCCTCTAAGAATTCACGACAAATAAATATATTATAATATAAAAATAATTATATCAAATAAACTAACCTATCCTGAAACTCTAAAAGAGACAATATATAAAAAAAAATGCGAATAAATCTTCACGAAATAACAGGTTTCAAACCTTACTCATGTATCTGAACAAGAATAGTGAAAAAGAAACTAAATACATACATAGATATTTATAAAAATATGTATCAAGACTTAAGCCGCCAAAAAAATTCATTAACTGGTTAGTCTATAACGCCATACGCTGACAACCCACATACTTCACCATAAAAGGAAACTAGTGGCATAGTTATAGTCACTCCATATCTAACAAATTGATCGGCCTATTTAACTGCCGGAACATTATGACATATTTGTCAAGTATTGGTGATTTCTTCGAGGGCAGTTTGATTGGAAATACTGAAATAGACCATCCTTGTATGATTGGCGAATTGGCGGTCGTTTAATATCATAAACTATTGGGTAAGAGGACTGATGATTCCTTTGCTCTTCTGTCTGATGATAACATACGTAACATACACACAGGCGTCCTCTCTGTGAGAGGGTTAACAGCATTTCAGAATTTTTGACAGACAAAATGCCATGACTGTTTTTTGACCTTAGTTGGTACTCATTAAACCTGGTATGTTTAAGATTAGAGTCCATTTTTTGTATCATTTTTCATTAAAATTTTTAATTTTTCATTTTTTGTTTTAACTTTATTTGAATATTGACGTAGTAAACATTTTTTTTTCTTTTTATCATGTATATTTTTTCTTACTTATTTTTTATTTTTGAGAAAAACAATTAATATCGTTTGATTATTTTGTTATCAATTTTTTAGTATCAATGACATCCCCGAATATTTGTACGTCTTCTGGTATAACATAGCGCGCTTGTATTTTTTTTTTATAACAACTATTTTATTGTACCTATGTTAACAAATGATTAAATGATTATTATTATTAGGGAGTAGGCCGTTATCCAACACGCAGGCTCGGTTTTCGAACTCATTAAACGAGAGCTGCCTAACTTCAAACTAGATAAATATCATTGTGACTTCGAAAAAGGAGCTATAAATGCATTTTCGGAAGGAAACCAGTAGGTACCACCATTTTGAGCCTTCTAACTGAACTGGAGAGTCATGAATCCAGACCTTCCAATAAAAGGAAAACCAAATATATAACTGATGATGACTATATAATACGAGTACAAATACAATTAGAATTATTAAACAAAGATATTTCTGTAGGTTTCGCTTTGGAAAAGTTACGTTGATTGTCTCAATGATAAATCATTATTTTATGAGTTAAAGTATTTTCCGCATTAATTTGTTTTTTCGATTTTCATTTGTTCCTTCGGCGTTCATTTTTTAAATTTTAATAAAATGACAGGATTAGGATCTTTTCTTTTAACTGTATAAATATTTTTGTAGCAAGATTGTTTAGTAGAATTCGCTGAGTTTGTCTTGACAAAATGATTAAAATAATCACTATGTTTAAATACCTAACAAATGTGCGAGGCAATCGCGACTTCGTGAGTCTACTTCAGTCGGCTCGAGCGCCAGATCATAGCGCCTTAAATACCTAAACTATTTAGCAAAGAATTGCGAAAGCGTGATGCTGATAAAACAAGAAGTTATGCGCGTCGTGCGATCACTGATAAACATTATCTATACCAAGATGGAAGTTAACTCGTGATATCATTGTGATGGAATTACAGAAAATACTTTTATGTCGATAAGATCTACGGATGGTTTAACCTACCAGTTATAGGTGTTTAAATGAGTGTCTTTCGAAAAAATCTGCAGGCTAATTTCTCCTAATTAAACGTTATAAAGAACTAGCTGCGCCCCACGGTTTCACTCGCATAAGTCTCGATTCCGTGAGAATATCGGGATAAAAAGTATGCATTTATTATTAGCTATGTGCCAGTGAAAATTGGTCCAGCCGTTTAGGGGATTAGCCGGAACAAGCAGACACTCAGAAATAAAAAAAACATAAACATTGATTTTTGTAAAAGTCGCGCGAGCTCACTGAGTTTTACGATGTGAGGTCGCATCTCAGTTTTGTATTTTGGTCCTTATTTACGGACACTGGCCTATGTCTAGGCCTAATCTAGTCCAATTAGGAAGATCCAACGCTAAATTAAAAATGTTTAGCCCACAAATTGTGTATCACGATTTTCTAAAAAGTTTACCTGTGAACAATGTGCGTGAAAATCAGTAATCATGTGTATTAAACATGTTTGTTTAAATGTCACAGCCTTCCCTTGAGTGGGGTCAATTCTTCACCCTTGAAGCGACCTTGGTAACCTTTAGGTAATAGAAAACTTAATACACGAACGAGAAAGTTTAAGTATTTATAGCTTGGTTTTACTTGAAGGCTGTTACATGCCGCTCCTTATTATGGCTATGAGCCTAAAACCGTGCTGGAGCTCTAACAAATGACTTGTCGCTGGAGTTGTTTTGATCCAGAATGTATCCTGCGGGGAATTGCGTAACACACTGTAGCAATCGGTTTCATTTTGACTGTTCAACTACATTCATTGCGTTATAAATAACGCAAAAAAAAAGTATGGCAGTTTGAGTAATTTATGCGGCCTGCCCAAATGTCCTTTCTTTGGTATTATTCGTCGAATCGTTGAGCTCCTTATGTTCTGAGTTGAGCTGCACGATTATTGACAAATGCATGCACGGAATGGACAGGTCCACTCAATCTGTGTGGTTCTTTCTTCAAAAGACCATTTCAGACACCAATCTACATGGTCTCAAGATTATGTCTGGACTTTAAAAGAGACTGTGACCTCCGAGTTTGTCTCGGCTTTTCTTCTCAGAATAGTCAGATACGAAACGCCGACCACATCTAGTTTTTTTTTTTTTTAATATGATTGACGTATAAAAGTGTTTGTAAAAACCTACTTACAGTAATAAAATCATTTATCATTTATTTAGTTGCCTATTTATGTTCAATTCTTTAAACCTGATTTGGTTTCCGCACGTCTTTTTCGGGTGACCACTGAAAATCAGCGCTGTGCTATGGTGTGTGGCAAAGCACAGCATCATGCTGAGTGGAAGCCTTCTTGTCACAGTCATGACGTGCAGCTACCGACTATTGTCGGCTTTGTGCTTGTGATTACAATGTAGATCTATTTTGTTCTATTTTTCTGTGTTCCTACCTACTCGAGTTAATTATATATTTGTATGCACTTGTTTCTGTGACAAAACCTATTTTTCCTTCTTTCTTTCAGTGGTGATGAAATAATTTACACAATTAAAGCGCCTGCCTGGGTTCGAACCCAGCTCATAAGTCGGGGCCGTTACCACTAGGCCACCACTGCTCTCAATCAATCAATCAATCAACCCAGCCTATCGCAGTCCACTCTGCTGAACATAGGCCTCTTCCATGCTGCGCCACAACACCCTGTCCTCTGCCTTCCGCAACAACCACTGCTCTCAGCCGCACGTAATAGCTAGTCATTTTATTTTTCAGTTCCTACTTCGTTCGTAATGTCATGAATAATTTTTCGATGAGTCAACTCCATGAAATAAAACTTGAGCTCCCAAAACGCATGTTTCACGAAACAGCAATTTAATATGAGCATGTAAAGTATTTTCGTAGAGAAATCGGAAGCGTAGTTACTTTCATATATTATGTAGTTATCCAACGATTGCACACTTTAATTGTATTTGTTGTACAAAAGAAATTGTTCACTTTGTACTTCATAATAACTGGTAAATAATCCAATTTTTTTCTGCGTTTGAGACAAATTTATAAAACAAATTATGATTGTGTGGGTAGGTAGTTAAGTTATAAGATCTATTCATACAGACCTTAAAGACTCTTACAAACAGGCGCGACACGCGACCCGACACAAGGGCACCGCTCGTCGCACGACACGGGGTGCCTTTGTGTCGCGTCGCGTGTCGCGCCTATTTGTAGGAGCCTTAAAACTCAAAACTTACTACTTGCACTTATTTCTTATTATTTTCGATATTCAGTATTGCAATACTCACCGTCTTTTAGATGTTCTTATGCCCTTCAAAAGTTTAAACAGTTTATTTATACCTAGACTGAAAAAAAAAAACATCGCCTCTCGCCATCACCTTTCGAACTTTGACTTTTTTGTTTGATTTGCCAAAAATAGCAGTTTTGCCAATTTGTATGCTGCCCGACTGAAATACCTCAAAACTGATCAGAGGCTCTGGGAGGACATGTATTTCAACTAAGTAGAATGTCAAGTTTGTTCTTGGTATAAATTCGTCCCAAATATACGAACCCTTCATTGAGCGTGGTCCAATACGCACTTGACTGGTTTTTGAAATAGGAACCGATTACCACAGAAAATAAAACCGAACATTGTATAAGACAATCGTGTAGAATCGCTTAAACACGTGTAAAAACACAAGTCGGTTACCTAACACTTACTAATTGGATAACAGCGTGGTTTGATCTCTCAACCACTGTATATGCATGCTAGTGAAACTGTTTTACGTTTTATATAGATGTGACACGCCAAGGGTAAGTCTATCTAGAGCAGTTCTTTGGTGAAACTGGAAAAGTAGGTCGATGGTATACAGATTGGTTTATTACTTTAATCAATATTTTGGTGAAAGAGTTTGTTCAGTAAAGTAAAACCAGCATATTTTACCGCCAAACAGTAGGTACCGGTTTTAAGAGTATTATGGGTGTCGATGAAATTCCAAATACCTACCTACATGGGACATTTGAACTTTGTGTGCTGTAGGGCTACACAGTCATGTCCTTTGGGGTGTTACATGCCTTTTTTTTTGGGTGGGAAATTAGCAAATAACTTCTCCCGCTGTGGGCGGAGCGGGAGGGCGTGTCCGACTTTTACTGACTAAAACCCACTCGTGTTCCATCAGTTGCCTGTGTGCCAGGGCCGCGGTATCCCTTTCGGACAAACCCGCAACCCTGGCAGGCACCGGTCCTGGCGGACCCCGTCAGTGCTTGCTGACATCTCTTTGAGGCGCGCGTGGAACACAACGCGACGTCGACCCGGGCCTGGGCGCGCTGCCCATAGCTCCCCGTCCGCAAGCCCGCCCCTATGATGGCCTAAAGACCTAAAGACGTAAATGACGGTAATACTGTCAGTTCTGTGCTAAATGACTGCTTCAGAAAAAACAGTTACCAAAACAACGTGAAAGAGTCATACAATTTCGGTATTGACGGAGCAATTACAATGCTTGAATTTGTGTCATTCGTTGTCTAGCTAGTCAAGTACAGTTTAAAATTACACATAGGTACATAGTTAATCGTTGACCAAACAATAACCCATTAGAAGTGACGTCAAAGTAAACTGCAGTTATGTGAAGTTTATCTGTTAACGACATGTGATCACACGTGTGTGGAATCTCCCTAATTAACGTCTAGACGAGCTGAAGACATGGCATGGCATGGCATATCTTGATATTTGTAGGGACGCTGCTTGGAAAGCAATTTATTTTTATTTTATTTTTTTATCAACACAGACTAAAAATTTATAAATTTTATTGTTGAGAGGTGCTTGCTATATAGTTTATCATCATCATCATCATTTCAGCCGAAAGACGTCTACTGCTGGACATAGGCCTCCCCCAAGCACGCGGTCGCCACTCCAGAACCTTTCGGCCCCAACGGCCATCTGTTCTGCGAGCAATGTGCCCTGCCCATTGCCACTGAAAAATGAAGAGATCCGCAGGAAAACCAAGGTAACAGACATAGCTTGAAGAATTTCCAAGTAAGCTTGGCAATTCTTCAAGCTATGTCTGTTACTTTGGTTTTCCTGCGGATTTCTTCATTTCTGATTCGATCACGTAGAGAAACTCCAAGCATAGCCCTCTCCATTGCCCTTTGAGTGACTTTTTGCCTTCTAATAAATATATATACATAGCTGCTATATAGTTAGCCTCTCAATATTCAAATTTATTTATTTTTAGCCTGTGTTGTCCCCCTGCAGGATAAAACGCCTATACTCTCCATTTGCTTATCTCTTTCTTGGTCTACTAAAGACCCAATATGATGAAAAGGTATGGATAGAGGTCAATAAAAGAGGCATCACAGATGCGTTACTCGTACCATCCCGTAGAAAAAGCTGAAGTGTCTGTAATTACACTGGTAGCTAAATCTTTCGAATCGAACACAGCAGCACTGTTGTCTATGGCATAGTAGGTGGTTACCCCGGACAAACTCCTACACAACGAGCTACTACTATGTATAGATAACTCACACACAGACTTATTATTGTTAAAATTTTAGGAAAATGATCTACTTTTACAATATTTGTAAATACCTATGTGAGCACCATGTATCTATCACATAATTTATTTATCTGTCATTACTTCACTTTTCATTCTTTTTACCTATTGTGGTTTAGTAATTTTATTCTAATTTTATTCTAGGTACATCGTCTTCACATAACTAAATATATAATATAAAAAAAGTCGGGTTACTTACATCATTTATAAATCAAGAACGGCTGGTCCGACTTTTATGATCTTTGATTTGTTGGATTTGTCTCCGCCCCAAATAGCAGAATAACTGTTAAAACATGCTAAAAATAAAAAATAAAAAAAAAATGTGAAGAAAATTCATTTTCTCATACATTTTTTATGGATGTCAAAAAAGCCGTTTTTGATGATACGTCGAGAACGGATTGGGGAACAAGAAATTTCACGCGAACGAAGTCGCGGGCTTAAGCTAGTAATTATATAATTAATTATTACAAAATCATGTAAACATTTTGTGTGGAGTTTCTTGCCCACTCATCTCCATTCGAAACTACATTTTGGATGGAGCAAACAGAATATTTTTTTGTTGTTAATTTTGATGTTTAAATATGCCATATACGTGCCTATTTGTAGTAAATGATTTGACTTTGACTTTGAAATATCAAAAAAGCCAAATCTAATGCTTTTAAAAGAACTTCGCAACTTTGCCGCGGGCCAAGATACGCTAGACCCATCGTCAGTTCAATTATTTATAAGTTGCAAGTGACCGCGAAAGGCCGCAGCTTCAAAGTCGTTAAAATGAAGACATTCGACGAATGTAATTTTGCTGAATTGCTGCTCTTAACATAGGTATGTGAATTGAGTCGTAACTAGAAGACTATGTGCGTGGTCGTTATTAAGACGCGATATATAACTGCAAGGTAACGATGCAATTGCAGCTCATATAACACTTTTGCATACTCGACCATGAGTGGTTTTAAGTGTTTCGGGGTCAAATCCCCATTTTTCTTTACCCTCCCTGAATCCATTCGCTATGTGTATAGTGTCTTCTTAAGATAGCACCTTTATCCTCGGTATTGCAGTCATCTTCATTTCTCTCTCTCTCTCTCTCTCTTCTACAGTAAATTTTGTCGAAATCGCACATATTACCTTTACATCAATACATAGATTGATGGACACATTTTTTATGCATGTCAAATAATCTGGCTAGCCTTTTTCCAAATATGTTGGGGCTTCCAATCCAAGCAGATGCAGCTGAATACCAGTATTTTACATGGAGCGACCGCTTAACCCAGTAACTGGGTTAACGATACCCCTTGATTGTCAGACTTTAAGGCTATTGTCAAAGATCCACGAATGACAGCCGGGACCAAAGGCGTAACGTGCTTCTCGAGGCACGGAGGAGTATCGGTATGTAGACATGGTCACCCATCCATGAATCAACCCCGACACGTACCTTAATGATGAATCGACCCGAGCTGCTATTACTTAGCTACCAGCTCCTCCACAAACAAATGAACGACAAATTGCCGTAAACAAATAAATGTGCGACCAAAACCTAAAAACTTCTGGATGCCAAAGTGATTACCCACATCCAAACTTCCCTTACCACTCGGTCGCGTTTCCTTCGTTTCTCAATCGAAGCCTAACCTCAGTACCTATACTGGCGACCGTCGCGGATTAGCATCGTTAGCCATTAGCCATTAGCCATTCATTTCGACCATCGACCTTGTGTCGCTGCAGTCTTGTCAAAAGCGTGACTTTATTGATGCAAAAACTCGTCGAATTCATAAGGTCTTATTACGACAAATCGTCTGTGTAGCCATTTAAACACTGAATCAGAAAAGGCTGTTTCTCTGCCTTGATTATAAATGTATTTAAAGACTATATGTACTGCTACACCCAGCAGCATATGAATATGTATGTATGATAGTCTGTCTGAAAGTGCAAAAAACCCAGTTCAGGTTAAATTCTTATGCAATTGTTTAATAATAATAATTTATTCATCAGTATTACTGATGTAAAAAAAATGCCAAAAACACCAAAAAAAATACACAAATGGAATACTCCGGAAAAAGTGGTGATCCACTTTTTCCGGAGTTTTCCCGCTGTCCCCACCGCATCCCAACTTTTATTTAAAAAATAATAATTAAACAATCAGAACCTTTTTTTTTCGCCATTTTATGTGAATGCGGGCGGTGGGAACAGCGGGAATACTCCCTTTTTCCAACAATTATTGTTTGAATACCATAAAGTACTTAAATTGTAATTAAAAATCATCGAGGTTATAAAATTAACCTCAATTGTCAAAATCATATTCTCATCTTTAAAGCGATTTGAAATGAGAATGTCAGTTTAAATTATTCAAATAATCAAATCAAAGCACTCAATTTGTTAGTGGCACCACAAATTGGCTTGCAGGCATGTTTTCTGATCCATTTGCTTACATTTTCATCGGATAATTTTGGAACAGCCTCTTTTCGGAGTGGAGCTCGTGGTTAAGCTACAATTGCTGGGGTTGGTACTTGGATGGGTGTGTGGATGGTGGGTGGTATCTTTACATACCGAGACTCCTCCGTGCCTCGGAAAGCATGTTAAGCCGTTGGTCCCCGCTGTCATTCGTAGATCTTTGACAGTCGTTACGGGTCGTCAGAAGCACGAAAGTGTGACAACCAGTCTTACCAAGGGGTATCGTATTACCCAGTTACTGGGTTATGGAGGTCAGAATGGTAGTCGCTCCATGTAAAATACTGGTCTTCAGCTGCATCTGATTAGACTGGAAACCAACCCCAACATAGTTGGAAAAAAATAGGCAGATTGATTTTGAGTTTTGGAACAGACTATAGTAGTACTTCAGTGACATAATCAGCAACAGTCAAGCGCAGTATCTATGGCGTGGTAGCTACATAACATTCTTACGATCGCTTCATTGACATCAATGCCGTTTCACTTTCTTAAAATACAAACCCCTCAAACATCGACATCATCTAACCAAATCTCTACTAACAACACTTCCGATCAAAAGATATTGAACAAAAACCTAATTACTCAAATGCATCGGATTCGTCGGGTGAGCTAGATGTACAAGGTCGTGCCCTCAAAACGCCACTCTCACTTTGTACAGACAGACTGACGGATTGCTTCGTGATTTTTTAAATTCCAACGAAGTACTGTAGTACGATAATAAAGACCGAAGCTTTATTATACTTAGGAACGGAATATACGAAAATAGCCAACGTTGTAGGGATAACTGTCCAGCGGGGTAATTGCCTAACAGTAGCAATGGGTTTAGTTCAACAATATTCATTGCGTTATTGTGCAGACAAATTTTCGAACATATGAAGCAATGGAATAGCAATATGCTTTAAAATCATTCAGATTGCGATTGATAGTGTGACGCAATTAGGGTGCTAGATACGTAAAGACGTACAAAACACTTTCGATGCTTTCAATTGATTCTTTAACAAAAGTGAACAATTAAAATGGACTTCAATCTACAGGAATCAGAAATGCCGTGTCCGACATAGTTAAAGCAAAAGTTCCATATTGTTCTGCTGGTTTCGAACCAGACTTCTTACGACATCCTCTAGATTGGATTGGGGTCCTGTCTCGTCTTTTAAAGATCTAATTTCTTCTAATACCACAAAAAATGCTACACGAATAATAAATAATGTTCTATCGATAAATCACTGTACAGCACCAGAATATTTCGTTACTAGGAGTCGTCATCACAGTTTTACGTGCTTGTCGCAATATTGATCCCTCATGCATGCTGATGAGACAACATTGGTTTTAGGTCATATAGCTTAAGGATAATGGGCTCTTTAGCTCTGTATCTAGGTCAGTAGTCTGGCTAATTTCGTGGGTCATCTGTGAGCTTAGTGTAAGGGGAGAGCTATTACAACGAGGGGGCCCATTAGGGCCCAAGCCTGCCGGGTCAGCGGGATTGTCCGAAAGGGGTACCGCTGCCCCGGAACATAAAGGGCCAAGGAAGGAACACCGGTGGGTTTTAGTCAGTAAGAGTCTGACACTCCCTTCCGCTCCACCCAGAATGGGAGGGGTCATTTGATGATTTCCCATCATGGGAATGTAGCTTAATTTTTCTTACTGACCGACTGCTTGACAATTCAAAAGTGCCTGTAAATGGTTTAATTGAAATAATGATTTGAGTTTGAGTTCAAAAAAATCAAAAAAATTAATGGGAGCGCTATACTGGTTATTTTGCGTTTTTACCACTATGTCAAGCAGTGAATTTGTTAGTGTTACGAGAAATTTTAGCAATATCCACTAGGTACTCAAGTTAGGTCTCCCAAAATGCATCAGGAATATTACATACGCCTGAAATCCCCGAAGGGTTATCCAGTTATTACCACGCTTGGCTTATAGGTGGTTGTCAGTCAAATCGTGTTTGATTATGTCCCATTCCCTTTTGAAGACAGTCACGGCTAAAAGATGGTTTATTTTTGCACTCATCCCCTAATCATACCACCTCAATATACCCTGAAACTATCTATTTGATTATTAACTCTGTTTACCTTTGCATTCTCTTTTAAATATTTTAGCTATGGCATGATCTTTTCGTACTACCCCACATGTCACTTACCGTCGTGCCTTTATAAATTGCGTTTCAATTATGTGTCGACACTCTTCTCTAAAAAATGCTGTCTTCTTTTAAATAGATCCCATGGTTGAACTATGACCCTCTAAAATATAGGCCTAGGCCTAGTTTGGGAGTTAGGATCAGATCTTTAGTAATACCTACATAAATTGTAAGATTCTGACTTTTAATGGCTGTCATATTTTAATGTATTTGTAGTGTCAAATAAATGTTTTTATTATTTATTTTATTTTTCCCCAGCCAGGTAGTCGTTTATCCATTCTCAGCCACAAATTCGTGAAATATTTAATACCCAGTAATTGTATCATCCAAAGCTACAAAATATTTACCAATCCTATTCAAATCTTTGTAAACAAGACAATGCAATGCATTCCATATTTTCTATTGAGAAGTAAAACAATAGAGGTACATTACAGATATGTAAGTATATACAAAATTATATCGCAACTAGTCTGTTTATCTGTTCCAAGTATTTGAAACCAGTCAATTTAGTACCATTATATGCGCTTCGGAGAGAATATCGAAATAATAGGTTATGGAAATGTTATGTCATTGTGCATTGTGTATATTTGTTGAAGTTAAAGTATGCAAAATACAGTTTTAGATGTTTACAAGCTTATTGCTTAACGATTTCTGTGGACCAAAATAATAATCTTTTGGTTCTGCGCCGAATCATTGTCCTCTTTCCCTTATTCCATTAGGGCTTGGCGTTGCACGTCTTCTTCCGTAGAAATATATTTATTAGCCCTCATCTCAGTAGTCACTTCCTTTCTATCTATATAGATGATTATGAAGGATTATGTGAATGATGATATCATCATTCACATAATCCTTTCATCGTTTCTTTGGGCTTCCCTTATGTTTATAGCTTATACCTTCATTCACGCTCACGACATGTTCTCATTTTTCCAGTGTTTTCTAGCACCAAAATGAACTAAAGCCTTTTTGTAATCGACCTATGGCCGTTCAACAATAAAAAGAAACTTAACTTAAGAACTTTATCATATTTGATGTTATATTTAACTATATACGCAAAGCAATCTCAAATAGCCGTGGGTTTAATCTAGAGGTTAAAATCGCCATATGTTTTACCCGTATGGTCGAATGACCTCAAAAAGTCAGAGTAAATAACTATAGTTCTACTATAACCACGGTTAATTCTGATGGTTACGTGTTTTGCTTCCGTGGTAATCATTGCTGGGCTGTATTGCCAAATATCTTCGTTGCATGGTGCGTGGCTGCGTGGCTATAATTGTTTTGGAGTATTTTAGAAGTTATGTGACGTGTTACATATTAAATAGATAGATAGATAGAATACTCTTTATTGCACATCATAAAAAATATAGATTTATATGTAGACAATTTTACAAGGGGTGACACAATGTGCGGTCTGATCGCTAAAAGCGATCTTTTAAAGACAACCCTTGGATGGATTAAGGGAGAAGGAGTAAAATTGACGATGGACGAAGCTGTAGGTTTGATTGCCGAGTCTTAAAGTTTTCGGAATATGGAGTTAATGAACTTTAGTAATTGCTAATTTAAGCTTCAACTTTTTGAAGATACGGTATAGGCTTGTACCACAAATTACTAAAGGAGTTTAGCGCTAAACGTTTTAAACATCAATACAAATTCCTGTCAATCGTTTGAAGATGACAGCGACAAAATGATGTTCTAAATATGTCTGTTAGCACTGTCGAACTTATTTAGAATATCATCAAAAAATTAGTATTTAGACACATATAGTGTCGCAAAACACTAAATCAAGCCTACATCCAAAGCTAATCCCAAAAATCCAACGTTGTCTAACGAGAAGCCTATGAAATGAAAGAAAACAAATAACGACTTACAATTTTATATTCAACAAAACTTTTCAAAACCACAACTGACAACCACAGCATAAATAAATAGCAACAAAAAACCAGTTAGTAAATCTGCACACATCTCCAGGAAGTGCTTGTGAGCGGGCAAGGGCTACGGTAATGTGGAACCGGTCGCACCGGTCTTCAGGTCAAGTGATCAGGCTGTGGCAAGTTTAATGTTTCGATGGACAGTATGATGTTCTGATTTTAAAATATATTGGAGGAAGGTGATTTGTGATTTTTTGTATTATTTTCAAGGTTATGTTTTGGCGCGATTTTGGAAGATGGTTTTATATTTTTTATCATATTTTCAGCGCGATTGTGGAGGATGGTTTTCGATTTTTTATCATATTTTCAGTGAATAATACGTCAAATCTGAATAAAAGAAGTAGCTATGTAATGTAGACTATACAGCACTTAGAGGGTGATTCATTTTATTATATCGTTATCGTGCCGACACTGGCTATATGGCAAAAGATCATAGCGACATGTCACATAGCGTACTGAAAAGATTTAAAAATATATTATGATATCATCATTTCAGCCGAAAGACGTCCACTGCTGGAAATAGGCCTCCCCCAAAGGGGTTTGCCATAATCGCCACGCTTGGCAGGCGAGTTGGCGATCGCAGTATGGTGTTAAAAATGCTTAGAGAACGCTGCTGCCCATTCTCCAGTAAGTCCCTTAGTCGCCTTTTACGACATCCACGGAAGGAAATAGCACAGGAAATAGGGTGATGCTATTCTTTGACGTCCGGCACCATACGGTATATTTTAATATCAAGAGTCATTACTTCAAATTAGACTGAGAATCAGCACTTTTTGATCGTCAAAACACAAGACCCAAACCCAAACGCTTCACCACTACCTACTGTTTTACCTGGGAAGGAGTGGCGCAACAAACTCCCCAGCATTTGATTAGCCAGTCAGCAAGGTTGGGTGGGTTGACCTAATGGTCAACCCACCCAACCTTGCTGACTGGTCGACTGGTGATCAGGACGTCTTAACTGCGTTCAAGCACTAATGTGCTTGAACGCAGTTAAGACGTCCTGATCGCGTTCAGTTTCATTGGTAAAATTGGCTCTATGTCACAAAAGAAAAACACAAAATCGTTTAGCTGCTTACTTCCTAAAGATCAGCCTTAAAAAGTGACTGGTTGCTATATAGCCTTCGAATGTTACTTTATTTTCAGTTTAATCTTTTTAATGAGTCAGCTGATATTACAGAATAACTCATTTGATAATCATTGTGACATTTATTCTTTTAGAAAACACTCATATCTTCTCAAATATGGAAGGCTTTATATGACACAATTTCTTAGCAATAGACTTTTAGGGGTTTATTTATAAACGCTGCTTAAAGTTAAGTAATGATTAGCGACTGTTTAACCATACATTTTTGACGTTTGAACGTCACTTAACTTGAAGCAACGTTTATGAATAAACCCCTTGATCTACACTAATATTATGAAGCTGAAGAGAGTTTGTTTGTTTGTTTGACGAACGCGCTAATCTCAGGAACTAATTCGTTAGGAAGGTTATATTATAACGTAGGTTATTTAACATCACGCTGCGACCCTTAGGACCGGAGCAAAATGACAAAAAGTCTGAAATAACGCTAAGCGAAAACGAAGTAATTGCGCTCGTGGGCGATGCGATGCGACGGGGTGAGTTATGGACCGAAATTTTACGACGACGAAGTCGCGGGTAGAAGCTAGTTGTTCATAATACTACTAAGGCTTTTCACCAAAAACTTTGATTGTTAAATCAAAAAAATTGCTTTTAGTTTTTGCAAGTAAAACTAGTTTAACTACTGATGTTTACCAGTGATTAACTGCCACATTTGGTCTTGTAGTCGCTGCCGAGGAATTTCTCAGTAACAGCCCAGAGTTTTGAAATTGGCGGTGTGATACCCCCATGCCTCGGAAAGCACGTTAAACTGCTGGTCCTGCGCCTGATCTCTCTCCGGTCGTGTCGGATTGGCGTCCCATCGGTCTAAGAGAGTGAGCGAACAGAGAGTGCACCTGCATGTTTCTGCGCACACAAGCCTGCACTATAATATGTCCCGTTCCGAAGGCTGGTCTCCGCTGAGATTGGTCGCCATGGCCGAAATTCGGTCTGGAGGACTATATTTCCTATATTTTTTTTTGTGCCTTATTTATAAGCCATTTAAAACATAAACTCTTGCATTTATTTTATATTTTAAACTGGCCTGAATAAAGCATTCGACCTTCGTAAACCAAACAATTTTAAATTTCGTATACAACAAAGTTAGGCTTTGTCGGCGCGTGATTCACGACAACGGTACAGAGTCTGTCGGCTCTCAGTTAAAAAATCATTTAACTTTTATATGTAGGTAGGTTTGTGTTTTTAACCTCAGACGAGATGATTTAACGGCAATACCCGGGCACTGCTCGCGTGGCTCTGTATTGCTCAGAGGGGCAATTCCCGTATTTTAAGATTCTTGCAGACAGGCGCAATGCGACGATGCGACGCGATTCTGGTAGAACAATTTCCGTAAAGTTTTCATAGAAATTGTTCCACTAGAGTCTGCGCTAAACTGCGTTATGAATGTAAGATAATGTTGTTGAACTGTCAAAATGATACGCATTCCTACTGATAGTGTGTTACGCAATTACCCGGCAGATTAAAATATTATGTAATACTTACGCAAATTCCATGATGCAAAGGATGTATTTTTATTTTCTTATCTAAAAAAACATATTGTGGAGGCCCGGGGCTAGAGCCCCCGTTGCCCTGCCCTAAATCCGGCCCTGCATATGGCCTACAGTTAATGTGGGTCACTCACAAATTCTCAATACGGATGGATAATTAGCATTAGGCTATGTTCACCAGTAGAATCCTGATTGATGTGAAATCACCCAGCGCTATCAACTGTTATCATTATCAGTGAGAAACTTATTTATATTATCGTCCAATGAAAGGTACTACATAGTTATTAACTTATTTTTTACGTCATACATACACTCACGCCATTTTTTCATGGGGGTAGGCAGAAATTATAGAACGTCACCTGCTACGCTCCTTACTTCCTTTTGCTTCGTTAACATTCATACATCTGGTCATACATGCACGCCAGTTGCGAGTGCTACGCATCTGACCTTTCAGAAGAACATCACCAATTAGGTCACTATATTATGTCCTCCTAGGACGTCCCCTATCGGCGTTTCCACTCACATCTGCCTTGTAAATACCTTTTGTAAGTCGCCTTACATTTATCCTCTCATCATGACCAAACCATCTAAGCATACTGTTTTCAATTTTTGTCACTACATCTTCTTTTAAACCACACTGTTGCCTTATCACATCATTTTTCAACCTATCATTCGTAGTCACGGCACAAATGCTTCGCAAGGAACGCATTTCCACAGCATTTATTCTACTTTTATGCTTCTTTTATAGAATGTTACAAAAGAAGTTGTTTGTTGTGTTTTTACCCCATGACTCATATATTACTTATATTCATATTGGTAACAAACACTTATCAAACTCAGTATTGTAGTGTGTTTACATAGCATTTAAGTGCTGCTGTTATCTATTGATCGAACGGTTATCCACTTATCTTGGATTCAAGTTATACTAGATCCGTATTAATGTCAGTATTTTACGCCATACATACATAAACTCATGAAGCACTAAACGGTGAAGGAAAACATCATGAGGAAACCGACATGTCCTAGAACGAATATGTCGAAGACACGTGACATCTACCAACCTGTACTGGGCCCGGGTGGATTCAGACCCGCTCCTCTCACCGAGAAGAGGCCTGTGTCCAAGAAGTGGGAACATTATACGCTTGATTATGATGGATTACTACTATCTAACAGAATTGTTGGTAGATGGTAGGTTGGTAGAAGTAACCAGCCGGGCAAATGTCCTACGGTCGGGTGGATGATCTACAAAGGATCGCGAGTAAGACTAGAATGAGACTCACCCAGACTAGGGAAACACCTATACTTAAGAGTAAATGGAACAAGGTTGGCAATGATGATGATGACAGCTACGTTGCCTTTGCATCCCTAATATTATTTTAAGTATTCTTAAAAAGAACTGTAGCTGCTTGAAACAGAAAATCCGCTCATGGAAAATTTTCAGTAGCCACTAGGCACAAAAATCACCTTGCCGAGGTTTATGCGGATAGTCAGACTCTGAGCACCAATTTAGCTGAAAGTCTGACTGAACATGCATCAAAGAGAATACTCAATATACCAAGGTCTGTTGATATTTGCTACGGACTTGCACTGTGAAAACATTCACAGTTTGATGCCAGTTTAAGAACCTAAAGCTGTAAAGAAAAACTTTCAGCAGTTGTTGCAGTAAACGTTGGTAATAAAAATAAAAGACATTGATTCAGACTGTACAGTATACAATAGTAACTAAGCACAAGAGAAAGAAAACGTGGACATTGTAGGGAAGAACATGAGATTACAAAGGTTTTCAACCTTTTATTCTTCTGACTAGACAGATAGCAAGATGCTTTCGAAATCACGGCCAGTTCTGATCCATCCAAGGTAGCAGCAGCAAGCATGGCTAAATCTCAAGATCGATCTTTGTATGCAGTCAACCACAAGCTACAATCGATGGATCTTATCATGGCAAAGATTGATTGCTTCGTTAATGCATAGCAACTATGAATTATTTTTAATTAATTATTTCCCGATAGTCATCTATAGCACGGATATAGTAAAGGATACGCTTGGTAAGTTATTGTGATGTGAAATCGATACCCATTCTTTGCTAAATTGACTAGAACCTGTTCTGAACACAATCATATTTAACTTATACCGGTATGAGGAACAGGGTGTAAAGTTAACTCATACTCTATGGTAAAGGGAGGATCCTCCGACCAGACGGGTGTTGTGTCTGGTGGACAACTGCCCGACGGTTGATGTCGGGATGTTGTATATCTAGTCGCGCGGTAAACTCTCATTGCGCGATGCAGGATTTGTGACGTCAGGTCTTTGATGCGTAGTTCGCATGTGGCGTTGTAGATGCCGCTACAAGCTACGTAAGGGATGGTTATAATATACAAGATTAGGATAGAACGACACATGGATTCATGGATTGTATGAAAGATGATATGGCTAGAAAGAGGGGACTATCTACTGAGATGACGGTTGATAGAGATGTAGGTAGATACGGAATAAGAAGACATGAAGCGACGATGCCAGCCCGTGATGCTAATTGATAAGGGCAGGACCGCAGGAGGATAAGTATATTTGTAGATGCTAACAGGAATACTATAAACGGGCAACTTTCATTGCAAATGATGTTATTATCTCATGTCATAATCATGGAAAATCGAGGTCTTCAGAACAGATATCATGATTCTCTTAATATACAACGTAAGTTAACTTTTTCTAGTTAATCTAACAATTATCATCTTGCTAGTTACAGCTAAACGCATTCAATTACCAAAAGATTAGCATCTCCGAAAATAACACAGTTAAATCATTATCAGCTACTTATTCAGGTTAAACCATACAATAGCTGTCTAGTCGCGCCTGATTCGGCAAACTTATTGACCTGGTTATTGTGAACAATGACTTTAGTTGTCAGTTTCGCGTATAGGGTTATTGTTGGAATAGTAGGTTAGTTTTGGCATTTGGAGCGAAAACTTGGGAGCAGAATATTTTTGCATACCATTTGAAGCGAAAACTTGGAGCTAAATATTTTTGCATACCTAGGAACTTTAGTAAGTAAGTACCTGATTCCATTTTTGTCTGCCATGGTATTCCTGGGAAGTCACTAGACCATCCAGGTACTAATAGCTAGATGGTGTTGCTGCAAAAGAAAGAAAGATAGATAGACGGAAATGCAGATCGAGACGGGCAACAAATCGAGAGAGAACTGGAAGGAATAGAGGAAGGCCTGTGCTTTGGATTGCCACAGCTGATTGTACAAAATTACACGAACAGACAACCTTGCCTTTAATAACCAAAAAGACGGCTGCAGCAAAATGAAAATTAAGCACGATGCAAAGGAACGGGTCCCACAAAACGCATCACAAGAAAATGCAGTCTCTAATTGAATCAGCAACCTTTACCGACAGAAAGGTAGCAAAAACGAACAATAGATGACTTCAAAGTTAAACAGGTAGTACAAAAACGATGCTCATCTCTTTGAAGGTAGCCACTATTATACGAAGAGGGTTTTGTACAAAGATTCATCTTTTGTCGTGTAGATTACTTTCGATGGAAACATCTTTCTTGGATGGGTAATTTGGGTTCTTAATTACAAGTTTGAAGGTTTTTACCGCATTCCATAACAGAGCTTAACTTTTTTTACTCAGGAAAAGGTGGCGAGATGGCCTAGACGCGTACTGCGAGGGTTGGTTCGAGGTGAAGCGGGAAAAAAGTTGAAAAAGGCATTGCAACGCATAGCATTAGCTAGTGATTAAATAAAAACAAAAACTGACTTTAAAACTACGTCCTAGTGGTCAATTTTGTGTTAAGAACTTTACCATTGTCGGAATAAAGTTCAAAATACAATAACTAACACACACACACACACTACAGTATTTTTTTTTAATAAGACGGATAGAGTCCCAAATTATAGCTACCAGTAAACAGAGTAACAGACAACGGCAGTTTCTTTACTTTTCCAGTAAATACTGGTCTTCATGGGATCAGTAATCCAGCTGTCACACACTACTCGAATAAAGATATCTGACGTTGGACAAATCAGCCTTCATATTTCTATCTAATTTATCTTGTTTAATGCACCTCAGACAGATTGCGTACTTACCTACCAGGGGCGACGCGACGGCTTCATACAACCCCATTCCTACCAGCTTCCTTTCGGAACGACTCTACTTGAGTTTACTATTACCATATAGAGTAGGTACAGTCACGAGCACCAATATGTTTACACTTAGCACAATTCAAAAAGCAATTTTCTCGTTAATATCGATTGCAAGTTTGAGATAAGACCTATTATATAATAGTATAAGCTTATATTATTATATAGTAGGTCTTATCTCGAAGTTGCAATCGTTATTCAACATGAAAATTGCTTTTGAATTTTGCTAAGTGTATACATATTGGTGCTCGTGACTGTACATACCATAGTCACATTGATAATTTTGTTTGTGTAGTGATACTCTTTGCTTCTGCTACCTGACCATAGATGGCGTTAAATTAAGAAAAGTAAGGAATTATATTATCTGGAGTTTATAAGAACAAAACCATTTTTTCTTCGGCTTCCCTCTAATGGAAGTTGTAGCTCCACTACTGTTACCTACCTATGAATATTTCGGATAGGTATAAAAATGGTAAATTCCAGTTTGATCTGCCGATCTCATCTCAACATCTTACACGGATATCACCTTGGTACACACCGGTACATCTCAGTGTAATACCGATGTATCAATACAATGATAAGATAACAACGCAATGATAACACAATGATAGTAGTCGTGACTGACGTTAGAATTTCCGAAAGGTAAATATTGTATTATTCTGCAGAAGAAAATATTTTTGTCCGGCTGTCGTAGCGACGGAACTTGGACCTTCAGATCTTTGTGACAACAGACTGATTTTACTTTGTGGAATTTATTCCATCACCACTGTTCACACCGCACAAATCGGTGAAGTAAAACATCGTGAGGAAACTGTCATGTCTCAGTACCAATACTACAAAGACAAGTGACATCCACAAACCGGCACAGGGCCCGCTTTGTGGATAAGCTACGGGCAGTAGGAAATCCACAACGATGGCCCACTCCCTCTTACAGAGAGGCCTGTTTCCCAGCAGTGGGAACATTATATGCTATGCTAGACTAATTTGAAGGTATGCATAGGTACCTACCTATTATCCATTACACCAATCGAGTGTTTGTAATGAGCACTATGCTATGACGCACTCGTTATAGCCGTTAAGAGGTTAACGAGAAAATAATGACTTAATGTTCCTGATATTGCCGTGTTAAACTTTCATAATTCTTCAGGTTTTTTTATACAAAATATTAATCAACGGCGATGACTACTGATATGATGGGGTTTCAGTAGGTACAGTCAGCAACAAAAGTCGATTAACATTTCACTTTCCTAAATCTTAATTATTGAACCAAATATTTAATTAAAATTTTAATTAAATATTTGGTATGTAGCATAGAGTTATTTTTCTTTACCTTTTACTTCTGTTCCGATTTTAATTAAATATTTGGTTCAATAATTAAGATTTAGGAAAGTGAAATGTTAATCGACTTTTGTTGCTGACTGTACTTCAACTCTTGGTATGCGTCAAGCTCAGCTTGACTAGCATTTATTTATTTCCCTAACTCTAGTGCTCGACTTTTTATCTAACCAACTTTTCTGTTAATATATATTTGAAGCATGCTTATATTGAAACACTAATGAAATAAAAATGTAGTCGGAAGGTTAAAAAAAATCGTAGCACCTCTTTTATTTTCCAATTAAAAAAAAATATGCTTTTTTTTTTTCATTTTGTTCCCCATAACCAGACATCATCGAACTATCAGTGTAGAAAACGTCATCATGAAGCCCTTCATGCATTACCTAGATGTATGGTAGTGCAACGCAAAGTTTGCCTAGATGTGCATAATAATCTAGATTGTCGTCCAATAGCATTATTAATTCTATTGTCTGTACTTAAATTTATTCTGATAATATACAATTTCAACCATATTTTTATTTTATTGTCATATTTATCATAACGTTTATAATCATAATCCCAGCCAATACGATTTCTAAACTGTTAAAATACACTATTTCCACAATATGCACTATGTATTGGAGTAAAAACGACTCCACAAAGAGAGGTTTGAAATTATTTAAATTAGCAGATAAGTAAGTTAATAATATTGTTGCAAAAATATGTACATTATGAAGCCTCATTAATTGCATAGTCACGCGTTTTTTGATGAAACCATGTACTTAGCAGATTCTTACGAAAATGCCCGATTTTTGTCGATTCAACGAGAATTCCGCTGACACTTTTTACGTGGTTGCTAAATGTTTATAGCAAAAAAGTATAACGATTTCTGGTAATTGCTAAATGGTAATTAGTCGTTAATTTGCATAATATTTTGGTACCTACTTTTTAATATATTGCAGTAGTGATCATGCATGAATCAAAAACTTGATTAAGACAAGAGACCAATACCGCTATTTTCAAAATATTGAAAATATTTGCAAAGTTTCGGAATAAGATGCGAATAACATAAAACTTATTCAACAAAATGAAAGTGATCCAATAACACCAAAAAAATTCGCTTCAGTCTAATGAATACATTAACAACGTCAGTAAATGAAAGGACATAAACAAAGAGTATAAATTGCACAATTTCAACAACCGCACACCGGCCAATCTTTCTAAAAAATAGAACAACCACAACAATAACATAATTAAACCTTATCAAGATCAAATTAAAGTTGAAAATCGATTGTGAGTAATCTTGAACGGCCGCAAAAATATCAGTGCACATCGCGTGCCTGAATCAGTAACAAACAGTGAAATTGATTGACTCACCTCAACTTTTTTGGAGTACTCTTCCGTCACGCGCTCCTGTTCTTTCTCGAGCTCCTTGTTCTTGTCCAGAAGGGCTTTCCCTAACTCTGCGGCCAGCAGTAGATCCGACTCCTTCTGCTGGAGTTGGGACCATAGGTCCTGTTCTTGACCCGCGTCCATCGTCCCTGATGTCTGCCTTGTCGCTGACATTTCTCTAACATACGCTTCTAAATCCTCAATAAAATGTTCGTCTGAAAAACTCAGTGGCACAGGAGTCTTCCTCGTACCACTTTTACTTCTACTCCGTCTGTGCTTGTTAATAATTGGTGTTGATGTTCTTATGTCTCCTTTACCAACAAATTCAGTTTCGTCTGTTATAAAGTTGAGTGATTTGTTGCGATCCGGTGGTTCTGGTTCAGTGTTGTGTTTTCTACTTCTACTAATATTTGCACTAACTTCACCGGCCATTTAATCGGACGAGTCTATTCAACAATTAGTGGAACTAACTTTGCACTATTTTGGTGTAGTTGTTTTTTTTGAATATTTTGTCGATCGCCTGTTGGAACTTAACAGTTTTGGGTAGTTTTATTTTGAATATGCTCTTGTTTATGTCGAAATCCTTTTTTAATGCCATTATAACAGTTGGTGTATCACAATAGTAACATTTCCGGCTCACTGGCACTCACAACACTGCACTGTTATGTCGATACACTCGCGGGGAGGCGCGGCACAGATGTTGCCTCGACAACGGAGCGGACACAACAGAATGCCTGCGAAACCTTCGAGGTAGAACAGCCCGCGACGGCCACAGATTATGAGAGCGGTGAGAGGTGGAACTAGGTAGAAATTAAAGTCTTAACACCATTTATTCTATTGTACAGTGGTCAGCACATCAATCAAGCTACACGAAATTGTCAAATTCTCCAAAAGATTTTAAAGTTTAAAATCGTTTGGAGAAAATTTGGCAGTTTGTGCTAACTTGATGTGCTTGGTCACCGTACTTAGCTAATGATATGACTAACCAACTACGTAAATGGAAAAGCAAGCTATTGCCACCTTTTCTGTCCATACTTTATACTTACTTAATATTATATATATTATATTATATAATATTATAAATGTGAAAGTAACTCTGTCTGTCTATCTGTCTGTCTGTCTATCGGTATGTTACGTTTTCACGCCTAAACCGCTGAACCGATCGTCATGAAATTTGGCAGAGATATAGTCTGGGATATGGAGAAGGACATAGGCTACTTTTTTACGCGATAACCGACATCTACGCGGGCGGAGCCGCGGGCAAAAGCTAGTGATAATATATTTTTGAAGTGAAAACTTCTTTAAGCACGTTGCTCACTTTTGGGATGGGGAAAAAGCACTGAACTCGCGTGACCGTCACGCTCAGAATCATATATACCAGATGTGTGTGTGTGTGTGTATATCTGTATATATGAGAGAGCTATATAAAAAAGAGCTATACATTTATATAGCTCTTTTAGGATGGGGAAAAAGCACTGAACTCGCGTGACCGTCACGCTCAGATACATATATACCGGATGACATTTTTTACCGTCTCGTAAAAATTTGGGTATACTAGGTGAACGGAGTAGAAGCCTATGGCATAGTTTTTATTATTTTTTCTTTAACCTAGAAAGAAATTGATCTATGGATAAATACCACACATTTGAAGTAAACTTATCATACTATAACAATAAACACAGAAATTTAACAAAAACATAATTCAATAAATAAATACGATAAATAATATTTAAATTTAAATCATACGCACCCAAATTTCAATATTTTTATCTTTTATTTTAGTTTTATTTCTGAAAAAAATAATAATAATAAAAAAAATTGCTATGCCATAGGCTTCTACTCCGTTCACCTAGTATACCCAATTTTTTTCGAGACGGTAAAAAAAGTCATCCGTTATACATAATACAGGTGTGTGTAATAATATTTACGAGTTTGTGAAGCTAATAAGTTTTCACTTCTGACGTGGAGTCCTACGAATGACAGTTCAAAAATTATAATTAAAATATTTTTTTTGTGTATATATATATATACATATATACATAATTATTAAAATATTAAAAAAGGAATTTATTTGTTTTAAAAAGTAATAAATAAAATAATAAGAAATTAATAATAATAATCATTTATTACAGGTATTGGCACCCATAAAATAGTTACCTAAGTCTATTAGACAGACAGGTGATTAATTCAATACATTACCAAGTCATTTGTTACATCTAATCACAAATGCCATTAGTGATGATAAGACTAAATTAATTAAGAACCATAAAAGCTATAGATATCTACTTAAAAGAAATGCAAAATGATTTTTATTATTCGGTGTACGGGGTACCAAATAAAATAAACTATTTGGCCTTTTTTTTTTCAAGTATAATAAAGTAAGTATTTTTCATAGCTTAGGATGGAAAGTTGGAATAAATGTTAAACCAGAAAGCATCATGTCTTATAAAAATGGCTAATCTTAGAATTCCTGATAGCTCCTAACAACAGGTTTGAGATAAATCAAAACACGGCATTCCTTGCCAGTTTCATAATAACATTGTTAAAAACCGTCTGCGTATGTAGAAACCTCACCGTCTCATAAAAACCTCTCGCTAATCTAATCTTTGGTGTAAATCAACACGTGCGTCAGAGCGAGACGACAACAAAAAGGTAAAGTCTAACCCCCACGCCAGACAAGGACAGCTATACATCATCAAGGTGATACAAAGAGAGTGGTCAAACAAAATGTCGAAACATTTATTTTTATTGTTAGTAATCGTCAGGAAATGATCTCATAGTGATCCTATAAAATTCGCATCTAAAATTAAACCAGTTTTTTTTTTCCGCAAAATGTAAACCTTGAATTATGTATTGAGTAGCTCTGAGAAAAATATGCCCGGTGTTTAAGATTCTTAAGCATATAAAAATTAATTCTGTCGTAAAAAAGGATATATTTCCGTCACACCTTCGTTCTTTTAAGGAGGGTATTTTTTTACCAGATTTAATGTTGTATTTATTTTACTAACATAATTATTTTATATTTACCTGTATAGATTTACAGTCATTAAAAAAACACAATACAATCTAACAGTACTAAGCGATGATAAGCTTTAAGCCAAAGTGGCATTTAATAAATGACCACAGCTATCCTCTGAACATCACTATGAATATGTATTCAAATACATCCATACTAATATTATAAATGTGAAAGTAACTCTGTCTGTCTTTCTGTCTATCTGTTTGTCTGTCTGTCTGCCGCCTAAACCGCTGATCCGATCGTCATGAAATTTGGCAGAGATAGCCTGGGATATGGAGAAGGACATAGGCTACTTTTTTACGCGATAACCGATATCCACGCGGGCGGAGCCGCGGGCAAAAGCTAGTTAAAATATAATTACGTTAAAGTTGTTTATTTAATAGACAATAAATATTGAATAGTTTGTACATAATAATTTAAAAAATGAAGTGTTAAAAGCAACGGTGCAGTTTAAAAGAAGATGTAGTGACAAAAATTTAAAAGAGTATGCTTAGATGGTTTGATCATGTTGAGAGGATGAATGAAAGGCGACTTACTAAGGGTATTTACAAGGCAGATGTGAGTGGAAACGCTGGGAGGGGACGCCCTAGGAGAACATATAGTGACCTAATTGGTGATGTTCTTCAGAAAGGTCAGGTGCGTAGCACTCGCAACTGACGTGCGTGTATGACCAGATGAATGAATGTAAACGAAGCAAAATGAGTATGTAAGGAGCGTACTCGTAGCAGGTGGCGTTCTATAGTTTCTGACTACCCCCATGAGAAGAAGGCGTGAGTTTATGTATGTATGTATATAACAATTTCAGATGAAAATACTTTGTTGTTTCATACTTTTTAGAGTGTTATTTTTCGGTAGTCGGGTTTTAGTTTATTCAATTAAGAATTTCTCACTAGCAGTCCGGAGTCTGGATTTGTGCCCGGGTAATGGTAATAGGCTCACCCCCTTTATCGATAGGACTTAAACATAACTGCCGAAATATGGGTGTACTATTTTCCCATCTCTGCCAACCTCTTCGGGGACCAGACTTAAGCCTGTGTTCACCAACATTTAAATTAACTGTTTAGTTATTTAATCAGTTGTTTACTCAACATTTCATAGGAAATTTGACATAAACCAACTGTTTAAATACCTAACCGGTGGTTTGAATGTTGGTGAACACAGGCCTTAGTGTTATGTTACACAAAACATTCCGTAACCGAGCGACAATAGTTATCGATCCAACGTCACTAAAATTCAGCTGAACAAACATCCTCAGTGTGATATTCAATTATTAACTATTCATAAAGTTTTAAAGAAGAAATTAAATAAAAATGGCCGTTTTGATAGCACCTGCTGATGACATGGAGATGGAGAAGATTGCAGAGGATGAACTGTCCAAGCTGCAGAGACAGGTAATTTTTTCCCCCTTTTAGTTTTGTATTGCTAAGTTTAGGATGGCATACAAAGGTCGGTCGGTCGGTCGGTCGTCAGAAGCCCGAAAGTCTGACAACCAGTCTTACCAAGGGGGTATCGTATTACCCAGTAAATGGGTTGTTGAGGTCAGATAGGCAGTCGCTCCATGTAAAATACTGGTATTAAGCTGCATCATAGTTGGTTAAAGGCTAGTCGGATGATGATGAGGATAGCATACAATCAAGCTCAGGAGGCCTACTTGGTAGAGATGTCCACGGCCGCCTACGGCCGAAGCACTGAGGTGCGTTGTTAACTAATCATCCAAATATAAGCTGCATGAACCTGACCTCAACAACTATACTATGCTATTATTGTACACAAAAATTAAAATGTAAGCTTTACCCAAGGGGCGGAGACCTGGTGTCCTGAAATACAGACCATACGTCTAGTTTAGGCACCAGTCTCCCACAGTATAATTATTGTTGTTTTGTACTTTGTATTGATACCTCTCTAATGCATCTATATTGTGGTGAGAAATAAATGATTATCTTATCTTATCTTATCTTATACCCTTCACAGGACCCGGAGACACTTTTATCTGAAGATCCTAGTTGATATTCCACCAACTCGCATTAAGCGTTTTCAAACATCTTTTATAAAGCGCACAGCAAAGGAGTGGAACTCTCTGCCTACGTCTGTGTTTCCGAACGCATACAACCCTAATCTATTCAAAGTGAGAGTGAACAGGCTTCTTCTGGGTAAGCTCACTCCATCGTCGACTTTGTCTCTGTCACCTCTGACCTAGACTAGAGTCAAGAGCAAACCCATAGGAGAATTAAAAAAAATCAAAAAGGTCCTATTTTACAGTGCTAACTTTGTTCAAAATGGCAACATGGGGCTGTAATCAATAATGTAATATTATTATAGCCAGCCGCTGACCACATAAACCTAGGCAGAGTTAACATTATTAGGTAATTAGTTGTCGTTCTTTATTAAAATAGATTCCATTAAAAATCAGGAAACCCGCCGACTGCAAAACAAGTCGAAATACGATAATTTTTCAAAAAGTGTGATGCAATGCAGTTAGTGGCAGTTATCTCATCAGCTAATAGCAGTCTACTGCTGGACATAGGCCTCTCAAATTTCACGCCATTCAGCTCGATTCTCGGCAACTCTTAATGCCACTTAATAAAGCGCATAGATAAATTAGGTACTTACTAAAGCTAAAGCGTAAAACGTTTTGTTGAGGATGATATTCTCATAGCATGTATAATTCCTTTGTTTTTTTATTTTTATATTCTTGTTTTATATTCTTGTTATATATTCTACCACATTTTAAATTAAATTATATTAATTTTCTTTAAGTACGCTGTACTGGGCCTCAAGTCTGCTATTACAATAGTGGCAGAATGGTCTCGCCATTGTGAGTATTTGACAGTGTTTGTATGGCAAATCTGTCAAAAACTCACAATGAAGAGACCATTCTGACACTATTGTAATAGCAGACTTGAGGCCCTGGTACAGCGTCTTAACACGTTAACTGCCAAGGTATATTTTCTAAATCCTCCAAATTTAATTTTTTGAGTATTGATTTAAAAGGGTTTATAATGAATAATTATGTATAAAAAAGTGTTCCCTTTTCTTTATTCTAGATATAAAAGTAAGAGGCCATGTTGAACATGTCTTGCTTGGGGCCATGTCAGTCATTTCTAATAGAAAATAACACTGTACACGTGCCAGACGGTACATTTGAATTTGATGTATCGGTGTCAGTCACCGGTGGCTGACATGGCCTGAGCAGATAGTGAGTCTGTCAGGCACCGGTGACTGACATGGCAGTTAACGTGTTAATAATTGTTTGCTGCACCGGACGACGTCATAACGTCAACGCCGGCTGTCGCTGAAAACCAGCGCTGGGGCTCTGTCTTGCATAGGGTCGCAGCATAATGCTGAGCGATAGCCGTTTTGCGTAGATGTGACGCATTTTCCCCAATAATATTCTTATTTCTTTTGTGTTTATGTTCTTTTTTTTTGCGTCATGTTTACCGCAAATAAACGTATTTTCTTTCTTTCTTTTCTATCTTTCTTCTCTTTCTTTCTGCTACCAACCACCCTGTGAAGATCGTCGCCCCACCTAGCCTGAGGGCGTCCTACCTTACGTTTGCCCATTCGCGGTCCCACTCAAGAACACGACCAACGGTCATCGGTTCTACGACTAACACTAAAACACTTCAGCTTGCTTATTTTGTGAGCTATGCCGACAACTTTGGTTCTTCTGCAGAATCTCCTCGTTGCCTATTTGATCCCTCAAAGAGATTCCAAGCAGGGTCACTCCGCGAGCTATGGAACGGGCTACGTTCCATAGCTCGCGGAGTGACCCTGAATTGATTCCTACAGTTACCTATTTAAGTTTATGCCCGGTTTACATTATTCCAGTCCAGCGATCGAATCCAGCGCTGGATTGCTTACTGGAAAAATGTAAATCGGCACTGGAATGCACTGAATCCAGTTAGCATTCCAGTCCAGTAACTGGATTGGCGGTCTAATTTTGAATCCAGTGCGACCAATCCAGTGCAACTGAAATAATGTAGACGGCCAATCCAGTGCCATTCCAAACGATTCGAAACTGATCTCTTCTTGAAATCATTGTCACTGTAGTGTTTACACTTCAACGGCTTCTAAATAACTGGAATAATGTAGACGTTACAGATCCAGTCCAGCACTGGACTGGATTCTCGCTGGATTACTGGACTGGAATAATGTAAACCGGGCATTAATATCAGATTTGATGCCTGCAACTTGAAGGAAAACAAGCGTGATGGTCGAAAGCTTGTTATGTTAATAATATTTATAATTATGAATTTGTACGTTCTCTTATTGTATTGTCACAGTTCAGGGTGATGGAAATAGACCGTGCAACAGTGCTGAGCAGCGTGCAGCCAACCCTCAGGATGCAGAAGAACATCATCAACACTCTCAACCAGGACCTGGAGAAAATCATGATGGAGCTCAAGGTACCTTTAATAAACACGACTTTATATCCTTACTACTTTTGCCCGCAGCTCCGCCCGCGTGGATGTCGGTTATCGCGTAAAAAAGTAGCCTATGTCCTTCTCCATATCCCAGGTTAGATATCTGCCAAATTTCACGACGATCGGTTTAGCGGTTTAGGCGTGAAAATGTAACTTACACACAGACAGACAGACAGACACAGATTTACTTTCACATTTATAATATTAGTATGGATTAGTATGGATAAATAAATGCGAAACTGTCTTGGTCTGTAAGTCTGTTATGTGTGTGACGTTTCACTAGGTTAGTAATTGTTGGTATAGTCATAAATCTGAGCCAAAGTTAATATAGATCATATTAACTTTGGTTCAGATAACTTTGTCTGATATTTTTGAGTAACCAATTACGGAACACGCTGATAAACCCACATAAGATAAGGCAATTACTTAAATTTTTGGACATAATTATAAATGCAAAAATATTTTTATACAGACAAACTATTTCGGACTTAAGGCGAGGTTCTTCGAGCATGCATTTTTTTTCTAGAGGTGGCAGCTGGGCGCGAGTAGATTGTGCCGTGAATTTCGTTAATTTTAGGTTGAAAATTATAGGTTTTACGATATTAACAATGTTAAATCCGACGGACATTACATCATCATAGACGTTTATTTTGATGTGATTTTCAATACATAATATTGAAATAAAATGATTTTAATCTACAAAATAGGGGTATGTTTGGTTTTTTTTCTATCGAGCGAACTTTATCCAATTATGTAACGAGTACCTGACGTACCTATAGAAAGGTCTCAAAAGCAACATATATTTTTTTCACGTGTTTAATCATTACCGTTTCTAAATAAAATGACATTAAATTTATATTTCCTTGAGGTTAACTTGAAGAACCTCGCCTTAAATAAAACTTACCTAACCCATTTTTACCTCACTAGTTTACCAAAAGCACCTCCAACCTCATGGAAGGCGCCAGAAGTCGGGAGAAGCTGATAGCCCTTCTGAAAGACCACGAGAAGTACTCAACAGAAGTGCGGGAGCATCGAGAGAACATCAAGGAGCTGGACTTCTTGCTCAAACAAGTGCAGAAGGAAATCAAGTCGTTGAGAACCAAAGTCACTGGGTTTGAAATTGTAATTGTGTTTTATTATTTCGCATTTTCTTTTACAAATTCCAACACTCCTTCCACCCCTATTTATTGAACATTTATGATCATAATCTTAATTGTATACAAGGTGAAATTTAATTAATGGGCATCCTCTTATGGGATCATTGTGTTCATCATTATGAACAACTTTTGCTATGGGACCAACGCCGAAATATCGAAAAAAAAAAACAGCTTTTTCCTACATTTTGACGAGTTACGCGAACATAACTGTAGGGAACAGCTGATTCTTTTTTCGCGATTTCAGGTTTGGTCCCATAGTGAAAGTTGTTCATAATAATGAGTATAATGACCCCTTAAGAGGGTGCCCATGATTTTAATTTCACCCTGTATATTCGTTTCTGATTTTTAATTATTATTATTTCTAAAATCAGTACTTAAGAGCGCTGTTACCGGTCCATTAGTGCCACTCCTTTAAAAACATATCGCTGCTTTGCATGAATACCCGCACAAACCAAAAGTTTGAAAGTACTGGTTTATAAGTTTATAACACAGCCAAATGCAAAATAGTTCTTTTTTAATTAAACATCGATTAATGCCCTTTCGATTTATACATTCTATTTATTCTTTTATTGATCAAATACATGAAAAGTCGGAGTTTCTTTGAAGGATAAAATCAGGAATGAAATTATCCGGAAGAGAACCGGAGTTACCGACATAGCTTGCAGAGTAAGCAAGCTGAAGTGGCAGTGGGCTGGCCATGTTTGTCGAAGGACCGATGGCCGGTGGAGCAGACGAGTCCTGGAGTGGAGACCGCGTATCGGCAAGCGTAGTGTGGGACGCCCCCCAGCTAGATGGACCGACGACCTCAAAAAGGTGGCTGGGACAGACTGGATGCGGAAGGCGGAGGACAGGGTGTTGTGGCGCAGCATGGGAGAGGCCTTTGTCCAGCAGTGGACTGCGATAGGCTGAGTTGATTGACATGAAAAGTTATTACAGTAAATATTTTGTTTAATTTTCAAATAGCTACCCTGTAAAATGTGTGTTTTTGGATTATGCGGTTATTCATGCAAAGCACCGATATTATCTCGTGACTGTGAAGGAATCATGAAAAACGGCTCAATCAGCTACCTCGGTAAGTGTGTCTAGAATTTTCTAATACAGGTCTCAAAATTGTAAATTCAATTAAATTTTGGTACATTAACACAGATACAAATGTAAAGAAAATAAAAAAGATATACATGTCATGTCATTAAATTTAGGTAGACACGGCTACATATCAAGCTAAACATTTCCAGTATAATCTGATCTCTCATTATATGGAAATCCTATACAATGCGAGACCAGCGTTAACTAGTTTTGTATAGCTTGATATGTTGTCGTGTGTATATTAACACAGATAAAAATGTCAAGAAAAAAAAAAAACATATACCGTGGCGGTATAAGTACCTATTACGAGTAAGGTGGTATTAATTTCCTGGAAGATATTTTACTAGACCTGTGTTACTTGTCCTAACGATATAGCTATTCTTTTCTTTGACACCAGGCTTACGCTAACGTGCTGACCGGTCAGACGCTGCTCAGTCAGCTAGAAAACCGACTGGACACAGCAATGAAAAAGTTCAACACAGTCAACAGCGAGAACTACTCCATGAGGCTCGAGATCGACCGGCTGCTAAGGGATCGGTAACTATGGAAGTTCCTAATAAACTAGCTCTAAAGAAAGATAATTATCCAGAAAACACAGAAATGCAGTAAGCAAAAAATCTAATGCTTAATAACATCATCTCTATCTGGCAGTAAAAGTTTCGTCAAAATCGGTTCAGCTGTTTCGGAGATTAGCCGGAACAAACAGACAGACCGACAATTTTTTTTTTAATTGTTATATGCACCGTATATTCTTTCATATGCATTTAGTAAAAGCTGTTATTTTGACATTACATACAGACATTTCAATTTTATTAATTTGTATGTATAGAGTAGGTACCTATAGATAAAAAGTTCCAATACCAATCTACTTAACCCTTAGTATAGCAGACCTCCCAATGAATGAATGAAATGCACCGACCCCAGCGTGGTTTAACCAGACTCGATTACTCGAATGAACCCAAAGATTCACACTAGCCCCTGAAGCCTCATGTTTCATGGTGCTACAGAGACCATTGCATATCAAGGAGTAGACCGGGGCCCTTAGTATAGCAGACCTCCTAAGGGTTAATATCACTTGCACTATGTCATATAACGAACGACAAGGGCCCTATACCACAAAACTTTACAAGTCTACAATTCTACAAAATTATTAAATTGTAGAAAAATTGCGTAAATTGTAGACTTGTCACTAGAATTTACACATTCGGCTTAGAGTTTTGTGGTACAAGAACTTGTAAGATTTGCAAATTTGTAAATTTTAAATTGTAATTTGTACATTGTAATTTGTAAATTGTAATTTGTAAAATATAATTGTAAAATTTTGTGGTATAGGCCAAACTCAAACTCAAACTCAAAGCATTTATTTCAAATAAACCAATTACAGGTACTTTTGAATTGTCAAGGGGTCGGTCAGTCAGAAAGATGAAGCTAGTTGCCCATTCCAAAGCGTAGTAGGTTCCTATGGAGAAGAACGGACAAGAAACTCCATGGACACTCTTTTAAAATATTGTTACAAAATATGGGTTACATCATTCATGTTGAAGTTATACATGTGAGAACAATGTAGAAAGACGTGCACGTTAGAAGCGTCCGTAATAGAAACAATTCACAAAAATTAAAATAAGCCGTGGCAGCTAAGAGATGACCAGTCCCAACTGACGGCGCCCGTTCACGAACATGACGCATGGATCAGCACCATTTAGCTCAACCATTTTGAAGGGAACTTAATGATCCAACACACACGCCACCACCAGCGAGACATTTGAGTGAGCATGACATACTCTCAGCCGCCAGGGCACATTCAAGTCAATAAAAGACATATTACCCGGTAAATGGTAGCTCTATAGTACATAGTACTCACACCTGTGCTATGCAATTATATAATTCAAGGACATTGAGTTTATACAATGCAAAAATAGTTTACAATCTTCAGCAGCTCCAATAATATTTTCAAATGCTAATCAATTAGTTTATGCGCCCTTATGGAGCAGGACCAGCATTGAGCCAAGCATTTTTGTCAGCGATGTAATCCCCCAATTTATAATATGCTTGGCTGCATAGTGTGCGTTTTATACAAGTTTTAAATTTTGTTTCGTTCAATTGGAGTATGTGGGGAGGTATTTTATTGTAACATTTTAAACAGTACCCCATGAAGGATGAGTCTACTTTAGCCAGTCTGAAACCTGGTTGAACTAATTGGTCCCTATTTCTGGTACTATAATTGTGTCTTTCACCTCTTTTACTGAAAATATTTACATTTTTCCTTACGTACATGATGTTTTCATAGATGTATTGACAAGGTACCGTCATGGCGTTAATATCTTTAAACAGTTCCCTTAGAGAATCGCGCCTGCGGAGGCCATATATTGCTCTGATGGCTCTTTTCTGTAGAATAAAAATAGATTCGATATCTGCAGCCCAAGTCTATTTGTTTTTGTGACAGTTAGATAGTTTCAAACTTAGTGAAGTTTCAATTTACTGGAAATTGTTATAAAAAGTGATCGACTGTAGGTACACAAAACAACCGTGTGAGTCAAACTTACCTAAGTTCATCTTTAGATAGATTATTAAGTCAAGGATACCGGCAATATGGATTAATAGTATATTTTATATCGAGGGACTAAACGAAGCCATAATATACCAGAGGTGGTTTGACTTCCGAGCGTGCGAGGGAGTCAATGAATAATGAAACTAGTTACAGATTAACTATTTAAAACACATGGTGCCGCCTTCATGGCGGAAAATACATGGAACTAAAACTCTCAACATTTTCGCAATGAAGATGGTCCACACTCCACAGATAATAGTATATTTACTGGCTGTTTGAGTTTGTGTATGTCACATGAAGGAAATTAAAAAACTAATTACTTTTCACTCCCTAGAGACTAAAGTGGTCACTTTAGTCCCGCTTCGTAGGGCTATATTGGCGTACTTTTAGAGCACGAGAAGTGAAAAACATTATTTTTGTGGGAGTGGGGTGCCCAGCGATTGTTCCCTTGATCCCTGATCAAGGGAACAATCGCTGGGCACGAACTTTCAAGATGTTGCTCGCCATTAATGCCTATACCATAGTCTGCGGCAGCCTTTAAGCTCAATTATTATCTCCCATATATAGGGGTAATAGTAATTGTGCTTGTCGCAAAAATTAAACCCCAATGCTATATAGATATCTATTATTATACCTTGGTAGTATTTTCGATTAAAAATCATTCGTATTTAAGGTACGTTTTCGTCTTGCGTTCGTGCTAGGGCTTCCGGCTAAAAACCGTGACGATATTTAATGTTCTGGACTAGGTTCGTCTTGATATTCGCCCAACGAGACTGCACGCTCTGTTTCATAGCTTGTTTTGTTTCTCAACCTGATTGGTTCGATAAGATCGTCAGGATAAGCAACGTAATGTACCTATGTATAATTTGGTGGACTACTCTGACCAGTTATTTGAAGTAACGTCGTAAGTACATAAATGTGTGCATGGCGTTTCTTCGCCGTTCTTCCTACTACGTTTTGGAATGGGCAACTAACTTCATCTTCCTAACTGACCGCCTCCTTGACAATTCAAAAGTGCTACAGGCACTTTTGAATTGTCAAGGAGGCGGTCAGTTGTTGATCTTTTATTTTGTAAACATGGTACCTAATACAAAAAAGGTAAGGACTTCCATGGTTGTCATCTGCCTAGCCTTTTCCCAACTATGTTGGGGTCAGTTTGCAGTCTGACCGGATGCAGCTGAATACCAATATTTTACATGGATCGACTTCTTATCTGACCTCCACAACCCAGTTACTGAGTAATACGATATCCCTAGGAAAGACTGGTTGTCAGGTCTTTCGGGCTTCTGACGACCCGTAACGACTGTCAAAGATCCACGAATGACAGCCAGGACCAACGACTTAACGTGCTTTCCAAGACACGAAGGGGTCTTGGTATGTAAAGATCACCCATCCACGGACTAACCGCGGCAAACGTAGCTTAACCTGATCGATCGACTCGTGTGGCTGTTATTACTTCCATATGGTTTTAAGTATTGTGGCAGCTCTATATTAGATCTCATCATCACGCATTCGTATTTCGGAAGATAGACGATGATTCCCGAAGCGCATACTTTTCTTTGGAAAGTTGTACATGATGTTCTTCTCCCCAGTCAATTCTTCAACACCCTCTGGAAGAACCAACTGAAGCGGCTGATGGACGGCAAGGCGATGATCATCGAGTTGCTGGAGCAAGCCATCTCCACGTATGACCAGCGTGAGGAGTGGTGCTCCAAGCTCGACGCGCTAAAAGAGAAAGCTGCGATAGATTATAGGAAACATTGCTTGGTAAGCAGCTTGTGACACCTACGTAATATACATATATGACACCAAGGGCCAGTTTATCGAACGAAATTTCCGCAAAATTAATGTGACAAATTGTCAAGCGCGCGTCGACTGCTGTGATTGAAGCCAATCTCATCTCATCTCTTGACTTGCGTTTAATTTTGACGTATCGATAACTTTCGTTCCAGAAACTGGGCGTTAAACTATTTAGGGCCGATTTTGCAATCGACAGATACTTTTATCTCAAGGATAAATATGGCGGTTTGATCTAACTTTTAGACAAAAGCTGAAAAACTGCAATTTTTATTCCTTAGTTTTTAAAGTTATCTAAAAATTTAAAACCGGTCCTAAAGTTTGCTAACCCCTACGACTAAACTAAACATGCTTCAGTCCACTTTATGATCGCCAGACCAAATTTCAGCAGTTGAGTAAGCTATTGCCAACACAACGATGACGATTTTTTTGGGGTTCCGTACCCAAATGTTAAAAAGGAACCCTTATGGTGTGATTCAGTCTGTCTGTCCGTCTGTCACAGCTGGATATCTCAAGAAATACTAATGCTATCAACTTGAAATTTGGAACAGTTTTAGATGACGTTTGCCCAACTATTTTGCAAATAAGAAAAAAAAATCCAACTCGTTCTTGACCGGTTTTATAGATAAAGTAGTTGTGTTACCCAATTCAGGTATCTACCTAGGTAGCCGTCCTGAATCAAGACATGACTCCTGTATTCTGACAACGTACAGAAAAAGTATCTGGACAAAGATGTAGCTAAGTTATCTATAAATAGACATACCAGTTGTTTCTAAATCACCAAAACTTTTTTTTGTACCTACAACACAAACAAACCTATTTCATGACCACCTTTTTATTCTTTCACGTTTTTCATAGGAAGTCCGCGAACTTCAGCGTCAATTAGACCACAGTTTGAAACTAGAAGAGTTCCTCAGAACTAAGGGCACGGTCCGACTGACGGCAGCCGACGCTAAGGCCGAGGCTAAGAAGTTGGAGCAACAGGAGGAGGAGATGAGGATCTACAATAATTACGTCAACATCCTGGATGCTATCAGGGTAAGGAAAGAAGAATATTCATAATTAATATCACGCCTATATATATTCCTCGGTGGAAGTGAATAGTACCTATACGCATATTTTGCCAGTTTTGTTATAAATCCTATTTGTGTTTAGATAGCGATCCTATTGCTATTCAGACAAATCCAGACTCCAGGCGGCTACTGAGATTTTTCTAATGGAAAAATCCATTGTTTGGCCTAAAGATACCTAGTGAAGCGTTTATGGTATATAATATATTGATGCGGGTAGGTTAAATAACGTGATGAAAAAATATTGTGCGAATTCATACCCAAATCAAACGACTAGCATTAGCAACATTGCACTTACTAGACTTCGAAGACAGTGTGGCTGTTTAACAAGCCACACTGTCTTCGAAGTCTTCTTGAGCTGGCGATGATTCAGGTGGCGGAAAACATTACCAAACGGTATTGCAAAGCGATTAGAGTTCATTTGTGAAGTTTATAGAATTATTGGCGACTGCATGTCAGCCGTTACACGTGACAGCGGCGAGTAAAGTGGATGCAGAAGATATGTTTCTTTCCAAGAGTCTATCAATTAAGTATTGTTCTGATGGCGACCTCGTGCCACTCATTATATAGGTACTGATGCCGCGAAGCGTCTTTCGAGCGTTCAATCGCGCGAACCGTTCAAATCAGTTCATACCTAAGTGAACTGACTCAGCAACAAATGAATGAGCCCAAAACTCACTCTCTGAAGAATCTGTACAAATAATACCCTTTTTTTAAATAGATATTTCTAGGTATATTAGCTCCTTCCTAGAGGAAAAGGCTTTCTTTTAGGTAGGTACAACGGCAGACTGGCGGTTGACCACTTTCCACTCTTTAAAAAAAATTATATAGCCTACTTGATCCTAGACCAATATTATTATTTCCTGTTTAAATAATTTCTGACGGCAATATCTACATTTCAGGAATTTGCCGGCGAAGAAGACGTGGACAAACTTATCCAGGAGTTCACACGTCGTGAGGAAGAGAACTACGCACTGTTCAACTACATCAACGAGGTGTGCACCGAGCTGAAGAACCTCAGCGATAACGTCAAGACACTGAGTGTTAGCATCGGTAAGAATGTTTCAGTTTTGTCTTTGTTAAAGAGAACTTGATGATTCACTTATCGAATTGGCATTTAATGATGATTACACCATTTCAGAACAAAGGCCTCTTCTCAGAGATGGAAAACAAGTATTGATCACCGCCCTCGCTTATACTAGAACTTGGCAACTCATAGCTTTTGTCGCGCACTGAAAATAAACGATTTTAACAAGCTCTTAATCACCACGCTGATTATGACCTTGTGAAAATCTGATTTACATAGAATGTTTTCATTTATTTCATCCAGAATATCAAAGTACAGAGTCGTTAATAGCAAGGCATACACTTATTTGATTTTTAACTTGTTTCTTTTCCACAGAGGAAGAAAACGCCAAACACCAAGCGAAGCTCTTGCAGCAGCAGGATAGCATCGAATCGCTGCGGAGTACGTTGGAAGAGAAGCGCAAGGCTACCGCTAGCGTGTGCGCCACGTGCGACAGGAGCTCGCAAGTGCTGGCCACTCTGTTACAGCAGATACATGCTTTGGCTCTGTGAGTTTTACCCTACTAAGTATCCCTAGACGTAGTAACCCTAATAGGCCCTTATCTAAGTGGAAGCCAAGATACTTTACACAATCTGTGTATGATAGGGTATCAGGACCGTGTCTAACAGGTGGGGTGTTTCTGTGCCTGAGTGTGAAGGTGATGTGATTAGACTTGGATGCACTAGCTGGCACGTATCCGCCACTTACAGAGCTATTTATGAGTTTTGTTTAGCTGTTTTTGGAGTCAAGGTATTGCTGGCTCTTTCTGGGTTGTCAGCAACTGATAAATAAGCTATGTCGTCGGCATATGTTTTTAACGGATCGAACGGTTTGGATTCAAATGATTTTAACGGTTTATTTGGATTTTATAAAGGTTTATTTAGAACACTCTATCCTCCTCTGGTGCAGACGGAGTATTCCAAAAATCTTCAACGAATAAACCAGAATTAATGTGGCGATGCCGCTTAAATGAAAAGCTATGCTGAATTTTATCTATTTTATTGAAAAAAGACATGTTGACCTTTACGGAACCAAAATAATTAGATATTTATAATTAATTATAAATAATTCATATTTAACTATTTTAAAATTTATTTAAAATTCACTCGAGTGATCGAATGCAACCAGGATAATATTTCTACCACCCTGCATGATGTGAGGTTCCCTTTTGGAGGCAACCTTTACAGTACCTACTTACTCCATTCGTTTATAAAACTTCCCAGATCTTCGGAGTGCGACTCGCTGCCTCTCCTGAAGCTGCTGGGCAGACGGTTTGACATCAACGTGACCAACGCACGGTTGTACATCAAGAGCTTGGAAAAGAAGGTGCTTGAGATTATCGATATCATCAGAATTGATGAGGTAAGCAATTGAGGAGTTAACATAACCACGCCTGTTTTTCCCGAAGTGTTAGGCAGAGGTACCATCGCAGTTTCAGACATCGGACCAATGTAAGGACTATTCTTGCTTGCAGCGCTCATCAACTAATAGCATCGCAACATCTGATTTTAGCTGAGCTCTTTGTTTTGTAAATGAAAATAAAAAATAAAAACTCCGTAAAAAACCAGCCGAGGTGGTCAGACATCTGTGATCATTGTCACATAGCCTGATAAATTTATTTAATAAAGTTTATTTTATTGATCGTCTAAAAAGGTACGATAAACACGTGTTCACGGGATATTGTTTTCAAGGTGGGTAGATTTTCGTGCCCGCGATGGTACCAAAGTATACCTCTACAACCACCCACATCTCGCCAGTTATTTTTCAATCCCACGTAATAGGGGTCGATCCTACTGCCATCAACCGAGCACAAATAAATACTCCAGGCAGCTACTGAGTTTTTTTTTTTTTTAAATTAACTTTATATCGTTCGCAGCTGATCCAGCGTCAGACTGAGTCGAAGGAGCGCACTCCCCCGTCCACCCGCCGCCGTCGCGCGCGCGCCGCGGCCAATCAGCGACCACGAGAGAGTGTCCCCGCGCAGTAATCATTCTGTGACATGGAAGAGCACTATGTCAACTTCAGGACTATAGATTTCTCCTTTTGAACAACACCAACGGCTATAGAACTCCACTGAAATCTCTCATTCTCAATGAAAAAGTCCACTGGATGTACAGTTAACCAGAAAAGTTATGCGCTTCGGTAATTTTCGTATTTTCAAATTAGAATGAATTTCGCAACACCGAGTAACCCCCTCCACTAAGGCAAAGTTTACTGCCGCGCTTTTAGATAGTGCACCTATCTTTGTGCGTTTGAATGAAGTTTTTTCTCTATTGAGTTACCTACTCTGGTCGTAGATCGTCATCTGTTACTCAAAAGTCTTGAAGAGTTTTTTGGAATTGCATAAAGTTATCTATACAAATAAATAAAATTTAAGTGTCTGTTTGTTCCGGCTAATCTCTGAAACGGCTGGACCGATTTTGACAGGACTTTCACTGGCAAATAGCTGATGTTATAAGGAGTAGGTAAATTAGGCTATTATTAACATACTGTTATTTTAGAAGCCAGGCAGGCGAAGCCGCGGACAACAGCTAGTCAATCTATAATTTTGTAATAACAGTAATACAACAAAATAGGTGCGTACTTCCATGGTTGTAACAGTTCTTTATTAGATCTCATCATTGGGCGTTCATATTTCCGAAGATATAAGATGATTCCCGAACCGCCTACTTTTCTTGGGATATCTGTCACTAGTGCAGTAGCCGTCAAAATACACGGATCACGTAAAAGCTCATAATCATAACATAATCATTGCAGTGAGAGAGTGGGCTGTAATACACCACGCAGGCCTAGTGTTGGTAGATGTCACATGTCTTCGAATTTTCGGTTCTAGGACATGCCGGATTCCTCACGATGTTTTCCTTTACCGTTTTATTTTATTTATTTGGGACAAAAAACAGTTATACATTACAGCATTTACAAAAAGTAGTTATATTATAGTCGTAAAAACGTTTGAGAGTAGTGGTGATAAAACAATGTACACAAAGCGTTTTCCTGGATTCGAAGACGACCTACAACTTGTCAATCGTGGCCGTTACCACTTGGACACCACTACTCCCCGAAAAGCTCAATTAGTCATATTTAATTTTTAGAGGATCCTTCTTTAGCTCTTCTTGCACAAACCGTAAAATTTGGTATAATCGTGCAATAATATAGATTTCTTCGAAGCCCTCCAGCAACATAATATTCCCAAAAACATAATAACAATTGTTATATTATTGACGTCAAACTACGCCGTAATCTTAAACACACATTTGACGTCACTTGTAGATGAAACAATAAAAGTCTTTACTAACACAAATATGGTTTTATTATACTTTATATACTACCTATAACAGATCACGGTGTTTTAAATATTTACCGATTTTAAATCTCAGAATGACATTGACAGAAATAGAGAAAATTACACAACAGCTTTAAAAATGAAAAGGACAAAAATACTTAATGACCAAACTTTAAAAAGTAGAGGAAAAGATACAATCTATGCAAATACTGGTGCTATTTGCAAATACGACTGAACAGGTAATGCAATTTGGCACACGAATAGACTGGATAGCACATATTTTTTCGAGTATAGTTTGACCGATACCGCTGTATGTGTGCGGCTCACGGTGGGGCAGCGCAAGCCGCTCATTAGTCAGAGCAGGCCGCTTATTCGTCGGTGCGGGCCGGTCATTTGTCAGTGCAGGCCGCTCATTCATCAGTGCAGCCCGCTCATTCGTCAGTGCAGACCGCTCATTCGTTGGTGCAAGCCGCTCATTCGTCAGTGCAGGCCGCTCATTCGTCGTTGCTGGCCGCCCATTCGTCGGATTAGGCCGCTCATTCGTCAGTGCAGGTCGCTCATTCGTTGGTGCAAGCCGCTCATTCGTCGGTTTAGGCCGCTCATTCGTCAGTGCAGGTCGCTCATTCGTTTGTGCAAGCCGCTCATTCGTCAGTGCAGGCCGCTCATTCGTCAGTGCAAGCCGCTCATTCGTTGGTGCAAGCTGCTCATTAATCAGTGCAGGCCGCTCATTTGTCGGTGCTGGCCGCTCATTCGTCGGTTTAGGCCGCTCATTCGTCAGTGCAGGCCGAGCATTCGTCAACGCTCACGGCATCCCGCCCCCCGCCTCGCTGTGCATTCTTAGGCGCGGTACAGTGGTGTCGGTCAAACTGCTAGTACGGTGGGCTGCATCAAATTGGTACCCCATTTGAATTAGGATTTGCTTTCAAGGGACCCACATCGTGACGCTGACTGTACATAAAGTAGTTTTTATAACATTCGTCTGAAATTACACTATACGCTAAAAGTAATGTTATTTATTAATTATTACTTAAAATAATAATTAGGTCCCTTAAAAGTATGTATTTTCATTATTGTTAAGAACATCAGTCATTCCTCATGTAAAATAGTTTCATGACGCTACCTGAAACAAAAAATAATTATTGTTAACTTTAACATGACATTATAATATATTATAATGACTGACTATTGCTAATAATGTACTTGCTCATAGTACTCAGACCTCTCTACTACGCAAGCTAAAATGGACAGTCCGTAGATAACAAAATGCCTCCGACCACTTAGTCAATAAATAACACATCAATGATTTTCTTCACTGTTTTAGAGCAGCGCTAATCTATACATACAAATAAATAAAATTGAAGTGTCTATTTGTAATGTCTACTTGTAACACAAAAAAAAAAAAAACATTTTTGTCTGTCTGTCTGTTTGTTCCGGCTAATGTCCGAAACGGCTAGACCGATTATGACAAGCTTTCACTGGCAGATAGCTGATGTTATAAGGAGCAACTTAGGCGACTTTTATTTAAGAAAAAGCCACGCGGGCGAAGCCACGGGCAACAGCTACTGTCAAATATCGCGCAAAGCACAATGTGAATGGAAGCTGAAGGTACGAGAAAATAGATTTAATTTTTTATTTTGTCACACAAAACACGTGAGAACTGCCAACCTAGCATAATAAGCCTATAACGTTCATACTGATAGGTCACAGGCCTCCTCTCTGTAAGAGGGTAATATATTTTTGTACTTGTTTTAATATTGATCCTCATCATTTTTGTAGACTTTCGCTAGCTCATTTAATTTGACCTTGTAGAAAAACTTCGTTAAAAACTTCAAAAAACCTGGCTTACCTTTAATTTTTTGTTTCAGTCTCTTATCCTAACAGGCAGTCCCCGTGCGACCACACTACTAGCTATCATCACATAGTTGGTGGAACAACGCGCGCGACACACAGCCCGCAGTAAGTCTCGCTCCGGTGTGAACTGGCCTTTCTGTTCACCTGATGTCGTGTCTGGAAATACGAAGATGAAGTGTTGTTTTATGGTTATGAAGCAAAGAAATTGTTGAACAATATTGATGCTGATTTATAAACAGCTAGCTTCTGACCGCGTGAAATTTCTCGTTCCCCCGTTCTCTACATATCATCAAAAAGCTGTTCCATATAAAATTTATGAGAAAATGAATTTACTTCATACATATTTTTTCGTGAATTTCTTTCATGTTTTAATAGTTATTCGGGGCGGAGACAAATCCAACAAATCAAATATCATAAAAATTGGTCCAGCCATTCTTGAGTTATAAACGGTGTTACTAACCAGAATTTGTTTTATATATTTAGTTATGGAGGATTAGTTGTTAGACCTTTATTGTTCACACACATTTTTTTACCCGTCAAAATCCATGGTACGGCGACTGCGCTGCGCCTAATGTGCCGCCTGTGTCAATAAGTTAGCATAGTAATACATACAACACTGGTCACTGTTTTTACACTTGTCCAATAATCCGTAGATTTTTACGGCGAAAAAATCGAATGTGAACAAGAGGTCTTAGATAACAGACGACGGACATTCGAGGGTTTAAAGTCGGTGACCAACTCCCAAAAAAAAAAAATATTCTGCCGTTGTCTCGATAAAAAATAGGCTGTGTGGTGTTTTATTTTTATTTTAAAGCACAGAATTGTCGCCATTTGTAACCAAAAATCACCACCAGGCGAGATCGAGGTCAAGAGCAGGCCCAATCAATCAATCTATTATAGTAAATTTGTGTGATGTCTATTATAAGTTTATAACCTATTTAGCTGACCCCCTTTGCTTAAATGGTTAAGCTTTTTTTTTACTAACAAATCGTATATTTTTCTAGTTTTGGGTAGATTTCATATAGATGTTTAAATAAAATTAAGAATTATAAAATTATATCGATTCGTATTCTAAAAAAATTCAACTATTATGCAAAGGGGGGGTCAGCTAATTGCTATAACTAATTTTTATTATTGTTATTACTACCTCCTCTTAAACGGAGCACCTGCCATCTTATCTCTTCACCACCCTTGGTTGACGGGAAGAGATTGCCTAAGGCATTAAGTCCGCATTTTTACCTTGTTGTATGCGTGAAGTTAAAATAAATAACTCAGTAATAAAAATATTAGATACTCCTTTCGCTTTGTTTAAATTCAAACATCTGGTCATACACGCACGCCGGTTGCGAGTGCAACGCACCTGACCTTTCTGAATATCATCACCGTTTAGGTCACTATAATGTTCTCCTAGGGCGTCCCCTCTCGGCGTTTCCACTCACATCTGCCTACCCCCATGGCAAGAAAGCGTGAGTTAATATATGTATGTATGCATGTAAAAAAAATAATCACGAGATCGAGGTCAAGAGCAGGTCCAATCAGCAATAAAAGATGTAATTCTCACCTAGCACTCGACTGCTCCACTTGGCCTTGCCCACACTATGCCAGGGTACCGGTGCGTCAGATGGTACGTACAGCGACACCAGTGTGCTCACCACTTTGTCCACTTCTAAGTCTGTCACCTCCCACAGCATACCCACAACCATCGGACTGAAAAAATTGCGTTAGGCTTAAAAACAAAGTTGTCGGAATTTCATAGTACTTTTTTTAAGTTGGTTTAATATAAACATATGGGGTTAACTCGCCGAAGGGGTAGGTAGATTAAAGGTTCGTTCGCACGTAGTGAGCCGCTCCGAGCCGCCAGCACGCACACGGCGGCCCCGCGGGCCCCCTCCACCCCAACCCCGCGGGCCCCTCCACGATATGTTAGACACTCACCAGCCCGCTATATGCAATGATGATGTGCGGCCGCGGGCGGCGCCCAGGGCGCGCTCGTAGTGAGCCGCACCGAGCCGCAGCCCGACAGCACGCACACGGCGGCCCCGCGGGCCCCCTCCACCCCGGCCCCGCGGGCCCCTCCACGATATGTTAGACACTCACCAGCCCGCTATATGCAATGATGATGTGCGGCCGCGGGCGGCGCCCAGGGCGCGCTCGTAGTGAGCCGCACCGAGCCGCAGCCCGACAGCACACGCACACGGCGGCCCCGCGGGCCCCCTCCACCCCGGCCCCGCGGGCCCCCTCCACCCCGGCCCCGCGGGCCCCTCCACGATATGTTAGACACTCACCAGCCCGCTATATGCAATGATGATGTGCGGCCGCGGGCGGCGCCCAGGGCGCGCTCGTAGTGAGCCGCACCGAGCCGCAGCCCGACAGCACGCACACGGCGGCCCCGCGGGCCCCCTCCACCCCGGCCCCGCGGGCCCCTCCACGATATGTTAGACACTCACCAGCCCGCTATATGCAATGATGATGTGCGGCCGCGGGCGGCGCCCAGGGCGCGCTCGTAGTGAGCCGCACCGAGCCGCAGCCCGACAGCACGCACACGGCGGCCCCGCGGGCCCCCTCCACCCCGGCCCCGCGGGCCCCTCCACGATATGTTAGACACTCACCAGCCCGCTATATGCAATGATGATGTGCGGCCGCGGGCGGCGCCCAGGGCGCGCTCGTAGTGAGCCGCACCGAGCCGCAGCCCGACAGCACACGCACACGGCGGCCCCGCGGGCCCCCTCCACCCCGGCCCCGCGGGCCCCCTCCACCCCGGCCCCGCGGGCCCCTCCACGATATGTTAGACACTCACCAGCCCGCTATATGCAATGATGATGTGCGGCCGCGGGCGGCGCCCAGGGCGCGCTCGTAGTGAGCCGCACCGAGCCGCAGCCCGACAGCACGCACACGGCGGCCCCGCGGGCCCCCTCCACCCCGGCCCCGCGGGCCCCTCCACGATATGTTAGACACTCACCAGCCCGCTATATGCAATGATGATGTGCGGCCGCGGGCGGCGCCCAGGGCGCGCTCGTAGTGAGCCGCACCGAGCCGCAGCCCGACAGCACGCACACGGCGGCCCCGCGGGCCCCCTCCACCCCGGCCCCGCGGGCCCCTCCACGATATGTTAGACACTCACCAGCCCGCTATATGCAATGATGATGTGCGGCCGCGGGCGGCGCCCAGGGCGCGCTCGTAGTGAGCCGCACCGAGCCGCAGCCCGACAGCACACGCACACGGCGGCCCCGCGGGCCCCCTCCACCCCGGCCCCGCGGGCCCCCTCCACCCCGGCCCCGCGGGCCCCTCCACGATATGTTAGACACTCACCAGCCCGCTATATGCAATGATGATGTGCGGCCGCGGGCGGCGCCCAGGGCGCGCTCGTAGTGAGCCGCACCGAGCCGCAGCCCGACAGCACGCACACGGCGGCCCCGCGGGCCCCCTCCACCCCGGCCCCGCGGGCCCCTCCACGATATGTTAGACACTCACCAGCCCGCTATATGCAATGATGATGTGCGGCCGCGGGCGGCGCCCAGGGCGCGCTCGTAGTGAGCCGCACCGAGCCGCAGCCCGACAGCACGCACACGGCGGCCCCGCGGGCCCCCTCCACCCCGGCCCCGCGGGCCCCTCCACGATATGTTAGACACTCACCAGCCCGCTATATGCAATGATGATGTGCGGCCGCGGGCGGCGCCCAGGGCGCGCTCGTAGTGAGCCGCACCGAGCCGCAGCCCGACAGCACGCACACGGCGGCCCCGCGGGCCCCCTCCACCCCGGCCCCGCGGGCCCCTCCACGATATGTTAGACACTCACCAGCCCGCTATATGCAATGATGATGTGCGGCCGCGGGCGGCGCCCAGGGCGCGCTCGTAGTGAGCCGCACCGAGCCGCAGCCCGACAGCACACGCACACGGCGGCCCCGCGGGCCCCCTCCACCCCGGCCCCGCGGGCCCCCTCCACCCCGGCCCCGCGGGCCCCTCCACGATATGTTAGACACTCACCAGCCCGCTATATGCAATGATGATGTGCGGCCGCGGGCGGCGCCCAGGGCGCGCTCGTAGTGAGCCGCACCGAGCCGCAGCCCGACAGCACGCACACGGCGGCCCCGCGGGCCCCCTCCACCCCGGCCCCGCGGGCCCCTCCACGATATGTTAGACACTCACCAGCCCGCTATATGCAATGATGATGTGCGGCCGCGGGCGGCGCCCAGGGCGCGCTCGTAGTGAGCCGCACCGAGCCGCAGCCCGACAGCACGCACACGGCGGCCCCGCGGGCCCCCTCCACCCCGGCCCCGCGGGCCCCTCCACGATATGTTAGACACTCACCAGCCCGCTATATGCAATGATGATGTGCGGCCGCGGGCGGCGCCCAGGGCGCGCTCGTAGTGAGCCGCACCGAGCCGCAGCCCGACAGCACACGCACACGGCGGCCCCGCGGGCCCCCTCCACCCCGGCCCCGCGGGCCCCCTCCACCCCGGCCCCGCGGGCCCCTCCACGATATGTTAGACACTCACCAGCCCGCTATATGCAATGATGATGTGCGGCCGCGGGCGGCGCCCAGGGCGCGCTCGTAGTGAGCCGCACCGAGCCGCAGCCCGACAGCACGCACACGGCGGCCCCGCGGGCCCCCTCCACCCCGGCCCCGCGGGCCCCTCCACGATATGTTAGACACTCACCAGCCCGCTATATGCAATGATGATGTGCGGCCGCGGGCGGCGCCCAGGGCGCGCTCGTAGTGAGCCGCACCGAGCCGCAGCCCGACAGCACGCACACGGCGGCCCCGCGGGCCCCCTCCACCCCGGCCCCGCGGGCCCCTCCACGATATGTTAGACACTCACCAGCCCGCTATATGCAATGATGATGTGCGGCCGCGGGCGGCGCCCAGGGCGCGCTCGTAGTGAGCCGCACCGAGCCGCAGCCCGACAGCACACGCACACGGCGGCCCCGCGGGCCCCCTCCACCCCGGCCCCGCGGGCCCCCTCCACCCCGGCCCCGCGGGCCCCTCCACGATATGTTAGACACTCACCAGCCCGCTATATGCAATGATGATGTGCGGCCGCGGGCGGCGCCCAGGGCGCGCTCGTAGTGAGCCGCACCGAGCCGCAGCCCGACAGCACGCACACGGCGGCCCCGCGGGCCCCCTCCACCCCGGCCCCGCGGGCCCCTCCACGATATGTTAGACACTCACCAGCCCGCTATATGCAATGATGATGTGCGGCCGCGGGCGGCGCCCAGGGCGCGCTCGTAGTGAGCCGCACCGAGCCGCAGCCCGACAGCACGCACACGGCGGCCCCGCGGGCCCCCTCCACCCCGGCCCCGCGGGCCCCTCCACGATATGTTAGACACTCACCAGCCCGCTATATGCAATGATGATGTGCGGCCGCGGGCGGCGCCCAGGGCGCGCTCGTAGTGAGCCGCACCGAGCCGCAGCCCGACAGCACGCACACGGCGGCCCCGCGGGCCCCCTCCACCCCGGCCCCGCGGGCCCCTCCACGATATGTTAGACACTCACCAGCCCGCTATATGCAATGATGATGTGCGGCCGCGGGCGGCGCCCAGGGCGCGCTCGTAGTGAGCCGCACCGAGCCGCAGCCCGACAGCACGCACACGGCGGCCCCGCGGGCCCCCTCCACCCCGGCCCCGCGGGCCCCTCCACGATATGTTAGACACTCACCAGCCCGCTATATGCAATGATGATGTGCGGCCGCGGGCGGCGCCCAGGGCGCGCTCGTAGTGAGCCGCACCGAGCCGCAGCCCGACAGCACACGCACACGGCGGCCCCGCGGGCCCCCTCCACCCCGGCCCCGCGGGCCCCCTCCACCCCGGCCCCGCGGGCCCCTCCACGATATGTTAGACACTCACCAGCCCGCTATATGCAATGATGATGTGCGGCCGCGGGCGGCGCCCAGGGCGCGCTCGTAGTGAGCCGCACCGAGCCGCAGCCCGACAGCACGCACACGGCGGCCCCGCGGGCCCCCTCCACCCCGGCCCCGCGGGCCCCTCCACGATATGTTAGACACTCACCAGCCCGCTATATGCAATGATGATGTGCGGCCGCGGGCGGCGCCCAGGGCGCGCTCGTAGTGAGCCGCACCGAGCCGCAGCCCGACAGCACGCACACGGCGGCCCCGCGGGCCCCCTCCACCCCGGCCCCGCGGGCCCCTCCACGATATGTTAGACACTCACCAGCCCGCTATATGCAATGATGATGTGCGGCCGCGGGCGGCGCCCAGGGCGCGCTCGTAGTGAGCCGCACCGAGCCGCAGCCCGACAGCACGCACACGGCGGCCCCGCGGGCCCCCTCCACCCCGGCCCCGCGGGCCCCTCCACGATATGTGAGACACTCACCAGCCCGCTATATGCAGATGATGATGTGCGGCCGCGGGCGGCGCCCTGGGCGCGCTCGTAGTGAGCCGCACCGAGCCGCAGCCCGACAGCACGCACACGGCGGCCCCACGGGCCCCTTCGACACCGGCCCCGCCACCGCCGCCCGCGGCCAGCTGGCAGCCGTCGCCGTGGCCGCAGTATCTATAATGTAACATGTTCTTCATAGCAGTAGGGGCAAGGTTTTAGTCGGACACAACTAAAGAAAAAAAATAAAACCGGCCAAGTGCGTGTTGGACCACACACAGTGTAGGGTTCCTTAGTTGGGATGAATTTATTCCAAGAACAAACTTAACATTGCAGTTGAAAAACCAGTTCTCCCATACATTCCAACTGCAAATGTAAGATTGTGATAATAATAATAATAACCCCACCCCCGTATCTCTACGTTGACGTCGTGGTGGGGCTTGCGCGCTCCGTACTCTAGGTCTGTGCCGGTAGAGTTTACTTTGCTGGAACTGGTCTAGGGCGCGGAGCCATACCAAGAGAGATACAGAAACCCGCAGGGCAGCATGTGGCGAGCTGATGGACAGTAGCGACCCCACGGATCCTATCTCCCGGGAGAAGTCATGTTCTTGATCTCTGGCTTGCCTTTATTGGCCAGCTTGAGTGGAGATTCGCAAGAGCAAACGTGCTCGGAGGAAGGATGTATTCCAGTAAGTGCTTGTATCTTGACCATGTTCCAGGCTCTAGGATTGTTCTGAGAGCCGTGGAATACCTCTCCACTCCTCGAGCATCTCAGGATATGTTGCCCCCTTGTCGCTACGTCACTATGTGCTAGCGGCCGTTTTCGGGGCCCATCATTAAGTGTGCAAGAAGTCACCCCCTGCCATTTTATCCGTGTATAATAAAACATTGATCAAGCAGGGGCCATAGTCCTTCCATAGTTTTAGGTAACCAATCCATTTTAACCACCCAAACCCCATAGTCCATATCCTGCAATAGTCCTACACCAACCGGGGGTTGTCCTTGGGTGCACTTGCGTAGTGCATAATTTAATTAAAAAGCGTCTAAAGGGCCTCTGCGAGTTGGCTTCGGCCCCTCGTACGCCTTTCAAAGGTCTGGTACCCCAGGGTCGCGAGATATGTAAACATATACAAATAAAATAATAATAATAATAATCTTCAGTACACAAGAAAGTGGTTACAAAATAGTGTGAAGTCGCTGACGCCTGTGTTAGGTGATATATCTGTGTTACAAGAGCCGGTGCCCTCTCCCAGTAGGAGATATTATAGAATCTTATGCAAAAAGATTAACAAAAATAAAAAGAATATGGTAACAACAAAAAAGTAAAATAAACTAAAAACGGTTAAAAGAAGCCTGTATTGAGTTTGCGAGTGTTTGTGTGTATGTTTGTTTCTCAGTGTGAGGGAGGGGGTGTGTGTAAGGGTGTGTGTGGGTGTCAATGATTGATCAGGAGGGATTTTAATGTTACGAAGTAGATATGATGATTTTCTCTGTTTCCTCTAGTTCAGCGACAGTTATAGCCATGGCTTAAGAGTCTGCTTAAATTTATGTAGGTTGTAAGCACAATATCGAGAGACTGCCATGTTATTTTAAGACCATAGACTTCTTATAGGTTTCCCTGTAGCTGTATTATAGCTTATAATGTTCTTTTTTTCCTTCAAATTTGCCCCCCATAAGCGACCCTCATAATTAAACCATTTACAGGCACTTTTGAATCATCAAAGAGTCAGTCAGTTAATCAGAAAGTTGAAGCTAGGTGCCCATTTCAAAACGTAGATCTCTGGAGAAGAACAGACAAGAAACTCCAAGTACACTCTTTTAAATCAAGATACTTATTACAAAAACTGCCATGCTCTTTAAGTCAACATACTTTTTAAGTTTAAGATAGGTTTTAATTATCATTTAGGTAAGTTAACCGAAACGTTTCTGTAATTGGTGAAACAGACCAATTAACCAGTCTTACAATACTCACAAGAACACATCAGCTTCACTAAGGTGTGAGATGAAATCTTGCGCCGAAGGTGGTTCCCCGATGTGTCCCTTCCAGTCAGGACACCAGTACTCCACGAATGACGTCATGCGGTTCTCCATGCGGTCCAGATTCTTCTCTGAAAATTATAAGAAGTCATGAATGTGTGTGATAAATGTGTTGAAAAATTATTATATCATTAAAGCTCTACACTAGAAATACTTTACTCTACTTTAGTTTTTTAATTGTATTTTTTTTTATGTTGAATAGTGTGTCAGTAAATGTTATTTTCTTTTTTTCTTCCCAAATTATGTGATTTTGGAAGTATCAGTGGGAAAGTAACTTTAATGACTACACTACACATCAGTGGAAAAATTACTTTAACGCCTACACTACACATCAGTGGAAAAATATAAGTTTTTAAACTGTCATGGTCACTAACATTACTATTAACACTTGAAACGAGATATTTACTTCAGATATTTAATTCGACTTCAGTTTATCTGTGATCATGGTGCTTGCAACAGCGCCGAAATATCGGGAAATCGAAACAAAAAGTAAACATGGTAAATATCCCGTTTCAAGTGAAGGGTACAGGGGAAAAGTGATGGACGTCATTTTTTTTTTTTGTTTTTTTGTTATTGGCAACATTCAAAAGTCCATTAAACATAGTATATGTTTTCTTCAGAATACAGGCAAAAAACGCTTCTTATCACCAAAAAATAAACTGTTATAAATTGAGGCACAAGCAAAAAACGATGAAGGTTTTCTGATACCGGCAAAAAATGATGGATGTCAGTAAAAATATGATGAAGGTGTATGTATGATGAAGGTAATAATGATGATGAAGGTGTATATGTATGTATGATGAAGGTGTGTATGCATGGGTATCCAATGTTATCACAAATAATCAATACAAAGCTCCAATGCTACAAGCAAATGAATTCACACATCCTCAACAATTGTATGATTCATTACTTTTTGGCAAAATTCTGCTCGCAGAGAGCAAAAAATTTTTTTCTTGCACTACCCTATGCTAGTAATATAATTGATGATGATGAGTAATATAATAGGTATGATTAATTAACTAAGCATACCTAGTGTTTCCATGATGACATTCATCAATTTTTAACTGACATTCATCATTGTTCCCCGGGAATATTATGTAACTTTGTTTTTTTTTAATTTAAAAAAATACATAAGATGCTCTAATAACTTTGAATTTCATTCCAACTATGACAATAAATATAAACCTATGAACATGAATTTTATTTAGTGTGAGGTCAGTGTTAAACAGACATAATAAGTCTATGAACTTAATTATCTGATTTTCTCAAATCAAAGTGTAATTAACACCCATCACTTTTCCCCTGTACCCTTCAAGTGTTAATAGTAGTGGAAAAATAACTTTAATGCCCACACTAGACGTCAGTGGAACAGCAACTTTAATGCCTACACTACAGATCAGTGGAAAAGTAACTTTAATGCCTACAGTACACATCAGTGGAAAAGTAACTTTAATGACTACAGTATACACCATTGGGAAAGTAATATTAATGCCTACACTACACATCAGTGGAAAAATAACTAGCTAGCTTTTATTTCCACTTCAATTTTAATATTTGTACGAACCTTCAATAGTACGGTCAACTGCACGCCAATAACAATACTTGAACTACGAAAACCACCCCAACTGCTACTAAATAGACGTGCGGTTGACTATATTAGTTATTCTAGAATCGACCTTATCTACACAAAGGTAAAGTTAATATTTGTTTAAATTCTTTAAATGGAAATAACATGATTGGAACAAGAATTTCAACCTGGATTAATGACGTATCTGCCAGCATCACACTTAGCTGCGAAGTACCCGTCGATGACGTCACCCTCATGAATCTTGTACAGGTAGTATAAGAAGTGAATGTTTTCCATCCGGGAGACTGGATGCTGGTTCAGTATGGGAAGAGATTCCCATGGAAATGTGTCCAGCATCTGAAATGTATGGAAAGATGGACTATAAAAAATATGTTTTTTTTTTTTTTCAGACTACGGCGACTGTGTCTGGTTATCAATTTTATTTACGTTTTGATTTCATCTTTCATTCATTACAAAATTATCTAGTTTAACTTTATGACCAAACATAAATTCCTACATACTTCAATTTTTTTTCCTTTTGATTATATTTTTTTTATATTATCAGGTTAAAAGTTTTATCTAAAAAAAAAAAAAAAAAAACTCAGCACCATCCGTCTGCAATATTTTTCTATTTCCTTTTCTTATTTCTGTCTTTTTACTTTTTTATATTTAACATGTTTGAGGTTTAATAATTTAAGTTAAAAAATTATAGATTTTAAAGCGGTTGTGATTTTTATAATTTTTTCACGCTACAAAATGGCGCCCTTCTCTCTTTCCTCTTTTTATTGCATATTCTTTTTTTTTTCTTTATTTAATGCTTTATCATTTAATAGTGCTTTCGTGTGTCGTGCTATTTCTTATGTGTGCACTAAATACATGATTTATCTATATATCAGACTTAAGTCTATTTGGTAATACACACGACAACAAAGCCGATGATAAACAAAAAAAAAAAAAAACATTTAAAAATATTGGGTAAAAATCTAAGTAAGAGTTTAATCAGCAACTATATTCGGTTAACAGTTTATTGTATGTTTTATAAGAGTTAGTAGTACGAATTACACGTGCGTAGCCAACCAGTATTGTACTACCAATCTTACTAACTGGCTAATCTTATCTTGTTTTAAATATTGTTTTTTAAACATTTAGAGTTAAGTATTATGAATTTATTTTATTTTTATTCCATGTTTGTATCTGTATGCTTCACCGGTCGACGTCATCACGTCAACGCCGGCTTTCGCCAGAAACCAGTGCTGGGGCTCTGTCTCGCATAGGGTGGATGTGACGCATATGCTGCTAATATAAGGCTGGAAACTCACCTCATCCACAATAAGTATGACCGGATATCTCTTAGCCTTCTTCAAGCCCCATTCATCATTATCTTTGACTTGCGACGCAGCCTGAGAAAACGCCCTAATCCCATCCACTAAACTAAAATTATGGATCTTCTCAAAACTTCTCGACAAACATTTTAAACAAAGTTCGTTCAGTAATCCGAACTCTTTGGAGCAACTGCCGCATTCTAAATTCAAAACCTGACGGACGTCCTCAATGTTGGCATGTTCGGTCAATATTCTTCTAATGCAGGACTTTATTTGTTGTGATTGCAACACTGGGCAACATTCTATTAGGTTGTAGAGAAGGATTTTTTGTTTTTGTGTTAGTCTGATGAAACTGGAAAAGAAAGAAAGAAAAATTGTTTATTCTGCACAAACAAAACGCACATAACAAAAATTAAAATACATTAATGTAGCCAAAAGCCTCGTATTCAAGTAATAAAAGTTTGACAATTCTATCCATTGCTTTGGTTTGTAGCTTCCCTGTATACTACGATTGAGTCAGGACTGATGACGCGGGAGTAAGCGACGTAATAGTTGTCCGTGTGCGAAGCAGCTCGTCCTGAGGTCGACACCCGCAGCCTTCAGTAGCAATTTCCCTATGCTTGCGAACGAGAATTAATGAACGCCTACGTTCCTGCTTAAACTACCTAATGGCACAACCCTGATTCACTGAATGATGCATCTAACAGATTATTGCTGAGGAACGGCTGTCACTAAATTAATATAACAGTAGATATACCTGAAGTCTCTAATTCAGATAATTTATGTAAACAAAGTAATGTCAAGAAATGTCACTGTTAAAATAACAGGACAGTGGTGCATAACATTTTATCATTAAATGTTTTTGTAAATAATCATCGATAAAATTAAAGTGAATTAATTATAAGAACTATGCAAACAAAATACCGTTGCCAAACAATGTTTTTTGTAGTGTGTCGGAGACACGGTATATGATAGTCATTATCAGCCCTTTTAAGCCCAGTGCTAGACGTAGGCGTCCCAAAATCGATTTCCAATCGAAACAGTTTACAGCCGTTTTCGTCCAAAATGTGGCTAGATATGTTACTTACAATATGAATCTATTTATGAGAGTTGTAATATTAGTGTTGTTGAAGATTAAAAAATGTGAAAATGTTTGGATCTCCTGCATTGTTACCAGTATCATAAAATATTTTATACCAGAAAATCTCCTTTTAAAACTTTGTTTAAAACCGAAAATTTATAAAAATAATTACGGTATGATTATTTTTTTATTATTATTTCTTAAAATCAGTACTTATAAAATAAAATAGAACCTCTTTTTTTGCAATTTTATGTGAATTACCATTACGAAGATATTTTTTTGTTGTGTTATCCCCGTTGTTTACATAAATTATCTGAATTTGAGACTTTGAGTACCTATAGACAATTTAACTTATTACTTTTTTTTTGCAGTAAGTAGATAGGGAATTCTCATAACATAGTTCTTCTTTCGGCGCGGTCGTTTCTTTCGGCTCGGTCGATTCGGCGCGAATAGGTGTGCGAGGCCCAAAGAAACTTTGTTTCGTTCGGTGCGGACAAATGTGCGTTTACCTTAACAATCACCTATAGATATTTATATTTATTATAACCATTTCATGTTTCTTTATGTGTTTCTACGAACTTACATATATTATATTTAAATATCAATAGTTGGGAATCGAATTTACAACCACAGGTTTGCAAAGCAGTTGTCGAACCACTAAGCTATGTGCTACGTAGACTAAAATAGCCGTTCATATAAATGTCATGATTGACTACTCAGCTCCATAAAGGAATAGCGTGATGATAATAATCATTTAAAAGGTTAAATCTGTGACTATCTGCAATACTCTAACCTTTTAGTTGGTCTTTTTACAATTTGCGGTAAACTATAGAAGAATACGAACACATTGCAATATTGCTCATCCCCCATAGCCAATAGCGTGATCATTTATAGCCTACAGACTTATAGGGATATTTACGCCTGGACAGCTTTTAAACCTTTACAAAGCACAAGTCCGTTCCTGCATGGAGTATTGCAGCCACCTTTGGGATGGCTCAGCAAAGTACCAACTTTCTGCGCTTGACTCGGTGGAACGCAGAGCTAAGAGGCTCATTGGCGACGTAAAACTGGTGGATGCCAAGCTTCACAGCTTGGCTCATCGCCGCAACGTTGCCTGCTTGTCGGTCTTCTACAGATTGTACTTCGGAGAGTGTGCCCATGAACTCCACGACCTCATTCCACCGGCCCCCTTCTACCATCGGACATCTAGACGCACTGCAAGTTACCACCCCTACCTAGTTGATATTCCACCAACTCGCACTAAGCGTTTTCAAACGTCTTTTATAATGCGCGCAGCAAAGGAGTGGAACTCTCTGCCTGCGTCTGTGTTTCCGAACGCATACAACCCTAATCTATTCAAAGTGAGAGTGAACAGGCTTCTTCTGGGTAAGCTCACTCCATCGTAGACTTTGTCTCTGTCATCCAGACCTAGACTAAAGTCAAGAGCAAACTCATAGTAGAATAAAAAAAAAAAGGGAATATCTGAGTAAAATATTAACTATTCTATCGGTGAATTTCTTAACAAAAAATCATGTCAGTCCTACCACTTTAGGAATGCATTGTAGTCACTTTTAGTTATTAAGTTACTTTAGTAAGTAATCTTACCTTACTATTTGAATAAACAATGTGTGTTTTTTTTTTTAATTCTAATTGGCGTTGACTTGTATAAAATGTTCTTTTCGTTAAAATTCTTAACGCTAAAACTCGAATTAAATGCCAAATACCAAATTGGTATTAATTTGTCTATGTTGCTGTTTAACAGACTAACATTAAAACAGACTAATATTTGCATGCCATTACTACATGGCAGAATGTGTCTGCACTGAATATTATATTAAACATCTTTTGTACCCACCACATTTTATGCAAATAAATGATTTTGAATTGATTTTGATATTGAAAAAAAAAAAAAACTAATTCGGTAGTATTTACGTGATGGTGGAACATACATTCAGACAAACAGGCAAAAATTCTTAAAACTATATTTTCGGCATTAGAAACGTTCCTAGACGTCTTAGCAATTTTTTTTTTTTTTTTTTAATATTCAAAATACAGTTTTGACTTCGCTACGATTTTATTTGTATAGATAGATAAAACGTATTAGAACTTACCCCCAATCCAATATAGTAGTATCAACTAATTTGACTACTTTTTCCTTCAAAGTCTTGTCCACTAATTTGCCGGTGAGCAAACAACCCCAGCCGCCAAGCCATTCTTTGTCCATCACATTGATTACACTCTATAAGTAATATTATTATTTTATTAGTTGACTCAAGTACGGTCAGCATCTCTTCAGTTTTTTTAATCTTAATTAATGAGCAAAATATTCATAAAAAATCTGTAGTATTTATATCGAATAATGATCGATATAAATACCTACAGATTACAATACAGTTCCGTGTGGCGCCGGACGTAAAGAATAGCACCGCCCCATTTCCTCCCGTGGGTGTCGTAAAAAGCGACTAAGGGATTTACTAGAGAATGGGCAGCAGCTTTCTCTATGCATTTTTAACACCATACTACCATCGCCAACCGTGGCGATTATGGTAAAATCCCCCAATTGGGGAAAGAATATGTCCAGCAGTGGACGTCTTTCGGCTGAAATGATGAATGATCGATAATGTTGATTAATGGTTGATTGGTATTTTTTGGTAGATAGGAGGAGCTCGTGGCTAAGTAATTACAGCCACATGGGTCGATCCATCAGGTTAAGCTACGCATGGGTTGGACCGTGGATGGGTGACCATCTTTACATATCGAGACTCCTCTGTGCCTCAGAAAGCACGTTAAGCTGCTGTTCCCGGCTGTCATTCGTGGATCTTTGACAGTCGTTACGGGTCCTCAGAAGCCCGAAAATCTGACAACCACTCTTACCAAGGTCAGATAGGCAGTCGCTCCATGTAAAATACTGGTATTCAGCTGCATCTGGTTAGACTGGAAGCCGACCTCAACATAGTTGGGAAAAGGCTAGGTAGATTGATTGGTATTTTTGGTAGATCAATTGTTTTGAAATTTGTTTCATATTTTCGTTTTTTGTAATCAATTGTTTTCTTTTTAGAGTTCCGTAGTCAACAAGGAACCCTTATAGTTTCTGTTTCTGTTTGTCTGTCTGTCCACGGCTGAACATAGACTAAATTTGAGAAAAAAAATATATATATTTGTGTGGTACCTCTCTTGCACGTTAATTGGGGATGTTATTTTTTTCTCGTCTATCCCATATTATGGTGTGGGACAATATTTTTTTACGGCCTATCCAAAGATGCCCTCTTTGGATAGGCCGTAAAAAATATTGTGGGTCTGTGAAAACCATTTTTCGATTCAGGGATCCGTTTGCGTAATATTAAGCTTTAAGGTGTTCATTTATGTTAGAGTCAAGTGTACCCCCCTTGCCAGCTATGGTTTTTGGATATGTGAAAAAATTCACGGCAGTAGTTTATAAAATAAAAGGAAGACTATCACAGCTAAGTAGGTTTCACAAGTTAAAGAGTCGACCAACTTATATTTGCAGTTGAAATGTATGAGAGAACATGTTTTTCAACTACACTACTAAGTTTGTTCTTGGGATAAACTCATCCCAACTATGGAACCCTTCATTGTGTCCAGTTTGTTTTTTTTGTTTTTTAAAACCATTACGGTAAATAAGAAGTATACCCTGGACTGCAAAGTAATCGTAATGATAACGAGCTATTCATGTCCTACAGTGCACTGCACTCCGTTAGTGACATGAAGGACGAATCAATTGTATAAATTATGTCATTTAACCATGCAAGCCGCACCGTGCAGCTAACAATATTTGTATTATAATTTCAGATTCAAAGAGATTTTTGAACGACTGTCAATGCCTGACCAAGATTATGTCTGGACTTAAGAGGACTGTCTCGGGTATATTATCTCGTGACTGAGAAGGAATTATGAAAAACGGCTCAATGAGCTGCCTCAGTAAGTGTGTCTAGAATTTTCTAATACCTTTATGAAGTTTCATACTGAGACACGAAGTAACAAAATTCGATCTAAAGAAAAACGGCCACATCCCCAATTAACGTGCAAAAGAGGGGTCTCCCTTGTTTGACCGAAAGGAATTTGACAAATTTTGACTTCCCAAAATTTTTTTCGCATAATTTCATTTGCCAAATTATTAATTAACAAAAAATTTATTCACAAAAAATTGTAACGCAAACCTAATGTTTGGCAAATGAACGTTTAAACTAATACTTGTTTACCAACTAGTACTTTAAACATTTTTTATTTAGTCAAATATTTCAGTTGGAATAACAGTTTTTACGCAAAATCAAATAAGTCAAATATTTAGTATGGTCAGTAAATAAGTAATTAACCTAATCTAAATAGTTCAGTTCCGGGTAACCTACTAAAAACAATCCCTTTTTTCTATTAATGCAAGTCGTTTCTGGGAGGAGGTCACAGTTTTAACCTAACCTAACCATTTTTTTTAAATAATATATTTATAATATATAACTAATATCAAGTAACCATAAATTTGACTTGTTTCAGACAAATTAAAGCACAAAAACTTACAAAGAAGTACGCAAAAGACATAAAATTTTACCAACAAGTCAAATGTTTACTGGTTATTTAATTTCACCAAACGTTTATTGTTTGAAGATTGTTTGCTGTAATAAATCATTTGATTAAAGACCAAATGCCATAATGACATTATATTAGGTAATATTTTGCCAAGTAAAAATTTGACCAAATGAAAATATGCGTTCTATAATCATTCGAAATATTGCAATGGTATAAAAAAAGGTTGCTAAAATTTGTTTGGGTAATGAAATTTTGTCAAAATCTTTTCGGCAAAACGCCAGGCACCCGCAAAAGAGGTACCACAGAAATCTTTTTTTTGCCTCAAATTTATTATTTTACCACTGTCGGCGTGATTGATATTTATTTATTTATTTATTAATGACATTATGACAGACAGCAAACAGAGACAGACATACAACCAGACAGACACAGTTACTTTCGCAATTCATACTAAATTAGTATCAGCATAATCACCCTATAATGCTGGGATACAGGCCTCCTCTGGGTGAGAAGGAGTGGGCCGTAATACACGCGCGGATTGGTAGATGTCACATGTCTTCGAATTTTCGGTTCTAGGACATGCCGGTTTCCTCAAGATGTTTTCCTTCACCATTTTGAGAGCAGTGGTGATGAAAATAAGTTACGCAAAGTAATGCGCCTGTCTGGGTTCGAACATGCGACCTACTCGTAAGTCGCGGCCTTTACCACTGGGCCACCTGTTGGGAATCAAACCCAACACAACACCAAGCAGCGTGTTCAACACGGCTCGGCCCGACGACCACTCGCTTCAAGGAACTCCACGGACGGACGATACTCCTCTCTAATTTAATTATTTACTGTTTGTCCGGGAAAGTTCATATTTAGTAATAAGCACGGAAATAAACCAGTGTCTTAAATACAGTCCACTCTTTTAATGCTCCCCGCGCTAACATTGATCCGGCTCGAAGGACACCACCGCTCTCAAATTAGTATCGATCACTGCATATTTCGCATATTACCTTCATTCGTAAATCGATGTCCTCTCTTCGGCTCCAATAGTTCTGTACGAGGCGCTTGTTGTTCAGAAACTGAGCATTATCTATAGTCTTGTAGTTTTCATCTAGTAGTGAGTATAGCTCGGTGAATAGAGGTCTCTCGCCTTCTGGAATATTGAAGAAACATTGAATATTAAAATAGAGTCTGTATTTAATATATATAATAACTTTTATTGTGATAGGGCAACGGTGCGGTTTAAAAGAAGATATAGTGACAAAAATTTAAAAGAGTATGCTTAGATGTTTGGTCATGTAGAGAGGATGAGTGAAAGTCGAATAACAAAAGGCAGATGTAAGTGGAAACGCCGGGAGGGGACGCCCTAATAGAAAATTGATTGGTGATGTTCTTCAGAAAGACCAGGTGCGTAGTACTTGCAACCGGCGTGCATGTATGACCAGATGTATGAATGTAAACAAAGCAAAAGGAGTATGTAAGGATCGTAGCAGGAGTGCGTTCTGTAGTTTCTGCTTACCCCAATGGGGAGACGGCGTGAGTTTATGTATGTAATAACTTTTATTTGTATTATGCAATATAAAAACAACGAAAAAAAAAACAAAAAAACTCCATTCTTAAGGTCGGCTCCGTACAACGAAAACGCACGCACACATAAACAAGACTACGTACAGCAACGTTGCGACTGACACTCGCCTTACGTACGCGTCTGCGTGCGTGACTGCGTGCGCCTGTTTTCGCTTGTTATATTGAGTCGACCTTTGTTTCTATCTATTTTGTGACAGCACCGTCTATTCTGCTTTTGAAAACTCACCTTTAGTAACATTAGCAGGTATATGCACAGTCATGGGACCCAACCTTGCATCCGCCGAGTAATCATTGGTGAACATGCTCAAGAATATTGAGTCTACCTCCGTTCTATACTCAATCAACGACTTCAAGTTCTCATTAGGGTTGTATGGTACGGTCAATTGTACCACAGTCCATTCTGGAACAAAATATTAGAAAATATTATATTAAAATAATATTTTTGATTTTTTCAATTATTATTTAAACCTTTTAGTGTGTTATATTTTTGGAATTGTCTCCTCAGGTACTTTATTTTGATATACATGGTAATGGTACATTATTTTTTTTTTCCTTTTTTTCATTTTAGTTTTATAAAAACAAAACCTAGCTTATAGCCATCGCGACCTTGATGAGTCTATAGACACCTTATGTATTAAAATCCTTTGGGATTTACAAATAAACACGGAATAAAGTTATGTTATGAATAGCTTCGGTATAACCATAATTTTTTTGTCATTTATGGCATAACTTTATTCCGTATTTATTTGTAAAGCCCTTCGAATGGTTCGAGGGTAGGTATAAAGAGTCCAAGATGTGAAAAACATAACCCTGTCTTTGTTGCGCAGACAGGTAATTAGTAATGCGAAGCAGGTGAATTTTGATGGGATAGCTAAATCTTGACCTGAAAATCTGGTGCTAGGGAATAATAAAATAGTATGTGGGAGAATTTTATTGGAAATCTTTTCAACTAGGTACTGTATTGCCTCTTTTAATTACGTTCTACTACAATATTCATCGGTCAGGCAGGATGACACAACCAACTTTTCCGTTATTTTGTTTTTCGTATTATTATTTTAGTCTCAAAAAATCGCATAGAAATGAATCAATATGGATGGATTTTTTATGGAACTACGGAGAAGAGACTTTACGCTGCGTGAGTATGCGTAATCTATCATCATCGCCGCCCATTCGATATCCACCGCGCACAGGATGGATGGTTGGATAGCACCACATAAAGTAATTTTTGCTCCGTTGGTGTAATTGCTACATGGCGTTCCAGTGGGAGGATAAATAAATGTAATCCCGATTGTCAGTTTGTCTACAGCGTATTTTGACCTATTTCGGCCAATTAACTCAAAATGGAAATAGCAGCTTTGAAAAGCTGGTCATTGTTGATAATACCAATGGAAAGAGAGCACGCGGTTGCCAACACGATGGTCCGACGAAGTAAAAGAAGCTACGTCCTCAAGCAAATTGCAGCAGGTGTTAATTTGAGCATGTTAATGGTTAAATGGTAATGGCAATATTTGACCGGAGTCGATGGAGGCAGATTGTCCGTTTCAAGGGGTCCAATGACCACGATCCTCAGTAATGAGGGACCGATTGAAGAAGACAATGTAATCAATTTTGCATGCTAGTTTTAGCTAATTGTTTTAGAAACTAGTAAGCTGGACCCATCTGTAATTCTTGCAAATAAATTTCACTTTATTTCATTACATAAAAATTGTTTTTTCGTTTTTTAATAATATGCAGACACTAAGGCATAGTGGGACTACCCATTTTGTAAATTATAGCCAGATTCCTTGGACAGCCAACAAATAAATTTCTAAAAAGCATTTTGATATTTTATTTTACACAAACAACTATGGCAAGAATCAAAAATATATTCCACTAAGACACTCATGATGAGAAAGTAAGCCATTGTGCGCTTTTATAATCTCTAACGTCACAATATTATCGTGGAAGCCACCGTCCACGTCCATAAAAAGTATGGAAATACGTGCATGTTATAACGTGGACGGAAATTTAAAAGCATCTTCATATATTTCCATACATTTCACTTCCCTGTGTTATCGTTACGCTGTGACGTGGGCGTGGACGTCTACGATAATATTGTCACGTTAGAAATTATAAAACCGCATATTGCCACAAGTTCACCGTACCTTTAGGTAATTCTTTCAGAATCTTCTGAAAGTTGTCAACATTATTGTCTTTGGAGAAGTGAAGATATTTCTTGTGGAATGGCACCTCCTCTTGCATTACAAATGATTCCAAAACATTTGTTATGTTGTCTGTACCATCTGAGAGCAAATCTAAAAACTTTGCTTCTTTCTTTGGTCTAAAAATAATCACTGTTATTAAAATCAAAATTGCTTTCCGCTCATGCTATGGTAATAGTACATTACTTAACAAGGGCTGTAAAAGAAAGAAAGCCCGAAATCGCAGGTATTTGTGACCCGAGCCGCAGGCGAGGGTTGTAAATATGAGAAAAAGGGCTTTCTTTTTTACTGCCCGTGGTGAGTACACAATTTTACGTCTTCATCTGCGAGTTTAAGTGTACGCGTAACGTGCGGTAAAACTCACATTATGGCCAGGTGTGATGTAAAAATATTTATCTATACGAACAAATAAAATTGATGTAATGAGTTGTTTGTAATGTCAAAGTAACAGCTTTTTACTAAATGTATATGAAAGTTTAAGCGGTACATAAGTACCAAACATAAAAATTTAAATTTTTTTTTGTCTGTGTGTTTCTCTGTCTGTCTGTCTCTTTGTTCCGGCTAATCTCCGAAACGGCTAGACCGATTTCGACGGGACTTTTAACTAAGGCTACTTTTATTTTAGAAAATGCAAGAAAGGCGAAACCACAGGCAGCAGCTAGTTTACTCAAAACAATTCACACTGTATCTCTGTGAACAGTACATAATATTATTATTGCATGCAGAAAATTAGGTAGATACTTAGGTACATAACAAAAATAATTATTGTCAATAAAAATAATAATTTAATAATGATTTCCCAATTGAATAAAACAGATACTTACATAGGGTTTGCATCTATTAAATCTTTTATAGGTTTTATGTAACTTGTGATTTTGTGCATTTTATGTCCTAAAAACAAAAAACAAAAATATTATTCAAACTAAGATTATACATTATACATACACACATACATACAAATAAAAAATTAAAGTGTTTGTTCTTTATGTCAAAATAACAGCTTTTTACTAAATGCATATACCAATAACAAAAAAAAAAAACTTTTTAAATTGTCTGTTAAGCTATGACTGGACCGTTTTTGACGGGATTTTCACTGGCAGATAGCTGATGTTATAAGGAGTAACATAGTTTACTTTTATTTTAGGCCAGCGGCTTCGCCCGCGTGATATCTTTATAAATTATAGTCTATGTTACACAGTGATAAATGTGATAATATCGATGGCCCCACCGAATAAACGGCTTTTTCCACAAATCCCCCCTGAAAATCCCCCTTAAGAGGAAAAGTGGAATCTATAAAAAACAGTCTATAATTCACCCCTGAAAATCCCGCTTAGAGGGGAAACTAGAATTGAAAAAAAAAAAAAAAAAAAACTTATTCCAAGACCGTGATTTTTTTTTACATTAGTGTTCAGTTTTCCCCACTGAGGGGGATTCTCTGGGGGATTAGTGAAATAAGCAGGGGTGAATTCTAGACGGATTTTTATAAATTCCACGTTTCCTCCTAAGGGGGATTTTTTAGGGGGATTTGGGGAATAAGCCGAATAAACGTGCAATGCTTCTTACACGATTTTTTTTTACATTTTTCGTTTTTTTGCCTATCCTGCACCCACTTAATTTTTTTTATGCATTCTACTGGTGATTTTTTTTTTAAAATCGGTCCAGTAGTCATAACATACAAAAATACAAATCTTTTCTCTTTATAATATTAGTGTAGAAAAAGCCACGCCGGCGAAGCTGCAGCAGTAGCTAGTTGAAAGTACAATTAGAATAGTGTCAGTTTTACTATCTTAAGTTGATGAGTCAGCAAACCCAATGCAAATCTCATCGATTACTTCTCATTCTTGCTTCTCTTATTATATATTTTTTTGTAAATTTTGATGTTTAAAAGTGCCTTTTATGTGCTTAACCATACTATATTATAAATGTGAAAGTAACTCTGTCTGTTACGTTTTCACACCTAAACCGCTCAACCAATTGTCATGGAATTTGGCAGAGATATAGCCTGGGATAAGGAGAAGGACTAGGCTACTTTTTCTCGCGATAACCGAAATACACGCGGGCGGAGCCGCGGGCAAAGGGTAGTTTGAAATAAATGATTCGACTTTGACTTCTCACAATATGCTCCAAGGATATAATTTTGATTGCAAATCATCCATCCATTCAGACAAAAACTAGTGGAGGGTGCAAGATAAGATAAGTATTTATTTACCTTAAACATTGTATAAAGTTGTTTCAGTCAGGTATCGATCTAAAGTCCACATGTTAAGCTGTACAGGATATGTATCAATTGCATGCAAAATAATTATAAGTTAATTGTTGTTCAACGTCACAAATTTAAGTACAATGGGATCTATCCGGAATTTCTGAGTACAAGCCTGAAGTTTGGATTTCTGACCGGCACTTTTACATGGGATTTAAGCATAGCTGCCGAACTGTAAGTATACTATACACCTCTGCCAATCCCATTGGGAATACAGGCGTGATGTAATGTTACGTGTATAAGTTATCATACTAAACTGTAGGTACATACCAGCAGCCTTCAACTGTTCATCTCTATAAACAGCCATAGTTCTTAGTGAAGCAGATGATGCCTCACTCAAATGGAATGCACCCCCCACGTCATCACTGACCGCTAGACATTCTTCAGCCATAAGTTTCCTACCACCTTGAAAGGAAGAATAATTAAAAATATCTTTACACATCAGTCATAAAAAAAACAAAGATCTTTTGTCTTTGAAATACTTGATAGATTAGTTGCATTAGTTTCTTTCTACAATTATCAATTATTCTTTAGCACACAGTTTAGTTTACTGTTATCTTTAGATATTATGTTTAAATTCATAGATACGTTATTATGGATTACTTTACCATAAAAATGTGATAGCAAAAACTTACTTTGATAATTCGGTCCGTTAGGAGTCGGTGGCACTTCATGAACATATTTATTCAATATGTTTTTAAACAAGGGCTTCGTAAAGTTAATCTCATTTGTAAATATATCGAAATCTTCCATATTTTTAAGCACTTTTCAACTTTTAATTGATTAAGTTTGTGCCGTACGTAGGTTTGTGCAATGTTTTCAAAATTCAAATTTGACATTGCGATGTGCGTTCCAAACCTCAAATATAATTATATTGAACACATGTTTGTGGTTTTCCCTTTCTTATGCTTAAAGGTGACAAAGACAGAAGATAAGCTCTTAGTAAAGATGCTGATAGTGGTGTTTTGGGAACGCAGTTCTCATTTGACATTTCGAAATCCGTTAGGTATTGCATTCCGATAAACGTAGAACTATGTCCGGTTAGCTTTGAAACAATAAATACCTAAAACAACGCCAACGTACAGTAATTATTTTTAGCATGTTTCCAGCACTATGATAATCTTGATCACGAAACATTTTATTTTTCACATTTTTCTGAAATTAAAGTAGTCTTGTATTTTGTTATAAAGTAAAAACACGTTACAATTCTAGAAATTACGTGCTGATTCATTGCAATTAGCTTGTTGGTACTTATGTATTTCTGTCGAACTTTCTATTTGCCGTTTAATGAGCTACTAAGACGTAAGAATATTAATTAGACAACGCCATTGATATTCCATACTGTATTATTCAAACTGCATTGCTGTGTAGTACACACCTATTGAAGCTTGTATAAATATTTAAAACATCGTTTTATATAATAGGTACCGCATCGTTCTGATGCCAAATCGAACATTATACTTTCACAACTATACAGACAAAGTACAAAAAATGTCAAATTTACAAAATTGGTATTTTTTCTGGGGGGTAAGCAGCTTTATTTTTGGTTAACAGCGGGTAGGTTAGGTACTCGATATAAAATTTTACTACCGATAGTAATATTTCCTGCAGCTTTTTCTGTCTTTGGTTACATTCCACTACAATTTCAGAACAGCAACTGATTTGAATCGAGGACCTTACGCTCGCTGGCCACACTTGCAACATTTGAACTAAGTGGCGCTGTAAATTGAATGGATAGTTTTCAGGTAGGCAGAAAAAAAGTAATTTGGAAATTATAGAACAGGTATTTTACAACTTTTTATTTCATAATAAACAAACAATGCGCAAATGAGTTAACCGTCGATTTGCCACATTACAATATTACCGACTTTCACGTCGTAAGCAATTATACTCTTGGTAAGTAGGGTAAAATAAAAGTTTCTAAAGATTTTTAAGTTAAAAAATAACTGAAAGTGGTTACGCTTATATTGACTAACAAAATGCTCCTTAAAAATAGTACAAAAATTATTAGTGGCACTGATAAACTTTCTATAAAACCATACGAAATGTGCAGAATAACACAGAATATTTTAGTAAATTGTGCAAATGTATAAGGCACAAAATGTTTAATTTAAATGTCGAACAACAAATATGGCCGAAAAACTTTTAAAAATACAATTCAATATGCATAAAAAAGTGCCTAATAATTTCATGGATACAAATAAAAGGAGGTAAACTTGAGTATATGTGACGGAAAATGCAAATATAAACAGTGGACATTCTTTGCATTTACTAACGATTTGAACATGTTAGTGAGTGGACATTTCCAAAATAAAGGTATGTAACAATACTGATGATTAATACATGACGGAGTATCTACACCGGTACTTATATTGCTATATTTAATGAGGCCTAACAAGATGGATCGCCGGACCGCACCGAGAGAGCAACTTGTCGTTTAAACAATTTGATTCATTGTAGTTACTAAAACTTACAAAAGAAACAACAAAAAACATTATCATGTATTAAATTGCACTTATTTTACACGTAATCGCATACCACCGGGTATCGCGACCTATTTGTTAAGCCTCATGTAAACAACGATAATATGCTAAACTGTAAACATGCCGCGAACTCAGTTTCATGAAACTGAATGCCCGATGCGTTAAGAACATCGCCGCACCTTAGAAATCGTGTCGAAATCTGGCAAAATTCGCTGCCATGGTTCATTGCACAAAACTTAAACTACAAAATTGACTTTTGTCGAAGTAGATTTGTAATTATGCTTTTACTAATAATACCTACCTACAAAATATATTTTATCACACATGTTTATTGCGTTTAGTCAAAGTTTTGAAACTAGTGCAGGAAGACTGTTTTTGCGGCATGTCTTCAGTAGCAGTTAGTTTTTGTTCAGTGTAGAAAGTAAGGTACAAATTCAATACAAAGCAAACGTTTTGCTATAGTAATAAGCAAAAAGCATTTTAAAATATCACTTAATTTTTAACACATTTCTACTTAACCATAACACAAAAATAAACTATTCGAATGAATTCAACATGTTTAGAAATTTTTCGTTTATTACGAAGCTTTTCGTAAACCACGTAACTGGGTTGAAGACGAAAACATTAATATATTTTGAGAACTACCTATCTAGTTAGTGTTTCGTGGTGTTTAGATATAAATCTTGTATACCAAAGTGTTATTCACAAACAACAAATCTCATCTAAACTTCGTGTTATAGAATTACTACTAAATATGTATAAAAACCTACTAATTCATATATTAATTGAATACAAAGGCATTCGTCGGATATGACTCGAAGGCACATTTTTTAAACAAAAGTTAGGATATAACCTTCGCGGTTACCCATCACAATTACGTTGTAACGTTAATTTGCATAACTACGTAACGAACGCGTCTACCGTATGTCTCTATAACATTCTACGTGAAATAAAGTTTTAAATCGATTTCTCCAAGCACCTCATACTACGATAAAACATCTCTTTCAATAACACTAACCCTATACCACTTTTTAATATTTTTTTAAACGTGATTAATAATTAATCTACTAGTAAATCTAACGTTATATAAATATTTTACAATAATAATTAAAAAAAACTTTATTGTATACACCTATTATTGCCCTCTAGTGTTGGGTAGGACAAGCAATTTTGACGAGTTTGTATGAGTAACTCATTCAGCTTGGTGAGGTAGTACATTGTACCACTTCAAATGAGGTGGGACAATATTACATTAATAGGACAATGTAACATCAATGGGATATTGTCCCAAAAATGTGACATTGTCCCAATAATGTCAGATTGTCCCACCGTATTTGAAGTACTAACTAACACAAAAGACATACGAGGCTTTGAGCTGAGCTTAGAAATATGAGGGATAGGGAAAATATCATATTACTGAGTAATGCATGACTACAACAAACGCATCGTAGTTTAGACGGATGACGAATAAAATTTGTGTCTCAAATTAAATAAACAGCGTACGACATGAAATATTTCTTTTTAATAGTTAATCAAGAAAAAAATTACTAATTGTAATTTAAAAATAGCAACATTGCCACTTTTTTACCGCCGAGTCTGTTATGTCTCTCGATGATAACCTGACCAGACTTCGAAAAAATTTATTTCCGAAGGAACTATAAAAGTACTCTGTGGAAGGAACACTCGTAGCAGATATGCACAGTCGTTTTTTAGCCACTTCATATAACCTACATTAATTAATAAGGTCTACTCTCCCGCCCGCACACATTCGTTCGTCCAACCGCGCTGTCCCGCTCACTTGAAGTCACAGACCATATAGTATTCTTGAAGTGAACCAACGAAACGAGTCAAGACCTCCCTCGTTCGCGAGCTAGAAGTGCGACAACGACAATCCTTGCACTCGCTCGCTCACCTCACGTCAGCATTGTCAGGCCTCACTCACCTCACCACACTCACTCACTCACTTGTCAGTTCGAGATTCATTCATTTGTATGTCACAGTGAAGCGGTACAAAATTTTATTTTGAGGTGTTGGGACATTCAATCGTTTTGTATGGGACATTTGAGGTGCCTCTTGCATGTCCTACCCAACACTATTGCCCTCTTCGATATAGGTTCAGTAGTGTCGATGCTACTAAACATAGCATATAAATAAATAAATAGGTATATACACTTGATTTACTAAAGATAACGGAAAGACGCTCGATCATATCGTGATTCGCAAGATTTAAAAGATTATGCATGCTTATCAAAATTTATCTTATTTACAATTCAGAGTAGATCGAGAAAAAAGGCCTTGAAATCTATCACATTTAAGTTTGGGATACTTAACAGGCAATAGCCAACATAAAATAAATTACTATAAAACTTGAAAACAGCAAATACTGTCATTTCCAGATGAAGGAATTAAGTAGCTGTTCTATTATGCGAATTACTGTTGCATTTATTCGAGTGTACGCGTTAGTCTCCGCTCAAATGAACATATAGCGTAGGCGTTATACACTTGGCAATGCACGACCTCACAACATGCTTAATTTATTCTATCTCGTACAACCGCACCGCTATCATACCCCCGCAAAACTAGTTCAAAGTAATAAGTGATTTAAGACGCGCGGGGGCCGTACGAAATACCATCAAACTTAAAAAATATATAAAATGATCACATACATACACAGTTCCGAAACTAAATTGTGGCACTCAGAAAATGGAAGTACAATAGTAGCCTGAGTGTCGATCAAGACATGTTGTTGATGCCCACCCTTTTGCTCAGAGGGGATGCATCAAGGATCCTTTCGTTTGCTTTGTCTTCCTCCCTGAAGTGAATCCGCGTGATAACAATGTCCCCTGTGCTAAGAGTTTGCGAGCCAACCTCGGTTTTCTTAGTTTCATTGAGATCATTGCACTTAATTTCATCATAAGTGGAATTATGGCATCTGCAGCTACAGCTTTTCCTATCTGGCTCTCCTAAGTTCAAAATTTGGCTTAGATTGGACCAATCCTTGTTTTTGAGCAATGGCAATGTTTGTTCCATTGTTTGTGAGAATTTATCCTCCAACTCTCCACTGAGGGGGGCGACAGCCGACAGAATAGCCTCAAGGCGATTAATTTTCTCTACTTTATCCATATTTGTGTCTGATAAGATTTCATCCATCATCTGCATGGATTCTGTGAGACTTGGTGGCTGTGTGGAGTGTGGGGATGATATTGGATCAGAAGGGTTGGACTCTAAGCTGGCCATTTCATTTTCTCTTTCATCATCATCTGAATCAGAATCCTTATCATGTCCAATAGCTTCCAGTTTTTCCAATTTCTTGGATATTTTGTGACAACCCTTCAATTTCTCTTTTTCCTCTTCAGTGAGTTCAATGTATCTGAGCAGTCTAATTTCTCTGTTGCTCAGGACAATATTCTTAGTTGTTTCAGCCAGTTTCTGCTTCAACTCACCAACTTCTGTGTTAATTTTTCGTTGCCTCTTGCGCAATTTAACTTCTGTTGGTTGAATATGCATAAATACTTGCTCATTGCTCAGTTCTTCAAATAGCTGCTGATTCTCGGGCTTAATATTGCTCGACATGAAAGCATAAATTGCTGGATTGACTAAAGATAGGACATCTGAAGCAGAGTAAATGATCATATCTTTTGTCAATGGTCTCCTTGCCCAGTAACGTTGGTCCCTGCGATACACATTTTTCAATTGTTCCTTCATGGGGTTCATAGGTGCATTATACAATTCACATAAGGCATTGAGACTTAGATTCTTGACTTTGTATACAGGCACACCTTGTTGTTGCAATTGTAACACAGCATGAGCAGCTTGTGTGTCGAAAACATTCTTCAAAACAATCTCAAATTGATTGTGTAAATTGACTGAATCATTCCGACAGTCATGTATAATTTTAACAACATTTTCACTCTCTAGTAATTCCTTAATTTTACCCTCCACAACCATGCTTGGACAAGCCATTATATCTAGTATGTACACTTCGCCATTCATGGTGGCTATTTGACACAATGTCAACACTCCTTTGAGGCCAAGGTTTATTCCTTCACAGTCAAAAGAAACAATGTTTTTTGCATTGCGTTTAGGCACCATTATGCTTTCGATTAGCGTGGCACATTCCCTTACATTAGCTATGACAGTTGTGCATTGGAGCACCTTCTGGCGCCATGCTTCACCCATCACATTATTTCTTAAGCTTGGAGTACCATTAGTTTCTTCAGCACTTCGGGCATTCAAATGATTATTAACCCTGTCACGAACCATGTTCTCTGCCAAATTCTTTATGACAATAGAATTGATTCTTTGCTTTAGAGTTTGGTTTGCAATGTTACCTTGAGGTCCTCGGGGAGATTCAATGGGACTGAGTATTCTGTTGTTTGCCGGACTCTTTTTGCCATCTGATGGAGTTGGACTCTCAACTGTGGGGGGAATTGGGGACAGAGGCTTCTCCTCAACCACAGGCTTTGGTACATCAGTCTTTGCTTTAGCTTTTGCATTAAGATACATAACAGGTATTTTTGGTTTACTAATAAGTGTGACCAAGTTCGATTGAACGTGGAATGAGTCTGAAAATATTTTTAAGAACGCACTCAAATCTGCAGGTGACTTGAACATTTGATACCAATACTCTTGTGGGAAACGTGACACAATTAGGTGGAAGAGCTGGTCGACCATCACGGGGCCCTTAGCCTCTATGCACTGTGCAACATAGTCTAACAATTGTTGGGCAGTATCTGTGTTAATATTAGCTACAGGTAGATTGTGGAATTGTTCTGAATTTGTGTGTGCATTACCTCTCCTATGATTCTCACTGACTAGAACGACGTTGTCATCGATGATCTGGAAGGCGTCGGGATGCTTCAGCAGGAAATCCTTGAACTCCTTGATCCTCTGGCCGGAGATGTGACGCACCTGCGGGGAGGCCTGGCTGCGGTGGCCGAGGAGGCTCTTAATCGGCACCTCGGTGCCCTCGCCGTACTGGACCATCTTGCCCGCGAAGTACTCCTTCGCTTCCTCGATGTAGTCGTTGTTGGACGAGGCGCCAGCCCCGCAAGGGTGCTTCTGGAACGTGTTGATATCAACATAGTCCCCGTCTATGCTGAACAACGCCGGGTATTGAGCCAGGAACTTCTTCAAGCCTGACTGTGACCCGCCAGCGATCTGTCGCATCTCCTTGGTGAATCCCTTGGCACCAAACTGGCAGGAAAGATCGTGCAACGTGCGCGGCTCGCCTTTGTCGAGCAGGCGTTCCACGAAGAACAACAGAGTAAGGTTCCTAGCGAGCTCATATTCCATTGATTCCATTTCCCTGCAGTTGGTGCCAATGTGTATAACTTAAACTAATTTTTTTTTACGTATATGTGTCACCCACAACACCATGAAATTTTTCTTTTCTATCCGCACCTGAACCATAGATTATAGACGAAAGTGAAGTGTTGAATTGATAATACCAAAACGAAATACTAAAAACTCATGTCATTGAAAAAAAATCTAAGTAAATTATTATGTAGGTAACCGCTACGCTGCATTATCTTTCTATATTCTTGATAAAATTGCATGATTTACGTTATGACAATCAATCAATTAGTAAGTAATCATTAGTTAAGTAAATCGTTATATATATAAGAAGTATAATGCAACACACAAACAACAAATTCAGTAAAAATGTTTTGTAACAATTACTTGATTCAATTAACTATATAGGGTAAATATATTTAACAATGTTCGTACCTGTTTTATTTGTAGTTACTTTAGTAACTTTAGTTTTACAACGTAACATCACTTTTCCATAGAGTATAAAGCTGTTTTTCTTAACGGTACAAATGCATGCCTAAGAACTCGTAAATGTAAATAATTAATTAAATATCTATCTATTAAATACACAAATAAAATATATGAATTTTTATTTAAAATAAAAACCATTTTGCTTTATATTTTTGTTTGTTGAGGCCTTTAATGCCGCATCAACTAAACGAAAATGTTGGTCAACGTCAATTTGTGTGTCAAACAACTGTCAAATCACTGCTGTGTCAAGTCAAACGATTGTATTGGTCTCTAGTCTCGCGATTTCTGATTGCTGTAATCAGTAATAATTGCTTTTATTTCTTCTCAATCATACTTCCACGAATCGCAATTATTGCAGCGCTGTAACTAACGGTTTTCTGTAACAATATCCTACTCTAATAACATCATGGTAAGTAGTTTTTTTATGCATTGATTACTAACACGGAACTTCTACAAATTGTACACCCACTTTTTTCAACTGATTTACAATAATCCGGTCGGAATGCGTCAACTATTCTCGCTCCTTCAGAATATACTTTATGATCGCTCCTTTAGAGTATAGAGATCACCAATCTAAGATTAACTACCTACATTAGATAATTTCTAGTCCTAACAAAGATGTTCTAGGTATAAGAAACAGTTAAGGAGACAAAAAGTAAACAATCTAAATTCCAGTTTCGGAGTTTTCACTGACTTCTATGTATTCTAACGACAGAAATCCCATATCCGTATACGAACTTAACCATATACGAACTTAAATTTAGCCTCAAATCCAGGATATCAATGCTTATTGAATGACCAAATACATCTTTTCAATGTTTTTCTCAGCTTGTCCTAGTACTTGGTGACCTGCACATCCCCCACCGCTGCAGTAGCCTGCCTCCGAAGTTCAAGAAGCTGCTACTGCCGGGCAGGATACAGCATATACTGTGTACAGGCAACCTTTGCACGAAGGAGTCATACGATTATCTAAAGACATTAGCCAGTGATGTACATGTTGTTAGAGGAGATTTTGATGAGGTTTGTATTGGTTTATTTAATTTTTAATCTTCAGTAATTCAAACTGAGTTTTAGACAAGTTTTCTCCAACTGAAATATGAAATATCACAATCTCTAACCTATAATATGTTGCTGGCACTTGAAGATGAGAACTTGTTTGTTAAGGTTCGCGAGTGGATGCCTCGCGCATTTGGTAGGTAAACATAAATTATTTTATTAAGAAAAACTCAGCAAATTGTGCAAAATAAATGTCATTTTTTGTAGCTTTTAATCTTTTTTGTAGTATTAAACAAAACCATATTTTTTTTATCCAGCAAAATTAATCTAATTGTGTTATTAAAAGCGATTGCATTACCGCCAGATCCTTAAATAAGATATAACTTTTTAACAGAATTTTATAAAAAATACTGATTTTAACACTTTTTTGTGTTTCCCACGGATTCAAAAAACTAGTAAGCGCTGTCTCTGTCAGATCATACGGCCTTAAATCAATAGTCATCTTGTTGTTCTTAACTTATACTTTCCCGGTGCTTGGCAAAAGCCATAGATTTTCATATTTAATCATTACTTACTTGAAATTGTAAACAAAGTCGCAGTATTTATTTTTCATTTGACTTATTTATTTAACTTCCTAATTTATTTATTGTTAAGTTCTCAGTGAAAGTAGAATTTTTGGCCATAATTTGCCACCTCCTAATTATTTTATAACAAACTTTTCCAGAACTCAACCTACCCAGAACAGAAAGTGATCACTGTCGGCCAGTTCCGCATAGGTCTCATCCACGGTCACCAAGTTGTACCTTGGGGTGATGAAGAGTCCCTTGCGCTAGTCCAGAGGCAGCTTGACGTAGATATCCTGATATCAGGCCACACACACCGGTTTGAGGCATATGAGCATGAAAATAAGTTTTATATCAACCCAGGATCCGCTACTGGAGCTTATAGTCCACTGTTTAGGTAATATTTTAAATGATAAATGATTTTATTTCTGTAAGTAGGTTTCTACAGACACTTTTACACGTCATTCATATTTAAAAAATAGTTCAACGCGGCTAAAGAAGTTTTCACTATAAAAACTAGATGAGATCGGCGTTTTATATTTGACTACCCTGAACTCAGAGGTCTCTTTTAAAGTCCAGGCATAATCTTGGTCAGATCATGTGAAGACCATGTAGATTGATGTCTGAAATTTTGAATTTTGTTAGCTTTTGAAATCTTACTCATAAAACGATGAAATTTTGTGTCTGATCTGCTTACCTTTGAATTTAAGGTTCGAGGTTTGATAACTTCTGTACTGGCTTCCATTAATACTATTATAACTGAAGAAGTTGTTTGTTTGTTTGAACGCGCTAATCTCTGAAACAAACAGTCGGATTTGAAAAATTGGTTGCCTGTAAAGTTGGTTTACGGACGATAGTTTAACGTGACAACGTCATAACAAAACATTGATGCGGCGCAAGCGTACAATGAGCGTAACGGGACAATAAGCGTAACGGGACATTTTCGTGCATGCAGCCGGCGTTCATCGATTTATTAGACGTTGTTACGTCAAAAATTATTTTTGCATGTGGGAACCCAGTTCTTGAGGATGACTATTTAACATCACGCTACGACTCTTAGGAGCCGAGCAAATGAATAAAAAAACTCAGAAAGAACGCTAAGCTAAAACGGAGTAATGGCGCCGACAGAGTTATTTTAGTATACTGTGTATCTTACGACTTCCACGCGAACGAAGTCGCGGGCAGAAGCTAGT